>CM054820.1:18957775-19691197 GCA_028984105.1 Lavandula angustifolia
ATATATTCTCTTGAGTGTGGTTAGCTAATGACTGCGAAGGTGCGAGCTTGCATAGAGTTCTTCCCGTTGGTGTCCGTCGGTTGATGAGATGTCTTCTCCGAGGCGAAGATCGCCGATGACTCAAGAACGCGAGCTCTTACACTAATGACGTGGGGTTCGGAAAGTAACTCGACGGAAGATCAATCCAACATTTTACCCCGTACGAGGACATAGACACAAGGATAAACAAAACAAAAACGGTCTAGCATATACATCAGTTAATCATATCAAGACACTACACTACTGATATCAGCTGGGTTTTGGGATCTTCAATTCCATAGTACTACTACGATTTCCCCCAATATTATTTTAACCCACTAACTGCTGAGTATCATCTCTGAGCTAAGGGCTGAGTGTCAGTGGCAGAAGCTTTAGCTAGCTCCTCCTGAGCTTTTCTCTTATGTTCTTCCAGGAGCAGTTCGGCTTTTCCTTTGGTGATTTTGCCAGTAACCTTCCTGGGCTTCTTTGCCTTCTGAATTTCTTCCTCGATCTGTTGCTCATAGTTGAGTTCATCTTGAAGCTTCTGAGCAACACGTTGATCGAATGCCTCCTGCTCCGCCTTGGATTTGAACAAAGCAGTCGGGGAAGATGGAGGAGTTGTTTCAGTAGCAATCTCCTTCCCCGGCCTTCGCGGTGGCAGTGGCTCGTCCTCCTGGTCGACAAATTGTGCGACCTCCTCAATATGTTGAGCCGAGGATCCTTCTCCGAATCCTGCAGCTGGCTCAACCACAGTAGATATTTGGATAGTTGGGATTTGGATGATCTCGGTGAGGGGGTACGTAGTGGTTCCGGCTTGATCAGTGAACCTTCCCCCTTAGTTATTACTAGGACCTCTAGTCCTTCTTCCACCTAAGCCTGTTCCGCCTCAGCTTTCTCTACTCCTTCCTCTACTCCTTCCCCCTTTTTGGCATCATCATCCAGGAAGAGGCGAGTGCGGATGGCAATTACCTCTTTCTCCAGATTGTAACATATATTCTTAATGGAGGTGGCGGTTGTTTTGAAGTCTTTGACGGCATCGTAGTAGTGCTCCCGGTCTTTCTCCTGGTCAGCACGTATGTGTTTGATTTGTGCTGCTGACTCCTGTCTTAGTTTTAGGAGAGACTCATCATGAGAATCTGTCATCTCCTTCTGAATGAGCTTGAGGGCCTCCGCCTTTTGTTTTATGGTTGTTTGAAGGCTGGAGAAGGCCACTTTGTTACGCTCGTCCATTGCGGTTTGAACTGATGCGAGGCTCTGAGTCAGCTGCTCAAAGAACATTTTCTGCTGAGATTGAAGGAGCTGCTGACTCTGATCGGCAAAATCCACTTTCTGAGCTGCGAGAGCGGTCTCGATTATCTCCTGGATATTGATAGAAGAAGTAGGAGCTTCGGAGAGCTTCTTCATCTTGCCCGCAAGTCTGTCAACTTTCTCAGTTTGGGCTTTTGTGTACTGAGCCCATTTGAGATGTACGTCCTTGGCAAGGAGACGATTCTTGTCTCCCTATCGTCTGATGGCTTTGTTGACGGACTTTGAGGTCACGGAACCGATAGGTTTTATCTGATAGCTGCTGGTTCCGAGCCTCTGCTTAGACACTGCGAGTTATTGCTCTCGACTAGGCTTCGAGGAAATCGGGGCATCACCTGATGTAGACGGTGGTGGTGATTTGCCCTTCTCGCTGGGAGTGTTGCCCTCAGCAGATCCTCCCAGTTCTGCTTCCTTAGGTGGCGCCTGATCCTAATCATCATCATTGTCATCATCATGATGGGATGGCGGCGAAGGGCTGCTGACAAGTTCTGAGGATCTCAAGCTCAAAAGATAGAGCATGGGCTGGCGCGAGATCCTCGAACGAGGCTAGGTCGCCGGGTTCCCCAAACCCGATAATTGGCTCCTGAGCTTTGCTCCTCGTCGCCAGGGACAGAGCTGACTGATTCCTTATCAGCTCTTCAAGTATGTCCCAGCTGAGGAACCTCAGTAACATCTGAGTCCTCGCCCTTATAGCAATATCGACCAGATCCCTGTGATCAGCAATTTCTTGGATCTGTGCAGTGACTTCACCAGTGGCTCGGAGGCGAGTCGAATGCATGGTCGTCCACTCGGAGGATGTCTTCTCAGTCGGTTCAGTTGTGTCCGACTGAGTCTCTTCAGAGCTGATGCGCTGGACTTTGTCTTTGAGAGTGGCACCCTCAATGCCTGTGTCCGCATCTAAGATTGACTCCTTCTGAGTCGGTGGGGGAGAGGTAGGCTTTGCTGGGGCTTTAGATGTTCTAGACTTGCTGAGTCTTTTCCTCTTAGGTGGGTCGGCGCGAGGGGCATATCAGTAGTACTCCTCTTTTGTGCGGCTGGCCCCCGGCCGACTGACTTCTCAGCAGCGGCTCTAGTCTTGAACTTTATGAGCTTGCTGTCGAAATAACACGAATCAGCAAAGGTTGATCGATCCGATACTGATTCTTCGATTATTACAGACATCTTTGTCCTGTACAAAGCCTTTCCCACACTAATTAGTGTCCTTTCTCCAGCTGGGTGTGGCTGCGCAACTTCCCCGTGCCTCGAGCTTTAAGCTCATTCACATAGAAATCGACCCGGATGACTCGGATGCCGTCTTCTATTATCATCATCAGCTGGAGACGGGGCTTTGATAGCTGATCAAATAAACCGGCTGAGCTCGTAAGAATGTGAGTTACGATGTAGGCTAGCCCGCGGTATTCTGGTAGCAACTGGTTCTTCGGCAGCGCTGATTTGAAGACAATGGCGTCTCTGCCGCAGAACCTCTGAACATAGGAGTTGATCTCCTTCTCCTTATATCCAACTGGTGAGACTCCACGACCACGAAGATCAAAGGTCAATTCCACGGCGGCTCGGAGATTGATGACGTGATGAATGGCTTCCCATGTCTGAGGGATCACTTCCTTCATATATGAAAAACAGGATTCCTCCGTGCTTGTGTCCTCTATGGATCTCCAGTTGTAATAAACTTCTGCAACTTGTCGAGGCAGATAAGCTCTGGGGTGCTTCGAGACAAGGGGCTCGAGTCCGGATACTTCGAGAGCTGCAAAGACGGGCTCAAGATATGGAAGTTCCGCCTGATGCAGAGCCATCGTCGGCTCAAACTGGATACGCGACTTGATGATCTCATCGATTTGCGGTGGGGTCAGAACAATCGCCATAAATATCTGCGAAAAACTTATTAGCACTTGAAAATAGAGTATGTCAGTAGAGTTTAAAACAGGATTCAAGAAATTACCGTATAACAGAGAGCTTGAGAGAAATGTAGCGCAGTTTAAGAGATTTTTGAGAAACTGAATGCGAAGAAAGCTCTTGAAATTCGAAAATGGCGAAAAGTGCAGTTAGAGATATAAACAAGAGATTTTATAAGATTTGCATATCATGCGGTTTTAATCTAACGGCTGAAACTTAATCTCGTTTTTAAAATGACGGCTGTGATTTGATGTTATAAAAGGAATGATTACACAAGCCGCCTCTAACCTAGACCTACGTAGGAATATGCGCGGTAAGGTAAGTTGAGAAGACATGCATTAAATGCGCTGCATGCAGCATTAAAGTCTAAGCCTTTTAAATGAAAACGGTTTCCTACTGACTTAAACCTTAGATTATTAATGGCGGGAAATAAATGCTCATTAACTACTGAGTGTTGGGATTTTGTATACTGGAAGCACTTTTATGCTTGTATACAATGTGTTTTTGTCCTTACCACTGTTTTATTCTCCTATCTGATAAATATGTATATTTGCACATGTTATCATTTATCTTGTATAAAAGTTAGATTTGTGTGGTGTGTCGGGTATCACAGAAGACAACACAAATTGGTTGAACTAACAAGATATAACAGTTAACACTAAATGAGACAACTTAAGGATGAAGTTGTTCGGTTTAAGCTGCAGCTTTAGATAAGAAGTGGCTTGTCTTAGTCGCTTGTCTTTACTTGGTACACTTAAGGTGGTGTATTGAAGGATCACAGTTGAGATGTGTTCTCCTAACCGACCTTAGTGGAGAACCAAGATCTCGGTGACTTAGCCGATCTTAAGCTTGGTAAGACTTCACTGAGTGCATTTGGCTATCTATCACTTTGACCTACTATGGTGAACGTCAAATGAGCGGCGGGATCTACGTATCTTGGGTGTTAGTAGTTATTTGTTGCTCAGGCTGGTTGTCTGTATCTTGCATCCGTATCCTAGTAATATGGGTTGATAATATCCCTTGAGGAACTCGAAAGGATTAGCACACTAAACCCGGCCGGTTGATTAAGTTCAGGTGTGTTAATAAGGTCGAGTGGTACTACTCAGGAATATAAGATGTTAATTAATTTAAGCTGTCAGTGAGCTTAATTAATTAACGGATATTTCTATCTTAAATACGGAGATTGATTAAGTCTAAAATACAAGCTTTGCTCAAATTGGGATAAAGGGGTAAGTCAGCACGGATTCTCTAGTGGAATGAATCTGTGTTAATTAATTAATTTTGCTCTGGACTGAGCATGGATAATTAATTAATTGGAGGCCCAGCTTTATTTCTTGTATTGGATCCCTGATCTGGCCCAATTAGTTGCCTAGTAATTTATTATCTCTCAGAATTCATTATTATTGGATTAATGTATTTTTACATTATTTAATAATGTTATTTATCTGGAATTAATTGGCTGGGCCAATTAATTGATAAATATTAGTAGCCCAATAAATTAATTAATTATATTATGGGCTGATTTTATAGAAGCCCATTGGAATATAATTAAATTAATGGGCTACAAATATATTAATAATATATAGGTTTTTTGAAGCCTATATATATTAGTATTCTGTTCAGAAACTCATACAATTTCATTCTTAATTTTCAAGATTAACGTGAGGGACAGAGAGAGTTATAAATTTATTTTCTTCAGATCTCTGACCACCCAGAGGAAGAAAAAGGTCGGGATACAGATCAGAAGATCTGACACAGGAGCACAATCGGAGCCGCGACAACACACCAGGAGGAAGGTAGCCTTACTATAAACCTATTATTCCTTCAATTGGTATCAGAGCCTGGTTTAGGCTCTGATTGTTGTTTAATTAGTTTTTTATTTCGTCGTTATCGGGCTTATTTCGTGTTTGGGGCGGCCTGCGAGCCACTGTTTTGACCCCGTTGTAACGTTTTTCTCGTGAGAAAATCCATGAGTAGTTGATAGGATCAATATGCTATGTGATTGTATTTTAATTGTACTGTAATTGGTCCGGGTGGCACGAAAAACGAGACGACGAAAATCAGTTTTTGTGGCACAAAAAACCCTAGTTTATCTAGTGGTTCCGCCGCATCTTGCGGCGGAGATTCCCCCCAGCGTCCGACGTCGGTTCGACGATCGACTTGAACTGATGGAATCCTCGTCTTACGAGCTTCGCGTCGATAGGTTGCAAGGGATCATCCGATCCCGGATGCGATCGTAATCGACGTCTGAAGTTCGCTGCTCACCATGAATTCATTCCGGCGAATCGTTTGAAATTCGGGAAATTGAGGAACTAATCTCGGCCGGAATCCGTTACCCGGTGGTCGTGAGTGTTCCAACATCATTTCCCCTCTTTCAATTGATCGAATCGCGGCTCGAAAAGGTCGAATTTGGGCGGCGAACGCGCGGCGGCGGAGGGCGTCCGTTCTTCACGATCCGACGCCCCGGGACGTCGGGCGGGCCGGAGACGGTGCAGGAGGGCCGAAGACGCTCGGAAAGGCGGGCGGCGCGGCGCCCGCGGCGGTAGTGTGCCGCGCGGGGCAGCGCTGATTCGCGCCGTTTGCGGTGGCGTCTCGGCGTAGGGAGGCCGGCTCCAAAGATCTCCATGGTGCGGCGACCCTCCCGGTGTAGGCGGCCGGCCGGGAACCGGCCGGGATGAAGACGGGCGGCGGCGGTTGCGTGCGAGGAAGACGCCGACGTGGCGCGCGCCGACGCGGCGAGCCACGCGCCCCTAGCCGAGTCGCATCCACGTGTGCGCCACGTGGACGCCATGTGGCGGCACCCGATGATGTGGCGACGGCAGCTTTTCCAAGCGGTTTTCGGATTCGAAGATCTCGTATCATGATCGGGATATGTAATAGTTAGGAATTACGTGTTTTTAAAGCCCGATAACGATTTTAAATTTCCTATTTGCGTATTTATTTTTACTTAAGCTTTAGCATGCGATTATGTGATTAATTGCGCTTAGAAAAGCATGTAAATAGGATTTATATTGTTTCTAAAAGCATGTTTTATTTTTCGCGAGCACGTTTTATTATGTGCGTTTAGAAATTGCATGCTTTAGGAATTATGTGGGATTGCATGATTCGTTACAAACCTTTTGAACAAAAAGACTAAGCAATTTTAAAATTAAATGTTTAATTAGATTCCATTAATTTGGATATTAAACGCTTAATCGGACCTCCATTAATTGGACTCTACACGAAAGTAGTAAGATTATGTAAGTAAACGTCCACTGCGTGGCTTGCTTGCATTTTTGAGCTACCGCTTTTGTGAGATGAGTTTTCCAAAACAATATTTGATTATTATTGAGTAGTGGGAGCGAAGCCGTAAACGTCCACTGCGTGGCTTGCGTGCCTAGTAAACACGAGTACTCTAGAAGATAATAATTAAATAGGATGGCTAATTAGATCAAATTGAATGCGGCATGGTTCGAGTAAGTATGTCAATTTCGAGAATTTGATTCTATTTGGTCAAATTAATGGTGAATGCTTAGATGTCACCGCAGTACAATTCACTTCCCTCGAAGCCCCTTCCCGCGTTTTAATAATGACATGGTCCGAGAATATCGAACTATTAATTTCATTCGTCTCAAGAACCTAGACGTGGATTGAAATTAAAGAGCTAGGTAAATAGCTTGGTTTAGGGTTACGCTAGTAAACGTCCACCGCGTGGCTTGCTAGTGGAATTCTTAGAGTCGTTTCGAGGTTTTTAACATCATTGTTTTTTCAAAAGGTTACAATGATAGTTAATTACGAATTATGTGTAAATATTAATTCATACATGTTTTAAAATTATATTTTTTCGTATATTGCTCGTTCGAAATTTTTCAAGTTCCTAAACAAGCTCACCAATCAAACCCTAATGGGTTTAACAATTTTTTTTAAATAATTTTACAAAGTGGAAGAGATATCTTACCGCTCCCAATAAAAGCTCGCAAAGGTCTTATAAGAACTTTCGTTTAAGGACCGCTATGTCTAAGAATGAGTTTACTATGAGTATGTCACTCAAATCTTTGGTAGCGGTCAAAGAAGTTATAGGAAAGGGCAAGAGTGCTCAAGTCTTGAATATCCCTAGTAGTTCAAGGAATCCTCCGAAAGGCGGAAACCGTAAAAGAGCGAGAAAGGGTGGACAATTCAAGAAGAGCAATGGGAGTAAGAAGACGGTCCTTATCGGCGGCATGCGAATGCCAAAGAAGAAAGGAAGGTTCTTCAATTATGGTAAGAAAGGACACTCGGAAGAGTTATTATCCGGATGTCACGCAAAAAACGCAAAGAGACGCGAGTCGCTCTTGTAATTGAAACTGCTCGTTTCCTCTTCTACCCACGAATGGGTAGTGGATTCGGGGCAACCGATCATGTTTGTTACACCTTGCAAGGTTTCTTGCAGAAAAGGCAATTGAGCAATGGCGAGGTGGTAGTCTCAATGGGCAATGGTTCGAAAGTTCCTGCAATTGTCATTGGAGATTTACATCTATCTTTTGATAGTTCTGTTTTAGTACTTAAAGATGTTTAATATGTGCCTGAGTTTAGGCGAAACATTATTTATGTTTCAAAACTCTGCACCATGGATGGTCATAAATCAAGTTTTGATAGTGAAGTTTCTATCATGAAAGACGATGATTTTATCTGTGATGGACCATTAAATGGATCTTTATAGACTATTACTTGTAAACCGCGTAATTCTGTTAATATTGCTTCCTCATCATCAAATCCTAAGAAGAGGAAAGAGTCTTCTAAGGTAAACCAAACTTATTTGTGGCACTTAATACTAGGTCACATCAATCTTAACAGGACTCAGAGGTTGGTGGAATATGGATCAGTGGAGTCTCTCCAAGATTGAACCATTTCCAACTTGCAAAACCTGTTTGGAAGGAAAGATGATGACTAGGCCTTTCAAGGCAAAGGGTTATAGAGCCACAGAAGTATTAAGTTTGATACATTCTGACTTGTGTGGGTCTATGTCTACACAAGCTCGTGGAAGGTATGAGTACTTCGTCACATTTACTGACGATTACTCGAGGTGTGGATATGTTTACCTTCTTCACCACAAGTCGGATTGCTTTGAAACCTTTAAGGAATTCAAGGCAGAAGTGGAGAGGAAGTTAGGTAAAGAAATCAAAACACTGCGATCTAATCGTGGTGGGAAATACCTATCCAACGAGTTCAAGGACTACTTGACTGCATGTGGGATTATATCCTACCGACAAAGACGGCACGCCTCGCAGTAATGGTGTGTCGAGAGAAGGAACCGAAGTCTCTTAGAGATGGTTCAGTCGATGATGAGTTATGCAACTTTGCTAGTTTTCTTTTGGGGATATGCCCTAGAGACCGCAACATACTTGCCGAATCGTGTGTCTTCCAAGTCGGTACAAAAGATCCCTTTCGAGTTGTGGAGCGGGCACAAACCCAAGATGCACCACTTAAGGATTTGGGGTTATCCCCGCTTATGTGCTGAATAGGCAAGGCCGACAAATTGGAATCACGTTCGAAGTGATGTTGTTCATAGGGCATCCGAAGAAAACGAAGAGTGGATACTTTTATGATCCTAAAGAACGTAAGATCGTTGTTAGCCCTAATGCTCGGTTCTTAGAAGAGGATTACACTAGTAACCATAAATCTCGAGTCGACATCATCCTTGAAGAATTACAAGGTGGTCGAGTTCCACTTGAACGACCAAGTAGTGCAAGATAGTACTCCACGAGTAACCGCACAATCTGTTAACACAACTCCTAACACCGTTCGACGTAGTGGGAGTGTGATATTTACAAGCTGATCGCATGTTCACTTGGGGAGACGTTTGATTATCTCCCGGTAGATGAACAAGATACCGTGGATCCCTGGACTTACAACGAAGCAAAGTGGGAGATGTAGATGCACCATGGACTCGAAATTTGAGTCCATAATCGAGTATGGATGTATACGAGATCACCGAACTACCCGAGGACCGCAATGATATTGGTAGTAAGTGAGTATACAAGAGAAAGAGAGAGCACCGAATGAAGAGATCATGGCGTTTAAGGCCAAAGGGCTAGTGGCGAAGGGTTTTACCCGTAAAGAAGGTATCGATTATGAAGACACCTTCTCGCCCGTAGCAATGATCAAGTCCATTCTGATTCTCCTTGCCATATCAGCTCACATGAACCTAGATATCTGGCAAATGTATGTCAAAACTACATTCCTAAATGGTCACCTTGAAAAAGGTAGGGACATCTACATGAAACAGCCAGATGGTTATGTGAAGGAGGGCGAAGGGCATCTAATTTGGAAGCTTAAGAAGTCTATTCATGGACTTAAGCAAGATTTCCAGTTATGGCACCAGCTGCTGATTTGGCAAGTAGTCAAATCCTATGGATTTGTATCCCGTCCTAACGAGGTGTGTGTAACGTATTTGTGTTAACGGATCAGTGGTGTTTCTTGCATTTTACGTAGATAACATCCTTCGCATTAGCAATAATGTTGAAGTGTTATCAGACGTGGTTATCCGAGCAGTTTCAAATGAAGGACTTAGGTGAAGCCGCTACATCCTTGGGATCAAGGTTATTCGAGATCGCCGAAAAAGGATGTTAAGCTTGTCACAAGTGTCCTACATTGACACCGTTATTGCTCGTTTTAGCATGCAAAAGCCAAGAGAGGTTTAGTACCTTTCGGATATGGCATTTTTCTATCCAAGAATCAGTGCCCGAAAACGCCCGAAGAGATAGAAAATATGAGGCAAGTACCATATGCTTCCGCCGCCGGTAGCCTCATGTATGCGATGCTTTGTACAAGAGCAAGATATCTCATATGCGGTAGGCATGGTCTCAAGATATCGGTCTAACCCCCGGAAAGGAATACTGGGATCATAGCCAAGTATATTCTCAAGTACCTTAAACGGCCTAGAGATTATAGGCTTGTTTACCAGTCAGACGCCTAGTGTCTTTGGGTTATACAGTAATCGGATTTCCAGGCCGACCGGCCGACGAGAAGAAGTCTACCTCGGATTATGTGTTTACCTTGGGAGGTGGAGCCGTTTCATGGAGGAGTGCAAAGCGTAAATGCATTGCGGACTCAACCATGGAAGCAGAGTATGTGGTCGCTTCGTAAGCTTCGAAAGAGGCGTTTGGCTCAAGAATTTCCTCCAAGATCTTTATATTGTTCGGAATTTGCCTAAGGCGATCACGATTTATTGTGATAATGCGGGTGCAGTGACAAATTCTAAGGAACCTAAATCTCACAAGGCGTCTAAACACATAGACAGGAAGTACCATATTATACGAGTATTCGTAAATCGAGGTGACCTGGTGATTGACAAAATTGGAACTGAAGTCAACCTAGCTAATCCTTTCACGAAGAGCTTACCACTCCCGGCTTACGAGAAGCATGTTCATGGCTTTGGGATGGTAGAGATGCCCCACTTAGGACTACAGAAACTTTTGTATAAGTGGGAGAAGATGTCGTAATAGATAGGATAGATAGCTAAGATATAGCTGGGTACTAGTTTGTACCTAGATAGCTGAGATATAGACACATTGTATACTAAAAGTTTACTTCGGTATAAGTGGGAGAATTGTTGGGATTTTGTATACTGGAAGCACTTTTATGCTTGTATACAATGTGTTTTTGTCCTTACCACTGTTTTATTCTCCTATCTGATAAATATGTATATTTGCACATGTTATCCTTTATCTTGTATCAAAGTTAGATTTGTGTGGTGAGTCGGGTATCACGTAAGACAACACAAATTGGTTGAACCGACAAGATATAAACAAGTTAACACGTACCGAGACAACTTAAGGATGAAGTTGTCGGCTTAAGCCGCAGCTTTAGATAAGAAGTGGCTTGTCTTAGCCGCTTGTCTTTACCGGTACACTTAAGGTGGTGTATTGAAGGATCACAGATGAGATGTGTTCTCCTAATCGACCTTAGTGGAGAACCAAGATCTCGGTGACTTAGCTGATCTTAAGCTTGGTAAGACTTCACCGAGTGCATTTGGCTATCTCTCACTTTGACCTACTATGGTGAACGCCAAATGAGCGGCGGGATCTACGTATCTTGGGTGTTAGTAGTTATTTGTGGCTCAGCCGGTTGTCCGTATCTTGCATCCGTATCCTAGTAAAATGGGTTGATAATATCCCCCGAGGAACTCGAAAGGATTAGCACACTAAACCCGGCCGGTTGATTAAGTTCAGAGTGTGTTAATAAGGTCGAGTGGTACTACTCGAGAATATAAGATGTTAATTAATTTAAGCCGTCGATGAGCTTAATTAATTAATAGATATTTCTATCTTAAATACGGAGATTGATTAAGTCTAAAATACAAGCCCTTGCTCAAATTGGGATAAAGGGGTAAGTCAACACGGATTCTCTAGTGGAATGAATGCGTGTTAATTAATTAATTTTGCTCTGGCCGAGCATGGATAATTAATTAATTGGAGGCCCAACTTTATTTCTTGTATTGGATCCCCGATCCGCCCAATTAGTTGCCTAGTAATTTATTATCTCTCGTAATTCATTATTATTGGATTAATGTATTTTTACATTATTTAATAATGTTATTTATTCGGAATTAATTGTTGGGCCAATTAATTGATAAATATTAGTAGCCCAATAAATTAATTAATTATATTATGGGTCGATTTTATAGAAGCCCATTGGAATATAATTAAATTAATGGGCTACAAATATATTAATAATATATAGGTTTTTTGAAGCCTATATATATTAGTATTCGTTCGTAAACTCATACAATTTCATTCTTAATTTTCGAGATTAACGTGAGGGACAGAGAGAGTTATAAATTTATTTTCTTCGATCTCTCGACCACCCGAGAGGAAGAAAAAGGTCGGGATATAGATCGGAAGATCTCGACACGAGAGCAACAATCGGAGCCGCGACAACATACCGAGGAGGAAGGTAGCCTTACTATAAACCTATTATTCCTTCACCGAGTGCAATCGATCGATATATTAAATGCTAGCATGCTTCGATAACGTTAAGTACATAAAACTACGCAAACCTCTTCAAACTGAACTTTTACGATCACCGGTTACCGTTTAGACTTAGGAGGATGGTTGAAGTGCCGATGACCACGTTCCCCTTATCGTACGCGTTCGATTCACCCGACTGAATCAAGTACTGAGTCTTTGACATGTCATACTGATCCTACACTTGATACCAATTGTTGGTTTCTGCTGATACCATTTGTTGTGTTCTACTGACACGGTTCAAGAGGATCCAAGGAGACCTAGCTCAACCGATAATTCTCCCGAATCTGTTCTCGCCTAGTGACTTGGTCAGGATGTTCCGCCCTTTGCTTATCAGTATGGATTTTCTCCATTCTGATGTCCATCTTCTCGACATGGTCTCTGATGAAGTAATGTCGAATATCCACGTGCTTGCATCTCGTATGAAGAACTGGGTTCTGAGTTATGGCAATTGCACTTGTGGAGTCACGTAGATGGGCACTTCATCCTAAGATATACCATAATCTCGCAGCTTGTTGTCGAAGCCAAAGGATTCGGGCACAAAGAACTTCCAGCCAGCCATATATTCGCCTTGATGAGTGGACGTTGCCACCGAATGCCGTTTCTTTGAAAACCAAGATATCGCCTTGTCGCCAGGAACCGACATGTTCCCCGAAGTTGACTTTCGATCTATCCCCGCATCCCGCATAATCGCATCGAATAACCTCGTTAGTATAAGATTATCGTCAGCAGGATACCATAACCCTGCGTCAGGTGTTCCCTTCAGATATCGCAGAATCTTCTTTGCTGAGTCTAGATGACTTTGCTTGGGATTCGCTTGAAATCTTGCACGTACACCTAAAGCATAAGTTATGTCAGGTCTGCTTGCTGTTAAATATAATGAGCCAAAAATAGCTCAATAATCAGTTGTGTTAACAGAAGCTCCTTCTTTGTCTAGATCAATTTTGAAATTAGTATTCATGGGGATCTTGACAGGCTTGCTTGAATCGCAGCCGAATCTTTTCAGGAGATCTCGAGTGTACTTGGCTTGATTGATGAAGATTCCTTCAGGTGATTGTTTTACTTGAAATCCAAGGAAATAGTTCATCTCTCCCATCATAGACATCTCGAATTTCTCCTTCATCATTCTCTCGAATTGTTGACATATAGTCACATTTCTGCATCCGAAAATGATGTCGTCCACGTAGATTTGCACTAGTAGGATGTCATCTCCTGACTTTATGCTGAATAGGGTGTGATCTACTGTCCCCTTCTGAAAACCTTTCTGAAGCGGAAAGTCTGATAGGGTATCGTACCAAGCCCTGGGTGCTTATTTTAACCCATACAGAGCATTCCGAAGTCTGTACACCTGATGTCCCTACTGAAAGTCGGGCGGTTGTTCCAAGTAGACTTCTTCCTTCAGTATGCCATTCAGAAAAGCAGACTTTATATCCATCTGATATACTTTGAATGTTTGATGCGTTGCATAGTCTAGGAACAGACGAATGGCTTCCAATCTGGCGACTGGAGTGAACGTTTCATCGAAGTCTATTCCTTCTGCTTGACAGCATCCCTTGGCAACTAGTCTAGCTTTGTTTCTGACAATGACGTTGTTTTCATCACGCTTGTTCTTGAAGACCCACTTAGTGCCAATCACGTGCTGATGTCTAGGTCTGTCAACAAGCTCCCAAACTTCGTTTCTAACGAACTAGTTCAGCTCATCTTGCATGGCAATGATCCATTCAGCATCGTTGAGTGCGTCCTCTATTGACTGAGGTTCTTCTGTAGACAAGAAACAAGAATAGAGTGAGCTTTCTCCTTGACTTAATCTAGATCTTGTCCTGATAGTTGCCGATGGATCTCCAATAATAAGATCTCGAAGAATGAGCGTCGAGCCACGAACGTCTCGAGTCGGGCTTCTTCTTCGATACTACTTCGCACACGGCCGTAGGTGTGTTAGGTATTTCAGTTTTACTGTTCTGTGATTGCAGTAGTTCAGTAAGAAGGTTAGGATCTACTGAGTTTCCAGGTTCAGGGGCATTTAGCTCGGAGAACATGAGTTGTTCCCCCCCGAGTTTGTATTCTCGGTAGACGCCTCCGCTACCACGGGGCTTCCTCATTGACCATTGTTACCTGTTGTTGATTCTGTTCAGTAGAATCAACTAGGTCAGCTATATCGCCTGTTGGTTGAGTCTGTATTTCCTCATCGTCTGACTCATCATCCCAACAATGCTGAATCTTTTCCGCTTTATCGTTTAGTTCGAGATCTTGTAGCTTGCTGCTGACATCCTCAGTATTTGTCTTTGAAGATTTCCTGTTCTCAGTAACAAACTCGTCAAATACAACATGAGGGCTTTCCTCTACGCAAAGAGTCTGATAGTTAAAGACTCTGAAGGCTTTACTGACTCAAGAGTATCCTAAGAATACTCTTTGATCAGATTTGCTATCAAAGACCTTCAACTGATCTTTCCCATTATTATGGATAAAGCAAGGACAACCAAAGATATGAAAATGAGAAATAGAAAGAATTCTCCCTTTCCATAGTTCGTAAGGTGTCTTCATGTGTTGATGTGTAAGCAGTGAGCGATTCTGAGTATAGCAGACAGTGTCAGTAGCATCTGCCCAGAACTTAGAGGGTAGTCCGGAGTTTCCTAGGAGCGTTCTTGCTGCTTCTTTAAGTGTTCTGTTTTTGCGTTCAGCAAGTCCGTTTCGCCGAGGGGTGCGAGCCGCCGATGTCTCGTGTTTAATTCCCTCCTTTTCGCAGCACTCTTAACTACCGAGTTGAGAAATTTTGTTCCTCTATCTCGAGCGAATTCTCTCGAATCTTGATGTCCTTTTCCACACCGAGCTTTTTCAAAGCCAGGTTTGGGCAACTCAGCCATGACATCGATTTGTTGGCTATGAAGATGACCCATGTATATCGTGAATAGTCGTCAATAACGACGAGGGCATACTTCTTGCCTCTTATAGTCATCGAGAGACTGGCCCGAATAGGTCCATGTGTAGCAGTTGAAGGATTCCATCAGTGGAAGGTGACGGAATAGGTGGATTGCTACTCTTTGTCTGCTTTCCCTTCAAACACGCTTCACAATTCCTGTCTTTGATAAACGATTCGTTGGGCAGTCCTCTAACTTTATAGTTCTTGGCTAGCTTGTTCATTATTTTGAAGTTCAGGTGGCTGAGTCTCTTGTGCCATAGCTATCCTGCCTTGTCACTAGATTTTGTCTCGTGCAGCGGTGCAAGCCTCGTGTTCTAGCGCTTTTCCAAGCTTGCAACATAGATATTCTTCCTCCGCGAGCCTGACAACACTGTTTCCCCTGTAGATTTGTCAACAACATCACAGAAACCAGCGTTAAAGATAACTCTATTCAGATTGTCATAGATAGCTCAAAAGAGCCTACTGAGGATGTTCATATAGCGGTTCACTGTGTTGTTCTGCCCACCTGACCTTATTGGTTCCCCCTGTGTTTGATCGTGGTGTCCTGGGGCTGGAACCTCTGGTCAGTTGCTTCTGATTGCTTGGCTGAGGTGCAATCATCTTATGTTTATTCTTCGCCTGAGGTGTTGAGTCAGTAGCCTAAGCCTTTCCTCTAACGAACCTATCAGCCAGCATTTCTGAGCTTTTAGATGTTGAAGTGGAAGCTTCATGAGTGTAGCCAAGTCCTTCTTTCATGGCTATTGGTCTTTGAGCTCTAAGCATGCTTTCCAACTTCTCCTTAGCTCCTAAGTACTGTTCAGTCATCAATCCTCGCCAGACTTCATCACTTCTTCGAAGTGACTCATAATCATTTTCAACTTCTACGAGCTTCTGACTGAGTCGGGCTATCTCAGTATCTTTCTCAGAATTGTCCTTGGTCAGAACTGATATATGAGTTTCTTGGAGCTGAGACTTAGTCATAAGAGATTTAATCTCTTCCTTGAGTCTCGCAACTAGACTCTCTGAATCAGTAGAGACCTGACAATCAGAAGAAAGTCTCTGATTCTCAGCCTTTACCTATTCCAATTCCTGAATGGTTCCCTTGAATTCTCTCGCTCACCGAATCTCGCTCCTCTAGTAGATCATCATAGGCTTGGACCACATCTAGAGGTTCATCTGTGACCGAGCACGTGTCGTGTGTGCTATGTGAAGAGGAGGTTATATTAAGTTTAGAATTTACCTCAGCCTCTTCTCCGGCCATCAGACAGTATTCTGCAGTTTCTTCAGGATCTGTCTCTCCGATCTCAACTGCGAAAAATGCAGCTTCGTCCTCAGAAGAATACATGAATGTATCTTCCTCGATTGAGTTATCGGATATCTCTCCGGCTATGTAGGCCTGCCTCCTTCGAGCAAATTTTTCACCTCTGGCCTGTCGTTCTGCTCTTTGAGCAGCTGAGAGTTCGGGACAGTCGTACTGATAATGTCCCTCTTTCTTGTAGTTGTAGCACACAGTTGATTTGCTGCTCTTTCCAGCTGAGCCATTTGATGGACTAGCAGCAGGTTCTGTGTTCCTGCAATCAGTAGTAGATTTAGATTCTTCCCTATTTCGATAATCTTTCTTACCTGAGGGAGAATCTCTGTAGTATTTCTTCAGCTTTCTGACTCTCTCTTTTTCTCTTTGATATTTGAGAATCATCAGTGCTAGTTGGTCAGGGCCTGAAGTCTCAGAGGACTTTGCTTCTATTGTGGCCACTGCCTTGCTGGAAGAAAGGGGTTTGACTCTAGTTTTGCTGACTATTGCTTTAAAAGCATGATCAATCTGTGTGTCAGCTGGAGCGCTTGAACATCGTTGGGGTAGGCTGTGCTCAAATTCCTCTGTTTTTAGTTCTGAAAAGATAACATCAGGAGTTAGAGCATTAAGATCTGAACGTCTTAAATAAGTAGCAAAGGGAAGCCACTTCAGTCGAGGTAGTGCTCTCAGAATCATTGTGTTCATCTCTTTGTTGGTGAACGTCCTCCCCAGCCTGTTTATCACGTTGACCTGATTCGTAAATCTGACGCTTAGCTCGTCAATGGTCTCATTGGGCTCCATGGCAAAAGCATCGAACTTTTATAGCTCTAATTCGAGCTTATTCTCTTTGATCCCGAGATGTGAATCGTTGAGTATAGTCAGAATAGCATTACGCGCAACTCGGTCGAGGTTGTGCAGCTTTTTCTCTTCAGGCGTGAAGGCAGATTTGTCTTTTGCGACCTTGGCACTAGTATGTGCCCCTACACCTCCCACATCAGCAAATTGTACGCTGTCTATCATGGGAATGATGGGTCTTCTCTCAAGGACATCCGTCATGCTGTCATGCAGCGACGTGAGGTGTGCCTCCATTCTCACACGCCATACCATATAGTTCTCTATAGAGAACATCGATACCATCCTAATACCTGACATATCAGTCATTGTAAGTAAGAGTATAAGGATGTTATGAAGAGATGCTTGTGCAGTGAAAAATGTTTTCAGGATCGGTTCGAGAAGACTAGTAGTTACAGAACCGATGATCAGAAGAACACCGTTGCTCTGATACCAATTGTTGGTCCGGAGATGAGAGTCAGGTGTAGAGGGGGGGTGAATACACCTGAGTACTGCTCTTTTTCTCAAACCGAAGGACAACTGAGATGTTTGGTGCGACTGATGAACAGTGCTAAGTAAGAACCTTCGATCTCAGGTTAGAGTGAGTTAACTACTGAGCTCTCCTACTGACTTTGTCAGTCGTTGAGACTCAGTCAAAAACCTTAGTGCGGAATAGCGTGGGGCCCGGAGATTCATCTCAGTTTGAAAACGTGATTTTCACAAGTAGTTTTGGCTAGTGCTTTTTTAAGAATACGTTTTATGCAAGGATATGATTTTGTAATCAGTTTGTATGCGATGCAATTAAACAGTAAATAACACAAGCAATTTTTAACGTGGTTCGGATACGCAAGATCCTACGTCCACCGGCCCCGCCGAACAGGAGGTCTTGTTGATTTATCTCGAGCAAGCCTCAGCCAAGGAATCTGCTGGCACCGGATGCACCCTTCTAAGTTATAGTCCTTAGCGACTTACAAATAAAACTGAGGTTTGAAGGGGAGAGGATAATCTCCAACTAGGAAGGAGTTCTTACAATAAGAACAATCACTAAATGTGAACTCCTTCGAATTTCTAAGCTATAGATTTGGCAATGAGCTTAGCTAGAGAAGAGGGATCTAAAGAACTCTAGAGAGAAGAACTAATGATATTCGATTAAGCAAGTTCTTCACTGGAATGATCTTGAATGCGCTAGAGTTGTTTGAAAGCTTGAGCGTTTTCCCTTGATATCCCGTGCGTGGAGCTCGGATTTTCTTCTCTATTTATAGTCGTGAAACAGGCATTTGTCCATTGGAGACGACGATGCCACGTGTCACAACCTTCCAAAGAAAACGGCCTTAAATTCAAATTGTTGCAGCAGAGTTGTTGATACTGTACATGAGAGCAGCTTTAGTTGGTCCGAGCAGATATCGCGTTGACGGCTTCTCATTGGTCGAGGTTTTTGGTAGGTGAGATTATGTCAGACATCGGAGTTGACTCTCCCTAATCCTCGTATGGTCTTTTGCTGACTTTCGAAAAGACTTTAACAGCTGGGTCGTTTCCTGTCGGATACAGTAGACTTGAAACAGTCTCTGTCTTCTTCATCTGAGTCGGCTGACAAGAGATATTCTCTTGAGTGTGGTCAGATGATGATTGCGAAGGTACTGAGCTTGCATAGAGTTCTTCTCGCCGATGTCCGTCGCTGATGAGATGTCTTCTACCGAGGCGAAGATCACCGATGACTCAAGAACGTGTGCTCTTACACCGATGATGTGGGGTTCTCGAAAGTAACTTCGACGTAAGATCAATCCAACATTTTACCCCGTACGAGACATAGACACAAGGATAAACAAAACAAAAACAAGCTTTAGCCTATACATCGCTTAATCCTATCAAGACACTACACTACTGATATCAGCTGGGTTTTGGGATCTTCAATTCCATAGTACTACTACGATTTCCCCCAATATTATTTTAACCCACTAACTGCTGAGTATCATCTACTGACTCATAACCCAACAAGGAGCCATCTGATGTTGCTTCTATGGAGGATCTAAAGGCCGTGATGCTCATGATGCTCAGCGATAGATTGCAAGGAGCTTAGGCATCCTCCACTCAGCCTCCTCCTTCACCACCTCCATCTCCTCCACGTGATAGATCACCCAATGATGCAGACCAGGAAGGATCTGATAAGGGTAAAACTCCCGTGGATGATCAGCCAACTCCTCCTCCTACATCAGGCCCAATCATCCAGACTCCATCCTCAGTCCAAACGCAGATATCAGGCTGTTGAGATCAAGGACCTCACAACGGAGTCCATTAATAAGGTGATCAAGCCTCAGGCCCACAAGAACAGGAATATTGCTGATGATGTGAACACTAAGTGGAGCAAGTTCACTGAGGCTCAGACGAAGACGCTGACCAACCTTACTACTGAAGTGCAGAGGATTAGCATTCCAATCTCCTTCAATATTGAAGAGATCCTCACCCAGGCACTTGAGGCATAGAAAACCGACCTGACTGCTCAGTTCCAGATTATACTACAGTCGCAGGCCAAGCTATTCTCAGAAGAAGTGACGGCTGCAACAGGTCGCGTCCAGAAGGCAGTTGAGGAGCGATATAAGTTCACATCTGACAGTGTCTCTAAAGCACTGACCAAACAACACGACTCCTGCCAGGAAATCAAGAAAGCTGCCTCTGACGCTGTAGAAGACTACCTCACCCGCTTTGACAAATCCAAAGATGCTCTACTGAAAGCAATTAATCAAGAGCACGATCAAAGGTGGGAGTCTTACACAGATGAGGCTACTGACATTGCCTCAGGCATGACTACGGTCAAGGCTTCAGTAGAAATACTGACACAAAAGGTTACTGCCCTGGCGACTCTAATTGATGATGCCAAAAAGGGAGAAAAGTCCATATATGTTCACCTTAGAGCCCTCCTTAAGGTAGAAGATCAGCAGGGAGAACCTAGTTCAGTAGCTCAGGGGAAAGTTCCTGTTGGGGATCCCACTAACACAGCTGTAGCTGAGGTGGCCAAATACTTGGAAAAATCTACCCACCGAAGATTCACCACCTCCAGCTAAGAAAGCTGATAAGGGAAATGGTAAGGCTCTAGCTGACCCAAGTCGGCCTAGGGAAAAGAAGCTAAAGTTCAAGTCTCGTGAAGAGAAAATCACTTTTGACGAGAAACTGGCCAGATAACTTGCTGAACATGATGCCAAGAAGAAGCCCGCAGCAAATAAAGGGGTACAGATCCGATCTCCAGCGCCTTCTCGCATAAGATCTAGTATTCCCAGGCAATCCAGAGCTTTAGCAGCAGCTAGATCCCAACAGTCCAAATCTGAGAAGCAAGGCGCATCTACATCAAAGTCTAAATCTACATCGCCTGCTGACTCAGATGAGCAGCATGTGCCCCCAGCGGTCCCCTTTAAGGAGCAAGAGCAAGAGATAAAAGAGATATAGGATGCATGTGAGCAAGCACTAGACTGATCAGCAGAGGCCAGGCAAATTAGAGAGGCGAGAGAGAGAATTCGTCTAGCCGATTTGGAGGCCCTCGGGCTGAGAACGGAAAAGGAAGCAAGGGAAAGGGTACCGGAAAAAGATAGAAGTATACCCACCTCTTCCAGATACTTCAGGAGAAGGGAACCAGGCAGTGAAGTGAAGAGGATAGTATTCAAAAGATCTGACGACTGGGTACCTCTCAAGCTGAATCAGCAATGGGAAAAGCTGAAGATGGACTTCATAAAAAGATTCTATATCTGGAAAGTCAGAAGTGAAGACATTATTGATGCTGATGCATACTTCAAAGACTTCTTGACAGCTGTGAACCCAGTCCTCCTTGCTGAGATTCAGACGCTGCTAGATCAAACAGGCAAAGCGCTTAAGGCTCGTCCATTCAGAATTCTTCCTCCTCCTATGACTCATCAAGATAATCTTTGCAAGAAGGAGATAGAAGAAGAAATCAAGGAAGCCATCATTAACAGAGCACTGAGGAAAGATGATAAAGAAGACTTAGCGGAGATCAAGGCCTTGAGAAGCAGAGTATATTCAGGTTATGGCCTTGAGCTTCCGGAGAAGAAGTCTGCTGACTTCCGCGCTCGCATGCAGCAGTTCAAGAAGAAGCCGAGCTGACCTCTCTCTCTCCTTAGTCTAGCTTTTGTAGTGATAGCCTGTCATGTATTGTAAATCTCATTCATCTACGACATTTATCACTTTTAGCCTTAACAATTACTCATTGTATTTACGTCTTTATTTACTTTTCAGCACAACTGATCACCTAAGTGATCAGATATCTCTCTATCTGACCCTATATGTCCTATATGCTTATCTGCGTTAGAATTATTCCCTACTGATTATCTGTGTTTGCCCTAATATTATCTGATACTTTGCTAGTACTTAGGGGGAAGGGCTCTTATATATGAAATAGTGGAAAATTGTTTCTTAAGGGGAACCTGCCTTATAGGGATATTATTGATAACTGCTGAATTTACCTTTGATGATTAGCTACTAAGAAGTATATCTACTCTGAGCTTTGATTGTTTTGTTTGTATCGGCCCTGTTATCTTGTGAATGTGTTGAACTTGCTTTCTAGCTCTGATACATGTCAGTAGAATCTCTGATAACTTCAGCATGCTATGACTATGTTAATTGTATTAAATTCTATAAGTTCTGATACATTCAACATTCCATAACTGTTTTGTTTTAACATGGCTCTTATACATTAATTGATATCATAAGATAGCTCTGATATTCTTTTTACTTGTGATTGCTCTGGTTCTTTCTTTTCATTATCTTAGTCAGCTTTGATATGTTGGCTAGAGCATTCCTTTGTAATAGATCTTTACTCAGTAGCAGTAGCTCTTAACCTTAGCATATTTCTTGATTGAAGATGTAATAGGTTTTGGCATCATCAAATAGGGGGAAATTGTTAGGATAAGGATTCAGTATGACACATTGAAGATCCCAAAACCCCTAGCTGAATGATGTACCTTCATTTCTGTAATAGCTTAGTTTGAGTTCAGTGGTTAGGAACTCAGTAGGCTAGAGTTCAGTAGCTGCAGAGTTCAACAGAAGACCTTGCACTTAGCCGATGGACTCAGGATCGAAAAAGTCAGTTGGTCAGTCGACCACCAAGTGAATCTGCACAGGAATTCGTGCCCACGCACTTATACTCAGAAGAACATCAGTAGGAAGTCACTTTAGTTAAAGGTCCGAGGATTCAGAGGAAGTCAACCTTGATGTTTGACAAGTCTCACCTACCAATCTACCTCGACCAATAAGGAGCCAATAACAACTTATCTTTTCTGACAAAAGCTGCTCCCAGACTGAAAAAGAAGCGTATCTCTACAATGCACCTACTCATCAACGTTCAAATTTAAGGAACTGTTTTCCTTGTCGTTTTGACACGTGGCTAGACCTCCCTCCAACGAATCTATTCACAATCGACGACTATATAAGAGAAGTCTTCATGTAGAGATACTATCGGGAACACAAGCTATCTACGCAGAAAACTCTTAAACGCTCTCAATTGAAGAATCCAGTGAAGAACTAGCTTTCTTAGAAGAACCTTTTAGTTCATCACTTAGAGTTACCCTTGTTCCCCTTCTCTTATCTAAGCAAGTCTTATTGTAATATCTATAGCTTAGAAACCTCGGGGAAGTTCACATCGTTGTGAAACTGTTCTTATTGTCAGAACTTCCTCTTAGTTGGAGAAGACTCAAACTCTTTAAGTTTGAAACCTTGTAAAAGCCACTACGACTATAAGTAGAAAATATGTCCTACGAACAGATCACTGAGAACTTGCTCAGTATAAGCTTCAAGTTGTATCTGTCTTGAGAACAGATCACTGAGACTTGCTCAGTATAAATATAACAAGTATTCTTCTTTGGTCAGGACAGTGGACGTAGGACCCAGTGTGTCCGAACCACTTTAAAAATCTGATGTATTGATTTATAGTTTCCTTTTTTGATCATATTGCATTAAAACTGTATTTCATCAAACTCAGCATAAAATCGATTTTCCAACCGAGACGTTTAATAGGGCCTACACTTCCGCACACAACTCTGATACTGAACAACTGTTCGATTGACTCAAGTCAGTAGAGCTAAACTCAGTAGAAGAATTTTTTGCCCACGCGATCTGAAAGTATATTTTGCTATCTGACTCAGTTCAGTAGAAAAGTCAGCTAGAGCTGACTTTCGCGTTTGAGAAACGAATTTGTATTCAGGTGTATTCACCCCCCCCTCTACACCTGAACCACGTCTCAGGACCAACACTTCAAATCTGAATTCAAAGCGTAGTTTCGGAAGTTCACAGTTAATTAAGACAAAACTGGTCTTCAACTCATTACAAATGGCAAGCTCCTCTACGGCACAAAGATCTCCATCATTATAGAGGATTTGTGCCAAGGAAGAGTGGTATTTGCTGGCGCATTTCCATCCGATCCTAAGAACGTGAAATTTCTCAGCTCAGCAGCAGCAGAGAAATCGATTGGTCGGGGACTTCATGACAAACGCCCCCGGAAATTTCGAGTCTCCTCGCAGATTCAACCAAGAAGAGAAAGACGCTGAAGAAGCCTACAACTGCTGCAATACCTCCAGAGACTATCTCTGTGAAGGATTCAGGGTCCGGGAAAAAAGACGTGACCATGAGGAGAAAGTTAAGAGAATTCTTGACGAGGAGATTCGTCCGACTGACTCCTCGTCCTCTCTCCCCGCCTCAGTTGTGCTAGCCCGAGCAGAGCGACTGAGGAAATCGCAGATGAAATTTCTGAAATTTTGGATCACTCAGATCACGTGGATATTGCCGTTCGAGCTAGGGTGCAGATGCATCTGCGATTCCTTGATTGGGATCTGCTGGAAGAGACGCTCCACCTAAGGACTGCTTCCGAACTGGCCAGAGAAGAACAGACTCTTCATAAGGAGATTGGCTATGCTGAGCCGGCTGACATAGCCTCCTTGGAGGATCTTAGGGCCGCCATGCTAATGCTCCTGAGTCTGAAGGGGCAATCAAATCAGCCCGCTCAGCTCCAGACTCAGTATGACTCCCACCGCGACAACCAACCCAAGGATGCAGACCAGGGAGGATCTGCTGAGGGACAATCTCCCAGGGACAACTCACCGCCACCACCTCCTGAATCAAGCGCAGATATCCCTACGCCATCCGAAGACTCAGCCGAAGAAACAATCTCGACATCAGGCTGCTGAGATCAAGGATCTCAAAATGACGTCCATCATTAAGGTTATCAAACGCCAAGGTCACAAATACCGTCTCCTCGCGGAAGACGTGCACAGCAAATGGAGCAAATTCACAGAGGCTCAGACAAAGGAGTTAGGAACCTTATCTACTGAAATGCAGAGGATCGGCACCCTAACTGAAGTTAATGTTGAAGCGATACTAAAACATGCACTAGAAGCTCAATGGACCAATCTACAAGCTCAGATCCAAACTATTCTGCAGAACCATGACAAGTCATTTTCTTAAGAGATTGCCTCAGCATCAGATCAGGTCCTGAAGGCAGTAGAGCAGCGACACAAGTTGGCTACCGAGAGTGTCTCGAAAGCACTCATTGAAAGGAAGATGCAGCTTGCACAGATCCGCAAAGAAGTTGTGGACTCGTTGAAGCTTATTTGAAAAGGATAGATTCATCCAAGTCGCCTCTCATCGAAGGCTATCAATCTTGAGCATAACAAGAGATGGACTTCCTATACCGATGCAGCTGGAGATGTTGCAGCCTCTCTAGACTCGATCAGAACAACCATCCAGGGGCTGAACAACAAAGAGACCGACTTGGCAACGTTGATAGATGATGTTAAAAAGGGGGAAAGTAGTAGGTCCTCTCAACTACTGACCCTCTTGAAAGCCGAAGAGGCAGGTCCCAGCATAGCTGCTGCTGGCAAAAGAAAAGAGAAGGATGTTGAAGGTTCAGGAGAGCCTGCAAAAGAAGTGGTTGCTGACGTGACTCAGTATCTAGAAGCTTTACCTGAAGAAGAGCAAAAAGAGCCACAACCTGAGTCAGCAGCAAAGAAAGCCAAAGCTAAAGGCAAAGGCAAAGGCAAAGCTCCAACCTCTCCTTCTCCCTCTCCTCTGAAAAAGTTCAAATTCAAAACGCGTGAAGAGCAAATCGCATATGATGAACAGCTCGCGCGTGAGCTTGAGAAGAAAGACACTCAGAAGGCCAAAGCCAAGAAAGGCGTACTGATCCGTACTACAGTTCCTACTCAAATTAGATCATTACAGCCCAGGCAATCAAGGTCTTCAGCGGCAAAGACTCCCACAAAGTCCAAACAAGATGAGAAGCCGAAGCCTGCATCTCCCAAGTCAAAATTAGCAGAGCAAAGCGACTCAGACGTCCAATTTGTCACCACCACTAAATTGTCGAAGAGACAAGAAGTTGAAATGAAAGAGTTGTGGGACAGCTGTGAGCGAAGATTGGATAGGACAGCTGAGGCTAGATAGATCAGCGAAGCTAGAGAGCGCATTCGTCCAGCTGATCTGGAGGCGCTCAGGCTGAGGACTGAGAAGGAAGCTCGCGAGAGAGTTCCTGAGAAGGACAGGAGCATCCCTACCTCTTCTAAGTTTTAAAGAAGAAGGGAGCCTGTCAATGAGGTGAAGAGGACTATCTTCAAAAGGACTGACGCTTGGGTACCATACAAAATCAACTAGAGATGGGAGCATATTAAAGTGGATTTTATCAAAAGATTCTATGTTTGGAAGATTCTGAAAGAGGAAGCTGATCCTGAAGAAGCATTCACAGATTTTCTTAAACATATGGATACTCCTCTCTATGCTGAGATTCAAACCCTTTTGGAACAGTCCGGTCAGACCTTGAAAGCATCTCAGTTCAGACCACTACCTCCTCCTATGACGCTCCAAGGCAATCTATGCAAAAAGGAGATTTACGCACCAAGTCCAGCTGACTGTCTCCTTAGTCTTCTAGGCTTTAGAATAGAAAGTCATGTAACTGTAAACTCCTTATCATTTATGACATCTTTTCTATTGGCCTTTGACAACTACTCATTGTCATTTAGATGTGTATTTTCGTTCAGCACTACTAATTACTGAAGTAATTAGCTCACACACTCACATATCTACTTATATATTTCTCAGTGCTTAATTGCTTAAAACTTCTTAAGAGAAACTGACTTTTTCATGATATAATAGAAATTAATTATAAAGGGGAAGTATTTTAAGTAAGATAGGGGGAAAATAGATGTTTGGGGGAAATTATTTCCTATGTGTTGATTAGATAGCCAACCCGATAATACTGTTAATTCAGTAATGTTCTAATAATTCAGTATGTGACATTGCACTATAAGTTACGTTATTCACCTGAATTTACATACTTGTGTTAATGCTCTGATACTTCTCTTATGAGAAATTCAGCATATCTGACAATTATTTATCAAATTGACTTTGTTGCTCTGATACTGTGCCTTGTTTATTCTTGTAATATTTTCTTTAGCATAGTCAGTAGCGGTAGTTATTGTAAAAGGTTTTGGAATCATTAAATAGGGGGAAATTATTGGGATAAACATAAAATATTGGGATATATTTATATGATAAGATTTGAAGATCCCAAAACCCCTAGCTGAATGATGAACCTTCGATATTGTAATAGCTTAGTTTGAGTTCAGTTGTTAGAACTCAGTAGGCTAGAGTTCAGTAGTTGTGGATTCAAGAGGAAGACTCGCACTCACCGAAGAACTTAGTATCGAAGAAGTCAGTTGGTCTGCCTATCACCAACTGAGTCTGCAAAGGAAATCGAGCCAGCGACTGAAGTGTTCAGACGAATGTCGATAGAGGACAATCAGGCGACGTTCCGAGGATTCAGAGGAAGTCAACTCAGTGTACTTTGAGTTTGAAGCCTCACCAACTCTTATGTACCTCGACCAATAAGGAGCCAACAGCGCTTTACCTGCTTTGCCGTAAAGCTGCTCCTAGCCGGAAAAAGAGGAAATCTCTACATTGCCTCTACTCAATGTTCAAATTTCATACAGCCGTTTTTCTTCTCTTATTCGACACGTGACTAGACCCCCTCCAACGGATCTATTCACAAATCGAAGACTATGAATAGAGAAGTTCTTCATGCAGAAGATGCACCGGGAACCAAAGCGAACAAAGCTCAAGAACTCTAGCGAACCTTCAAGCAACATACAAACGAAGAACTTGCTCATGGATTAGATATCTTTTCAGTTCTTCTTTCTAGAGAATTATTGTTCGCTTTCTCTATCTAAGCATGCGTATTGTAAAATCAATAGCTTAGAACCTCGAAGGAGTTCATATCTTTTGAACTGTTCTTTCTTGTAAGAACTCATTCACAGTTGGAGAAACTAACCTTGAACGGTTAAATTGTAAAATCACTACGACTAAAGTAGATATCTATCATGTGCACAGATAACTGAGACTTGCTCAGTATAAGCAAACAAGTTGAATATAAATAATACAAGTTCTTCTGCTTAGTTCAGGACAATGGATGTAGGACCCAGTGTTGTCCGAACCACTTTAAAAATTGATGTGTCGTTTTTTATTTTAAATGTTGCATTGATAACTGTGCATTCAGCATCCAACTGAGTTTTAATTAAAACTTGCACAAAACGGGTTTTCAACAAAGACGCATATTTTAAAAGGGCCTACACTTTCGCACACAACTCTTGTACTGAGCTACTGTTCACTGACATAAGTCAGAAGGACCGTACTCAGTAGGAGAATTTTCATCCCACGCGATCGAGAAAGTATATCTGGCCAACTGACTAGTTCATAGTTTGAATTTGCATTCAGATGTATTCCCCCCCGACACCTGAACAGCGTCTCTAGGACCAGCAAAAACTTAATAGAAATATTCCTTTCTTCTTTCTCTGTAACAGACTTGAGATAGTCACAAGTGCATGTTTTCATAACTCCACAAGAACCTGAAGGAATAGTACTGTATTAATGAAATTCCTTCAATAGGCAATCCAATTTGTTGTAATAATTTGTCACAGAGAGGGTACCTTGAGTAGTAGTATAGATTTCTTTTTGAAGCTCAAAGATCCTTGCATAGTTACCTTGAGCGTAGCGGTCATGCAGGATCTTCCACATTTCCAAAGTCGTGTTTGCATAAAGAATAATTTGTGAAATTTCTTTAGCGCATGAATTCAAAATCCAAGATTGGATCATGAGATCACATGTTTGCCAAGCAGTATAATCTTGATGGTCAGCCTTCATAATGTGTTTGTCACTTTCCACCAAGTAAAGCTTGTTCGTTGCACCTAAGGCAATTTGCATTGATCAATGCATGAATGGAAGTTGTCACCATTGAGAGGAGGGTTGACAAGAACTGTACTTGGAGGTCTCCTTGTCGTAAGTAAAACAAGCTATTAACATTGGTAGTTGCATCCATGAGAAATGAAATGATAAAATGGATAAGCAATAGATTGAGAAATATGGTGGATGAAAAGTGTTGACAGCAAGAGGATTATGGTAAAATCATGATAAACTATTAATGAGACAATCCATGAAGGATCGCTCTGATACCATGATGAAAAATATGAATCATGTTATGAACTGGATTGACTCAAGTTGAAGTAGATAATCTTTGAAGGAAAAAGATTTAAATCGTATATTGAAATATGAATTGTGTTACAAAGTATATTCTACATCCTCTACACTGGAAATACACTCAAATATCTAGCTATAAACCATAACAAATCAACCAAGATATAGCAACAAACATAAACTAGAACCGAGTATTATGGTAACAAACTCAATCACCCACGTTGACTTGATCCGTAGTTCTCCACAATCTTCGAACTCGTATTGGAACGTGATTCACAAGACACACACTCAATCGACAATTAATATCAAGAATTGATTCTTGAAGAAGAAACGCAACTGAAGGCGGCGATCAAGAAGTTGATGGAATTGAGCTCTTTATTTTTGAAATTGTACATTTACCAAGTGCTACATTTCTTATAGAAATCGAGCATTCATGGAAATTAAGAGATTCTCCAGGATCTCTCTGCAGCGCCCATATGAATTTTCAATTATGATGCGCATCATAGTTGCTTGCAAATATCCAAACTTATCATGTCAAAGCATAAAGCTCTTTTGAACTTTCGGTTCATGACTTGTTTTGTCTCACTTGTTTTTATGAATGTGTAATACATTCAAGGTAGTAGTGTGATAACTTTTCTTTTGTCAGCTTCGAGCTAAATACAAAACAATCACTACCTTTGTATATTATTTCAATATGGTATCCATTGCAGCGGATATCCTTAAAACTTAATAAGTTCCTCCTAGACTTACTAGAGTAGAGGGCAAACTCAATAATTAATTTCGTATCGTTTGATAGAATAACACATGCTCTTCTGGAGCCTTCAATAATTTCGATGCACTAGATTTGAAAATCTCGCAATTTAGGATGCAGATACTCGGATCGAGCTTTAGGGAGGACAATCAATTATATATTTAAGCAATCCTACTAGGATGCTTCATTTCTATTGTCTCTCTCATGCCCTCTTATTGGTAGATGAACATCGATATCAAGAGTGCATTAATGTCAACAAGACATAAATAATGTTTTTCATTCAAGAATAACATATATCATCGAAAATGCGAGTTGCTCTTTAAGAGCATTTAATATTCTTCTAGAATATAAATGATGTTACTTCATGAGCAAAAGTTAAATAGTATATAAAAATACTATGTTTGAGACATTTCCACAAAACATGTGATAGTAACGTTACTATCACAATATGGTCATTCTTCATGAATGTAATTGTGCAACTTCTAGAGCAACAATTTAGTTTTATTCAAGATAAATGAAATCAATAAACTGCAAATTTTGGGATCTATTATATCTCACATTTAATCTTGAAAAGAAATTAAGCCACAATAGGATATTGGAAATGCAATTGTCATTCATAGAGGAGCTCTTGCTACCACTCCATGTAATTAAGTAATTCTTTAAATATACATTGTTCTTTAGGAACATGTAATATTCTTCAAGAATATTAATTGTGCTACTTCAGGAGCAACAATTAAAGTATATGATTTCAAAATAACAAGTTTTAGTTGTTCCAAAAACATGTAGAGTTAGTTAATTGTGCTACTTCAAGAGCAACAATTATAATTATGAACATATAGCATTTGCCAAAATAAAGAGCTTGAATCGTTCTTCAAGAACAGGTAGTATTCTTCATGAATACAAATTGTGCTACTTCAGGAGCAACAATTTTAGTCTATATTAAACTTCGAGAAACTCAATTGCACTTCAGGAGCATATATTATTCTTTGGGAATATCAATTGTGCTACTTCGGGAGCAACAACAATAACAATTCAAGAATCAAGATTCGCCCATATATTGTATGAATTGTTCAGTACGTAATAATCTTCAGGAATATTAATTGTGTGCTACTTCAGAAGCAACAAATTAAGATTGCATTTATGTATATAAATATAAATATTATACAGTATGCAGAAGAAAAAAAACTGAGGTATATAGTAAATACATAGATAATATTAATAACTCTTTAAGAGTCTATAATATTCTTCAGGAATGTAAAATAAATGCTCTTTAAGAGCATATAATATTCTTCGGGAATATTGATTGTGTTACTTCAGGAACAACAATTAAGTTATTTCAATAAGTTTGAATTGCTTATTTATAATATTCTTTAGGAATATTATTTGTGCTACTTCAAGAGCAACAAATTGAAACAATAGAAACAATACCTTACATCCATAATATAACAACCATAGTCAATCAAATTCATCTAATTCTTTACGAATTAAACGTCCAACAACATGTTTCATAATTGGTTATTATCCAAAAATTTCTCCATCAAATTCACAATCAATAGAATTCAATCTAATATAAAATTGATCTACGCAGGAAAGTTAATACTACAACATGTTTTAATTAAAAAACTAATAATTTAATTGTTCACGTACCTCGGCAATTCAATCATCACATTGAATATAATATATAAACAAATTTGTTTATGTAGTCAACGAGAAAGATCAGTGGAATTTCGCTAGAAGATCGATTAGATCGTGCTGATAATGTGATATAAACTGAAGAGAAGTAGAGAATAATTGAGAAAATGAGAAATAGTGGTATATTATTATGAGGGTGGAGACCTCTATTTATAGAATACAAGATAAGCTGCTAGAGTTTAGATATGGTCATCATACATATAATAAATCTTATCTACAAAAGATTTTTTATAGACGTTTAAAATATGTTTGGTTCGTAATTTGAAATTGGGTTTAGATCATTCGCCTAACAAAATCCATCAACTTAATAGATCGAGTTTGAGACACCTTAATTGTTTAGATATGATTCCAAAAACCTAATTTTGATATATATATAGACTTTCGAACACCTTCTATGAGTTTAGTTATATGAAATATTAATTCCGATATACTGTAAAAATGATAAACTGAAAATATTAATTTAAACATGCACCAAATAAAAAATGGATTAAACAGTTGAACACCTATCAATATCATGTTTCTCTTCACAAAAAATAAAAAGCAATCTATACTCATTAATACAATTAATCATGGTAACAATATAACCAAAAGTCAAAATATATATATATATATATATATATATATATATATATGAGGAGGTTCAAATGTGAATAGCCTTTTATCGTGTGAACGTGTGAACACTGCACTTTAAAGACAAATGTACTGCACTTTAAAGGCAAACAAACCGTATTATAAAGTGCAATACTTAAAGTGCAGTACATATGTCTTTAAGTGCAATTCGAAAAGTGCAAAGTATTAAAGTGCAGAGATATTTACCTTGAAAGTGCAATACGTTTGTCTTTAAAGTGCGCAGTGTTCACACGTTCACACGATAAAGGCCGTTCACACGGGAACCATATATATATATATATATATATATATATATATATATATATATATATATATTCAGACGAATTCTTTTATAAAATTAAGAATGGCGATAGCCCTCCGGTTGTCAATGAGATCAATGTTGTGGAATCCGATGTCGTCGAAACGCGCCTCCACCTGCACCCCACGCTCCACCAGCATCTGCACGAACTCCTGCTGCCGGTCGACCAATGGGTCGCCGCCAAACCCGATCACCAAACATTTTCCCAAACTCTTGACCTTCTCCTTCATGGCGGCGTCGATCATGGGGTTGCAGAACCGGTGGTCCCGGTCAGTTCCGACTGGCAGTGCTAGCTCCCATAGCAGGTCGATAACCGGCAGCGGGAAGTAGGGATCTGTGGCTAGCTTAAGCTCGCTCTTTGTCCGCTTCTTCCCGCCGATGAATGGCTGGTTCAGTATTGTACCGGCGATCTTCAGTGGCTCCGGCTTCATTTCCGGCAGCCGCAGCGCCGTGTTGTACACGATGTTGGCGCCGCAACTCACGCCGTAAAGGTAGCATCTGTACGGATAATAAATAGTTACATCACATTCATATTCGTACAAATTTGTACAACTTCACAAATTAAAGTTTCATCAAACTAATTGATGCACGAGATTTTCTAGGCTGAAAAGAAGACACAAATGTATGAATTTGTGAATCGTATAAATAGAAATGAAATTGGTTGGGATTATTTATGGATGTCGAAAGTTGCGATGTGCGACACCATTAATCCGAATAATCTCGACAATTTAGATCGGGGCACTTTTTTTAAACGAAGCATCTTCCATTTTACGAAAAACCTTTTTGTTTACTATATTCACCTCGTAAAATAATTTCTTATACCATTAACGTTTTGAAAAAATCAATATATTTCAATTAATCTAATTAAATGTAATTTTGAGATATATAATTTAATTTAATTTCCTTTCTAACAGAATCGCATGAAATGATTATTCCTAAATTTCGAATTGATTTTCCAACAAAATACGTACCTGTTGAGATCGGCGTAATCTCGTATCCATTGATCGCCGTTGGTATCCGATGCCTGCTTCTTGACCCAAGTGACGGCGTCTATGGCGTCCTCGTACTGTGCGGGAAGGCGGTGCTCGGGGGCGAGGCGGAAGTCGACGGCGATGAGTATGGAAGGGACCCCGGCGGCGGTGCGGTTGCTGTTCTCGTGGATGATGCTTTCGGCAACCCTCATCTGAATCCAACCGCCGGGGTGGAAGTAGAGGATGACGGGGAGGCGGGTGGAGGGGGCGATCTTGGAGGGGCGGTAGAGGCGCATCGACGTCTCCTTCTCGGCGTTGAGGGTCACGTCTTTGCTCAGCACGGCTTCGTTCGGGTCGCTGTTGGCGGCGGCGGTCGGGAGCTTCATGTACCGGGTCAGCGACCCATCTTCGTTCAGAGACACGTTCAGGTGATCGTACGGGTCGAATTTCGACATCTTTATTTTATTATTTTGCTATTTTGTTTGAAAATAGTTGGAAATATGGATATTGGGGAAACGAGTATAAAGAATTGTTGTTTAAATCATCGGGAGGAATATGTCTTGAGCGTTCAAAAATATTATACCACAAAAGTAGGGAATTTGTGGAAATTCAAAGGGACTCCATGAACTTCGTTGTTTTTGAAGCCTAGTCTTAATTTCATTTTTCTCTCTCTTGCTTACTTTTCCCAGTGTCATTTTAAGGAAATAAAATTAGATCCATTAATTAAGAAAAATAGTATTTTTAAGATTAATGGTTAGTGTTAGACTATTGATCATTTACGAAAAACATTTGCTAAGTACATACCTAGAAAATACAATAGTCAATAGTTAGCCTTTGGTTAAGTAGTACTGGTGAAATTTATGAATTTGGGTTTGAGTCGTGAACTTATATGTATCAATTTATTTATTTATTTTCTATGTAACTATAGAAGAAGTTTGAAGATTTTGTTCTTGGTATGTACTGAAGTGATGGTTTAACTTACTTAATCTTTGAGTACTTGAGTCTCGAATTTTTAATGAACTTCAGTTGTATTTTTATCTTTTTTGATTAATATTGATAAGTTTTGATTTTAGGTTATTTGTTAAATTATAGTATATATGTAAATGATAAAAAAAAAAATCAATTCTCCTATATATTCTAAAGTAACCAAACTGTCAAACCAAACAGAATGGCATAAAAGTAATCCTTTCAAAACATTTCTTTTTATTTCCCTTTCTCTTTCCTTGCCGAACCAAACATCCCCTAAGAGTAATGAGAGTGAAACTTGTTCTGAATTTTGGTATTTAACTCCTACTTAGTGGTTTTTCTCAAGTTTTTAAATGAAAAGGCAAGTTACATACCGCCTTTAAATTATGTAGTAAGAAAATGAAGTTGTTCCAACAATATTGTAATGATTTGATAAAGAAATTGATTGTTTAGGGAGGAATATTTGAAGAACGTGATGAGTCTATCTTTTTATTGTTTCAAGACTCTCTTTAACTATTTTTGCCATCATCGCCGCACTACTTCATCCATTATCTCGAGCCATCGTCTCAAGGAAAAGGTAATAATTTGGAATGAATATTTTTCACTCAATGGAGTATATAATAAACAATTAAATATGAAAATTATAACATGATATAGTAACCTGAGTTTATTCTACTGCCGATGGTTTTTTGATAATTATATCTTTTATATAATTAATAGTTATTAAAATATATAAATGAGGTTTACCCCCCATAATAGTGATTGTTGATTTCTTTTTTTTTAAAGCGCTTCATTTTCTAACTTCAATTTATTCCCACAAGTTTATTATCTTCCTAGTTCCTATTATCTACTTAGCGCAAAAATAAAATATCCTCTCCATTTTATTACTACTTTTTTTTTAGTTGGCATGTTATTACATAAAAGTATTGGATTAGATACTCATAATTAAAAATATAAAATATAATTTTTTTTTGGATTAGAGCATGCAATTTTTCCCTATCACGTTATCGCAAGACTAACAAAATTCAGATTCCCTTTGCAAGATGAGCATTTAATTAGTTTTTTATTATATTTGGGCTTTTTGTCTTGGGCTCCTTTAATTATATTTTATGTCGGCTTTTAGCCATTACTAGGACTTGTTGGGCCTTTAGAATTTTAACATGCTATATTGTTATATTATGATTTATTTGTATAGTCTACAATTTAAGACATACATCCGTGTTCCCATTTCTTGATGGCTTGTATTCATAGAATCAATGGATTTGCAAAGTTCAATTTTATAATGCAGAACAATGGAATCTTGGTTTATCTTTGTAATTTTTTTTAATTTTTCATGAAATTAAGTATTCTGATCCTTACCGTTACATCAGTATCTCTCTCAAAGCATAGTCGATCGTGACTACGTTTCCCGTATACTCCATATCCAGTGGCGGACGCAAGTGTAGTCAAGGGGAGGCAATTGGCTCTCCTCAATTTTATCTATGAAATGTCCATAATGTCCTTGTATTTTATATTTTTATTCCAAATTTATAATTCAATTCAAAAATAAAATAAATTTCAATATTAAATTTAGTACTAACGTGTATTTCCGCAATATTTTATATTTCAAATATCAATTTATTTAAATATTATTTATCAAGCTAGAGTTTAGGAAATGGCTAAAATATTTCCTCTCTTCAAAATTATTTATCCCAAATCCCATAAATTAATATCCCAAATCCCATATATTAAGTACACCAACTTTAGTGGAGGTTTAAAACTTGGAATTCAGATATATATATATATATATATATATATATATATTTTGATAAGGTTGCATATATAATTTAACATATAGTATAACTTTATGCAATTGATATATTATGTTTATGATCTTTTTTTCAATACTTATTGCTCAATTGATTAAATTCTTGAATCTCCCCGATCACATATAGACCTATCAAAATACGGTGTTAAATTTCAAGGGATAGTTAGATAAATAACATAATAGCCCTAAATATCGTTAAGTAGTAAATATAGTTAGATCTAAATAGAAACAAACGCCCCTAAAAAAAATTCTCGACGACTCCGCCCCCGAACCCCCATACAACACCCTTCATGCCCTTATAAATTATCGCCCCTGTCCATATCTTACTCTTATGAATGCTTACGGTTAACTATTTAAATCCCATACACTTATAGCCAGATTAAAAATTACTATAATCAATCTAGTCAACTTTTCGCTTGTTGAAGTGGTTTTCCGATCAGTGTCACCATGTCTATTTAGCGTACAAAAATGCATAACTAAAAAATAATAGATCTATGTTTTAAATAAAATAAAATATAAAACATTCACATAAAAATACATGAATATTGAACTATATTTCAATGTAAAATTTGGTAAATTAACGGACAATATATATTACTTTTTCTTAAACATTTAATGAACATATAAATTCTAGATAAAACCGAGCAAATATTCAAAATTATACCTTTAAAAAATCCCAAAATACTACACAGTAAATTTAAAAATAAAAATCATAATTTTTAATTATGAAAGTTCTAAGATCACTTGGTAAATTTACAAAAAAAAATCTACTTTTACATAATTTCATAAAAAATTATAAATAAAATTTTGAATGTTTTTTTACAGTTAAACCTCGATAAAATAATATTCAATAAAGTAATAATATCGTTAAAACAATAATTTATTTCGGTCCCATACAATGCATTAAAATAATGTTCGATAAAGTAATAATCTCGTTAAATGAATTTTTTTTTTCTCGGTCCCAAGGTTATTACTTTATCGAGGTTTAACTGTATTTGAAAAAAAGACCATTTTTAATTAATTGTATGACGTGTTTTTATTTAAATTTTAAATATATATATATATATATATATATATATATATATAAATTTTTATTAAATAAAATCATAAGTTATTTAATTACAAATTTTTTTCTTATTATTATGTGAGATTATTACTTTTATTAAAAATAAATTTATTTTGTTTTTTATTTAAAGTTAGGTATAAAAAAATTTATCAGACGAATCAATATGTTTTTTAATTCAAATTTAGTACTGTTATTTAAGATATGGCATATTCTAATTATTATTCTTATATTATCAAAATTGCAAGTCTTAATTAGAAAAGTCTAATTGGATAATTTAGAAGATATTTTTTTTACAATGTAATAGATTGAGAATTAATTTTTATGATTAATATTTAGGAATTAGTTTGTTGAGGGTAGTATTTTAGTTTTTTGAAAATTAGTACTATTATCTTATCTCCAAAATGATTTCTACTAAAGAAATTTAATTTAAAATTACAGATAAGAGTCGGTACGGGATCGGGATCCCGATCCCGAAATTTCGGGATCCCGATCCAAAAATAAGGCAAAATCCGATCCCAATACCGATCCCATAGCGGTATTGGGATAGCGGTATTTGGGACGGTAAAATTGGGATCGGTATTCGGGATTACCGAAAATCCCGAAAATTGATTTCCTTTGAAAAAAAAAATAGTCCTTGCTAGCTTGAAGCTTCGAACCTAAGACCATTTAGTAGAGTGAATACTAACTACAATCAAGCAACCAATGATGCTACATATATCCTTGTTAGGAATTAGGATGTGTAATTTTTTTTACTAATTAGTCTAGACACGTAAGTCGTCACAAAGACATTATAATTTATAAATATAATCTATAAATTATTAAATTATATTTATAGTATTCTACTAGAATATGAAATATAAATATTTCATGTGATTTACTAATGTAATTATGTATATATGTAATGTAACTAGTAAATTAGATATAAATAATATCTAAAATATGAAATATAAATATCTCAAATATGAAAGCGAAAAATTGAAAGTCGGAATCCGAAACCACACAATTGCATTCTAGTTGCTCATAATCGGTTAATCCTAATTCGGTAAACTAATGTCTATGTTTCTACAATTTTACTTTCTACTTTCTATTTTCTAAATTCTTGTTTCTTCACAAATTACAAGACATATTTAAAATTTAACTTATGATTTACATTTTGTAACATAACATAATAATTAATAGTGAGAGAGTAAGAGAGAGACATAGTTTGACCTAATTAATCTAATTAATATTTAATATTATTATTTCATATTAATTTATTATTAGTTAATATAATAGTTGTTATAAATTTTAATTATATTTATAAGTGTATAAATGTATTAATTATTTCATAAAAATATCGGTATTTCGGTAATCCCGAGTTCGGTATCGGTTATCCCGAATCCCGATTATCTTACGAAAATGAATCCCGATACCATCCCGTATCCCAAAAAATGGTATTTCGGTATCCCAATCCCGTCGGTTTCGGTACGAGATTGTGATAATCCCGAATCCCAATACCATTTAGACACCCCTAGATAAGACAGTACATCACACTGATTATAATTATGAAATTTAACAATCACAAAATCTAAAAATAAATTGGTACTCATAGGCTATGTTTCCAATTACGGTAAAGGAGAGAAAAACAAAACCCACGCGGCGACGCCTCTGGTTCCGCGCACGATAACACATGCCCGCCCATCTCCACCCCCGGCGCACGATAGCCTCCCCTCCCTAAGCGGTGGCCTCTCATCTCGATCCTCCAACTCAGCCCCCGCCTGCCGCCCCTTTAACAACCCTACCCCACCACCACTCCTCTCTCTCTTTCATTATGCCACAACCACTCTCCTCCGCATCCCTTATCCTGCGCCATTCCCCTCAGATCTCTTATCCTACGCCCAACCATGGCCGCCAGCGCGAGCCTCTCGCCTTCTTCCCTCTCCGCTCACGACGACGACAACCACATCCCCACCGCTACCTTCGCCCTCCCCTCCACCTCTTCCGCTTCTCGCCGCCTCCCGCCGCCTTGCTGGTCTCCCGATGAGACCGTCGCCCTAATTGACGCCTACAAGGAGAAGTGGTACTCCCTCCGCCGCGGGAACCTCCGCGCCAACCACTGGCAGGAGGTCGCCGAGGACGTTGCCGCCCGATGCCCGGCTGGCCCTCCGAAGACAGCCGTCCAGTGCCGCCACAAGATGGAGAAGCTCAGGAAAAGGTATCGCTCCGAGATCCAGCGCGCCGCCGCGCACGGCGGTGTTCGCCGCTTCACCTCCTCGTGGGTCCACTTCCAGAGCATGCACTCCATGGAGAAGGGACCGAATCCTCCCTCTTCTTCCTCAGATGACGACGATGACGAGGAATTGAATAACAACAGCGTGAAAAGGATAAACGATTTGTACAATTACAATCAAAAAGGTGTTTACGGCGGTCAACTGCCGGAGAACGATGGGGTACCGAGTGGGTTTCGGATCAAGATCCCGGGTCGGGCCACTGCCGGGCCTACGGTGGCCAAGGTTTATTCAAACCCTAATAACCCTAACCCTAGATTTACAAATTACCCTGCAGGTATTAATGGGGGTGTTCCGAGCAAGATTTCGCCGGACAGTTTTTCCGGGATGGGGCAAATTAGGAAGAGGGCTGGTGAAACGTTGAAACCCCCCAATAGGGGTGATGGTTTGAGTGAGCTGGTGGCAGCTGTACATGCTTTGGGGGAGGGTTTCATGAGGATGGAGAAGGCGAAGATGGATATGGTGCAGCAAATTGAGGAGATGCGGATGGAGATGGAGTTGAAGAGGACAGAGATGTTACTCGAGTCCGAGCAGAGGATTGTTGAGGCATTTGCTCATACGAGTGCTAAACGGCCTAAACGAAATCCGACTACACCAGATCAATGACCATGATCTCTTCTATGGTTAAGCAGTGGAAGTTTGGGATATTGAGATTTGTGTGGATGTAATTTGGGATTGGAATGTCAAGATTTTCTGTTCTCTTCCAACATGTTATGGTACTTTAGTTTTGGCATTGTTATTGGAAGTCGGTTGGTGTTAGCTTGCTCTGCTTGTAGCTTGGTTTTGCATTTTGGTTGAATTATTTTGAAAAATCTATCATCTCATGGTATTTGTAAAATCAGAGTTCTTCACTGCTTGGTTTAGTAATATCAAGCTACAGCTTTATGTTTTCTTTTATTTATATCTTGTCTAGTGATGTTATGCCATGAGTGTTCAATTTGTATGATGAAATTTAGTATCTGCGGTAAGTGAGCGATATACAGATTTGTAGGAACAAGATCATGATGTTCTTGAACGAACAACAATGTTGAATCTTTGTAGTTCGATTGTTGCAGAGGAAAATTGTTAAATGTGGAGCAATTCTGTATTGCATTCTTGAGCAAAATCAGAAGAGCATCAACAAATTGAATATCTTGTCTACACATAATAATATAAGATGGAGAATGGTCAGGTAAAGCTAATCCACCAGAAAAGTCGAAAATCAGAATCATAATGTCAAACAGATGATAATCATTCCCATTTTTCTTGAACGAACTCAAATTCACCACTAAACTTCTGAAGATTGATATATCTGTTCAACCTCTGTAATGGTGCTCCGAGCATCATCAATTTCTGAACCTTCCTTTTGGCCGGACTCCTCCACCTCAACCTGCGGTAAATCGATTCGATATTAAGATTTAAAACTTGGTTGTGGACATCAACTATGTTAGTCCAAAAAGGCTAAGGTCCGTTTAAGACACAGAAAATTGATATTGCTCTTGCCTGATGTCTTTGGTTAACTATTTTGAAGATAACTGTCGGCTTTAAAAGGAATATGAATGGTCATTGAAAAAACCTCTAATCATACTTGTATCAGCAACTTTAGATTCATACAATTAACACACACACAAACTATTGGTAAGAATGGGATGCAGGAGGGCATCTACAGCTAGTCTACATCATCTCTACATCTAACCTCGGGGGCAAATCAAAATGAAACATCAGAGGACGATCTAAATCAACACATCAGTTAAGAAGAAGAAAGGGAAACACGAATCTAAGATTCAGTTAACACATCTGAATTCACTTTATCATGTATAGCCACACATGAAGTGCTCAGATAAGCAACGCATGCTTCTATCTTTGACAAACAGAACAAGATATGCAATTCAATCAGCATTCATGGATTGGCAAACATGGAAAAAGTACTTGAACTAAGTAGCCCATATATTCTAGGAATGCAAATGATTATCAAGATTCTCCAATACATGTGACAAATCTATAATATATATCCCTAGATATATTGGGTAAAAGATTCTACAGTAAGATAACATCTCATGAGCAAATATGTTATGTGATATGACAGCACTTAATCATGATCAATTACCAAAGTGCCTTTAAGATCACTTAGAGCAGCCTCCAGACGCTTGTGGCAGTCAGGAACCATCATCCTAGATTCAGCCAACACATTTTCCTAATTGACATATATAAAACATAAAGTTATATAAAGCAAGAAAAAAAATTAGCAAAACTAGAGTAGACTGTTAAATCAAGATTCTCACAAGCAAAACCATAATTTGTCAGTCGGAGAATAAGCAGTTCTAGAATAAGACGATTGATCAGACTCACAGAGCAGAAAAATTATAGGTCTAGCTTTAGATGAAGTTTGCCTCAGTATATATCACTCCAATTGCATCATTTGACCTCTTTGCATTTATCTTTATTAACAATCAGTAGTGCCGGATTGACAAACTATCCGACTGTATCAACATAATAGCACTTAGGTACAACAAGATAAAATTGAAAAGTTGGAATAAGACAATAATACAATTACACCTTGTTACTGAGGCAAGATCCTTCACTAGAACTATGGTCTATGAGTAGTTTCCCTCGAGTTGTTAGCTCAGTTTATCCTTTTTCATTCCACGCACTCATTTCGTTCACAATTAACAAAACCTACAGAAATCTTAAGTGACAATTCATCCTTTTTCATACTGGTCCCATTTTATACAAAGAAAAGTCGAAAACCCCAAAACAGCAAACAATAAATTATAATAACTAACACTAGAGTCATGCCAATTAGCACTCAACAAGCAAATCAAAATAGGATAACACCGCAAATCCACTACAATCTAAAAGACCTTCACGATAAGTAGACAGAATGGAGCATCATATTGCATTTCTAGATAGAACCCTATATTGCAGAGTCGCCCGCAAAAAAAATCTCGAGTAGCATAATTCAAGTACGCAAAGTCAAGCATTATAAAAATTGAAAGGGAATCAGCAGTAATTAGTAAAACTGAGAGAGAAGTAGGGCTCGGCGGACCTGCTGTTTGAGATCATAGGGATCAGCGCCTTTAGCCTTCATATCGGCGGTTTTAGCCGACTCACTTTCGACCTCTTTCTCATAGGAGTGAAGCTCCTTCACTATTCGCTTGCAGGTTGATGTCTTTATCTTCAAGTTCCTCAATGTCGCCATTGTTGTGCACTTTCTTTCGAGTGGAAACGAATCCTCAAATTAGTTTCAGTAAAACGCTAATCCAAAGTGTTGCAAAGGTGTGTGTCATGTGTGTGTGAGCGAGAGGGAGGGAGGGAGGGAGGGAGCGAGAAATTACCGGGTGTCTGCGGAAGATGTACGCTTTCATTAGCACAACACTGTCAAGATGGGAGGTTTTATCAAATAGGATTAGAAATATACAGAAGAAAAGAATATTCAAATAAATTTATTTATGTAATAAGTTTTAAATTAGAATACAAATTTTAACATTAAGCAGCTATTGGAAAATTGAGATTTGCATACAGATATAGCCGGTTGGATAGTTGGATCGGTAACAATAAAATTAGCTAGCTTTACTCACAATATAAACTACTCCCTCCGTCCCGTTATTTGTGGCTCAATTAATTTCGGCATGGGATTTAAGAGAGTAGATGATAAAGTATGAGAGAGAGAGTAGATGATAAAGTATGAGAGAGAAGATGAGTAAGATAATGAGAGAGTATGAGAGAAAGATGATAAAGTAAGAGAGAGAATGTAATAAAGTAGGAGAAAGAATGTAATAAAGTATGAGAGTAATTTTTTACCAAATTAGGAAAATGGGCACAAATAATGGGACACCCCTTTCGGGAAAGTGAGCCACAAATAGCGGGACGAAGGGAGTAATGACTAAACTAATTCTATTTTTATTTTATATTTTTACTTTTCACATTTTCTTAATACAAGTCTCGGTCGGATCAAAATTGAGTTTATGGGATTTTATGGCATGATTTTGTATATTTATCCGGGTATTAGCCACTTTAATCAATGGAGACATATACTCTTATTTATTTGTACTTTTCACTTTTTTTACTTTTCACATTTTTTTACTTGTATCCGGGATTTTTACTTTTCACATTTTTTTTCCGGGATTTTTATCTATTTTCTATTATTTTTACTTTTCACATTTTTCAATTTTTTCCTGGATTTTTACTTTTCACATTTTGTACTTTTATCTGGGTATTAGCCACTTGAATCCAGGAATTTTTTTTTCGGGATTTTTTACTTTGAACCCGATTATATACTCTTATATAATCGAAGGAGACATATACTCTTATCCGGGATTTTTACTTTTCACATTTTCTTTTTGTGTTGGGTTTTAAATGATCAAAATTAAAAATGTTGGGAGTTGATAAGTTTGAGAAATGAAAAGGTTAGGGATACTTTAGCCACTTTAGTTATGTTGAAATGTTTTTATCTAATTTACCATTCTTTTTATCTTTATTATGTAGTATGATATATCGTGCTTTTATTGATGCATAGTTTTTTAATTCGTACATGATACTTTTTGTTTAATGGTACTTTCTCCGTTCCATTGAGTTTGTGTCCTTTTTTTTGCACTGTTATTAAGAAGAGTAAAAAGTTATGTGTAAATAAATGGGTCACACAAAAGAAAAGTGGATAATTAAGTGTAAATAAATTGCTATTTTTGAAAGAGGATAAAATGAATGGGACAACCCGAAAATGAAAGTAAGACAAGATGAATGGGACGGGGGAGTATTTAATCACAATAAAAATATTGACCTTTTTTTACTAAAGTTTGTACTCTACAAATATAGTATATTTTTCATAAACCAATTGTAGCCAAAGATAAATGAAAATCAAAGTTTTTATTAACGATATAGAGTTGAGTTTGATGTTTCCAGATATCGAATGGACTCATGGACCGAGCCATGTAGAGGCAAGGAATGGTGGATGGCAAATGCCAGTCCTTATTTTTTTCCGAAATTATCGAATATAATCCTTATAATTTTTATAATATTCGATTTATATCTATATATATTCTTGGATAAACAATATAAATTTCCACAAAATGAATTAATTTTACATTAGATTATGAATTGAATCAACTGTCTAGCAAATTTAATTGTTACTCACTCTTTTTTTTTTTGGTCTTCCGAAAGACTTTATGAAACTAAAACTACTGAGTTCAGCTCTACTGACTTGAGTCAGTCGAACACTCGTTCAGTGTCAGAGTTGTGCGCGGAAGTGTAGGACCTATTAAACGTCTCGGTTGGAAAACCGGTTTTATGTTAAGTTTGATGAAATACAATTTTAATGCAATATGATCAGTTAAAAGAAAACAATAAATCAACACGGCCGATTTTTAAAGTGGTTCGAACACACTGCGTCCTACGTCCACTGTCCTGACCAAAGCAGGATACTTGTTATATTTATACTAAGCAAGTCTTAGTGTTCTGTTCGCAGGACAGATACAAACTTGATGCTTATACTGAGCAAGTTCTCAGTGATCTGTTCGCATGACAAATTCTCTACTTATAGTCGTAGTGACTTTACAAGGGTTTCAAACTTAAAGAGTTTGAGGCTTCTCCAACTATGAGGAAATTCTTACAATAAGAACAATTTCGCAAGAATGTGAACTTCATCGGGGTTTCTAAGCTATGAATATTACAATAAGGCTCGCCTCGATAAGAGAAGAGGAATAAGGGTAACTCTAAGTGATGAACTAAAAGGTTCTTCTATGAATGCTAGTTCTTCACTGGATTCTTCGATTGAGTGTTAAGAGTTTTTGTGCGTCGATAGCTTTGGTTCCCGGTGTTGTCTTTGCATGAAGACTCTCCTCTTATATAGTCGTTGATTGTGAATAGATCCGTTGGAAATGGGTCTAGCCACATGCCAAAACGACAAATAAAACGACTCCTCAAATTTGAATGTTGATGAGTAAGTGCACTTAGAGATACGCCGTTTTTTTAGTCTAGGAGCAGCTTTTGTCAGAAAAGATAAAGCGTTGCTGGCTCCCTATTAGTCGAGGTAGATTGGTAGGAGAGACTTGTTAAACATCAGGGTTGACTTCCTCTGAATCCTCGGACCTTCAACTGAAGTGACTTCCTACTGACGTTCTTCTGAGTATTCAGTACATGGGCACGAATTCCTATGCAGATTCAGTTGGTGGTCGGCTCACCAACTGACTTCTTCGACCCTGAGTCCATCAGCTGAGTGCAAGGTCTTCTACTGAACTCTTCAGCTTATGAACTCTAGTCTACTGAGTTCCTAACAGTTGAACTCAAACTAAGTTACTACAAGAACGAAGGTTCATCATTCAGCTAGGATTTTGGGATCTTCAAATCTATAAATATGTTCTACTGAATCTTCATCCCAACAAAAGTTTTTAAAATTCATATATTACACGATTCTGAAAAAGACATGGTTTTTCATGAAAGTACATGCATTCATGTTTTTAAGCTAAGCAATTTTCGAGGACGAAATTCTTTAAGTGAGGCAGATTGTAACGCTCCAAAATTTTCAATATAAAATGCATTGTATATCAATTCATGCATGTTATCAAGTGTTTAAGTTCTGTAAGTCGCGCCTTAGAAATTTAAATGAAAATGAAAACATCTATCTTATTTGTCATTAAATCATCCTTTTTGTTATGTAAATTTATTTTGAACTTTGAATGTGTTTATTTATATCATATTATGAGATAAAAATCATGATAGAATTATGAGGCAAGAATAATATTTATTTATTTTGGATTTCCTAAACTTACTAGGATTCATAAGAGAATATAATATTTATATTGTATTAAATTATTAGGAGAAAATTTTATATTATGTTTTATCATTAAAATAGATAATTTATATGTGATATTCATGTTTTAGAATCAATTTTAATTGTGTCTATATCCTAATCCAACTATGATTGAATCTCTTATGTAGTAAGTGATAGAATAAATTCTATCTAAATTATATAAGTACGAAAATAAATATGGATAAAATATATTTGATATCTTATATGATTATGGATCTTTAGATAAAGATTTCTAGGCTTATAAATACCCTTAGTCGATCATAATATAGCATCACATAAAGTTTTCGAAAATCTGCTAGCATATCTGTGAACTGTTTCAAGAATTATTTACACATCTTCTCGACGTCATATCGTCGTGAAAATTTTGATCGTCTTCCTTGTTATATCTAGTATACTTTAATATTTTTATATAATTTTACGAGCATGATAAGTATTTGTTTAAAATCGCTATTCGTAACCTGCCAGTTTTTGACAGCATGTTCATGAGCTTGATAGGAAAATTGTTTTTCATGTTTTCATTATATTTTTTTCGACCATGCTGGATTTTAATGGGATATACTACATGTTAGGTCATTCATGTTAAAAATATATAATTTTTAGGATACGTTATTTGTTAATTTATTTTCTTGATGTGCCAAATTCTTTGTCAACATGCATGTAGATTGAAAAACAAAAGTTTTCATGTTACTATTAAATGAATGTTGATCATGATAAGTTTTATTATGATAGTATATGTAATATTTTGTTCATGTTAGAGATCTATAATTTTTATGACATTTTTTTATGATTTCATTAATTTATTTCATTAATTGCTGAATTACTCGATGCACGAATGAATTTTCAGTAGAAATAAGATTGTGTTTAATATACTTAAGATTATTACTAAGAGAAATCGTTAAAAATGCATGTTAATAAGTAGATTACGTATAATATACATTGTTTGATTATTATGATCTATTAATATTTATGAATTATTGAAATTGTTGGTGCATGCATGACATTCCATGTACGAGTCTTTAAGATTTGATTTTCATATAGGATTGGCGCGCAGGACTTAAACATCTGATATCCATAATTTTTCATAATGTCAAGGTTAAGGTGGGGAATGTTACGTCTATTTTTATTATATATTATATTCGATATATCATGTGATTATGACAGACATGAAAGGATAGGTCGAAATTGGACTCTTGGATCGAAATTGGATCCTCAACGAAAGGAAGGGTCGAAATCGGGCCCTAGGATCGAAATCGGATCCTTCATAAAAAATCAGTCAAAATCAGGTCGTCGGTCGAAATCGGAGCGTTTGAAAAGTTCATGTGGTCTATGTGGCCAAATTACAAGTTCATGTGGTATGTGTAGCCAAATTGCAAGTTCATGTGGTTTGTGTGGCCGAGTATCTCTTTGCATGATCTAATTTCCCTGTCTTATTGGTGTGATTTATAATTTCGGTAAGTGTGTATATCTCCCACTGAGTAGTCGTACTCATCCCTATCATTATAACATTTTTCAGAAAATGGCAAGCCCGATGCATAGAGGTGTTGGTGGTGATGGTCACACGAGGAAAGATTTATGAAACTCATTATTATATTAAACTAATTTTATCATGAACTGTGCATTTCTTTTATATTTTATTTTCGAGAATTAATAGTTGTAGTTATTTTTACTTAAGACTTCCGCTGAGAATGAAATTAACCTAAGTTTTGCAACGAATCTTTTCCATGAAAATATTTTGAAAGACTTAATATATGCATGTTAAGTATGAAGTAGCGTCCCTTATTAAGTTATGAAAATTGAGGCGTTACAGATGATATATATTTTTATTTTACACGTTATGTTCTCCCTTACTGAGAATCTTGGCCACATCGTCCCTGAATTGACTACATCAAACGTACATCATATACTACTACTAATGACTTTAAATTACAACAAAAAATTGAAATGTGTCGCGAAGCATAATAGTAGCTTATTGTTTCAAATATCTAGATTATTTTACTACAATACTTTTAAATGATTTCTACTAATCAAATGCAATATGAGAGAAAAACATAGTTTCCCTAGCTAGAGCCACGCATTCGCACAAGATATATGTGTAGACCATCTAAAATTGTTGGTAATATTTCTTGAGACAGTAGTATTACTAATACCATTTACCTCTCCTTTAAACCTCTTCCAATCCTTCAAAACGGCCTTCAAGTCCACAACCTTGGCTTTGATGCTCCGGCAGCAGTTGGCATGGACAGTCGCGACCAATCCTACGTCGCGACTGTCCGTGCAAAATCCGCTAAAGTAGATTGTGTCGAGAAACCTTAAGTTGAGGCCGAGTTCTTGAAGAACACCCTGCCTTATTAGCTTCACCATCACATCTTGCTCTTTCATTCCTTTCGAGATATTCCTCATGTCGTACCATTTTTGGAATAACGACGTCGTTTTGTTGCTCGACTTGATGAAGTAAAACCCTGTGTTGATAGGGTTCTTGATTGAGGTTGGATTGCCATTGTAGACATCTGTACTTACATATAAGTCGATTGCGTTGGTGCTATTAAGCCTATTGAACGGATTCCTTAGCCATAAAATGTCGGTGTCCTGTCATACCAACATTTCATTAATATATATATATGAATAGTGAAATCAATTATGTATTAATCCTTATGTAATAACTATCATTGATTAATTAATTTTTGTATGTATGATTTTACTAGTGTAATATATTATCTATACAATATACGTATATATGTAGTATGAGTTTTTGAAATGTTACTTGTGTTTGTATCATATCGTTTGGCGTGTCAAGATCGTGTATACTTTGAATTTCTCAATATATATATTATTACATCATGAATTCTTTCGGAGAAGTTTATCATATTTCTACCACTATAATGAATATTCTATTAACGGGACGACACAGTTTTACGACTTAATTGCATTAAATTAAAAGGTGATACAACGTTTTCAGAGCTGTCTCAAAGTCACATAAAGTAAAGATTTTGTTATAAAAGTTGCAATTTGACAGAAAGGGTGCGGGTGGGCTACTATAGACCCCAAATTTTACTTTATTTTTTTAAAAGGTCACTATTTTCTTCCCTTGAAAATTTCATATGAACACCCCAATATTAAAAATCTAAATTTCATCTTCGAAATTATAAATCTGAATCCACAGCGACCTTTTGACAAGACCTCCAACCACAACAGAAAATCTGAATTATTGGGTCTTATTTTGTTGAATTTTCTTTATTGTGTATATTTCCTTGAAATTTCAATCTTTCATTTGAAGTTTAGAAGAAAATTCAAGGATGCAAATATGACACGTAACAAATTCAAATATAGACTTTTAAAAGTCTATATTTCAATTTTCAAATAATAGGTAGAGTTTACGCTAGACTTGATAATGTTGTTTTATCAAGCCTAATTAGAAATCCATATCTACTTTAGACTAGCAGCTGGCCTATTCAGATTTTTCATAATAATAATAAAGTGCATTTTAATCTCAAATTTGCTCCATTAATTTGTAATTTCAAAATCCGTTAATATATTCAGAATTATAGTTATGGTTATATGCAATATTAATACAGATACTCTTCAAAATCTATACAAATTAATGATTATGCTAGCTTTGAGTTCTAACTTATCATTGGGCCAACTAGTTTTCACTAAGACTATTTTTATCTCCAACCACCCCATATATCCAACTATCTCAATATTTAATTACTTTATCTCTCCTTTATATACTACCAATTAATTTTAACTCATTCCAACAAATTTAACTTTTATCTTTTATCCTTCACCACCCCAAACACTCAAACACTTATCACTCAATTATCAAATTATATATTTTTAATTATTTTATATTCATAGTTGTAATATTATTATATTTAATAATAACTATAATAATATATTAATTAAAATTAACTAAAATCATAGAAAAAAATGTGAAACTCATACAAATTAACATTAATGAAACACTGTTTGAGTGACTCAACGGACTTTTGCTCCCCCATTTTTGTTTTCAACTTGAGTTTGTTCATAATATTTATGAATTTTTTTCATAATGTATTAATATTTTGGTTGGTGTCAATAATCGGATTTCCACTAATACGACATTAGTGTAATATATTCTTGCACATTCCAACTCTGTAGATTGTTCCAAGATTTTTAGGCATTTTCAAAGAAGCTTGAGGGATTGTTTGGAGAGGTTTGTTTATATTTAGAGTGGATAGGATTAAGTAGGAATTGAGAATTCATACCAAAATCTTGTGTAAATTTGTCGAAGTATTGAAAATTTTCAAAGCTAGGATAATAGCATTGAGAGTAAGGGAAGTTATGAGAATTGTAGTTGTTTGGATCCATGACTAGAAAGTGGCTAGAAAGAAGAAAATTTGTAGACTAATAACAAAATGAGAGAAAATTGTAGAATTTGAGTATGTGAAAAAATATGACAAAATTGATCTCTATTTATAGAGAAAAAAATACAAATTTTAGTATATTTTTTAATTCTTTTTACTAAAATGTGTAAGAGATATACCTTATTTTATCAGTTAGGAAAAAATATATAACCAATCAATAAAAAGGTGCCACATGGCACCATCTCATTGAAAATAGTTGTTTGACCCAAGTGTTTGCTTTGTTGGATGTCGGCAGACATGATTGGCCGTATAAAATTATATATATACTCCCTCCGTCCCGCTAAAAACGTCCCAGTTGACTTCGGCACGGAGATTAAGAAATTTTAATTTAGTGTGTATTTTATGAGTTTTAATTGTATAAAAAATGACACAGTTTTCGAGGAGTGGTTGGTGGAAAGAAATGAGAATTATCCAAATTTTTGCAAGGCTAGTGAAATGCAATCGATTTTTATTTTTTATATTTTTTTTATATTGTATTTGAAGAAATAATCTAAAGTTTTCAAAAAGATAAAAATCATAATTTTCTGAGTTCGGAGCGGAACATAATCGAGTGAGAGATAGATTTTTTAAGAGAGAAAGTATAAGAGTGTGGGGGTTGAGTAGTGAGTAAGGGGGACCCACTTCATTTTATGTTTAAAAGTAATTTTTACTGTTTTAGGAAAGAGGACAGAAATAGCGGGACAGCCCGATTAGGCAAGTAGAACAGAAATAGCGGGACAGAGGGAGTATTTTTTAATTTTAGTTATGTTATTTGAAATTTTATTATGTTACCTAAAATTGAATATCCATCCAAAATTACTCAAGATTCTAAATTTCACCTCTCAAATTATGAATTTTGGACTCGGTCCTCGGCTATCAATCTCGTCGGTGTGCATCAAAATAAAGTTGTTTTCCATTTTTTTTATCATAATCTTAACGAAAATTAAAACCGAACCACTAATTAAAATCTCAATTCAATATTCCATTTTGCAAAATAGAGAACTGTACTTCCGATTAATTAAATTAACACCTCTATCCACCTATGTTAGTACACTTATTCAAAACCCCAATTATGACATCCCTTCTCTCCCACTTTACCCGAACCACTAATTAAAATCTGAATTCAATATTCCATTTTGCAAAATAGAGAACTGTACTTCCGATTAATTAAATTAACACCTCTATCCACCTATGTTAGTACATGAATATTAAACTCTATTAATTAGTATATGTAAATGCATTAGAACTAATCCTAGTTTAGAGGTGTGGTCCATAGCAAATTAAATAGCTTGGATCGACGACTTGGGACAAAATACGAAATGAAAATGAACACAATCACTTATCTTTATAAATATAAAGAATGCAATTATGATATAACACTTCAATTTTGTCCATTTTTTTAATCTGTACTTTTTATTTATATTCAAAGAATATATTAATAATAAGAATATTTATTTAAAAAGAAAAAGAAAAACTAAAATAGAGCTAGCTAGGAAATCGAAAACATACCGTGAAGATGAAGTTGTATCCTCTCCTCAAAACTTCCATAAGAAAAAACGTCCGCCGCCACATCATCTCTATGAACTCCTTCGACATGTAAATCTTTTCTCCGCCGCTGTCCTCCCCCGCCACTCTGTAACAGTTGAGCCGCCGGAACTTACACCTCTCGTGTGCGATCCTATCCATGGACACCACCAAGAGATGGCTAAGGAGCGGCCTCGTCTCCTCTCCGACCCAAAAACCGTCGAGAAAGAGATCGAACAACGACGGATACTCGTCCTTGTTCGGTTCCACGTAGGCTTCGTTGATAATGGTGATGATCACCGTCTTGTTCCCCGCCATTGACGCCTTGTCGAGAGCTGCTTTAAGATCATCCTGCGCAGTTTGAGGGGATTGCTTTTGTGGGTAGGAGAAGTTTTTATTGGTTAATGGCTGCCAAGAGGATAGGAGGATTAGGGTTGCTAGGATTAGAGAGACGGTTGCAAGAGTTTGTATGGGACTTTTGGAGCAGTCCATGAAAAGAAATTGTGTGATTTAATTTGTCTGATGGTGTGAGAATATATTGAGGGAAAAGTCGTCGTAAGGCGTATAGGGAGGGGGAGAGTTGGAGAGTCATGAAAGGTACCTGAAATTTGGAAAAAGATCATTTACTGTAAATAGCCTTGTATCTTATGTTGAGATTTTGGGTTTATAATAATAATGAAATTGCATTTATAATATGGACATTACTATCTGATGAATATCATAATGTTATGAAAAAAATTAATGGTGGTTCTCAAGATTCTTGGGATTGATCTTAAGTGAGCGAGTGATCACCATTGCTTTGATTTTCAACTAAACCGGCAGCGAAAACAGGGAATTGTAAACCAAGTTATAAGCTAGATTGTACTAACATTGTTTACGAGATGCAATATTTTTTAAAAAGTCTAGCATATATATATATATATAGGGGAGGGTTCAAATAAGAACACTCCTTAGAGTGAGAAATAAGAATAATTTTAAGCCTTTAGATCTTGAAAATATATGGCCAAGATTAAATTTGGTGTTCAAATTGGCGAAATGCACTATTTAGTATAAAATTTCTCCAGAAAGGTCAAACAAGTAATTTTATTAAATTCCTAGAAACCCTATAAAACATTCATATAATATTTCTTCTTTTCAAAACCGACGTCCCCCACTCTTCTCTTCAAAACCGCCGGCTTCCATTCTTCTTATAGGCTTTGGTGTTCTTCGACAACTTATTTTTCTTTTTCTTGTCGCCGGCAGCTGCATCGGCGCCGTCATTCGGGTGGTTCTCCGCGCCTTCGGCTTCTTCTCAATTGGTTTTTTCTCCACCGTTGGAGTTTTCTCTGCTTCTTCTAATCTAGTTTTTTCTCTGATTTTGTTGACATTAGTTTCAATACGCAATTACCTCTAGATTTCTAAGATTTGTGCAATTTATTGTACATATCATTGATACTATTACACGATTACTAATATTTTTAAATGAGTCATAGATTTCTATATTTCATTTTTAGTTTATTGAGACTATTACACGATTTTTATAATTTGTGCATTTTTGTTTAAGTTAAATGAATGTTTGCAAAATTAATGCATTGTTTATATGCACGTTTTATAGAGTATGCACAAGTAATTCATATATTATGAACGCTTTATGAATTTTATCTGCACTATTACACGATTTAGATGATTTTTGCATTTGTTTGAGTCATAATAAAGTATGCACAATTAATTCAGTTTTTATGCACATTTAGCAATTTTATCTGCACTATTACACGATTTTGCTCAATTTTGGGGAAAAAACGCACAATTACAGTCGAGAATATGCACAATTAATGAGAACAAATATGCACAATTACTGGAAAAAATATGCACAAGTAAATGTTAAAATGCACAATTACTTTGGAAAATATGAACAATTAACGGAAAAAAATATGCACAATTATTGGAAAAAATATGCACAATTAATGAGAAATGAAGAAAAGAAGAAACTATTAATGAAAATCTAGAACGAGACTTATATCTGGGACGAGACTTAGCGAAACTATGTACAATTAACCATAGTTCTTGTAAAATCTGGAATGAGGTTTTGTGATATTAAAACATGGAAGATAATTAACGAAAATGACGGTTACAACAAAAGAAAATAAGACTTTAAAAAAAATAATTTATTGTGCAAGATTACAAAAATAACCTTAGTGCAACTTTTGACCTTTATTGTGCATTTCGGGATTTTAAGTGATGACAAGATCTGGAGCGTCGAATTACTTGATCAAACGGTTATAAATTGTTCTTATTTCTCACTCTAAGGGGTGTTCTCATATCATTCCTCCTCTATATCTATATATATATATATATAGATATATATATATATAATATAATTAAATGTAAATGAAAAATATGAAATATGAAATATAACAATGAAATCTTAATGCTGCAAACAAAAATAACAAATGTGTATTGATAAACTCCACATATACCTCAGCACGAGATATATAATATATATATATATATATAGTTGTTGCAGTGGCATATTAATTTGATTTGATTAATGCCAACAGTTTGAGCATCAGTTTAATTTTGGGCTCAGGAGCAATTGCGTGTGTGTCGACGATTATCAATGTCACTAAATTAACAATTATACTCATGTAGAAAAATGATTGTGACTTGTGAATTAAGAGGAAGTCGTGTAATATTGAGTTGTTGATAGACGAAGGGATTCGAATTTCTTGTAGGATTAGGAATAAACTAAAAAACTGAAATAAATAAATTATTTTTATTATAGTTAGGTGTCTACATGTCCTCATGACTATCGAATCCATATCTAATACAACATACTGAGATTTTCGGGATATCCGCATCTTTTAATCCACAATTGGTGTCTCACTTTGCATCTCATTCCGTGAATGGTAAATGTGATGAGAGCCAAGCATGTATAGTCCACACTACATGCACGTTACGCACACAAGCACCATACATACGGTGGCAGAGCCAGGATTTTAATTTGACAGGTGCTAAATGTCGATGTAAATGATCAGTTGCTAACTAACACTAATGATGATTAATACTCCAACAAAATATTAAAAACTAGATATTACTTTCAGTGGCGGAGCCAGGAATTTATTTTAACGGGTGCTATCGATAATAATAAAATAAAAATATAAAAGATATATTAGGTTTTTTAAATACCATACAATAAAAAACAATGTTGAAAACCACTATTACATTCATAGTTTTCCTCTCCTCTCTTTCATATTTTGAAAACACAACATTATAGCTTCATCGCTAACTGTGCTAAACACATCTTTCTCTACGAAAGTTACCAAGCAATCATTGAGCCATTGATCACCCATCTTGTTTCTTTTGTCATTCTTGACAAAGTTCATACTTGAGAACACTCGTTCAACACTAGCAGTTGCCACCGGTAAAATCAATGCTAACTTGACAAGGAGAAAGACATAACGATATGTCTTATGCTTCTTTGTTTGAACAAGTGTCCTACAAAGTTCTGCTATCCCTTTCAATTCTGAAAATCTGGAATCGGACTTCACATCATCAATGTAATTCTCAAACTGAAAAGACAAAGCTGAGTTACTAGCACCACAAAACTCATCTGGGTAAAACTCAGTCATCCTTAGTAATGCATTGGCGTCAAAAGATTCAAAAGAAGAAGAAGGGCACAAACAAGCTACACAAGTCAATAGTTCAATGCTTTCGACATTAAATCTCTCCTCAAGCTCCTTCAACTGCAAATCCAAAATGTTGTAGAAGCAATCATACTTGTAATGATGCAAATTGGAAACCATAGGAGCTTGACGCCTTGACCTCTGTCCCTTTACATACTGTGCATTCATATCAGGCACAATGATCATGAAGTTGTCACAAGACAACAATACTCGCTCTAAAAAAACTTCCCATCCACTATCTCGCATTTCTTGAAACCGATTCTTGTTAATTGTAACAAGTTTCAAAGCATTCAAAATGTCTTGATCACGTCTTTGCAAAGCTTGTGACAAATCATTTGTCACACCCAATATATCAGTCATTAAGTGCAGCATGAAAATGAAGTCAAAAGTTTGCAAAACAAATAACAAAGATACCGCTTCACCGTTTTTGTCGCATGATCTATCGTGTTCCAAGTCTTCAAGCACATCAATCACAGGAGAAAACAACTCCATTAAACTTGTTAAAGTTCTGAAATGAGATCCCCAACGAGTATCACCAGCTCTAGCTAAAGACATAAGTTGGTTTAATCCTTTACCACTTTTTTTCAAGCCATTATTTCTCAAATTTGCCAAATAAGCAGCTTGTTTCTCTCGGAGCAAATCTTGTCGTTTATTGGAAGACTGAATTATATTAACCACCCGATTTACCTCTGCAAAAAACCAATTCACCACGCTATGGCTTTTCACAACGGCAATAAGAGACAATTGAAGCTGATGAGCGAAACAATGAACATAATAAGCACAAGGATTTTCTTTTTGAATCAAACTTTTCAAACCACCTAATCGACCGCTCATATTGCTAGCCCCATCATATCCTTGTCCTCGGATTCTTGATATACACAATCCATATCCTGACAACACAACTTCCAAAGCTGATTTGAGAGACAATGCAGCTGTATCTTTGACATGTGCAATTCCTATGAATCTCTCCACAATGAAACCTTTATCATCGACAAAACGTAATACAACAGCCATTTGTTCTTTATCAGCACAATCCCCTGACTCATCAATCAACACACAAAAAAATGCATCTCCAAGTTCGCTTATAATTTGAGCTACGGTCTCATAAGCACAAGCATAAGCAATATCTTTTTGAATATCTGGAGAAGTCATCTTATGATTTTCTGGAGCAGATTCCAACGCTCTATGTATTTCTTTATTGCTCCTTCCCAAGAATTCCAACAATTCAAGAAAGTGGCCTTTGTATGAAGAGTCTTTAGATTCATCATGTGCTCGGAATGCCAACCCACCTCGAACTAAAAATCTGACAACATCAATTGATGCTTTCAAGCGAATATGATAATCAGATTTTTCTTGTTCTGTTTGTCTATCCAATATTGCTCCAATGCTTTGATTAGCATTCATGAGATCATGTCCCTTCTTCACAGCTTTATTATGAGGGCTATTGATTGAACCAACATGCTTGTTCAAGCTTTCCTTTTTGTGCCATTGAGTAAACCCCTGAGTTACAAAATGCTCACCACCAAGCTCACCAAGGTTTTTGAACAAAAAACAAGGTAAACAATATGCAGCATCTCGTTCAATACTATACTCCAACCAATCATATTCGTCAAACCATTTTTCAACAAAACTCCGATTTTGTTTACCAATCTTTTTAGTAGGGAAGACATGACCACGAGGTTGGTATGCACGTTTTTTAAGGTAAGCTCTCCTTACCTCATCTTGGACATTCGGATGAAAATCTGAAATTTGCTTCCTTAATCCAGGATCGGGCTTCAAAGATTCATAAACAATGTGATTAGAATCTGTTTGTTCCTTTAGAGGAAAGGATGGATAATCACTTGAAGATGAAGGCTCTTGAGCTATTTTCTTGTTACTTTCTTGAGTTGCATCCTTAGTACTTGCTTCTTTCTCACTTGCTTCCTTGTACTTCGGAATAACTTCAAAAAATCTCTTCATCCTATTTTCAAAAAATTTAGTATTTGTAATTTGTAAACTAAATCTCGAAATGTCATTCAAAGATAACCTCTTGATAATAAATTAATGATGTGGATAGTTTAATAAGAAAGTTAGATAATAAGACAAATCTTCACTAATCAAAATTGAATAATTTACTAAGTATATGCAGTATACTTCCAGTTTCATTCATGGGACCACTTCTCCACCACCTCATTCCCAAATCCCAAGAAGTCCAAAAAGCAAGAACATTAGATTCATAATTATAAAATTGGAACCCTAGATTGATGAAAATAAAATTGAAACTAAAAGTAAGGGGATAAAATTGAGACCTTAAGGTAGTATAACCAAAGCTTTTTCGATAATTTCTCCCAACTTGTAGCCGGATTCTTTGTAAGCGGAAAATAGGAGACTTCGTTGTTTTAATGGCGTTTGAGAAACAGAGAGCGTAAGAAGAAAACGTTACGGTGCCTTGTGAATTGTGACAGTGAGTTGAACTTTTAAATGTAATATAGACATAGTGGGCCAAAAAAATAAAGAAGGTATCTTGTTGTGTTGGAGAAAATGAGCCCAAATCCAATATTACTAGTTAAAGAAAAGAAGGGAAAAAATGAGGCTGCTCGGATTCGAACTCGGGTTCCCACGAAAATTACCCAGCATTATTACCGCTAGGACACAGTCACATGATTGATATTATTACTAAAACACTTTTATCAATATTTTTGGAGGTGCTATAGCACCCCCCAGCCCTAAGCTGGCTCCGCTACTGATTACTTTCTCCGTACCACTAGAAATGATACATTTTTCTTATTGATAAATGATATATTTTCTAAAATGACAAAGATTGTGTGGACCACATCTAATACTAAAGAGTCAAAAAATCTACACTATACAACACCAATTTCTTGATTTCGCGCACAAAAGAAACGTGTCGTTTCTAGTGGAACGAAGGAAGTATATTAGTAATTTTCCCTCTCTTCCATGTGGTGAAAGGTCTAGATTTTTGTGAAAATATACTCTGTACTTATTTGAATCAAGGTTTTTCAAGAAAAAAGGAATTAGAATATAATTGGAATCTAAAATTAAAATAATACTAATAAAGAAAACAAAATAACTGAGAATTGAGACTTACGACTGGAAGAAAAATCGAATCAAGAATTTTGAGGATTTAAAATTAAAGTAACTAAGTAATGAAGAAAATAAGATAATTAGGAATTGAGAGTAACAGCTAGGAAAAAAAAAATTGCTAACATAATTCTCTAAATATAAGTATAACTAAAATGATATCAATGTCATTGGCCGAAATCGAACACACATTCTCACTATGCTAGAGGTAATACTATGGCTAACTATTTTTTATATGGTGGGAAGGCTAACTTATTTTATTTCGAGGCTGTTATAGCACCCCTTAGCCCTATGTTGGCTCCGTTAATGCATACATACACTACACGTTGTAGGCATATTAAATACACAATAAAAGCATGCATGGATTCACGAGTTAGATGCATTTGGCTCGAACCCCATTTATTTTATTACTACAATTTGGATCCCATTAATTAGTCAATTAACTTTTCTTCAACTGCATCACTTACTAATAGATTAAAGAGAAAAGAAGATTTGATACAACTTGTAAGAATCTCGTAGCCACAAAAAATTGACATCATGTATGATATGAACTAATGAACTTAAATAACTTTGGCTACAATCCTAATTTGGCGTCTGCAGTATCATCATCGATGTGGAACATTGATGAGTGATGAAAATGTGAAATTGGAGCAGCATAAAAGGAAGATCTCAACTGAAAGGTCTAAAGTTGGGCATAAAACTTCACTAAGTTCCTTGAAAAGATAAGAAAATTAGTAAAGCATGTGTTGTGTATAATCATTAAGGAATGATGACATAAAAGACTAACAAAAGCATTAAACCAAAAGTTAAGGAAGCAGAAAGTAATGCGACATTACATCCATTGTTTATTATCGTAACAGCAAAAGCATGAATTGCTTTTAATTTCAATTTCCGTACCGATGTTTTCTTTTGTGTTAAAGTAAGCGGCATGATTTGTATTCTTTCGTGTTTCTTGAGCTTCGCTGGCATTGGACACAACCTTCACATTCTGCATCATATTTAGGGTTTGATGATCCTGAAACAAGAAAACAGGTGTAGGGGGAATACATTTGTGCCAAATTCTGCGCTGAACACGGAGTGGGTCAATGTCTGAGATTAGACAACTTGACGCCAATGAAGGGTTACTGACATAGTTTTATGCGGAATAAAGTAGGGCCTTCTTGTTTGAAAACCTCTTTTGGAAAATGTGTGTATATATGCGTGTGAGAGTATCTTTCGAAATATGGCTATATGATAAGAACAAAGAATGTGATACTGAAAATAAACAAAGCAGTAAAGAAACACAAGGTTTATAGTGGTTTAGAGATAACTCATACGTCCACTCTTTCGAGACTTCAAGGATTCCCTTAACAAAATTTTACAAGGTTTGTTTACACATCTTATCGTCGCCATCTTCGTCTACTTCGAATTTGACTGCAGCTTGTACAACACAAACACTCTAAACACTACAACTTCTAGATTGAGCTGGGTCGGGTTTGTTTCCTCCAACTAAGATAGGTCCTTGCAATGAGGCAGGACCTTCTTGATCTTAGCTAGGATAAGGCTATTGGCTTAGACACAAAGGGAATTCTAAAACTTCAAGAAGTAAAACAACTATTCTAGGATTTCTTGAGAGAGCGTAAGAGCTTTAGAACCCTTAAAGCTTGTAAGATAGTTCACAATTGATTCTCGTCTCTTGGTATTTATAGTCACAATACAATGTAGATTTGTTGGAGAGATATATCTATAAAGTAGGTGGCTAGGGTTGAGGCAGCGATCTAAATAACGTTTGAATTAAAGTTGTTCAAACACCGCCTGCCATCAACTATGTTAGTATGAGGGACTGTCATCATAACAATCTCTTGAAATGTGTGTCTCAATCTCATCGGTCGAGAGAGATCTGGTGGTTGATTCCAAATCAACTCAAAGACAGTACCTCGTACTGTTAGTGCTGAGTTGACACTTGTGAACCAACGGATAGTCTGTCAGTAAGCAAGCTTCCTGACTTGTCATTGATTTAGGTGACTTTGAGAAATACTGAGTCAGGATCACTACGAGATAGATTCTGATGCGAATAAATAGTGACATTCTTTGTCCAATTCAGCATTCCCCTTCTCAGGTCAAGAACGCATAACTCGTCAGGCGGTGCTAAGTCAGGAACAAAACTAAGAGAAAACAATGCGAAATCCTAACATCGTAGTTGTCTAAACGTGATAGCTACACAACGACATTGGTTCATCACCAGTCAGGATCTTGGGATCTTAGTCAAGACCTTATCACTAAAATTAAATATCAACAATTCCCCCCCCTTTCTTATGATGTAGACACTCTATAAAAGCATAAGACCACTTACAACTAATGTGATTAGGAAACGGTAACATAGATATAGAGATGTCAGTGTTTGTCCATTATATATGAAATAAACACTCAGAAGCATAAACACAATTCAAAACTTAGATAAAGAGATTTTGTCATCTGGATGATCAGGAAAGAGGTTCTAGTATATAATTATATTAGAGAATTAGAGAGAACCTATCAAGCTATTACAAAAGCTAATCAGAAATCAGGTTCCTGCGTGACTTTCCTGAGCGTCTCTGCAAATCTCTCTGTTGAAGCACCGTAGGGCTGAATTCGATACAGAGCATGAATAATGTCTCTCAATATCTGAAGTTGTTCATCAAAGTCATCTCTCCCTACGAAGCCTAGCTCAGCAGCAGCATCATATACCTCCTTGTTTGTTTTACTGTGAGCGATGCTTCCATCCGTATTGGCCGGCGCCTGAAGAAACCTCTTCTCATGTGCCTTGATGGGAGCTCGGGCATGAGTGACATGTATCAGGATTTCTTGAAAAAAGTGGGATTGGCCTCCTCAGCAATCTTCAGAGGTATCATCAGCAGGTGCATTGCCAAATTTATTCCAGAAATTATAACTGCGAATGAAAGAGAACTTAAGCATTTCCTAAATATCAGACAGCTCTTCAGGGAACAATCTATCTACCCAAGGAAGCTGACGCTTCACTGGTTCTTTTTAAACTATGAGGAGCGGGCTTCAGATTCTGACGTTGTCTCCTTTCTTTGATTATATATCTCATTATGTCCAAGGATGTTAGCATTGCTCTCTGTCCATTAATCGTTTCTTCTAGCAACCCTTTTTGCTTTCCTATCAAGTATTTTATGAAGCTTGCGAAAGATTTAGAAAAGAACTTTGAACTTTTGTTGTTTGATCTACGACTCCTAGTTTAGACTTTATGATCTGTCTCTTGCATTGCATGAGTTACTTGTTGGTCCGGGAGACGATAGTCGAGTGTAGAGGGGGGGGTGAATACACACGATCACGGTTTCTTTTTCTCAAACGCGAAGGACAGTGTGGCGAGGTTGCAACCGATGAAAAAGTGTCAAATAGTAACCTTCGATCGCGGGTCGGGAAGTGTGCCAACTACCGAGCTCTCCTACCGACTTTTGTCAAGACTTGAAACTCCGGTCGGAGACGTTGTGCGGATAAGAGTGTGGGGCCCGGAGATTCGTCTCAGTTTGAAAACCTGATTTTCACAAATCAAGTAATTTTTGGCTAGTGCGCTTTGAGAATACGTTTTATGCAAAGATATGATTTTTAATCAGTTTGTATGCAATGCAATGAAACAGTAAATAACACAAGCAATTTTTAACGTGGTTCGGATACGCAAGATCCTACGTCCACGGTCCCGCCGAACAGGAGTTCTTGTTGATTTATCTCGAGCAAGTCTCGGCAAGGAATCTCGTGCCTTGGGACCAGACCCTTCTAAGTTTTAGTCCTTAGCGACTTTACAAATCAAACTGAGGTTTGAAAGGGAGGGGATAATCTCCAACTAGGAAGGAGTTCTTACAATAAGAACAATTCACAGAAAGTGAACTCCTTCGAATTTCTAAGCTATAAATTTGGCAATGAGCTTAGCTAGAGAAGAGGGATCTAAAGAACTCTTGAGAGAAGAACTAATGATATTCTATTAGGCAAGTTCTTATTTGGATTGATCTTGAATGCGCTAGAGTTGTTCGAAAGCTTGAGCGTTTTTCCCTTGATATCCCGTGCGTGAAGCTCGGATTTCTTCTCTATTTATAGTTGTGAGCGAGGCATATGTCCGTTGGAGAAGACGATACCACGTGTCACAAGCTTCCAAAGAAAACGACCATAAATTCGAATTGTTGCAAAGCAGAGTTGTTGGACATTGTACATGAGAGCAAACTTTAGTTGGTCGGAGCGAGATAAAGCGTTGTCGGCTTCTCATTGGTCGAGGTTGTGGTAGGTGAGATTGTGTCGGACATCGGAGTTGACTCTCTCTAATCCTCGTATGTCTTCTCGCCGACTTTCGAAATGACTTTAGCGGTGAGTCGTTTTACGTCGGACTACGATAGACTTTAAGCGACTCTGTCTTCTTCGTCCGAGTCGGCCGACAAGAGATATTCTCTTGAGTATGGTCAGCTGATGACTGCGAAGGTACTGAGCTTGTATAGAGTTCTTCTGCTGATGTATGTCAGCTGATGAGGTGTCTTCTATTGAAAGTGAGGTTCAGCTGATGACAGAAGAAGGCAAGCAATTACACTGATGACGTGGGGTTCTGGAAAGTAACTTCGTCAGAAGATCAATCCAACAATTTACCCCGTACAGGACTTAGACACAAAGATAGATAATAAAAACAGTCTAGCCTATACATCATCTAGTGCTATCAAGACACTACACTACTGATATCAGCTGGGTTTTGAGATCTTCAATTCCATAGTACTACTATGATTTCCCCCAATATTATTTTAACCACTAACAGTTGAATACCATCTACTGACTCATAACCCAACAGTTACCAAGTCAGGTGGACAACTTCTCGGAACCCTCGAAATCGGTGTATCTCTCTCTACCAAGTCAGGTGGACAACTTCTCGGAACCCTCAAAATCGGTGTATCTCTCTCTCTAGGACTCGAAAATTTGAGACTGTGAATGCGATAGATTTAATCACTTATTACTTATTTATATAGCTATTCAAATCCTTAATATGTAAGGAATCCAAGCCCTAATAGATAAAGTAATAAGTGGATATATATGGTCCAAGCAAAAATAACATAATAATTACTTCCATATCTATCAATTTAATTACCAATTAAAATAGATACATAATTACCTAAATAACTTACAAGCAATTAATTACTCTTGGGCTGATTTAATTATTGTGCAAGTAATTGAGTCATACAAACGATCTAATACAAGAAATAAGTTTAGCATTAAATTAATCAATTCTCCATGCTTAGCCTAAAATATAATTAATTAATAAACACAAATTCATTCCACTAGAGAATTCGTGTTGACTAACTCATTTACCTCAAATTGAGTCGAGGCTAATATTTTAGACTTAATCCGATCTTCGTATTTAAGATAGAAAAATATCCGACAATTAATTAAGCACACTAACAACTCAATTAATCAACATCTCATCCATGAGCAAGACTCACTCGACTTTATTAACACATCTGGACTTAATCAACCTGCAGGATTTGGTGTGATAAACCTTTCGAGTTACTCTTGGAATTTTGTCAGTCACTCGAGAGGGTTACAAATGGAAGATATAGAACACTTGCCTTTTTTGCCCTCACTTAATATTCTGTAAATCACATTGACCACAATAATCAAATAATTATCTAAAACCGAAAGTCACACCTGAGCAAGGTTTATTAGTGCACTCTTGTATTGTTCTTATACACAATTACAGTGCATCTTACATATCAATTACAGATTTGTCTAGTTAAATTTAATTAAAAAAGAAAAACGAGTGGCTAAGTGTCACTGTCATTTTGTAGGCAAAGAATGCAGCATGCAAAAAGTACGATCATCTTTATTTTATTTTTATATCTAGTACGGTTTTATTGTAATGTGGAAAATTAAAAAATTAAAAATAAGAAAACTCAAAAATGTGAAGTTATACAATTTTCTTCTTATTTGAAATTTCAAGCCTAACTAAGTAGTTTATCTTGGTCCTCTTGGACTTGTGACTTTTGCAACTGATCTAAACGATGTGCTACTATATTTTTAATTGAAATTTCAAGTCAAAGTTTTCGGTCCTTTATTGTGGCAAGGGTCCTTTTTGGTCTTTTTATTGTGGCACGGTCCAATTTCGGACTTTTCGCTTGTAAATGAGTTCGATTTTAGTCCTCCGATCGAGATTGTAAAACACGCGAATTAATTCGATAACAAAATTCACGCGCTCCTCACTGATATTCTAATTCTCTCCAGAAAATGGATTCCCCCCTTCGTATTCTTCTGAATCCCTAGAAATCCACTCTTCAATCCTTACTTCCCGATCCAAATCGAAGGTTGAAGACAAAGCAGTTTTCCTTCAATATAATCTTTGGTAGCCTGGTGAACCTTTCTTTCTCGGCTTCTTCTCTATTTCAACACCAAATGTCTCCATTAAAATAATATTCTTGAAAAGGTGAATACTTTGTGTTACTTCTTTTTTTTTATTCTTATTTGTACTAATTCCCATGCCAATTTTATTAATAAATTGGCCATGTTTGCATTTTGGCTCCGAGTTCATACTGCCATACAAGTTGTCCTACTTTTTTTATAATATTTCATTTGGCCCTCGTTATTAATAAATTGATGACATTATTTGGAGTTTTCTATGGTCAAAATATTGGGTGTTAGAGATTGCTAATTTATGTATATGGAAAATCGATTTTCGGTTTTATAAGACTATGACAGTAGCTTGATTCTGATAGTTGCTTAGTGGTATAAATATTTGATTTTTCTAATTCATGATTGATAGAATGTTTGGTTTTTCTAAATATTTGATGAGGTGCATAATTTCTCATTAAAGACGAATATCTTCTGTACTTGAATTTGAGTTATCTTTATTAATCAATGAGATAAAGCATTAATGTTACAATCATGTTACATGTTTCTTCACTTAGGAGTTCAATCATGGATGATGATGACCTCAATTGGAATGACTTAAGATTTTATGATAGCGGTTATTAGGTTGATAGTGATGAAGACATGAATAAAGAAAATGATGATGACACTAACTCTAAAGGTACTACAAGAGGTGGGGATAATTTTTATCCCGAAGATGCTGATATTTTTGAACACTTTGGTATAGGATAGTGATTATTTCACCGGTGAGAATTCAAATTCCAAGGAAGATACAAAAAAGTCAAAACTCAAGTCCAAAAATTTTAGAAAAGTGGATACATTTCATCCAGAATTTGAGGTGGGACACAGGTTTTCAAGTAAGGCACTATTGCGTGAAACTATCAAGTCTCATGCTACTAAGACGGTGAAAAATTTGAAAATAAAGAAAAATGACAAGGGCAGAATGCATATAAAGTATTGTACGAATGAATACAAAAAGGAAATAAAACCATGTACGTGGTTGGTTCATGCTCTGAAGGTGGAAGGGGAAAAAACCTTCAGAATTTCCCAATACACAGTAGTCATACGTGTATGGAGGCTTCAAAAATCAGAATCATCAAGTCTAGTTGGTTAGCTAATAGATATCTGGACCATTTTAAAGAGCAACCGAACATGACCTTGAAGGGTTTTAAAATGATGGTTAGAAGATAGATGGGAATCAACATAACCAAGCAACAAACAATTAAGGCAAGAGAGACAACTTTCAGAAAATTACACATGGATCCAACTGAACAATATAAGAGCTTGGGGGAATTTATTAATGAAGTGAAAAGGGCTAATCCGGGTTCAACTTGCTTGTTGGGTTTAGATGAGGATGACAAATTTGATAAGATGTATATTTGTTTAGAGGTTGTCAAAAATGAGTTCAAGGCAGGTTGTAGGCCAATAATTAGGATAGATGAGTATCATCTGAAAGGGCCTCGTGTTTTATTAAATGTGGTTAGTATTGACCCTAATAATAATCTTTTTCTTATAGCTTGGGCATTATTGATTAAGGAGTGTAATGAAACATGGGACTGATTTTTGCACATCTTGTTAGTTGACTTGGGTAGGGGTGTAACGGTTCGGTTCGGTTCGGTTCGACTTTTTATGTATTTTAGGAACCGAACCAAACTCATAGAAATGGTTCAGTTCGGTTCGATTTGATGGATTTTTCAATATCGGAACCGAACCGAACCGAACCGCTTATAAATGGTTCGGTTCGGTTCGGTTCATCGGTTCACTTTTTTATTTTTTAAATCTTAAATAATGCAAGAATAATAGTTTATAAGATGCCACTCATTCCGAACTCATAAGTATAGAGTTGTTACTCCTTTCTCTTCATTTGTATAGAATAGAATTGATCTAAACTTAAATCTAATATCTAAATCCAACAATATTCTCATATAAGAAAGACAAATATTAAATAAAAAAATTAAAAAATAGGATATTAGTTCGGTTCGGTTCGAACCGTTCAAAAATTTTTGAAACCGCGAACCGAACCGAATGTAAACGGTTTCTAAAAAAAATAAACCCGAACCAAACCATGGCAACCGAACCGAACCACATTTTTCGGTTTGGTTTGGTTCGGTCCGACCGGTTTCGCGGTTCGGAGCGGAACCACTTACACCCCTAGACTTGGGTTTGGAAGAACGTAATAAGTGAACTTTTATATATGACAAGCAAAAAGGTCTGCTGTATGCATTCGATCAGTTGTTTGAAGGTTCTGAAATAAAGCACTGCTTGAGGCATATGCATGCGAACTTCAAGTCTACAGGTTTTCGAGGGGATGCCTTCAAAATTGCCTTATGGAATTGTGGCAAAGCACTTACTGTACCACAACTTGAAAAAAGAATGGAAGAAATATGTAAGGTTGACTCAAAAGCCGTCAAATGGATTTATAACAATCCTACAAAGAACTGGAGCGAGTCTCGTTTTTAGGACATATTCTATTGAAAAATATTTGTGAGTCCTACAACAAAATGATATTGGATGCGAGATCTCTCCCCATGCTTTCCATGTGGATGAATGTGATTGGGATTTCAATGAATACATTATAAAAGAATAGGGACACATGCAATGAGAAGTGGAATGGTTCGGTTTGCCCTAAAATCATGAAGATCCTTCAGATAACGTAGATAATACGATGGGCTTGATTGCAATCAAGAGTGATGATTATCACTACATGGTTGAAGTAACTCCACAGGAGTTTTACAATGTAGATATCCCGGAAAGAACGTGTGGGTGTAGGGCTTGGAACTTGAGTGACATCCCTTGCAATCATGATGTGGTTGCTATTGTTGAGCAAGGATGAGACCCGGTGGAGTTTGTGAGCAATTGTTACCATGTGGCTACTTATAGGGTGTATGGCAAGTCTGAGTGGGTAAAATCTCATTTTATACCACATTTGCCTCCTAATGAGGGTTGATCGTGTGATAGGCTTGAAACAGAGAGGAGAAGAGAGGTCATTGAACCAACACGAGAATCGAAAAAGAAAGTCGCGAGGAAGGCTATCTCAAATTTCAAACTTTCATCCAAACAAATTGAAAAGGCAACTAAAAACTTGCAAATGTAGTAATTGTGGAGTAGAAGGATACAACATCATAAGTTGCCCACTTAAAAAGTAGGAAATGTTGAGGAGCAATGTTACAAATCAAGATACTACAAATATTCAAGTATTATAAATATATGTGTATATGTATATATCATTATTAAGTTATTTACTTATACATTGTTAAATACAATTATTTATTTGCTCGAAGATTAATTTGACAAATTTGTCTACCTTTAGTATTGTTGTTGCGGTTCAAATTGTGGATAATATTAATTTTCCAACATCAAGTGTGAGTAATCAGGTATTCTTTTGTGGCACTTTTCATTTTTGGTATGGTTTCATTTTTCTTTGTTTTATAATTTTATTGTCCATTAGGAAATGAATACTCAAGTCGACCCTTTGTCCCTTGAAAAATTGAATCGATAACAACATGAATCTGTTGTTGATATGAGTTTCCCACCATTGGGTGCAAGTAATCAGGTATTTTAAGCAAATTCTTATTTTTTAATTGTTTGGTAGGAAAAATCTTAACGGCTTAATATATTATGTAGGTGAATTTGTCAACATCAAGTGCAACTAAATTGCAGGTATATAGAAAAGAAACCAGAGCTCATGTGAATAAAATAGTTACTAAGTCGAGTGAATCGCATGTATATTAACATAACTGATTCGTTAGCAATAATGATTAAATGATTTTTTATCAGTGGATGAGTTTAAATAAATTAATGATATGTTTGTTCCATTTTAAAAGTAGGAGCAATCCTCACAGTTCACCCCTCATTCCACCTCCAAGTGATCCCTAGAGAATCCAAAAAACACCATACACATTTTCTATTGGTGGATCGACAATACCTTTAACATCACGATAAGATACTGCTACACCAACCTCGAAGCAGCCATTGTCTCAAGCCCCTATACTTTACCAATAGTTAATTGGTAGATAGGGTAACAAGAATTTGACCTCAAAATATCAGAATTGATATTGTAAGAGTCTATATCAGACAGTCTGCAGACAAGGGAGTGATATCTACAATACAATTGGAAACAATAAGGGATGAAAAGAGGAAGAACATCAAGCGAGGAAGAAAAATGCTAAATATTAGTGGATATTGTTGGTAATGCAATTAGGGCCAAGGGAGTTTTGGGATTAAGGGAATTTATGTTTTTAATTAGTGTATTTTGGTTATCCCTTGATAAGAAGTGATTGATCCCTTGAGATTTTGATTTGAGTAATGCTTGAATCAATTTTAAGCTTTGTTAGTAGAACATGATTTGATCTTTTGAAGGTGTGGTATATTGTTGGATACCGGAGTTGTTTAGATTGAATTCTATTGTACTTTGTTTTTTTTTTTCCTATGTTTATTTGGCAAAAGAAAATGCATTATGGTATGTAATGAAGTTTCAAGATTGAACAAATAAAATGAATGTTAATATCTTAATAGTGATTCAAAATGCATTAAGTTCTGCAAACAAACAGGTGACATGGAAAACAAAGGCTAAGGAATTATATTACCTTAATATGATATTATTACAAAAAAAGATAAGTTTAATTTTAGTCATTTAATATGCATTTTTATTTATTGTTGGTCCTTTAATATTATTCGAGTCCTTTTTTTTATCTCTATTATATTATCTTGGTCCAATTTTGGTCTTGTATGTGACGGGGTCCGATTTTGGTCCGTAACTTTTTTAAGTGTCCGATTTTAGTTCTTTAACTTTAAATTGGTCTAACTTTAATCCTTCAGCGGAGAGTGTATCTCACACGCTTCGGGCCAACAATCTCGACTGGAGGACTAAAATCGAATTCATTTACAAGTTAAAGGATCGAAATTGGATCGTGCCACAATTTTAAACCAAAAAAGAACCGTTGCCACAATAAAGGACCAAAAATGAGATTTCTTTGACTGTTGATAATGATTAAACGACTTTACTACATTGTCCAAGCGTGTTTATATTAGAGTTGGTCTGGCATGCGGTCATTTCGTTGCCAGCCCATATTTTTTTTATTTAAAATTTTTAATAACTCTAGTCTAGATTTTTGTTTATTCAAATTTTTTAATAACTTAATTATTTTTTGGGCCAACCCAAATTTCAACTCAAAGTTTAATTTTTTTAGCCGCCTTCTGAGTTTTTTTTTCTTTTTCACCCTATGTTAAAATATCTAATTTTGCTACTATTTAATTTTATATGAATTTTAAATTATTTCATATAATAGGAGAATTGATCGAGTTATTAATTTAGTTTCATGTTTTTATAATAAGTGTTCGTGTGAATTTATTCATAATAATTGATATACATATTTATAAAAAGTGATACATTTCCTCAAAAAACAAATCAAACGATCAAAATAACGGATATATTTATTCATATTAAGCGTTACTTATATTACGTACGAGTGATACACTCATTTTAAGAAAGTGATACAATTGTTCAGAACAAATTATACATTTATTAATATTAATTGATACATATATTTAGTATAAATGATACATTTGTTAATAACAAGTGATACTTTTATTCACAATTAGTAATACTTTTTCAGATCAAGTGATATTTTTTCTATGTCAAATAATACTTTTATTAAATCAACGATACTTTTATTCATAATAAGTGATATTTTTATTAATAGCAAGTGATACATTGGTTAATATTTAACAAGTAGTAATACTTTTACACAGAACAAGTGATATTTTACAAATAATTAAGCTTTTTTCATGTAAAATGATTATTTTTTATATCCAGAAATATACCATTATTTTTTATTCTGTATCGTATGTGTATTATTTATACAATCATTAAATTAAAAAAGTAAATAATAATAATAATAATAATAATAATAATAAATCATTAATAGTGGGCCATTCGCACCTACGATCCACCGATTAAGTTTTAGTGTTTATATTACTACATTTCTTTTTAAAGTGGTTGGTTTTGTCTTTAATTATTTATTTACACAAAAATAAATGGAAAAGAAATTCAGTAACCCACCCAACCTATTTAAAATGTTTGATTTGCCGCTCAACCTATGGACTTAAGAGCATCTTCAAGAGGAACCCTATCTTATTGTAGAGTTGAATGTAGAGTTTTCGAATTTATCTCCAACCGTCAACTCTACATTTAACTCTTCAATAGAATATTTTGTTTTGATACTTTTTATTATTAAACTATTATGTTTATTAATATTTTATTAATTATCTAATATTATATATATTTAAATATATTTATTTTTGTACTTAATTTCACTAGAAATATATTTTTAAATAAAATTAAATTATTAAAAATATATTTAAATAATTATAAAATAATTAATTTATTTCCACAATAATAAAATTAAGAATACACAACACTTTTAAAAGTACAAATCGAGAAAATTACATGATATAATAGAAAAACTAATATTACATATCATAATTTTCTAAATTTGAATACTCCTCCCACATATGATCAATCAATGCATTACGAAGAGCAAGATGTGCCGTTTTGTCTTCCATTTTCTTATAACGTGCAAAATAAGATTGATAACGACATTTTCAATTGATATCATTTCAACATCCGGAGTTGACACTTTTCTTGCATCTTCAATTGGTGCAAACAAATCTCGTTCATTCTCAATAATCATATTGTGCATTATAATGCATGCTTTCATTATATGATCCAAATGTTTCGTCTTCCAATATCGGGCTGGATTTGCAACAATTGCAAAATCGGCTTTAAAGAACTTCAAATGCTCGTTCCACTCTTTCCTACACGATTCTTGTTGTTTTGCAAAATGCTTCTTTTTTGCAGTACGCAGTTCTTGAAGAGTTTGCACAAGTGTGGACCACTTTGAATATATTCCATCAACTAAGTAATATCCCACATTATGTTCTTTGCCTTGTATAACATAATGTGTGGGTGGAGTAATACCTCTAGCCAGGTCCCTGAAAAGAGAAGATTTTTCCAACACATTAATATCATCATTGGATCCTGGCATACCAAAAAATGCATGTCATATCCAAAGGTCGTAATCAACGACGACTTCAAGAATTATTGATGGAGATCCACTACAACCTGCGTACGAGCCTGCCCAACCAGTAGGGCAGTTTTTCCACTTCCAATGCATACAATCTAGACTACCTAACATTCTTGGAAAGTCACGTTGTTGACCAATACAAAGTAGCCTAGCAACATCACTAGCAGTAGGAGATCTATGATACTGATCTGAATATATTTCCACAATGGAACGACAAAATTTCTTGACATCTTTAATTGCAGTGGACTTACCGATATTGATGTACTCATCAGTAGCATCTGCAGGGATCCCATACGCCAATATCGGAAAGGCAACAACTCTTTTTTGCAGCGTAGACAATCCCCATCTTCCAGTGCAATATCGGTGTTGCTCGAACCAACTATTATGATTCTTGACATCATCAACAATTCGAAGGAATAAACTCCGAGACATTTGAAACGTCTACGAAACATCCCTTCATTGAATGTTGGATTTTCAGAAAAATATTCATTGAATAGACGATGAGCTGCTCCTTCTCGATCACGGTGGATCACCCTGTGACCAGGAACTGGGCCTCCTTGGCATCTTGTAGCTTGAGATCCGATAATATTTGCTACGATAATATTATTATTCAAAATATGTTGACCCATGATTTGACGTTCATCATCGCATTCTGTGATGAACTGTTCAAGCTCATCAGATGAACTCGAGCTAGAAGAAGAAAATGTAGTCATGCTAGTAAATGGGTTGAAGATATGAATGCTTTGGATATGAAGAATGCAACATCTTAAATAGAGTTGGCAATTGTGTTGTCATCGCTACAATTTGATCCCACCCCCATAACCACATTAATTACACCATCCATACAACGTGCCCCCAGCCCCATACCCACATTAAGTGTCCCTATCCTACAATTCAATTTGCCCCCATCCCTACAACGTGCCCCCACCCCATACCCATATTAAGTGTCCCCATCCTACAATTCAATTGCCCCCATCCCTATAACTTGCCTCCAGCCTCATACTCACATTAATTGTCCCAATCCTGCAATTCAATTGTCTCCATCCTGCATTTCGTCTTAGAATCTGAAACACAACCCCCATGTTTTTGTACAGGCTTTATATAAGCTTTGCAGAGACCTATCATCCATCAACTTTTTGCAGACATCTATCCACAATCAAATTAATGTAGCCACTTTATAGACATCTATCCACCATCTTTCAACTTCAAAATTGGGCCAACAAATTATCACCATCCATTCAGATTTCCTTCAAATCTGCACCATCCAAGCCACATCCTATTCGGATAATATTTTCCTCTATATATATGAGATCTTTCCAACACATTTTAACACACACAACACTCTTTTCCATCTCAATTCTTCTCTTTAAAAACATATGGGTTCGTCTCGAAATCCCAATTACACAACTGATGAAGATAAACATCTTTGTCGTTATTACTTGGAAATATCCCAAGATCCAATAAAGGGAATATACCAAAAATCAACTCAATTATAGATTCGTATTACGGAGCTCTATAACTCAGAAAAACCTTCTTCAAACATGGCTGACCGAAGCTCTAGATCACTTAAAACTCGCATGCAATCGATTACGAGTTCTGTTAAAATTTTCAAATGTTGTATACAACATATGGAAGCTCTCAATCCAAGCGGAGCTTCTGAACAAGATATTGTAAGGACGAGTTATTTATTTGTTTGATTTCTTATTTCTTTTACTAAGTATAGCACGTTGTATTAATTTTGCAGCTTACTCGTGCAAAACAAATGACGGCAGACGATGATAAATTTCCCAAAGGATTTAAGTTCGAGCATGTGTGGCCTATTATGAAAGATTTTGCAAAGTTTGATTGCAATCCACAAAACTCTTGAAAACAAAGGTCTTCCTTCCGATCAGACACTCCACCGGAATCTCATATCTCACCTGATGGGTTGTCTTCCTCCTTTAATACCATCACAATGTCCAGATGGTGTTAAAAAAATAAAAAGTAAAAGAAAAAATCATGAAGATATGTTGGGTGTTTTGAAAGCAATTGAACAAGAAAATAAGAGAATTCGAGAATTAATGGAGAAACCATCCACAAGAAGAGAGAATCTTTTGCTATTACAAATGCAGAAGATTGAAGGAAAGAACAAAGCTACTGAAGCAAAGAGTAGAACTCTTGCTTTTCAAAGGTGGGAATCAGATAATAAGATTTTAATGATAGACACCGATAATATTTCTGATCCTATTCGGCGAAATTACTTCAAGAATGAACAAGAAAAAATAATTATCAAAAGACAAGTACAGTCAAGCATTGGAGGTGATTTTCCAGATCTTGGAGGATCTGGAAGTGACTTCGGAGGATCCGAAAGCGATTTTGGAGGCTCGGATAGGGTTTTGGAGCTTACTAGATTGCTTTGTCCCCTTAATTTAGTGTTATCGTATTTTTATGCTAGTGTAATTTTAATATTATTGTTTAATTTATGTAACAACTTGTTTTAAATTTTATGTTTTTATATTACTATATTTTTATTTCAATATAAAAATAATTAATAAACCTAAAATAAATTAAAATATAAATTATATTTCATTAAATATATCATTAATTAAATATAACAATCATCCATAAAATTAATATAAATTAACTAATTAAAAAGAAAAAAATAATATAATGGTATTACTACCGTGTGAACAGTAACACAGTAGTAGTACCGTGTTGAATTGGCAGAACGCTTAGAAATCGTCAATTACCGATGATGATTGGAGAAGCCCCCAACGGCAAACTGCTGTTTAATGCCACATAAGAGCATCCTTTGGAGATGCTCTAGGGAATACACCCCCAACCTATATCATTGTGTGTGGTTACCTCCCCATTAAACATTTACATTCAATTTTCCATCCAAATTAAGGACACAATAGATATTGCAAAAAGTATATTATCTATCTTCAAGTAATTGTGTAGATTATGAGAAGGGCCAGCATTAAATCTCTCTAAATTCTTCTAAGATGTCGGCGTAATCAAGGCCAAAATGGAAGAAAATCACAAATAATGTTGAATGAGACATACAACATCTGTCCCTACAACTGCATACGTTGAAGCCTGAAGGAGCCGTGTATATCTTCTCATTCTTCCAGTTATACACATTTATGAACCAAAACCACTCAAGCTCGGTTGTATACTTGTTTGTTCATTCCTTTGGCTACTGAAATATCTGTTATCCATTTAAATATCTCGATCATCTCAACAGGAAAATTTCCATACCACCTGCTTACCTAATGGTGTAGTTTCGAAAATATATAGTTTTATTATTTTTAAATTCAGAAAAATTCGGACTAGAATTGATTTCTTGTTCTAGTTTATAAGAACTTGTATCAGTGCTTGAAAAGTCTTTTTTGTCCCTAATTTGGATGGGAAATTGGATGTAAATGTTTAATGGGAGATACCCACACATAATAATATAAATTGGGGGGTGTATTTCCTTAGACAATAGGTTGGGTGTTAAATCAAACATATTTTAAATATTAGCTGATACTGAATCTTGCTAGTCATATAAATATAAGGTATAAATATTACAAATTTTAATAGAATATTTGAGTTCGAGAGATCTTAAATTTTAATCACAGTGCTGACTATTGGCCTAACATCTAAGCCCACCAACTTTTATTACCATAAGTCTACAGCAAGCCCTTATTAAAAGGGTAAGGTGAAAAAAGAGGCGAATCTGAGGCCGATCAACGGAGGGAAAAGCTAAGATGACGTCAATCAAAGCGCAGTCGGCGGCGTATCCTAGCGCCGCTCGCATCTCTGATTCTGAATGCTACCCTGCTTACACCGCTTCCCTCAAATGTAAGTATTTCCGTTTATCTCTCTATGATGATGGTCGATCAAATTTGAAGTTACCCATAATTTGTGAAAAAATTCTGTCGAATCTTTGAAAATTGGAAAATTTAGATAGAGACTAATCTTCTGGAATCAAGAGTATCAACGGTGTCGTTTAGTTTGGATTTTCGTTAATGTTAGAGTTGAGCAGAATTTTTGTAGATTTTAATTAGTGGTGCTCTGAGCTTTATTATATTTTGAGTGTGACATAGAGTGCGAATTTGAAGCTGAATAGGTGAGTTTGTACTCGATGGGGAGGTTTAGAGGCTGGAATTCTTTCTGCCCCTACTTCATATTCGATGAATCATGAAGGGCTGCAATTGTGTGTATGTGTTTGTGGGAGAGAGATATTATTGAAACTATAGGGTTTATGATCTATCTATCCTTGGCTGATTTTTTAATGTGATGGAATAATTCTTAGGAAACATGAGATTTGGTACTTCTGTGTTCTGAATTTCATATTATGTGATTTTATCTTCATGACCGATTGAGCTAGGGAATGAACAGTTGAATTTAGCTTGGTTCTTTGATCCTTTCATTGATGATCATCGGGATCGGGCTAAGGAATCTTGGTATATGGGTATGGCATGCTAGTTATTGTCAATTTCGTTGGACGGTGTCGCTGCATTATGTACAAAACTTCAAGATGTAAATGTTCATTTTTTAAGCGGCGATCCTTCTTATTTTATGCCTTTAAATAGTTCTGCGAATGGTCTATAACTTCACATGAGACGATTACATTGTCCTATAAGAAAACACAAAAGAATTGTGACAAATAGCCATGCGTTTCTGATCATGCCTCAGTTTGGATCTCAAAGTTGACCTATCATTACAGGTTTAGAAGAATACAGCAGTGAGAAGAGTAAATGCCAAGAACATTTTGACGTTTACAAGGAATGCAGAAAAAAGGAGGTATAGGCTTTACTATACTGCTGCTTTTAATTATTTTTTTCTTATCTTAATCATTTCATGGGATACTTGTAAATTACCCCTTTGATCACCAATCAGATATCAGTGACTTCCTTTTCTTTGTTGACAGAGGGAAGCGCGACTGGAGCGCAATAGGAGTCGGTCTCTCTTCTCATGAGATTTTACATAATTGCCTAAAATATATATATGGTATTAAGTTCCCCAGATTTTATTTTCTTCCTACTTGTAACATTATCCTGAGTTTCTGACATAAATAAGAGGAGTTTAGAATAGAGTTTCAAATTTCTGCAAGGGCCGAAAATCTTTGTTGATACAGTTGGATTGATGCCAATTAGGAAAGGATCTCTTATTCTCTCTTGTTGTGAGCTAGCTTATAATGATCCTTGTCTGCATCTGCTTAATTACTGCTTTTCGTTTTGTTCTCCTTACTCTTGTTTATGTAAAGATGGTTCATCAAAACATGTTATGGTATTATTTAGTTTTGGATCTCTGTATGATTTAATAGCATACATGATCCTGAGTGGTATATTTAGAGTCCATGTCTTGAATCTTGATAATTATCTTAAACATCTTGATGTTTTGTATGTTTATATGATTCTAGAACCATTGTAGGTGAAACTGTTTGTCCCCTTTTTCTTTGTAAGGTGATGCATCGAATAGATAACAACCCCCTTGAAAATGTGAGCAAACACCTTAATAAACAAGGGCAGAGTAGTACACATTTATAGATCCTCGGCTCCACGGTCGATTTCCTCTTCATTCTTCAAGTTAGGTAGTGTTTGGAAGAACTTTTATAGGCAGCTTTTAGTTGCTTATGCTTAAAGTTGCTTAAAGTTATTGTTAAGCAAAAGTTGTTAGTGTTTGGAATAGTAGAAAAAAGATAACTTAATTTTAGAAAAAAATAATTTTGCAAACACTGTTATAAGCTACTTTTCAGTTTCTTTTGGCTTTTGCTTTTAAAAATCATCTCCTGACCAGTTTATGGACTTCTGCTTATTCTGACTTATTTTAAAAGTAGAAGCACTTATTCCAAATATTAAAAAATATGCTTTTACGGTCAAAAAGTCCAGAAGCAGCTTATTTAAGTTGTTCCAAACATTACTTTAGTTTCTCTATCTTCAGACGAGAGATATTGTTGTAGGTCAAGGGGTTGGAAATTTGAATCTATACTCACTAATAGTACATATCTTAGGGGATGTGCAAGAATGTGCACATCATACACCGATAAATGCAAAAGTATACATAATTTTTCAAAAATGCAAAAATGTGCATATACATTATTTTAAAGCCCTAAACTAACCTACACCCTAGCCTGCAACAACTATTCCTCTCTCCTACTTTTTGCAGAAAAATGATGAGTTGATGGTAGGAAAATTGATTGAATTCATCTATCTCTCTCTCAACGTCACATGCTTGTCCTCTCTCTCTTTACCTAGCTAACATGCATGTAGCATTTTTTGAAGTAGAAATCACGAGAAACCTAAAAATTATTGGCTTCTTCTTGAACACATAAAAATAATAATAACAATAATAATAATAATAATAATAATAATAATAATAATAATAATAATAATAATAATAATAATAATAATAATAAATTGGAACTATGAAATTCAGAAAAGAGAAAAAATAAAATCTGGAACCATGCTGCATGCAAGTCCGATTCACTTTGATTTCTTCTACTTACCTTTTTCCAGAAAGTCACATGCACATACATTGTAGGAGAGGAATCCGATTATTTTCCTATTGAATCGTCTTTTCATCACATGTTGCATAACTGTTGCAAGTTAAATAAAGATTAAAGTTCTTTCATCAAAGAGAAATCAAAGGGAGCGAGAGAGAGCAGAGAGAACAAGAGAGGGAGAGAGAGCAGAGAGAGCAAGAGAGAGAGAGAGAGAGAGGAGAGAGCGAGTTCCCAGAAACCATTAAAGGTAACCCTAATCCACAATTAATCTCTATCTCAAATATTCTTATTGTGATTTTTCTTTGATTTTAGGAATATCTTTAGCATTTAAATCTCCTTACAATAATTCGAATAATATTATTGTTATAATTTTTTGTTTCATTTTATTTTAGGAATATGTGAAATATTCTTGTTATAATTTTGCCCTAATTCGAATAATATTTTATTAAGATGTAGAAATTATTGATAATTAGCATATAAATCTCCCTGCAAATCTCTAGTTAAGTAAATATCAACGTATTATTAGGTATAAAATTTGATTTTAGGAAATCATTGAAAATATGTACGTATTATTAGGTATAAAATTTGATACCAGGAAATCATTGAAAATATCTACATACTATCTACACAGTATTTAAGTAAATACGTACATATTATTAGGTATAAAATTTGATTTTAATTGGAAATCATTTCTTAGAAAACAAATAGAAAAATTCAATGTACATATATTACATAATTAATTCCGAAAAATAACTAGGCATATACTTAATTTGCCTCGGAGTTTAATTATGTAAAACTCAATATTGTAGTGGTTTATATTATTTTCAATTGTGCAATCTATAATTCGAATAATATTCTTGTTTTAATTTTTTGTTTCATTTTATTTTAGAAATATCTCAAATATTGTTGTTATAATTCTCAAATAATTCGAATAATATTTTATAAAGATGTAGAAATTATCGACGTATTTTATCGGTCCGTGCTTAATTATCTACAAAAATCTTATACTAAGTATCTTTTTAAATATTGTTTTTAAATTAGATTAAATTGACTAAGATATTTTTATCTTCTTTAATTCTTTCTAGATGTCCATCTGGACACGTGTAACTGTAAAGTATGGAGGTTGTTTCTTGGGTTCGGATTACAAAGGTGGGGATGAACATCTTGCCCCATTTCGAACCGACCAATTAACGTTATCGTCCTTAAGAGCAAGCATCAAATACACATATTAACCCACGGCTTACTCCCTATGCGCTTTATTCGTTGGAGCGTGCTCAATCTGTAGAGTTGATTAAGTCATTAATGATGACAGATGATGACTTAGTTCGACTTATCAACTTAGAGGTCGACCCAACTGTGTGCGTCGTTTTGATGGCTTCGGCTTATTGCGCGGGAACATCACAACAACAACATTACGTCCCTTCATATGATTACCCTTTGCCGGACAACACATTTGTTTGAAGTGGCCAATTTAGTTTCCCCGATATTTTTGGTGATGCATATGGTCAAAGCGGAACTGCATATGAGTTTGGAGTTCATCATCAGTTTGGATGATAAGAACAACAAGAGGAGCAAGAAGAAGAAGAGCAACAAGAGGAGCAAGAAGAAGAAGAGCAATAGGATCACGGTGCCGATGATAATAATGATGATGATGATGCATACGACGAGGATTATACAGATGAGGAAGAAGAAGAAGCCCTAACAACAGTCGTTGGTCTCTGGCATTTAGAGTGTCGAAGATCTTATAAAGTGAAGAGAGCAAGTCCTCAGTATCAGTGGTTTGAATGTCTGTTGGGCGATATTTGTCCATTCAGAGTACGTGCACGACATAATGGTATGTATTGGACAGTTTACGATTTCATGCCGGAACACAGATGTCAGTACGACTTTGATAATACCGAGCCGATAACTGTTAGTGCGAAGACTATCAGAGCCTATTTTGGGCAAAGAATGCGTATAGAGGGCATAATGTTGCGACCTCGAGACATGATAAATGAGATGTGTCTGAAATTTGGTGTGAAGGTGGAATATTATAAGGCCCTACGTACTAGAAACAAGGCGATTGAGTTGATTTATGAGAGTCACGAAGAATCATACAAGATGTTCCCTCAATACTTGCACATGTTGAAGCAGGCAAACCTCGGAACGGTAACTAATCTTCATGTCGACGGCGATGGGAGGTTCGAGTACGCGTTTGTTGCATGGGCCAGTACATCCCCGCATTTATGTGCATTTGAGAAAGGTGATTGTAGTGGATAAGACCCACTTGAAGGGAAAGAATACCGACATTCTCTTTGCTGCGGTTACTAAAGACTTCAACGAACAGCTTATACCGCTCGCCATTGGCATTGGTCCAATTGAGAACAATGACTCTTGGGCGTGGTTTCTGCAGAATCTTAAGCGAGTGTACGGATCGAGCGGCGACCTATTAATCGTGTTTGACCAGCACATCAGTATTAAAAATGCTGTCGAAGAAGTGTTTTTCGGAGTTCCTCACTGACTTTGCAACGTCCATCTTAAGAACAAGCTCACTTCTTACATGAATGGAGTACCCTACATGTTCCGACAGGCAGCCACTGCAAAACGTGAGTCGGACTTTAGGAAGTACATGTCATTAATCCTTGTGGCAAGTGAAGGAGCATACAACAAGCTCATAGAGGTTGGTCCCGAACGTTGGGCACGGTCGTAATACCCGCGGCGTCGCTACAATTTTCTATCATCAAATTGTGTCGAGTCTTTCAACGGAAGACTTTTGTGGGCCCGTCGATTGCCGATTTGCTCGAAGATAGACACTGTATGAGCGATCATGGAGTCATGGTGGGATGAAAGACAACAACTGCTGGTGGACGTTGCGAAGAGGAAGTTAAGCGTGCAGATTGACCTTGCACACTCATATACTGTGACCTTGACCTCAAGAGGAAGATATAAAGTGAACGACAGGAAAAATCACAACTATAAGGTGGACTTGGAGAACCAAACGTGCACGTGTCACGAATTTGATATGGATCCGATGCCATGCTCCCACACTGCCGCTGCTATTCTGTATGAATTATTTTACACTTATTAATCTTTTATTATATATCTAACACAATGTTCTTTTTACTGACAGGGAGAGCAGGGACCAATTTTACAACTGTGTTCACACTATGTACACTACAAGCAACCACAAGGAGATATACGAACACTACTTTAATTCGTTACCTGCATTGCTACTTTGGATCATTCCTGACCACATTCGAGTTGAAGATCCACTGTTACCACCCCTAGCGATGTGTTAAGCCGGTCGCCCAAAGCAGAGAGTGTGGTGTTTGTCACGAAAGTCGTAGCAGAAAGTGTGGTGTTTGTCACGAAAGAGGCCACACAAGGAGGACATGTTCAGAGCGGGAGACACAAGATTAAATTTGTCGTGTCGTATTTCTACTTTGTTTTCTATGTATTATTTGAAGTATGAAGTTTTATTAACGAAGTATGAAGGTTAATTTTCTCCAGTGCATAATTCTAATAAATAAAAAGTTACCGATATCCAAGTAGTAAATTACTAAGATATTCTCAAACAGAGGTCAGATCCTAAATAAAGTCCGCATAGAAAACTAAAATAGAAATACGTCCAAACAAACCCAAATGTTAGTACGAATGAGATCAACCAGAAATTCTAAGGGATACAACTCTCCCACATCATAGCCGCCATCCTTTTTCGGTATTCGATTAACGTGGACAGGCGAGACATCATCGTCGGTTCGGATACCCAAATAGTAGCTTCTCCACGTATATGGATGCATAAACGCCGCAAATTATGTGGTCAAACTGAGTGAAGTGGGGGTCGGGGCCTAGAATAACAGGACAATTGCAGCTAAAAGGACATTGACGTTGTCCATATTTGTGCTCCCACACGCCTCCATGCTCCAGAAGCTTGTACAAGAATTTGTTCAATCGTATAATAGTTCCAATTCTTGTATGGTCGTAATCCTCTTTACCTCTATGCCACATTGAGTCATATAACTCAACCTTCCAGTCGTCAAGGCAGATACAGACTGTTACCCAATGGTCCGGGGGAACGAGGCACACTGCTATGACCTATACAATACAATGCAAATTGTAAGACAACGTAGTTTCAAAGGGTTTCGGAGTTTCTCGAAACTTACATAGCTAGTCCATCGCCATCTTGTGGATGTGTCAATCAACCCCTCGGGGAGGAGTCCACCAAGTAAAGTCTGCATATGGATCAAAGCTTCCAATATCTGTGTTGTAGCAATTATTTAACCACTCTTGTATGAGTGCGGCCTAAATCATGTGCAGTGTTAATAAATTATATTGGAGAGCTAAGTTAGATTCACATCTTATATTATCTACTAAAACAGTATACTTACAAAGAAATCAATATCAACCAAAATTGTTGATACCGGGTTAATGTACGGGAGCAAGCCTTCCCCCTTCCCTAAAAGCCGTCTCATTGAAGCTAACCAAAGGTCAATCATCTACACAAAATCATAGTTAAACAATGTTAAAAATTAATTATGTTTGTACATTATACAAACATAAATTCATGGATGTACTTTCGAGTCCATCATAATCCTGGCATCTTCGACCTGGGTGAAGAAACTCTGGTGCAATATGAAGATAGACTTAGGAACCCTAACGTACGCCATCACATCCCGTCGCGCCACTCATTATATGCTTGGATAGTTTTTTCAATATACTCATCTAAGTCATCCGTGAGAACCACCACGGTTTGTTTCTTCGGTCGTCCTCGTCCCCGCTTGGCTGGTGTCTTACCCTTGTCAAGTGCCATATCAAACTGGGTGGCTAACGGATGTACAAATCCCTCTGGATATTGAACTCGCTGGGGCGAGACTCTTAGGATATGGCTTAAGTCTGGCTCCATTACACGAATACGACTCTCATCGAATATCCTTGGTGGACTATTCTGATCCTGCAATTTATTTATAAAATATTATTATTACTCTGTAATTTATATAGTTTTAGAGAATGTCATGTGGAGTACTAGGTTATTAAAACAGAGGACTAAGTTCAAACTTACCACATCATCGTCCAAATGAGCAGTTGATTCATCCCAGTGTGCAGTTGAGTGTCTGGAACCCTCGGGCTCTAGCCCGGCTCGATGCGAGGATAAGTGGCGGGAAGGCTCGAGCTGGGGCTCCACTCGATGCGAGGAGTAGCGGGAAGGCTCGGGCTGGGACTCCGCTCGGTGCGAGGAGGAGTGGCGGGAACCCGATGGCGCTGATCGGTACGAGGAGGAGTGGCGAGAAAGCTCGGGGTCGGCTCGGTGCGACGTGAAGCGTCTCAAACCCTTGGGCTCTCAACGGTGCGAAGAGAAGCGGCGGGAAGGCTCAGTCTCAGCTTGGTGCGACGTGGAATGTCTCGAACCCTCGGCCTCCACTCGGTGCGACGTGGAATGTCTCGAACTATCGGCCTCCGCTTGGTACGATGTGGAGCGTCTCGAACCTTCGGGAGTGGATCGGTATGAGGTAGACCCTGTCTTGAACCCCATACTCTTCAACACTCCGTTCAGATAACTCTTCAGTTTTGATACGACACTTTTCTCCACGTCTTTTGCACATTTCTTCCTAAACTCGGCTTCATTGAAATTTGGAGGATAATTGGAGGCAGTCTGTCTACCTCTGGGCCGCCTCTCAGGAGAAGAATCTGAGTCGTTATCTTCCATATGCGTTTTACCTTTTGTACGGGTGTATCGTCGCGTACTCGTCGGTGGTGATAACGGAGGGGAGGCTGCCCTTGCTCTACCACATGGCCTTGGGATACCTATGTCTCTCGCAGACTCGGAATCAAACAATACCGTGTGAGGACGACGGTAATGCACCCCAAGTGGTTGTCTGACTTGGGTGCTCAGACACCAACGTGATTCCTGTTCAAGTTCACTAACTACGAGTGGAAAACATTCAACATTCTCGTCAAAGAAGCCATAGAATTTACCTTTCCGTAGCGGGAAGTACCACCTTCACATACGGGGGATAGCATTTGCATTGACAATGCTTCCGGCAAGGGCCCCAAGTGAAGAGATAGCTTCAAATGCCTAAATCTGCAACAAAAATGTGTTAATAATTAGTGTATACTTGGCTAATATGATGAAATTCGTTTATAATTACATGTATAGCCCATATGGGCCCGTCAAAATGGTAGCTATTCCCGCATGCCATTCTTCCCAACGGTATGTGCTGCTTATAGTGCATTAATGCTTGGTATGCATATGCACCCCATGGAAATCTACTACATCTCTCCAGATAATCCACCAACACCCAAACGAACTCGTCCACCAACCACAGCTTCGGGACACCCATAATTATCAAGTAAAGCATTAGAATATTAGCTACCTTGATGTAATCTAATACCGATGCATCTGCGGCCATCTGATTCTTGAACACGGCATGCAAATCCTCCACACTATGTCTTTTCTCATCACAGAAGAGAGACTGCGCCGCAATGCACGATGCATCATGGTCAGCAGTGGGGTCGAAGGATGAAGAGCCCATGCACAAGCCGAATACTAGTGCAAACTCGGAGGGACCAAATGAAATGAGTCCACCGCTGATTTGGAACCATATGCAGTCGTCCACCGCATTGTCCACAGTCACCTCGCGACACATCAATTGATGGAGAGCCTTACTAGCAATCCATCCACCCTTCCACGACATGATGTGTCCAAACGGACTCGTCCTACAGAACTCATCCACCAGTTTCTGCCCACCTACTACAAGCAACGTCGCTCTAATATCCCCTATGATGAAATCCTTCCAATGTGTGTTCAAAGTTGGATAGGCAGTCCTGCATTCGTACCTAACCCACCTCCAGTTACCCTGAAATAGTTTAAAATTAATTACACAAACAAATTAAGCCTTTAAAACACGTTAGCACTACATAAATACATGTTCACACTTATCTCTAAACTGTTACATTAATATGCGATGTATTATGCGAAGAAATAAAAAACTCAGAAACTAGTCCAACAAAAAAAAAGTAATATTTAGTCTCAGTACACTAGAATATTTCTGATCAAACTGTTTCGAAGTTATACGTTGTGATTATTCATGAACCACAAATAGTATTACAAATGTAATATGAATAACCTAGTTTTTTGAAATAAAAACCAATAAAGCTGATATGAACACGAGAAACACAATGATCAATACTATTCTCCAGTAAAGAACTTGTTCGTACATATGATGCATTCGTGTTTTTACACTTATCTTAGCACTACTAAAATAAATCAAACTACTCCGTTTTATACCTAAACAGAATAACTATAATATAATCATAGTTATACCGTGAGTTAACTTTTTTATGTTATTCACGCGACTTCACATATACATTAAGTTAATCTCATACTTATATATCGATTATCCCCCTAATATTTTAAGCTAATCTCATACTTATATAGATTAAGCTAATTTTATACTTATATATATTATGCTAATCTCATACTGATATATTAAGCTAATCTCATAGTTATATATTAGCATTACTAGATGCATGCAATCTCGTCTAATTGTATGCCAAATAAATATTATTTCATTTACGGTGCATGCCAACTAAATGCATGCCAACTAATAACGTTTTCATTCACGGTGCATGCCAACTAAAGCATGACATCTAAATATTATTTCATACGCATTCACTATTAAATATGTCTATAAGTAAAAAAGTAAAAAGTGTGATTAGGAACCAGCTGATTAGGAATTATTTTTTTCACTATTAGAAAGATAATGATTAGGAATTTTTTTTTATAATTGCTACGTTAAATTAAATATGTCTATAAGTAAAAAGTAATTACTTAATCCATTTAAATATTATGTTTATCTTATTCAATAGTACAAATTTTATCAATATTAAATATTAAACTTTATCCATTTAAAAGTCTTTATCAATAGTTCAGAATTTATGAAAATCAGTAAATTAAATTAACGAAATCTCATGAATTAAATAATCGAACTTGTCTAAATTAAATTTACGAAATTACCTAAATTAAATTGACGAAATTTCCTAAATTAAATTGACGAAATTCCCTAAATTAAATTAATGAACGTGCCTAAATTAAATTAACGAAAATCACTAAATCCAATTAACGAAATTACGTAAAATAAATTTTCGAAATTGACGATATATATGTTATATTTTATTCAATTTCTTCCCTTTATTACTGGAGAATCTTGCAATACTTTGGAGGGCGAAAATTTTCTAGAGGGCACGACATACACTCAAATTAGTCAAGGAAATTTCTAGAGGGCACGACATACTGGAGAATCTTGCAATATTAGTTAAGGAAATCTGAATAATGTCAGAAAAATGAGACTAAAAATTTCTAGAGGGCACGACATACACTCAAAAGCTATTATATGCATAGGCGCCGATATTTATGTCTCTGAATTAAAAGCTTATATGCATCTCTGAAAAAATTCTGGAGGGCACGATCGATATACACTCACAAGCTTATGCATGTGTCTGAATTAAATACAAGAATTCTGGAGGGCACGATATACACTCAAATTAAGCTTAACGAAATTGTCTAAATTAAATTAACGAAATTGCCTAAATTAAATTAACGAAATTGCCTAAATTAAATTAACGAAAATTCCTAAGTTAAATTCACGAAATTCAGTAAATTAAATTATCGAAATTATCTAAGTTAAATTAATGAAATTGCCTAAATTAAATTAACGAAAACCCCTAAATTAAATTCACGAAATTCCCTAAATTAAAGCATCGAATTTATCTAAATTCAATTAACGAAATTGCCTAAATTAAATTGACGAAATTCCCTCAATTAAATTAACGAAATTGCCTATATTAAGTTAACGAAATTGCCTAAATTAAATTAATGAAAATCCCTAAATTAAATTAACGAAATTGTCTAAATGAAATTAACAAAATTTCCTAAATTAAATTGACAAAATTTCCTAAATTAAATTAACAAAATTTCAAAAGTATATCTTCAATAAACTAAACCCTAAAAATATTACAATTTTTCAAAAGATTAAAAATCATTTCTAAAATTATTAACGAAATTCGAGAAGTATATATTCAAAAGCATATCTTCAAAATATTACAATTTCCCACAAGATTTATAAAAATCATATACTAAACTAATTACGATATTTCTATCAAAAGATTCTCTATAAGCATGCTCTACAAAGATCATAAACCAAAATATAGAAACCTAAAATAAAATAACATGTCAATTGTTAAGATCAAAATCCATTGAAGCCTTTTAGTCAAAGAGGTAGATGGAGCTAATCTCCGATGTGAAGTATTCTCCATTTAGGGGGGAATGAATTTGAAGTTGGACGAAGAAGAACAGCAAGGGAGTGTCAAGAAGAACAGAAGAGGTGTGAAGAAGGAGAGAAGAGGTGTGAAAAATTATAAAACCTGTCGTGTACCTTCAGTCAAAAACGAGTTCCCATATATTCATTTCAGCATGCTCTCTCCCAATGGTTAAGATTTGTTAACTACTTTTAATAGGGTTTGAAAATGTTACACTATTTACGGTACTCAATTATTGGTTATATTAGGTTTGATAATATCAAGTATTATATATATGATAATATTGTATATTATACTATATAAGATAATATTGTATATATATAATATATAGGATAATATTGAATCCTATTTAGTTTCGAAATTGGATAATACATATGATAATCTTGAATATTTTTCGAATATATATATCAAGGTTTTACGTAAGAATAATTAGGAATCTATGATTTTATATAATGTAAATGATAATATTTTTGAAAGTTTTACGTAAGAATAATTAGGAACCCTAATATTCTCATTTCTGTTATCAATCGCATTTCTGTTATCAACCCTAATATTTCGCATTATTTCCAATTTATTTTTGAAAATATTGATCAAGATCTTGATATTTTTCAAATATTGGAATATTGGATTGGATTCAAATATTTTTCAACCCTAATATTTCGTATTATTTCCAATTTATTTTCGAAAACATTGATCAAGATCTTGATATTTTTCAAATATTGGAATATTGAAATATTGGAATGGATTCAGATATTTTTCAACCCTAATATTTCGAATTCTTGATATTTTTCAAATATTGGAATGGACTCAAATTTTTTTAATATGACGGTTTGAACTAAAAACAAACTACTTACCTAAAGATCATAAATATCTACAAATCTCCTACCATGACACTAAACGAAGCAAATCACCTACCCAATAAAGAAATTTTCCTCATTCTCTTCTATCATGCAACATCACAGTGAAAGTAAACCCTAAGCCACACAAATATGCATTACTGATTCTCGAGACTTAGGGAATATATTTTGATTCCTGCAAAAAGTAATTGAAGACAAACAGAAAAGGACATAAAATTTTCATTTTATTTTGTTTGGTCTACACTTATCTTCTATAAATAAAAAGATTACAAATTTTGTGAGAATTGAAAATTGCACATTGGTATCTTGCTTTGGGAATATTCACAAGGTCGCGGGTTTAACCTTTATTCACCTCAAATAAATGCAGTCTTTTTATTTTATTTTTTATCTTATCAAATAAATGGAGATTTTTTTTTTCGTTTTTTTAATAACCATCACATCTTATTTCGTCTAAACCGAGGCAACACAAACAACGATGCAATAACCAGCCGACACACACTGTGCACACACACTGCACGTTTATTTTTTATCTTAACACATAAATGGAGACTTTTTTTTTCATTTTTTTTAATAATCATCACATCTTATTTCGTCTAAACCGAGGCAACACAAACAGCGATGCAATAACCAGTTGACACACACTGTGTACACACTCTGCACACAAATTGCACACACACTGCACACACAATTCATGTGAAGTATGTTTTTTGTATTTTTTTATATTTATGGAACATCATGTGTATTTTTTCATTTTCCAACTTTGAAATGTATAGTGTTGACATTCCTCTCATATATCTTTGTCAAATCACTGAAAAATATGTTTTGTTGATCATATTTGTCATTTTTATTCTTCTAAATACATCATATTGAATCTCAGGAAATTACTTTCGACATGTTTGGCGTTTTAAAAAAGTGAATTGAAAGACTATCATTAACCCATCGGCACAAAAATGAATATTTTTATGAATTTATTAATATGTCAAGCATTACCGTACAAATTAAATATTTTTGTGGCACTTTAAAAAGTCGATAACGTGAATTAGATAACAGAGTTCGCCATTAGTTACTTGAATTTTTTTTTAATAAAAGACAAAATATAATAATGGAAATATAAAAACAAAAATATCGCGATTTTTTTTAAAATTTAATGTAAAAACAATGGACAACGGAAAAAATCCCAAAATCAAAATCAATATGAAAAATAAGCAGCACCATTTCATTCCCAGCTGAGAGTCTCTCTCTCTCTCTCTCTCTCTCTCTATTTAGCATAGAAATTTAGGAAACCCTAGTTCTATCCATCTCGCGCGTCATGGCGGACGCTCTCACCAAATCTTCCGATTGAGATTCCGGTTCCCCGTAGATTCCTACAAGTCTGCTAATTTTGGCAATTTGATTTTCCCTGTTTGCTAACATGTACAGAGATCGAGGAGGTGTGGGCTCGTCCAAGGCCGGAGAGATGCTGGATCGGAAGCGAATCAACGATGCCTTGGACAAACATTTGGAAAAGTCTTCACCTTCGACCTCAAGAAACAAAGGTTCCGCCGTCGCCTTGCCATCCACCTCTGCCGCCGTTGGGAAGCATATTGACCCTAGAAATAACCGCTCTTCATCCACCCTCACTACCGACAAGAACAAGTGTTCAGATGGTTTGTTGTTTCTTGATTTCTTTTCTTTATTTTTTTGCCGCAGTGGTTTCCTTATTTGGTTTGCACACTATTTCGTTATATTTCTGTGATATATTGATTCAATTGAATACGATAGGATGTCTGTATGCTATCTTTGATGAATAAATTTATTATTATTTTATTTTTTTGCTTTTGTTTGAATGAAAATGTTGTCCTGGATGTATTTTGTTGGGGGGTCTTTTGAGTTTTTGAATATTTGAAATTGTTCACGGTTTCTACTTGAAGTTTCAGTTTTTTGATTTAATTGACAATGGTAGATCTTAGGAGCTGCTCGAAGTTATGGTTTGTGATTTTAAGTATAACTTTTAGTTGGGGGTGTCTTGCATAAAGTTCTCCTGTTTGATCTATACATGCTTTTGTGGTTAATGAATGATTAAGGCATTTAGGTTAATTTTGCAATTCATAATATTTTCATTCCTTCTATATGTTGTTTGCTTCTTGATATGGTTGGGGTGTTTTTTATAACTTTTAATGGGTATTCCTGACTTGGGTACACTTCTAGCTAGTTACAAAATTTACCAAAATTATGATGTTCCGCCAGAACTTGACTTGGTTACTTTTAAGAAACTGTTAACAGTATCTTATAGTAATTGCGTAAATCTAGGGTTATGTTCTGAACTTCTAATATAAGAGGTAAAACCTTGAACCATCATGATTTTCTTTACTCTGCAAACTTTAGTTATTTTCACACATGGGTAATATTTTTGGTCATTTAGATATGTAGAATGACTGGGTACATACAAGTTTTTAAAGTCTGTATTATGTTTAAGTTGTCAAAGCAGAATATGCCTAACCTCCAGAGAAAGGACATACTTTTTCCTAATCAGTTTCTGTTCGGCTTCATTGCATTCTGAGAATTGTAAAAGGTTATAGACCTATAGCATTGCCAGTAGTGAATTTTGTTGTCCTTAAGTTGTTCATAGTTGTCTTTCATAGTTAAGATTCGATTTTAAACTGGAGTAAGCTGACTTTTTGCTTTCTTTATGGAGTCTTGTCTTAGTGGAAAAGCTAGTTTCAAGTGCTCAATGATGATGAAAAATTGTGATTAGATTGAACTAAAGTCATTTTAGGTATTAACTCTGACCTTATTATCGGGGACTGTTCCTCATCCTCCATCTTGCACTTATATGCGATCTTGCTCTGTACCATCCTGTGTCTAAATATATACATATATGTAATGTAGTGTTTCTGTGTTATATGCTTTCTGTATGAGCATTTATGGATCCTCTTATTCTGTATGTGCTTTTTCCCATTTTTGCTTGCTTTTTTATATGCAATCCGTATGTATTCTTTGAGCAAAACTGAAAAATTGCTTACCTATGACTCTTTCAGATGACTCTGAAACAGACACCGAGGAGTCTGATGTCAGTGGTTCTGATGGGGATGATACATCCTGGATTTCATGGTTTTGCAACTTGCGTGGAAATGAGTTCTTCTGTGAAGTTGATGATGAGTATATCCAAGATGATTTTAATCTTTGTGGATTGAGCAGTCAAGTTCCATATTATGATTATGCACTTGACCTTATCCTTGATGTTGAATCCTCTCATGGTAGGAATTCTATATTCTTTGCCTATTTGGTGGCTTTTTTATTTTGTCGGTCTTTTGAGGATGTGATCTTTCTGTTACTCTTTGTATATCCAAACTTGATGATCTGACATTGATGAATGAACAATTACTTTTTCTTCTAAAAGAATTAAGGTTCACTTGGATTTTAGTAGACTTATTCATTTCTTATTTCTAGTGGAATTATCTTTTTGTTTAATGTAATGTCATCATGTGTTTCTCAGATAGCTGATCTAATGTTGATCTAGTGATGTCAACTTCTTTTGCTTCTGTATAAATTCATGAATGCTATTATTGCTCACCTTTGCCACAGTTTTAGTTATGGAAGTGGGATAATTTTGGTGTTAACAGCCTCCATTGTGGAATATACGCAGGTGATATGTTTACCGAGGAACAGAATGAATTGGTTGAATCAGCTGCTGAAATGCTTTATGGCCTTATTCATGTCCGGTACATTTTGACCACCAAGGGAATGGCTGCCATGGTATCACCCTTAGTTTATCACTCTTATTCAGTCTTAGCTTCCTCGCCCTTTAACCACTGCGTTTAACTTGTTGAACTCTCCTTAAAACAGTTGGAGAAGTACAAGAACTATGACTTCGGAAGATGTCCAAGAGTTTACTGCTGTGGGCAGCCTTGTCTTCCGGTTGGACAGTCGGACATCCCGCGCTCCAGTACCGTAAAAATATACTGTCCAAAATGTGAGGATATTTTCTATCCTCGATCCAAGTATCAAGGCAGTATCCTTACATTCTGATGCTTCTATGCTTTTGATATCAAGTTGTTTTTTTGTTATATCTATTTGATGACATCACACAACACTCATTAGTAAGTTATTAATCTCCTCATGTTTAGTTGCTTGTTCCATCTCCATTACATGATGGTTTCTTTGACTGGCAAAGATATTGATGGAGCATATTTTGGGACGACTTTCCCGCATCTGTTCTTGATGTCGTATGGACACCTGAAGCCACAGAAGCCTGCGCATAGCTATGTCCCCAGAGTTTTTGGCTTCAAACTTCACAAGCCTTGATGCATGAGTCCCATTGGCTTGCAGTTGAGATCCTTGGAGGTAAATGCAGAATGTTGCGAAATTGTTTCGGTTGAAGGAGAAGCAGCTTGAGCTTATGCTGTGAAGCAAAAAATTCATGATCATGTAAAAGCTAATGTCTTTATCATGTAGTTCCTGTGTGCATACGCTACTATATTTTTCTTCTAAGACGAATTTGCCCCAATGGCATTAACAATCTGGAAACGACAGTGTTTGAGTTTTATTTCTATTTCTCAAAAATGTGCAGCTTTGTATCGAATCTTGAGATATTAAAATTAACATATTATGATCTGAGTAATTGTCAGGAACAAAATTTTGAATCGAAAGGTTAATGAAATGCAACATCGAATCTTATCGCACGAATGGCTCTTGCAAGATCCCACCATCTGCTTCTGAGGTACGAGCATAAAAATATGGTTCTGTTGTTTTAATTAGCAAATTATGTGAAAACTGGAAAAGGGAAAACTTGGTGAAAAATATGTTTCAACCCCAATGTACTATGAGTCCGTAATTCCCATTTTGATTAGCACTTTTTGTTATTATAGATAGTGTGGCAACGTATTATTCTACGACATAGTGGTCGATGGGATAAAGCTGAATACGTAGACGGTGATGAGCAACTCATCTATATGCTGACGAACCAGTTATCTCACGATCAATTACTACGAGAAATTCACGATGTAATGCAAAGCGATCCAGCGACTATTGATTACTTGTTATTTTACATGACGAGCACTATTACCAACCATAGGAGAATCAAGGTGGCTCTGAAGAGCGATACAGATTTGCTTCGGATGCTTTATGAAGATAAAAATGAACCTATTGTCTACATTGTGGAGAAAAGTACGCAAACTCATCCTGCGAATGACATAAATCAAGAACTCACCACCACACTAATTTATCCCGTCAGAGCTCGACCAGTGTAGATGACAATGTGGTAGCACGGAGGGTACTGCAAAAATTGGTTATTCCTGATATAGAGATTGTAGCTCCTTCAAAAATAGCGGTGGAATGTTTGTTGGAGCTATATTTGATAGCAAGCATTCGTTGAAGGTTGAAGTGAAAACGTATCACATGAAGAATCTAGTTAAGTACTCGGTCGAGAGATCAAGTAGTGACAGGGTCAACTCCATATGCAAACATGGAAATGGATTGCAGACGGATTTGGATCGTACCCAATGGTAGTTGAAACTTGAAAACACAATTGATTAATGTAAACCTAAGGTTGTATGTTTGCTTCTCCAAATGTTTTTGAGTTATTTGTCATTTGAGTTGGACTCGTTACTTTAACAATGTTTGTTAGAGCTTTATTTGATAGCAAGGATGTATTGAAGCACACGTAGAATCGAATTGAGCATTCGATCGAGAGATCATGTAGTAAATTGATGAACTTCTAATGAAACATATTGAAAATGAATGTCCGCAAGATCTGATAGTTGTATTTATCGTGTCATTAAGTTAAGCAAAAACCATATGTCATTAGAATAAATCAACAAGAAAACCTTTCCTCTTCTCCTTTTAAATCATTTCTCTGTCTTATATCTGTTTTATGGCACGCTCATTAACACTTGAAACATTTATCAAACAAGAAACTACAAGACCAGACCAAGCAAACAGAATCAAATATACTAGAGAACTTACTAAACGTTGCATCAAGAACAATTTGTGATGGAACCAAATTCAATCCACAAACCATATGCAGTTAAATGAGAAAAAAACAGATAGGTAGACTGACTGATAGGGCAAAAAAGAGGGGTTTGCATCAGTATAAGTCTGAAGTTACTTTGATTGAAAAAAGATGACAATTCAAAAACTGAAACTCACTAAAACCAATAATTTAACTCTCAGTCTGCTCCCTCAGCCTCCGGATGGTGCTCCGAACTGTCACAGCGCTGGCAGTGCTGTATCACAGAACAACAGAGTGAGGACATGAAAATTCAACATGACAAATCAAGTAAAGAGTTTTACTTTAATGTGTAGGCACCACCAGCCTTCACTTTGCCGCAGTCCTTGCATCCCCAAATGCCAACAGCCTTCCTCTTCACTGCATACTGAAGTAGACAATATTTGCATTTCGGATACCCATAAACAAGCAAAATATGAACTTATTTAAAGCTGTTATACCTTGCCGCAGAACTCGCAAAAATACTTGCTGTGCTGGCTGACTTCCATCTTCTTGATTTGCTTCCTCAAACTAGCACCATAACGGGTTCCTGTAATTTCATGAACCGTTACAAGATTTAGCACAAAGTTGAATGACAAAATTAACTAATCCACTTAAACGCACAGTCGAAACAAAAGGGTTATTGAGATCATTCCACTCTAGATATTACTATATGATGAGAAACAGTGGTTTAAGGGACAAATTGATCAACACAAATGAGGAAAAAAAATGGACTTACCATATTTCCCAACAATCCCGACCTTCTTGGTTCTCTTGGCCTGTGCAAACGAAGGAGTTAAAAAGGTGAAAATATGTTGACAAAGGTCAAAATTTAGCTAATAGCTCAGCAAGTTAGGAACAGCAAATCCATCATCATTGCCTTCAACATAAATAAAGATAACAGTTTCAATATTTTAAACGGAAAATCAGCAAATAATAAAACCTTGACAATTTAGAAATTAACACATCTGCAACACCCAAATCGATAAAAAAATAATAATAATAATCCAAAATTAAATAACTTTCCTCTTACTAGTTAAAGCATAAACAAAAAAAAATCAAAAAATGCGCAGCTGACTTCTACGGAACTAAAAAATGTAAAACAAAAGCTAACACAAAAGAGCAGAATCACAACGCAAACCAATATAATCAAGACAAAAGCCTAATTAACTAAATCACCAAAACAGATGAAAAAAAAAAAAAGATAAACACAAGCATGATTTTCCATAGTTCTTCATGCATTCAGATAATTCTTAAGCCCCAAAGCAGGGTAAAGTATGCGCATTCAATTGCGTTAGAGAAATCGAGGGCTACCATTTCAGATGAGCGAGAAAGGCGACTGATAGGCGGAACGGCTAAACCCTAAATTATAACCTAAAGCTTGAGTGATTTTATTTATATAGAAAATGAAGCTGTTGAGAAATTGGGCTACGAATTCAGTGGCCCAAAAGATTCGGCCCATTTCACAAATCCATGGGTTTCTGTATCACCGAAATCTGTGAAAAACTAAAGTTAGATAGTAGAGTAATATTATAATTTAACAATTCAATTGATATTAAAACAAAATTGAAGATAGTTTTGAATTATTATAATCTAATTCCAAATCAATACCATTCTAATTAATATTGGTGATCTGTGATAGGTGAAATATAATCCAGGTATTATATTCTCAACATAATTAAAACTACATTTGTCCCCTTAAAAGCGGCTCCTTTTCTTTTTGAATAGTCCCATTTTTAGTGGCTAATTCTAAAAAGATAAATATTACTATTAAACAATCAAATATTATACATCACAAAAAGCTATTTTTTAAAAAATTCTTGTGTTGAAAAATTTTGAACTACTTTTAACTGGACGTATGTAGTACTATAGTATATACTATCCACATTAGCAAGTGCAAAACAAAAATTCAAATAATTTAATAGAAAAGTTGATTGATTTTAATGGAAAAATATTCAATTTTGATACTATAATATGATATATATATATATATATATATATATATATATATGGTATTATTATCTTTTACCCATTTTCGTATAACAAAAATCAAATTTATCCAATCCTTATATTTGCTACACAAAATACCCAACTTTACTTACACTACCCTTACTTTTTGAAAAGGTTGACTGACACCAATCATTTTCAGGTGTTTTCCTGAATTCGAGACGAATTAATTGAAGAAACAAACAAAAAAACACACGAATTCGAGACGAATTAATCCGAGACATAAATCCCGCTCAAGTCCCGCTCACTTAAAATCAAAACCCGCTCGATAATCAGGCTGCCAACACCCGAATCCCACTCGACCGAGAGCAGAATCCCGCTTGGTGGCAATCTGAATCCCGCTCGGTGGCAATCTGAATCCCGCTCGGTGGCAATCCCGCTCGGCAGTTACCCGCTCCGCCAGCTCGTCAAATCCCGCTCGGCCGACAACAAATCCCGCTCGGCGAGCGGGATTTTGTGAGCGGGATTTCACTCCAGATTTAGATCTGAATCCCGCTCGGCTGCCTCTCGTATTCAGTTTCTCATCTTTCTCTCATTCTCTCCGTCACCGAATCCCGCTCAATGCCGCTCGAGAGCACAATTTTGGAGTTGAATTCGACACCAAAACACAAGAATGGCCAACTAGGTTAGTCCCGCTCGAATTATATAGACCCGCTCGAATTTTATTCGTTAATTTGGCGCGAATCTTAATTATTTTATGAGAATGTTTTTTTAGAATTATTCGAATTTGAGCATGAATATTGTTTAATTAGTTGAATTTTTGAGAATGATTCGAATTTGGGCATTAATAATATTGTTTAATTCGTTAAATTTTCTGAGAATTATTCGAATTTGAGCATGAATTTTGTTTAATTAGAGCATGATTTTATGATTTTCGGAGCATAATTTTTCTGACTTTTTGGAGCATGATTTTAGGATTTTCGGAGCATGAATTTTCTGAATTTTTGGAGCATGAATGGGTGATTTCCGGTCGGATAGCGTATGAAATCCCGCTCGCCGAGCGGGATTCCGGTTCGATCGAGCAGGATTCCAGTCGGTCGGATATCGTCTGAAATCTCGCTCGTTGAGCGGGATTCCGGTTCGGCCGAGCGGGATTCCAGTCAACTAAGTGGGATTCCGGATATATTTTTTTTTCAACTGTTATATTGTTTCAGTGCAACCCATTTTTAAGAGAATTGGTCTTCTAGATGCGACTCCGAGGATAGACATAGAATTCTACCCAAATATTTTTGATATAATAAAAAAAAAATTGGAGTTATCGGGCAAGGTGAGTTAGTGAACGAATTTAGGAATAGTGTTTTTGGTAGCTTTATGGATTGGAGGGTGTGTAGGAATGCAGCCAGGGCTCTTCATATGTTGATGTGTCATGAGATTGAAGCGGACAGAGATGATTCTGTTATTTGGTTTTTCGTGTCCGGGATGACTACCCGATTTTCTTGTTTCGATTATGCCCTTGCTGCAATTTTGACATGCATGCTGAGTATGATCCCCGTTCCTCGACTGTGTACAACATGTTAAATGGTTGTACACCAATAACGGGCAGAGATTTGTTGACAAAGTTCGAGAATGGAGATTTGAGATTGGACGAGTTGGGGTATTTGAAGGTGGCTCATGTTCTAGCCTTAATTTTCTTTTTTCTCGGTTACAGCTACACGAAGTTGGTGGACACGTGGATTTGGGTATTAGTGGATGATCTACGTGCATTTGACCAATTCCCGTGGGGCTCGTACACTTACGGTGCGCTGAAGCACTATTGTAGTTTTGTTCCGAGAACGGCGGAACATATTTCGAAGAAATATCATTTCTATGGACCCGTTTGGGCACTCCAGGTGTGTATAATGATTTTATTAATTTAATTATTTGAATTATTGATATATATCATATACTAATCAATATTGATTTTCATGCATTGTAGATTTGGTCCTACAAGGCTATTCCAGATTTTGGAGCGATATGTGCATAGAGGTTTTCTACAACTGAATTTCCTCGTTGGAAGAATTGGTTCTTTGGTGGAGGCCAACCCCGTAAGCTTAACACTTTCTGGCATCATCAGGTAAAAATATTTAATTTAAAGTTGATTTTATTTATATTATATATATTTTTTTAATTTAATGTTGTCTAATAATAATTTATTTAATGTAATTGCAGTTTGTTGTCCGAGATGGTCTCACACCATCCAATGTGGAGACACAAACTCTGTATTGTCATAGTGTTATTAGGGACGATCGACTTCATGTGTCCTATATTGCGACTGAGAATCCGTTACAGCCCACGATCATAGGGGACCATGGGGTACGAGAGCTATACCGATTCGGACAGCAGACACAGCGTCTAACCAGTTCTAGAGGAACCGGACAGAGGCAACGTCGTTCCACTGAAGGTGGTAAGCGGGTCCGAACGGAGACTGGACCGAGGGAGCCCGATCAACACCAGATCTTGACCGTCGAAGACGTCCGTAAAGTCGTAAGGGAAGAACACCGGACCTTGCGGAAGGAAATAGTTCACGACGTGAAGAATCTATTTCGGTCGATGTTTGGTCAATCTAGGAGCCGAGGTTTGGCTTCTACGTCCTCTCACGCGGGTGGTAACCGTACACCACACGGCCTTGTGAGGAGTGAATCGGTTATCTCGTGCCATGACTTTTGCTCGACGTTGGTCACACCACTGTTCCACCATGTGACCTATTGCCTCGATCATAGAGCATATCGGCAGACATCGTGCTGTGAGCAGTCTCAAGTTGATGGATTCAGCTATGTTTGAAGTTAGCTGACTGCACCGGCGAACGGGAGACTTCGATCTAGACCACTTTTCCGATTCGACATCCATTAAGTTCTCGTATGCCTCAGGATAGGCTTGACGAATCCCTTCCTTCGAACGATCGAAATCATACATCGTATAAGCATAGGCAGCATCATGATACATCTTGATAAGCGTCTTACCATATCGTGTAAGCTTATTATGAAGATGATAGTAACAAGTGTCAAGGGCTGCTTCCGGATAAACAGCCTCTACCGCGTTAGTTATGCTTCGGTGTTGATCGGATATGATCATTAAATTGCTTGACATCGTAAATGCTTCTCTGAGTCGGGACATGGACCACGTCCAAGAGTAATCGTTCTCAATTAGACCCACACCAAAGGCTAGTAGAAATATTTGGTCGTTGACGTCTATCGTAGCAGCCACAAATAATACTCATTTTTTCCTTCCTTTAAAGTGATGCGTCGACCACAATCAGATCTCGGAGGTTAAATACCCATGGGGCACGAGAAACATTAAAAGCAACGAATAATTGTTGGAAACGACCTTCTGAATCGACTTCGAGATCAGCCATTGTACCTGGATTCGTTGTTTTCAGTACGTAGAGATAACGAGGAAGCATCTTGAACGAATCTGAGTGTCCGCCAAAAATCTTCGCCACATCACAATTACGGGCTCATAGAGCAACACTATGCTTGAAAGCCAAATTCACCCTGGATAGCTGCCATAATTTCTTTCGGTTTTAGGACAGATCTTTCACGGCGTATTCGCCGAGCAACATAAGCAGCGAGCACCTTTGCACGAATCCTTCTTGGACCAGCCTGCGAAAAATCTCGATTACATGTGTGTTCGGCATGCAAGCAATTTACAATCCACAACACATCTCTGCGAAACGATGCCCGTAGAAAAAATGGGCAGTCACGACTCCGTCTGCATTTATACTCAACCCGACCACTGTCAGAACGAGTCACCCTAAAATCGAGACCTTGTTCCATGTGCCGAAGTGCAACAGCAGCAAACAAATCCGCCTTCTCCCAAAATGTCGCACCTTTACGGAGTGGATAGTCCACAACGTGATCCAGATCTCGAACCATAGGTGAATCCGATGCATTGAGAGGAACAAGTGGAAGTAAACCGTCATTTACTTCTTTGCCACCACCATATATTATTTCGTTGCTTGGAAGGGCACGGTTGTCCGGCATGAGCATAGATATCAGTTGATTCACACCACCTTCACGTCGGATCCATGCCGCAAAGTCGTCAAACGCACATTGATTTAATGCACCAGGTACCTCATCGTATTCTTCGTCAGATGAACTATCCAAAATATTTTCTTCATCACTGTCGGACACAACATGGGTATCCTCTTCGCGAAAAAAAATTTCTTGTTTGCGAAAATTCTCAACCCGATTGCTACCACCTACTTGATCTTCAAAATTGAACCTTGAACCAAATTGTTCAACAACATCGGGTGTATGATAAGATTAGGCATTGGAGTGCTTAAGAAATAAAGTCGGCTCGATTTGTGTACTACAAAGACGAAGTAGGTCCATATCGGTCGCGAAAATGGACCTAAGCGTCATACCATGATGAGAAACGTATGTGCAATAAATTTCATAATTTGACGAAAGTGAAAAGGGATTAAGATTGTATTGAATGAACTGTCGTAAAATAGGGATACAAACACTGTTCCCAGGAATGCAGACAACTCTAACTTCACCGCCAATACTCGGACAAATTGTTAAATTGCCCGTTAAAATGAACAATAATATTATACCAAATGGAACGAGGAAGCAAAATTCTACAGAATTATTTTATAAGTGAAAATGAAATGAAAGAGGAGTGAGTGTGTTCGATTTTGGACTTCAATCACGGTATTAATAGATAAAATTTCATGATAAGGACTACGAATGGAACGAGCGGGACTAGAAACAGCCGAGCAGGATTGAGTGAGCGGGACAAGTCAAAAAAGCCGAGCGGGACTGGGCAGGTCGAGCGGGATTCTACTGCGACGCCAGTCCAAAAGCCGAGCGGGATTTGGTAGTGGAGCGGGATTCCCCGAGCGAGATTCTGCTCCATGCCAAATCACGCTCGAGCGGGACGTGAGCGGGACATGCTTGTAGCGGGATTCGGCGAGACATAGCGGGATTTGGCGGGACTTGAGCGGGATTCGGTGGAACGTGAGCGGGATTGAGTGGGACATGAGCGGGATTCTGCGTTAATCATTTGCGCACGGAACGAAGCAAAATAACGGTTTTGCAAGCTGACAAGTCTGAAAAGTTGGAATATTTAAGTAAAGTTGGGTATTTTGTGTATCAATTATAAGCTTTGGGTAAATTTGCCTTTTCGATTCTGAATTTGGGTATTTAAGAAAACACCCCAATATATATATAGGAAATTGTTCAAATAAGAACCTTATACTTTGGTGAGAAATAGGAACTAATTTGATCCATAGATTTTAATGCATCAATGGTTATAGATTATTTCTTATTTAATATTGTTTTTGAGTTAAAATCATTTCTAAAAGGAGGTTTTGGTAATTTTTCTTTAAATATTGGTTTTTCATTTCCCTTTTTCATGGAGTCACTAACTCACTATCCTAATTAAGATTGATGATTGGAATTCCGCATTTAAAACCATATTTAATTAAATAAATTTTCTATTGACACGTTTTTAAAATTCTTGTATTCTTCAAATTTCCATTCTTAAAACATACAACCTTGAGAGTGGCGAGAGTATTTTTATGCGAATTAAATTTATCGAAGGCACTAATTTATTTATGCATTTTTTGTGGAAAACTGAGAAAAAATATGAGTTAAAATAACAATGATGCATATTACTGTTGTGGATGATGCATATTCATCTCGTTGTTCCTTCATATTAGGGAGTGGTCTTTAACAATTATACAAATCATGCTTATTAGAAATACTATTGTCGTGATTTTTGTGCATTGTTTCTTTTATTCCCAATATGATAATATGAATATTGTATATTAGATAAGTTCACTGATGGTAAATATCCATTACGAATGGAAAGCATGTAAATCATCATCATCTGCGGTTGATGTTTGTTTAAGACATTTCCGTTTCATGTAATCTCATTATTAATCTTTGAAAATCCTATAATTAAAGAAAAAGGATTAAAAAAAGAGACGTGTCAATTAAAAAAGATGCAATGCATAAAACAAAAACACTTATTGCATAAGTATAGACTAATGAATGCACATATTGTTAAAAAGGGATGCATCAAGCTTTTACCGAATTAAATTTTTGGTCTAAACAACAAAAGAATTAATAATATAATAGTAGACAATATTACATACCACAATGCATCAACTAAAATAGCTTAAATGCATGAGCGTCAAAAATCTGGACATAAATTTCATACTAAGAAATGCATAAAAAAGTTATATTATACATCCATATTGATTAATACATACGTAGATAGTTATTGGATCTAAAATAAAAATACTTAATGCATACTGATTTTGCGGTCTAAAAATAAAACTCTTATTGCATGAGTATTTATTAATGAATGCACAAAATATTTAATAAGAATGCATCAAAAAATCTGGATATAAATCACATACTAAGAAATGCATTAAAAAAATGAAATCATGCATCAACATTATAGCAACGATGCATCAAAAAGAATACAATAACTATAGTATTACAAAATATTTCAATTAAATCATAAAAAATCATCTTGAATTAAAAAACTAATAATAATAACGAAGTTTTGGCGGCGGTGAATGGAAAATCGCACTCACATTCAATTGATGTTCATACGCATAGCGAGAAAACTAGTTTAATTTGATGTAAGTACCAACTAGTTTAATTATGATGATAAAGAACCAAAAAAAACAATCAAATATTTGATTTCCAAGATTTCGGCAATTATGTTTCCAAGGTTTTAGTCACTCTATTTCGTGCATCATTTAGTTCCACATATACCCTTTAATAATTAAAAAATAATATAAACTTTGATAAACATGCATTAAAATAAACCGTAGATTTAATAATGATCAATGATCATTATTAGTTCCTATTTCTTATATAAAAGATGGTTCTTATAGGAACCACACCCTATATATATATATATATATATATATATATATATATATATATATATATATATATATATTTCAATACTACAGCCGCATCCGCTTTAAACCTTTTTTTATGACGAGGAACTCACAGCCGCTATCTTTGGTGCGCACAGGGTAGACCTCGCTCCTGTGCAATAGCCTGCAAACTATACATGACAGTTAAACTCAGGGCCGACTATATTATATGGGCCAACACGGGGCATAGGGCCACGGCCCCCCCAAATTTAAGATACATAGTCCACTTAGTCATAATCTTATATAAAATATATTTATGAAGATTAATAGAATTCAAATAAATAGACACATCCCATTAGTTAAAAAAAATATATCAAGCCCACTCCACTTATAAATTAATTAATGTCCAAATTGGCCATAATGTTGCAACGACTCTTTTCTCTTTTTATAATTGCAATCGGTTCATCTTGATGATGCAGAACAATAGAAACGCAAGTAATACTTGATGTTAACTAAAAATGATAAAATCATATTTGCGTTCTACTATGTCACAAGAACGATTGAATGGACAAGCAATTTTTTTTTGATGATTTTGCTTCTCAAAATGCTAGAAGATCTAAGTTATTTTAATAAGTATTTGATCCTTATTTTTTTATTTTGTTACACCTTATGGTTTCTACTTTTAAAGTTATGTAGACACACAAATATGGAAGTATGTACTTTAGTTCGTTGACAAATTGTTCACGAAGCTTCAATAAGGGGCCCCATTTTTTGCTTTTCGCCTAGAGCATCCGGAATCTCAGGGTCGGCCCTTGTTAAACCACCCTTAAGGTGACAGACTCACACCCATTTTTACCGCTATGTCATACTATGAAGACTTGAAAGTGGGTGTTTTTATTATCCGGCAAAGAGTGTCTACTGTACATTTCTAATCTTCCAAACCAATACTCTCTATATTTTCAATTTTAAATATCTTTAGATTTTTAATAAATTCCGAAAATATGTACGAAACTCGAATTTCTTTAAACTATAGTAGTTAGTTTTTTAATTTTATGTTAAGCTCTCTGTGGGGGGATTTGGACCATCAAGCTCATTTTTTCTTTTTTTTTAATACTACAAATTTATTTTTCCTTGAAGTTGCATATATATTTATACACTTGAAATTGTAGGATTTGGAACACCAATACTAAAATTCCTAAACCACTGTTGAGCGAGCACATGAAGAATTGTTGATTGATAGGTCAGAATAAAATCCTCCAAAATATTCGAAAATTATTCTTAGAGTTGTGATATATATCCAGTTGTCTGAATTATAAACTAATAAATAAATAATCCAAGTCATGTGCCCAATATTGATTGTTGTGCCTATGTTCTCGCAACCTAGTCTGCTAAATCAAACATTTTTTTGATGTTTTCGGATCGCAAATCTGCATCTATACATTAATAATATCAAATATTTTTCTGCCTACTCGTATTCTTGAGATGGATTGATATGTATATGACGGCTTCTAGGTGGCCTACAAAACAAATTAATACTAATATCTCATTATATGAAGCTGAGGTGCAACGTAACTTAAATCTAGACTTGAAATTGTGTGCAAATCTTAGCGCCAAAGATTCGAATGTTTCCTATGTCATTCCCTATTCATAATGTGATCATAATATCTCTTTTCCTTAAACCAAGTGTAACCCGTAGCTACATTATATTCTGGACTAGCAATCCAATAACAAATAATGTCTCCGTTTCACTGAACTTGCCTCTTTTATTTTCGACATTATTATTAAGGAGAATTATTAGTTGTGTGTAAATGAGTGAGTTCCAAAATATTAAGTGATTGGTTTATCTCTACAAGCATATATGCATGTATCTACATATAGATATGTTAAAGATACATGATAAAATATACTTCATCGATCCCAATTATCTTGTCCAATATTTTATTTCGGGCCGTCCTAAATATATTGTTTAGTTTTTTTAGCAAATAGTTACACTTAACGTTTTTGTGAGACCTACAATTTTGTATCACTCTATGACACAACTAACAACTCTCTTTAAAACTCTCGTCACACCAAAGTGGATAAGATAATTGGAACGGAGGAAGTATTATATCGAAAATTACAATTAGATGAATCCAACTGCTTCAAAAACCTCACATAACTTTGATCTTACTATTTAGGTATAAGTTTGTAAAATGTTATTAAGGATCTAAGTCAAAAGTCTTCTTAAAATAATATGGCGGATGTACAGAATCGTCAATTGTCTTAAGAAAGTAAACTGGGTTTGCTACATAATCTACTGAAAAATACTTGGGTTTAAAAAAATAAATTTTCCAATCTTATTAGCTAACATCTCTGTCAAATTGGATTAGAGAAAATTATGTTCTAAGTCCAGTCTTTTTTTTTTATTATTATTTATGATCCTGCATTTTATTCTCTTAATTTACAATTTACTAAGTCATACCTAATCCCAGCTGTTGGGATCGCACAATAGCCACAATACAAGAGATATAAACACGATATATAGATCTTACAGTAAATAGGCTCAGACCGCTAAGATCCAGCCACCACACCACAAGACACACACGGCGCCTCAGGCCCTATCAACTATTACACCAGATCCTCACAGAAATACACTGAATCACTCGCTCAAAGAAAGATTCGAAAAGTATAGAGAGAGGAAGAAGATGATCTTTTGGCTGCGCCGCTCCACAGTACACAACAACCCTATATATAGTTAGGGTAAGTGTAACGGTCCAGCGTGAACCGCGGTAACGGTTCGGCATGAACCGCGGTAACAGGCGCGGCAAGAACGGGCCAGAATCAGTCAAGTGGGCTGGACAACAAAAGATGGGCCTGGGCACTTATGTGTGGTGTGGTGTGTCCCTCTCAAGAGGGAAGACTTGTATCCAGCATTATTTGTCATCATCACCCCCCCCCCCCTCTTCATCGAACAACTTCATAATCCTGCAAAACAAAAAACCACAAACAAACGGGAGAAGAGGGTAGATACACATGAACTTATCTGATGTTTAGTATCTTAAGGCATGTTTGAAGTTTTTCTGTACTCAAAGATTTAGTACCCATATCTGCAGGATTTAAATCTGAATGAACTTTTTCAAGATAATAATACCCTTTTCTACTAAGTCTCGAATATAGTGAAACCTAACATCAATATGCTTGGTTCTATCATGAAACACAGGGTTTTTACTTAACTGAATAGCAGATTGACTATCAGAAAACAGTCACATCTTTATGCAGAAAGTGAAGTTCAGACAGAAGACTCTTTAACCATACAACCTCTTTTAAGGCTTCAGCAGCAGCAACATACTCAGCTTCAATGGTAGATAAAGCAACAATAGGTTGAAGCTGAGATTTCCAACTTATGCAAGAACCACAGAGAGTAAACACATATGAAGTAGTAGACTTCCTATTATCTCTATCATTTGCATAGTTAGAGTCCACACAACCAACTAGTTTAGTACCATCAGGATGTTTAGAGAAACAAATACCAACATGCTTAGTGAATTTCAAGTATCTAAACAACCACTTGAAGGCATTCCAATGAGATAAACCAGGTTTTGACATATATCTGCTCAAGCAACTAACAACATAGGCAATATCAGGTCTTGTACACACCATAAGATACATCACAGAGCCTATAGCATTAGCATAGGGTATCTTCTGCATATCAAGCATTTCAGATCAGTTTTAGGTGACTGATCCTTACTTAATATCACATGTGAAGCAAGAGGAACAGTTACATATTTTGCAGCAGACATAGAGAATTTACTCAAAATCTTATTCACATAAGAAATCTGATTAAGAGTGAGAGTATCATGTTGTCTGTCTCTAGTTATATGCATGCCTAGAATCATTTTTGCATCTCCTAAGTCCTTCATTTCAAAAGTTTCACACAGGCATTTCTGAACATGTTTAATGGACTTAATACAAGGACTAGCAATGAGCATATCATCTACATAAATCAGCAAATACACATGAACAGATGCAGACTTAGTATATTAGAGACAATGATCAAAGGAACTTCTGAAGAAATTCAATGAAAGCATACACTGATCAAATTTCTTGTTCCACTGTCTAGGGGACTGTTTTAAACCATACAAGGCCTTCTTCAATAAACAAACATGATTTGGTTTAGAAGAATTAACAAAGCCTTCAGGCTGTTTCATATAAATCTGTCTATCTAAGTCCCCATGAAGGAAAGCAGTTTTAACATCCATTTGCTTTAATTCCCAGTTAAAATGAGCCACTAGAGAAAGCATAATGCGCACAGTAGTTAGTTTAACAACAGGAGCAAAGATTTCTGAGTAGTCTATGCCCTCTTTTTGAGTAAAACCTTTTGCCACTAACCTAGCTTTGTATCTGACAGAATTGGACTCAGGTTTAAGCTTGAAAAGCCATTTACAATCCACAAGAGAACAAGAAGCATGTTTAGGCACTAGGGTCCAGGTTCTGTTCACATGCAAGGAATGTATTTCAGATTTCATAGCATCTAACCACTGAGCAGAGGAGGGGGATTTCGGAGCGACGAGTAGCATGTAGGTTCATTATCCAATGATTCACACACAGATAAAGCATACATCACATAATCCTCATACTTAGAGTTGGTATGAGGAATTCTCCTAGCTCTATCCCTAGAGAGCAAATAATCACTTTGATTAGAATCAGACAGAGGATCATGCTCAGATGCAGAAGTAGAGACATCATGCACAGAGTCAGATTGTGAGCGTTCGAAGACGAACCTATCGTTCGAAGACGACAGCATGACAGAGGTCTTGGAAGACGGACCTATCGTTCCTATGATTGATAGCATCGAAGTCCAAGATCCAGCACAAGGAGGAGGTATGGTGACCGGGAAAAAGATCCCTAAAGACAGAAGCCTTTTCACTCCTGAAGAGAAGAAGATTCATAATCTAGACCGGATTGCCAGAAATGCCATACTGACCACCCTGAGTGACTCCTATCTCGGAAGAGTTCAGGACTGCAAATCCGCAAAGGAACTCTGGGATGCTCTGGCGCTACTGAGTCGGGGGACTCAGAAGATCAAAGCTAACAAACTAGCGCTGAAACTTCAGAAGCTGGAGAGACTGTCTTTCATGCCTGGCGACTCGATTGAAGATCTCAACGTCAGATTTACGGATCTGATGAACACTATCAACGGGCTGGGAAAGACGTTCTCCAACCAAGAAATGAATCTCAAAATCTTGAGAGCACTATCGGACGGACATTGGACTCCATTTGCTACATGCTTAGACATTCTGATCTTGATATTGTTTCTCTTGATCATATATTTTCAGAATTAAAAGTTGATGAGTTCGAGTTCGGACTACCCCAAAGGAAGCAGCGAGCTGAAGCTGACACTTAGATCGACCATGCCTTCAAAGCATCAGTCAGCATAGCAGCTCCAGCATCTAGCAAGGCTGAGCCTTCAATCAACGATCTACAAGAAGGAAACCTAGCTAAGAAATATGCACTGCTTGCCGTGAAGTATCAAAAGGAGAAGGAGAGGCGCAGAAAGCTCTCTAGAGTCGTCAGAGACTCAAAGAGTAAGTCTGAATATACACCCAAGCGCGCTCCTGAACCGCATACTTCTGATTGCAGGAAACAGGAGGATTCAGCTCAGTCGAAAGACAGTGAGAGCAAAGAAAGCAGAATCACCTCCTGCTACAACTGCAAGAAGCCAGGACACTATCAATACGACTGTCCTGAGCTCAGTACAGCTAAGAGAGCAGCACGAAAAGCTCGAAGGGAGAAGTTCATCAAGAAGTGTCAAGCATATATTGCCGGTGAACTCTCAGACGACTCTGATGAAGTCGACTCCTTCATGGATTCATCAGACGATGAAGCGGCATTGATGGTCGTAGAGCTTGAAGAAGGTGCTGAAAATTGTCTTATGGCAGGAGAAGAGGATGAGGTAAACTCTCACGCTCCATTTAACTCCTCTTCACACTGCACACGCACACCATTTCAGGTGCAGATGAGAATCTAGACGTCGCGATTGCCTATGAAAAACTACTCGACGAGTAGATTCAGATGAGCTTGCAGCTCAGTAAGACTCTTCAGGAGTTGGATACCCTGAAAGTGCAGAATCAGAGACTTTCTCAGGAGAGTCAAGTTGCTACTGAGTCAGAAGGACTTGTGTTGAGACTCAGGGAGGAGATTAACTCTCTGATGACCAAGTCTCAGCATCAAGAAGATCAGATCTCAGTACTGACCAATGACTTGACTCAGAAGGATACTGAACTGAGTCTACTGAAGCAAAAGTTCTCAGGACTTCAGACCTAGCATGAAATGCTTAACCTGAAGCATGCTTGCTGGCGAAGAACGATAATAGAACGGGGTGGCTTTGGCACAGAAGACTCAGTCATCTCAACTTCAAGACGCTCAACAAGCTAGCTAGAAACGCTCTAGTAAGAGGACTGCCGAATGAAGTGTTCAGCAAAGACACTCAGTGCGAAGCATGTCTGAAGGGAAAGCAAACAAAGAAGCAAAATCCGCCAGTTCCATCGCCTTCCACTAATGGAATCCTTCAGCTGCTACATATGGATTTGTTTGGTCCAGTCTCTCCAGTGACGATCAGAGCCAAGAAGTATGATTTAGTGGTCATCGATGACTACTCACGCTACACATGGGTCATATTTATTGCCAACAAGTCTGACGTCAAAAAAGAGTTGCATGCGCTTCTGAAAAGGCTTAGTGTCGAGAAGAACACCGAAATCAGAAAGATACGTTCAGACAGAGGAACTGAGTTCCTGAATTCAATGGTGGAAGAGTTCTGCAAAGCTGAAGGCATAGAGCATGAGACGTCTGCTGCACGCACGCCTCAACAAAATGGGATTGCTGAAAGGAAGAACAGAACACTCAAAGAAGCAGCTAGAACTCAGGACTCCCATCTAAATTCTGGCCAGAAGCAACTGACAGTGCATGTTACACTCAGAACAGATCTCTACTGACGAAGCAACATCAGAAGACACCATATGAATTATGGAACGGCAGGAAGCCTTTCTTATCTTATTTCCATATTTTTGGGTGTTCGTGCTTTATCCACAATAATGGAAAGGATCAGTTAAAGATTTTTTATAGCAAGTCAGACCAAGGAGTCTTCTTAGGATACTCCCGGGTCAGTAAAGCCTTCAGAGTTTTTAACTACCGTACCCTTTGCGTGGAGGAAAGCCCTCATGTTGTTTTTAATGAGTTTGCTACTGAAGACAGGGGCATAAACTCAAAATCAGAATCTGAGGACATCAGTAAGCAGCTACAGGGTCTGAGCTTAAAAGACAATGTTAAGAAGATCCAGTTGTGTTGGGATGATGATTCAGAAGAGGAAATTGAAGATAAGACTACTGAATCTCAGCCAGCAGTAGACGTAGTTGAACAAATTAACTATACTGAACAGAGTCAATCCCAGGTAACTCAAGTCGATGAAGAAACCCAAGTGGTAACTGAGACCTATACTGAGAATAATAATTTAGGGGAACAAATGAAGTTCCTGAGTTGAATGCCCCTGAACCTGGTGAGTCAATAGATCCAACTCTCGTAACTGAATTACTTCAATCTCAGAATAGTACAACTGAAATGCCTAACTCACCTACTATCTGTGTTAAACAAATTTCATATGAAGAGTTAAAACATCGTCGATCGTGGCTGGACGCTCACACTTCTGATCTAATTATTGGAGATCCTTCAACTAGTGTAAAGACAAGATCCAAATTCTGTCAGGGAGAAAATGCACTATATTCCTGCTTGTTGTCTACTGAAGAACCTCAGTCAGTTGAGGACGCACTTAAGGATGCTGATTGGATCATCGCCATGGAGGAGTTGAATCAGTTCACGAGAAACGAAGTATGGGAGCTTGTTGATAGACCCAAACATCAACATGTGATCGGAACTAAATGGGTCTTCAAGAACAAGCGAGATGAAAACAACGTCATAGTGAGGAACAAAGCAAGACTCGTGGCAAAAGGTTACTGTCAAGCCGAAGGGATAGATTTCGACGAAACTTTCGCTCTAGTTGCAAGATTGGAGGCAATCAGACTATTCCTAGCCTATGCAACACATCAACGCTTCAGAGTTTATCAAATGGATGTGAAGTCTGCATTCCTGAACGGCGTGCTGAAAGAAGAAGTCTATGTAGAACAGCCTCCTGGCTTCCAGCAGGGACATCAAGTTTATAAACTCAGAAAGGCTCTGTATGGGTTAAAACAAGCACCCAGGGCTTGGTACGACACCCTGTCTGAGTTTCTTCTTCAGGACCGCACATTATTCAGCATTCGACTGGACGACGACTTATTACTTGTGCAGATCTACGTACATGACATCATATTCGGATCAAAGAATGTCACTATGTGTCAACAATTTGAGAAGACGATGAAGGATAAATTCAAGATGTCAATGATGGGAGAGATGAATTATTTCCTCGAATTTCAAGTCAAACAATCAGAGAAGGGAACGTTCATCAATCAAGGTAAATACAACTCGAGACCTCATCAAGAAATTCGGTTGCACATCCGGCAAACCAATCAAGATCCCTATGAACACGAATATGAAAATCGATCTTGATAAAGAGGGAGTATCAGTAGACCATACTGAGTTTCGCGCTATTATTGGTTCTTTATTATATCTAACTGCTACTAGACCTGACATAACTTATGTTGTAGGTGTCTGCGCTCAATTTTAGGCGAATCCTAAGTAGAGCCATATGGACTCAGCAAAGAAGATTCTCCGCTATCTCGGAGGAACACCTGACATGGGTTTATGGTATCCAACAGATGATAATATTGAACTAACTGGTTATTCTGATGTTGACTATGCAGGATGTAGGATTGACCGAAAATCAACTTCGGGAACTTGTCAGTTCCTTGGCAGTAGGCTGATCTCATGGTTTTCAAAGTAACAACATTAAGTAGCGACGTCAACTACTGAAGCTGAATACATGGCTTCCGGAAGTTGCTGCGCCCAAATCCTTTGGCTGAGACAGCAGCTACGCGACTATGACGTCATTTAGAATAAAGTGCCGATCTTCTGCGACAGCTCCAATGCAATTGCAATCATTCAGAATCCTGTACTTCATACAAGATGCAAGCACGTGGACATCAGATACCACTTCATTGGTGACCATGTCGAAAAGAAGGATATCAGAATGGAAAAGATCCATACTGACCATCAAAGGGCCGATATACTGACCAAGCCTCTAGCTGAAGCCAGATTCAGAGAACTTTCAGTAAAGCTAGGTCTGCTGGACCCTACTGACTCAAGTTAGTAAGAGGATTCAGGAGAGGAGCATTCAGCAAGGGGGAATGTTCACTCTCAGTACTAGACTTATTCAGTACATGGAGATTCAGCAACCATCTACACGAGGTATCAGCTGACTACGATGTTCAGCTTACAGGTTTGCGTATCTCTTTTCAGTAGCCAACATAATAATTAATGCATTAATGATCATGATTCAGCATCGTATTCAATGCCTTAAGAGAATGTCATTTAATATAACGGTTTTCATTAAATGCACGACATTATATGCTAAGATTGTTTAATTCTACCGCGCATTAAATGCTTATCTTATCAAGTTATTTCTTTGGCTATTTACAACGTTAAGTTGACTTAGGCGGCTAGTTTGATCATTGCCTATTTTATAACATTGAATCATAACCGTCCATCTCATAAAGCAGATTTAAACTAAACCGTCGATATTAAACTGTTCATCTTCTTGATCATACATATCACTTTCAAAGTTGAAAACCCGCCATTTTCACTCTCTACAACTAAAACCCTATATTTCTGAGAACTTAAATCCATTATTTGCAAACTGCTTTCAAAATTTCTCAGAAATTATTACTGTAAAATTACTTTTATATTCAGTATTCCTTGCTTACTTGTCATATTTTTTCCTATACTGATATTAACTATTGCAGATTCTAGATATAGCAGCGAGGAATGTTGTTGTTGCTACTCCGGCCAACATAGTAGAAATCCTCGAGAAGGACAGAGTTTGGCGCGAGCTGATCATGGAGTTCGACACATGCGAACTCGATATTATGACGGATGTGTTCGAGGTGCTGAAGGCGTCAGGCCTTGAGGGATTCTTGTCGAGAAAGCCAGCCTTCTTCCTTCAGCGTCAGGTTTCGGAGCTATATTTGAACTCCGACTCAGTAGACGGAGATATTGTGGGGCGCTTCATTATTCACCACGTCATCGACCCCGCCCGCGCTGACTCAGAGATCAAACAGGTGTCCATTAAGCAAGCTCTCCAGAGGAGCTTTCAGTTGCCGAGCACAAGGATCAGTGTCGCTGGTTACAAAGACGACATGATCGATGAGTATTTGGAGATTTTCTGCTATGAGCCGACGGCGTTCAGGGTTGCATTCCCTAAAAACTCCATGCTGCCGAGATACAAAGCATTTGCATACATAGTCACCCAGATACTGACTAGTCAAGCTGGCTCTTTTGACCAAGTGTCCAGGCCTAAGCTCCAGATGATGATGGCTATTTATGATAGAGCTCAGGTCAACTGGACAGAATTCTTTTTGAAAGAATTTCAAACTCAGGCTGCTAAGTTCGATAAGATCACGAACAACCTAACTGACAAGGGAAAGCTTCTCTATGGGATGAAGCTGACAGTAATGATAGAGGACTTCTGTGGTGCTGACCACCTCACATACGCAGACAAGGCGTATTTCAACCCTAAGAAGATCAGATTTCATAACAAAGCAGCAGCCCTACAGCAGATTGGGGCAGGGCCTGCTGAGAAAGGGAAAAAGTCCACTCCCACCAAGAAGAGGTCACCATCGAAAGCTGCTCAGAAGACTCCGTCTAAGAAGCAGAAGGCGACTTAAGAACCAGTTATCATTCCTCCCTTCGACTGCGAGATGACTCAGACTCTTCTGAGAAAACAGTCTCAGTGGAGAAGGCAGTCTCCACTGAAAGGGAAGTGACAGTGGAACAGGGGTCCGAAGCTGAACCGATAACACCTATCTCTCAGACCCCACTGGACGTTCCACCTATCACCAGCATCCCTTCTGCTGAAAAAGCTTTGTCTCCAATTATAGTAGAAGACTCGGAGACAAGCTCAGAAGTCGAGACCATCGGAATAGAGGCTGAAGCTCTTCAGAATAGAGCCTCCCGAGAAGTCTCAAAGGCCATACCTGAGATATCAAAGCACTCTGACTTGGTTGCTCTAGCGAGGCAGGCCAGGCTTCACATGCTAATCAGGTTCAGGAATGGTCTTCTCTGAACAAGCTCATCTTACACCACACATGTGAACAGTTGTATGAAGAGGAGTTGATTCTCCGCGAACAGATAGGCTATTCTGAGCCTGCGGACATTAGTTCCTTGGAAGATTTAAGGGCGGCAATGCTGGCTATTCTGAACGACCGCATTCCTACAGCAACCGTGCCTTCTGATGGGTCTGATCCCAATGATCAGGACCCGCCCAGTGATACAGGCCTTGAGAATCCTGTTGAGGGAACTCAACTGGAGGAGGGTGCCCAACCCTCAACTGCTGAACTACCACTCAGCATCCTCCCTCCAGTAAAGTCGGCAGCTGGAACCTCTCAGGTCGCGGACCAAGTACAACTTTTGCTGGGGTCTGCTTTCGAGGTTGCGCCCACCTCGAAGAGCCGACGCTCCAAGACAATCGCGAAGGCCTTAAGGAGTCAAGGAGCTCAGAACAGACTTCTGGCCAAGGCTGTCCACAGGATATGGAAACAGTCTACTCTTGCTCAGAGTGAGGAGATGAAGGAGTTGATGACCTCTATTCAAAATTCAGCAGCTCCTGACTTCTCAACTATTCTCACTAATGCCTTATCCACTCAGAGAGCAGAGTTTGAGAAGCAACAAGTATCGCTGGAAGCTGCCTAGAAGCAATTACTGGAAGATTATAAGGCAACTCACTCAGCACACACTGCAAATATTTCTTCACTAAGTCAAGCTTCAGAGCTCAGAATTCAATCACTTCAAAAGACTCTGGAAGAAAAGATTGATGCTAAGTTGCAAGATATTCAGACACTGGTGGATTCCTCTCATAAGAAGTACACTGCTGATCTGATCACAGAGAGGAACGACCTCCACCAACGGTTTGAGACAATGCAGACAGCCTTGGACAAGCTGGCTACTGCATTTGAAGGTCTGAACAAGAAAGTTCATGTCCCTACCCCTGGCTCAGCTGATGATGCCAAAAAGGGGGAAAGGACACCAAGGGGGACAAGGTCAGTACGTGGAGCAGCTGGACGACAATCAGCTCCCACTGACCCCCAAGGCACTCCAGGTCAGGCCCAGGGTGTCTCAGGCGCAGGCGATGTAGGGCGCGCTGAGACCGGCCCAAGCGGCTCAGGACCAAAGGATTCAGCAACCCAGACTCCTATTGAACATATCCAGGAGGTTGATGACTTCCTAGAGGACTCAGACGAGGAGGAGACTCCTTTGCCTCCTCTAGTGGCGGGAAAGGGAAAGAAAAAGCTCAAACTCCCAACCCCACCACAGAAAGGACCAAGAAGATACATCAGTCTTGAGGAGCAAGCTCAGATTGAGGCCGATGAAAAACTTGCCAGGGAGATTGCTGAAGCTGAAGTAGCAAATAAACCGAAGAAAGCTCCGGCAAAGGGAAAGACAAAGGTCTCAGGGGGAAAGAAGCCAGGTACTAGGCCTCCCCCAAGGAAACTGAGAATCGGCGATGAGGCCGACAAGGAAAAAGAAACTGAGCAGAGCAGCAACGGCACGGGACAAGTCCAGGCGCGGCCGGGATGGAACTTCAGGTTCGAAATCTAAATCTCAATCATCTGCTGAGTCAGATGAACAACATGTTCCCTCCTACGTCCCCTCAAAAGAACAAGAACTTGAAATGAAGGAAATTCGGGACGCGGTGGAAAGGCCTTGGATAGAACAGCAGAAGCAAGGCACATCAGTGAAGCCCGTGAGAGGTTCAGGCTTGCTGATTTAGAAGCCCTGAGACTGAGGACAGAGAAAGAGGTTCGAGAGAGGGTGCCTGTGAAGGACTATGAAATTCCATACAAGTATAGGCGAGGCAGGAAGCCTACTGACCAAAAGATTCACAGGTGGCCAAGAGTTGACAAGTGAATGTCATGGGAACGGACACAGAAATGGGAAACTCTTAAAGCTGAATTCATTAAATCTACATCCAACAAAAAGCACAAGAACAAACTAGATACATTTGGATTCCTGAAATAATCAATATGAACAAGAAGTCGAAAAATCATTTGCAAAAGATTGCAAATTAACTTCTTGATGCTTTTGTATATATATAAAAGACAATGTCATACATTTTTTGCAAATACCCCACCAAGAATTAATGTCCCTGAATGACAAGTATAAATGACAGCAAATGCATTTAAAGTTTCGTCAAAAATATGGTCAACTAATTGGTTCTAAAAATATTTTTGTGCCTAAGAAAATGGGAGCAAGATATGAACCAAGTAATGACGAATATGATTAATCAATCAAATGAAAGTTCTTGAAGAACTTCCAGCCTCTAAAATTAATCAGATCTCAATATATTGGAGAGATCAAATATCGTCGTGGACGCATGACAATATATTCGCCTTTTATACGACTCTTGAAATGATAAAGAGAATCATCAACGATGATCTATTAGAGATTGTCAAGATGTAAATAATTGGCTAAAGAGAAACGAAGTCATACAAGATCATTTAAATTCCCTAGAAAGCAGGAAATATTTGGACTTGTAGTTCCAAAATCCAGAAAGTATATCCCCGAATGATACAAATGTGTCTTTATTACAAAGATGAACGAAAAATTACGAGATATAAGGCAATACTCATAATACAATGTTTCTCTCAAAGACCGGGAATTAATTATGTATTCTCCCATAATAGATGCCATTATATTTTAAAGCTTGATATGCGCCTTATGGATGTAGTATATCTATATGATTCAGTAGATGGTGACATATATATGAAAATCCCTAAAGGATTTAACTTGCTCAAAGCATGTAAGTCAAAAAGATCTTTTCAATTACACTACAAAAGTCATTGTAAGGGATGAAATAGTACAATCGCATATGATATAATAAGAACGACGAGTATCTCTTGACAGAAGGGTACAAAAATGCTAACTTGAGTTTGATTGAAACTCCTGAATATCATAATACTTATATGTATACTCCGTCAAAATAACTTACATCGTGCAAATCATTATGGATTATTTTATTTATTGATATGTTGATTTTATAATCCAACTCACATCATTGTCGGCATTAAGGGGAGATATGACATATAAATGATAGAACGCCGTAAATATCTCGTTGAATTAATTATTTTGATCCACGCACTATGAACGAGAAGTTCATCAAATATTTAGTGTAAAAGGAGTGACTAAAATCTCATATACCTGTTGTATATGCACCATGAAAGAACTGAAGTTCCTCATAGACAAAATAAACCAATTGATTCTCATTTACGCCAGAAGTGTGACAGATTTGTTGGACTAAAGATACGAAGTCCACGGAATACAAAATTAGAACACATAACTCTAAATTCCTCTTGAAGAGGATATGTGAATCATTATGTTCAAAAGTACTTGAGGAAACCAACTCATGCTTAAAAGACTTAAGTTAAACTAATAATTGTCTCGACCTGCAGATCGAGTTTTTAATTCAATGAATTTTTCTAGCAAGGTTTTAATGAACCAACAATTTCTTTCTAGGGATGATCAATTAAGGGGGAGTGTTGTAAATATATTTAATATGAAGAGATACCTGACCATTGTAAACCCTAAAGGCCCAAGAGCCCACTATGTAACTCTATAAATAGAGGTCTCCACTCTCATAATAATACACATCTCATTCTCGCTTTCTCTATAATTCTCTCGTATTCTCTTTAGTTTATAATAAGTTTTTTTTTTCCTAAACTAAAACTCACCTTTAGGTTAAAAAATCCAAATAAGGTATATAATTTTACTAAAATATATGTTATTATTTTATTGATAGGACATAAAATGAGATAAAAAAAAGTAGAATATGATAATGGGATGATGAATTTATTTCCGACATTTTTATGTATCATCTAAATCGATATCATGTGTACCTATGAACAAAGATGCGCACATGTAAATTCAATACATATATCAAGGATTAACAATACAACCATAACTTTTTTTACCCTTGTGATTTCAGTTTCTAACAAAAACCCACCTAAAAGAGTTGATAGGCACACGCTATTTTTGTTGCTAGACCATAAATATGGCAATAAATTCAATGTAGAATAGAGGCGACTCAAACTTTCCGCCGCCTAAAATAAATATAGTTTAATTATATTGAAAATATTTAAGTAGTTTTGGCCTAATTGAAAACTATAATTAAAATTTGTTAAATCATTTAGTTCGAGTCCTAAATTCTACAAGATAAAATTGGAACACTGGACAACTATAGAAATAAAGTGCTACTACATTAGACTAAGTTGTTAATTTGTAATATTCCCACAAAAATAATTAAATATATAAAATTTGAAGCCCTAAACCCCAAAGAATGAGGGTCTTGCTCTTGACTCTTGACGGGGCTTAACGGCCATCTCACCCGCTTTAGTACGTCAATGCCACTCTTTTTATGTGGCAAAAAAAATTGATTGCCGTTCGAACTTCGAAGTGTTCCCTCGGTAAATTTCACTATTATATACTCTCTCCGTCCATAGTATTTGTGGTTCATTTATTTTCAGGAGAATTAAGAAACTAGTTTTATGTGTAGATTTTTTAATTTTTTGGTAGTTAAATTTAGTCTACATAATCTTTGTATTCTTTAAAATGAGCCATTTATACGTAGACATTTCAATCGGAAAAGTAAACCACAAATAACGAAACGTGGGAATAAGTAAATTGCACAAAAGATTAGGTGAGGTGCATTTGCGTATTTCCTCAAGCTCACGGAAAGTTTTGTCCAAATTCTCCAGGCTTTGACGCAATGATACTGTAAAGTTTTGACAAATTCCTCGAATACCAACCTATTTTACATAATGGGGCCTAAGAATATACTAGTATATCACATCACATACACCGACAAGAAGTTATCAAAGATAATTAGTATAGTGAAGAGATATGTTTGCCTTGTGGATGATTTCCCTTACGAAAGGAGACCCAGAAAGCGCGTATAAATACAACATGAGCTAACCCTAACCAAGCAACGAAAACCTGAACCAGCCCAACCTAATTACAAAGGCCCTAACCATGAGATACAAGAAAAGAAATAAACACAAGTAATCTAAATGATTATACAAATAAGTATCGATAAATATCCCTAAGAATCCATAATATACATTAAACATTTAATTTATTAATAATAACTAATTTTCACTGAATTAATGAACGTATCAGAATATTACAAGACCGAACGAACACTTTGAAAAGTTTTTGTAATACCATCCTCACATGTGTGTGCGACCTCTAGTCATTAAATAATTATATAAAAAATACTGCAGCTTTGACTATAAATGGTCTTTGTATTTTTGTATAATATTTCTGGAGTTATTAAATACTTTTTGTTTCTTAAAGTTAATTATGTAATTAAATATGCAAAGTGCGACAGTGAACATTATTGCGATGTAAATTATATGATTCCATGCATGAAGCCTAGAAATAGTATTTCCTCCATCCCGCTATTAATTTCCTACTTTTCTAATTGGGTAGTCTTGCTATACTGTCATATTTTCTAAAATAACAAAAATTACTCTTAAACAAAAAATGAAGTGGACCCCTCTTACTTAATACCCATCCCCATATTATCATACTCTATCTCTCTCTAAAAATCTATCTCTCACACAATCTTAGTTTCACTCCATACTCGAAAATTTATTATTTTTAACTTTTTGGAAACTTAAGATTATTTCTTAAAATACAATATGAAAAAAAAAACAGAAAAAAAAATCGATTGCCTCAACTATGGCCTGCAAAAATTTGGAAAAATTCACATTTCTTCCACCAACTACTCCTCGAAAATTGTGTTCATTTTTTGATACAGCTAAAACTCATAAAATAAACACTTAAACAAAGTTTCTTAATCTCTGTATCGAAACCAAATGGACAATAATAGTATATTATTAAGGTGACAACTAAGTCCAATTTTCACTGAAGAAAACATCGAAATGAAGATACATTAAGACAACGAAACAAAATTATCTTAAATTGAGTTTTAAGTTAGGTCACATTCCTCTCTTTGGCAAGGCGAAAGTATGATACAACTTAGAATTAAAGGTATAATTTAGAAAAAAAAAAATGTAATATTAAAAATAGTCATTATGGATATAGTAAAAAACAAAAAAAAGTCAAATTTATATAACTTCTCCAACATAATTAATTGAGTAGTTTTCATTTTTCTAAACTTATTAAGTCTAATTCTCCTGGGACTCCATTGTGATCGGAACTTCAGTAAAACTAGGTACGAATTATGTAAAAGAATCCATTGTGACTCGGTCGTGATTGTATATTACGTTTAAAATCATGTGCCCATTGACGGAAAGAGGGGGTGCCCTACCCTCTGGCCGCAAGAATCTTACCTTATTATGACGAGTTGAAAGTCCTGATTCCTTCTTGTTCCTCTCTCCCACCCTTCCCCTCCACTCTAATCTGGTCAATGATATTTTTTCCCTTGTTTGTATTTCGATCATTTGACCTGAAAATCCTAGTTCTGCCACCCTTTTTAATTACACATTCAATTTTTAATGCATAAAAAATTAAAACCTTATATATGGAATTATTGAAATAGTATAAACGTTATTATAAAAGTGGCAATTTTTAAAAAAAGAGGGAAACACCATGCATAACCATATTAAAATATAAAAGTGACAATTTTTATTTAATTATTCAATATTTATTAATTTACGAAAGTGCTCCAAGATAAAATCTAAACTACGATGGACAATTGATAATCTAAAAAATACGAGAGGAGAGATAGAGGTGCATCAAAATGTGTGTGAATTGATGAAATTCATTATTTTTTAAATGACAAGTGATAACGGATTCATGCACATCACATCACACGGAGACGGGAGACAAGGGATCGATCTCCTTGACAAATCAAGACGATCTTTCTAGATGTTCGTGTTGGTACTAGGAATTCAAACTGGGCTCCTCCTTTCGAGTTTTGTGGCACATCTTTCAACGTCCCACCGACATTTACAAAATCAAAAAAGAGAATTTCGTTTTCTTATACTGGCGTTATAATCTATTGGAAAGCAACTTCTCTTCAACTCCAGATAATTTACTGAGAGAGAAGGGGGGGTTTGAACTTGAACCAATCCAGGTACTCATCCTTTTTTCAGCCCAAGTCATAGAAAGGGGGAGATGAAGTGTTTCTACTATTTCAAGGATAGAAGTAGAGGTAGGTTACAAAAATCAGCCCCAATTCTGAATAACCAGAGCAAATCAGATATATCAGAAGCTGATAGGGTTACGAAATCTTCATGTTCGGCTACCTCACCGTGCGATATACCTGAATTGTACGAGGAGAAGGGTCAGAACTTGAGAGTTTTTACATTCTCTGAGCTAAAGCAGGCAACTAACAACTTCAGTCGATTATTGAAGATCGGTGAAGGCGGTTTTGGGAGCGTATATAAAGGCACCATCAAGCCTGCTGAGGGGAAGGGTCATCCTACTGTTGTTGCTCTCAAGAAGCTCAACAGAGATGGCTATCAGGTGTTGTTCTTGTTTCTCCTGCTTTTTTTCCCTTCTCAAATATATGATTTGAATCCATTTTCTCTTCTTGTTTTGTCTTTTCATGGTGTTTCTGGCCCTACTTGTGTTGCAAGATATTTAGGTTTCAATTTAGGCCCTATGGTGTTTGTCTTTTCTTTTTGTTGTTTTATGTATGGAAAGATATAATTTGTCCTTCGCTGGTGTGTTATGCTAAAGGGGTTCATTGGAAGTCCTTATTTGAATTAAATCTTGTACGAGCCGTGAGATCGGTGTATCTGGTGATGGGACTTGTTTCTCTATACCTATATCATGACCCAACTGATCATGCTAATATAAGTTACTTAATCTATCATTAGACTTTCACAATTTGTGCACTAATCTGGCCTCTTTGAAATCTATATTGGGAGTCTTTGATAGTCCATCTACATTGACAACTTTCCTTCATTATTACAGTTGAGAATTACGGTATGATGCACCGTTCGAGTCTTGATACTTTCATTACTCGCTCCTCTTTCTAAACTTGATCATTAGTATGGCTTCCTTGACATTCTGTACCGAGAGTTAAATATTGGTGGAATCGTTGGAAATGCATTGCCTTTTTTGACAATCTTTAGTCATTAGAGGATAAAGAATTCTAATCCGTTAAACCACAACAATTGTTTGCTGTTATTTGGAGGAAGAGAAGTGTTCTAGTGTGACAGTCAGTTATAAGAAACATGATCCAATTGCTACATTTTTAATGTATATTTGGAGGAATTTGTCTCTGATCTTTACAGAGTCGCTCCTTATACTCTATAAACATCTGTTTGTGAACGTTTTTTATCCATCTTCATCTAGGCTTTTGTTGTGGCGTATTTAAGATGTGGCAGGAATATGTAAGTTACTTGTTTAACTGTTCTCAGGGTCATAAACAATGGGTAGCAGAAGTGCATTTTTTAGGTGTTGTGGAGCATCCGAATCTCGTAAAACTTATCGGATACTGTGCTGTAGACGGAGAGAGAGGTATCCAGAGGTTACTCGTGTACGAATACATGCCAAACAAAAGCTTGGAAGATCACCTCTTCAGCAAGGCTTACCCAGCCCTGTCCTGGGATACCAGGCTGCAAATAGTCCTCGGAGCCGCTCAAGGATTGGCCTATCTTCACGAAGAGATAGAAATCCAGGTTATATATCGGGATTTCAAGTCATCCAACGTGCTGCTCGACGACAACTTCAAGGCAAAGCTCTCCGACTTTGGGCTTGCCCGGGAGGGTCCTAAAGCCGGTCACAGTCATGTCTCAACTGCGGTACCTTCATATGAGTCCTTGTTTATTTAGGATTTAATAAGTCTTGTATATATAGTTGGTAATGTGACTGAACTCTACACGTAGGTTGTGGGAACATACGGATACGCTGCCCCGGACTACATAGAAACCGGGCATCTCACCTCAAAGAGCGATGTATGGAGTTTTGGTGTAGTCCTGTACGAGATCTTGACGGGGAGACGATCTCTAGAAAGAGACCGGCCCAAGTCGGAGCAGAAGCTGTTGGAGTGGGTGAAGCAATATCCTTGTGAGGGCAGAAAGTTTGGCATGATTATGGACTCGAGGTTTGAGAATCAGTACTCAGTAAGTGCCGCTCGGAAGATAGCCAAACTAGCCGACAGTTGTTTGGTGAAAAGTGCCAAGGATCGGCCGAAGATGAGCAAGGTGGTGGAAACTTTGAAGCAGATCGTGCAGGTTGTGAATGCAGAGAGCCCGACGACCAAGTCTGTGGATGGAGACGAGGAGGCAACGGAAGAGGTGGCCGGGAAAGCTACGGGGGCAGCGGAATCGGCCAAGAGGCGGATGGCGCATTTGGCTAAGATTAGTGAACACATTGGTGGGGTGAGTAGAAGGAGGTTTATGATGATGCAGAGGGCTAAAGTAACATAACCATCACTCACCATGGTATCATCAGTTTGTGAAAAAATATGTCGGAGGATCCGTGTGTAACAAGTAAAGTCGACAAAATTCCTTCTATTTACGCAAATGAACGTATCAAGTGCTCAAAAAACATATCAACCATGATAATATGAATTATAGAAACAGATAAAATGGATTTGACCTCTAATATGTACTGTTTTGAAACCCGGCCTGATCGAGGCCCAAAAACTTCCAGGCTTAAATGGCCCGACCGGTAGGGCTAATTTGGCCAGCCCTCAAGATTATATGAATATATATGAATTGTCATTGGTTTGGTGGTTGATTCCAACTTAGTGTAGTTTTGTTTTCTTTTTCTGTTTTGCAGTAATTAAAAATATATAAAAACTCGAAAAGTCATTATGATTCGGTAATTGATATCTAAAAAAATAGCAACGGTTACCGGTTTGATCTAATGATCTGATGGCTCGTGTAGGATTGGGATGGCCCGCACCATTCCTGAGCTGGGGCGATCAAACCCGAGATTACCCGCACATTTTTTACAGCTTTAACTCTAACATTCTTTTATAAAGTTGAGTTGGATTTAGTGTACATGCGTCATTACTTGCGTCAAAATGATCCAATTTTCAATTTTGACTCGATTGGACGAGATTTGACCCGATTTTCTATTTTATTAAAAAAACAAAAAATAAAAAAATTAAACCTTCGCTCTCTCTCTCGTCTCCTCCCCTCCCCACTACCCCCTTTCTCTCTCTCCTCTCTTTCTCTTTCTCTCTGCATCTCACATCTCTCTCTCTCTCTCTCTCTCTCTTTCTCCCTCTCTCTCCACTCCCCTCTCTCTCTCTTTCTCCACTCCCCCCTCTCTCTCTCTCTCCACAGTCCTCCCTGTCACCAGTCCTCCCTGTCACCGCCGCCGTCACTCCGCCTCCGATCTCTCCGCCTCCGCCTCCGCCTCCGCCTCCACCTCGCTCTCTCCGATGAGGACTCGACGCAAACCGACCTCGTCTTCCGCAATGTATTCAGACAACATGACTTGTTTTTTGTTCGATTTTTTTTTCTTTTGGTTTTATTGTCAGTTGAGAATTCTTTTGATGAATTGAAACATGATTTTCTTTTGGTTTGATTATTGAGCAATTTTGGTGCTTCATATGATTTTTGAATGTTAATTTGTGTGCATTTTCGTCTAGAATGTATCTTTCCTCCTTCGCTTATGAGTTTGTTAAGATTTTTAAGAATGGAGATTTCTTCGAAGGAAAATTCGTTTCTGCTGTGAAGATTGTGGTCTGTTCTGCTCAAGAATCAAGAAAACATTATTTTTTTCGCCCTCGTTTTGGTCTGGCATTCTCTGTTTCAATTTGAATGTAATTATGCATCGTTGTTCTTCATATTTGAACCAGATTTTGGGAAAATATTATTGTTTTGCCAGAATTCTTAGTGAAATGAAGTAGGCGTGATTTGAATATTGATTGTTTTATGGATTTATTTATTAACTGTAGAATTTGAAGTAGGAGGTATGGTATGAGAAATCTATCATGTTGTTGCCAGTGATATATCACTAGCAGTTTTGCAGTATCCAAATGTGTCTCTTTTTAGGAATTTCCCAATTAGATGTTTTGTTTATTTCCTTCTTATAGTGTCATACTTTTCCTTCTGTTCTTCTGAATGTCATGTAAATCACAGTATTTATTAGGTTTAATCATTCCGCCTTAGTTTTGCTTCCTGAATTGCTTCTTCAGCACAATGGCATCTGATTTAGTTTTACCTCAGGAGTTCTTGTGATTCCTTGAGAACCATAGCATTTGATCAAACTTTCTTTCCTTGTTTTTGTTACATAAAGTGTCATTTGTTATGAACAATTGTGTTATTTGTTTAAAACAACTCATATTTAAAAAATGACACTTTTATTCAAAATAATTGATATTTTTTTGTAAATAAATACACATTTATTTATTGCAAGACACTTTGAGTAGAGATAATTGACACTCTGCTCTCTATTGTGAATTACGGCTTAAACAGACACTTTACTCATCATTGACACGTTCTTTTATCGTGATTGACACGCACAACAGAGACAATTGACACTCTGCTCTCTACTGTGAATTATGTCTAAAACAGACACTCTGCTCATCATTGACATATTCTTTTATCATGATTGACACACACAGTAGAGACAATTGACACTATGCTCTCTACTGTGAATTATGGCTTAAAAAGACACTCCGGTCATCATTGACACGTTCTTTTGTCATGATTAACACGAATAGCACACACAATTGACACTCTGCTCTCTACTGTAAATTACGATTTAAACAGACACTCTACTCATCATTAACATATTCTTTTATTATGATTGACACGCACAGCAGAGACAATTGACACTCTGCTCTCTATTGTGGATTATAGCTTAAATGAACATTGTTTATCATTGACACGTTCTTTTGTCATAATTGACACGCACAATAGAGATAATTGACACATTGCTCTCTACTGTGAATTATGGCTTAAACAGACAATTTGTTCATCATTGATACGTTTATTTGTCATGATTGACACGAACAACATAGAAAATTGACACTTTTTTCATAAACAAATGACATTTTTTTCAAAATAAATCACATTTTTTTCAAAATAATTAATAGTTAATAAATGATACAAATGACACTTTATTCCAATACAAATGATACTTTTGTTTGTTACGATTGAAAATTTGAGATAAATAACAAATGTCGCATTTATTCATCACAAATGATACGCCTTCCTTATCAAAAAAATCAGGAAAAAAATTTTTAAAGAAAAAGAGAGAAAAAAAAGTAAAAAAATGAAAATTAATATAATAAGAAAATATAAGGGAAAAAAATGAAGAAAAAAAACGAAAAATAAAATAATAAGAAAAATGAAAAATAAAGTAATTAAATAAAATGAAATGAAAAATAAAACAATAAAATAAATAAAATTAAAATAAAACAAAAAACGCGATCAAGAGCTCTCGAAACCGCAACCTCTTGCATGGATGAGCAGTCTACTTGACCGCTGGACTACTAACCATTACAATAATATTATGAATAGACTTTATATTTATAGACTATGCGCGCGTGTCTGTTGAATGTGCAACATGATGCACACAAGTTTTTGCCTATAAAGTTTGTATTCAGTTTGTCAAAATATTTTTCTACTTACAAGTATAGTATATGTTTTACTATTTTAAAGGATCTGATAAATTAATAGTATCTAATCACTTTTTAAATAATACAAATACCATAATTTTGACACTGTTTTAAACATCCAACTCTAAATTAGTATTACAAGAAACGATAAAATATTGTTGAATTGCTAAACTTGAATAATAATGTTGGATATGAGTCAGTAGATGATACTCAGCTGTTCGTGGTTAAAAGAAAATTAGGGGAAATCATAGTAGTACTATGGAATTGAAGATCCCGAAACCGAGCTGATATCAGTAGTTCAATGTGTCGTTAGGATTAGCTGATGTATAGGTTAGACTTGTTGTAATCGTTTGTATATTCTTGTCTAAGTCCTGTACGGGGTAATTGTTGAACTGATCTTCTGTCGAAGATACTTTTCAGAACCCCACGTCATCAGTGTAATCGCTTGCGTTCTTCAGTCATCAGCTGAGTAGACCTCAGTAGAAGCCAATCCAGCAGCTGATAAGTCATCAGTAGAAGAACTCACGCAAGCCCAGTACCTTCGCAATCGCCAACTGACTTACTCAGAAGTTACATTCCTTGTCAGCCGACTCAGTCGAAGAAGACAGAGACTTTGCGACCTCATCGTATCCGACCGAAAGCGACCCAGCTACTTAAGTCTTTTCGAAAGTTCAGCAGAAGATCATACGAGGTTGTTTGAACGGTCAACTCTGACATTCTCACCAACCACAAACCTCGACCAATGAGAAGCCGACAACGTGGCATCGTCGTCTCCAACGGACACGTGGCATCGTCGTCTCTGGAAGCCGACAAACAACCTCGACCAATAAGGACACGTGGCAACGGACACCAATGAGAAGCCGACAATGAGGTTTCTTTGGAAGCTTGTGACACGTGGCATCGTCGTCTCCAACGGACATATACCATAGCTCACAGCTATAAATAGAGAAGATTTCGAAGCTCCACAAGCGCGAAGCACGAAATTAAAAAAAGGGGAATTGCTCAAGCTCTCAAACACTAGCAACTCAATCAGAACATCCAGCGAAGAATCTGCATTTACTAGAATATTTTTGTGGTTCTTCTCTCTAGAGTCTTTAGATCCCTTTCTTCTCTACCTAAGCTCATTGTCAGATTTATAGTTTAGATTCGAAGGAGTTCATTTTTAGTGAACTGTTCTTATTGTAGGAACTTCTTCATTAGTTGGAGAACTGTTTTCGCTCCCTTTCGAACTTAGGTTTGAATTGTAAAGTCGCTAAGGACTATAACTTAGAAGGATCGTCACTGTGCACGGTTTCCTTCCGAGACTTGCTCGGACTAATCAACAAGTTATCCTGCTCGTTCTGGGACCGTGGACGTAGGATCTTGCGTATCCGAACCACGTTAAACTCGCTTGTGTTCTTTCTTGTTTTATTGCATACAAACCTTTGAAAATCATAAGTTTGCATAAAACGTATTTCTAAAATCGCACGGCCAAAAAGAATTTAATCTGCGAAAACACGTTTTCAAAAAGAGACAAACTCCGGGCCCCACACTTATCCGCACACTTAAAGTCTTCGGCCGAGTTTGAAATCTTGACAAAAGTCGGTAGGAGAGCTCGATGGCTGACTCACTACGTCCCGTGATCGAAGGTTTATTTGGCACTGTTCATCGGTTGCAACCAACGGCTTCGGTGACCTTCACCAGAAAAAGAAACGGTACTCGGGTGTATTCACCCCTCCCCCCCCCCTACACCCGATATTTGTCTCCGGACCAACAAATAATGTTAAATTCAAAAAATTATCAAAGTTTAAAGTTTTATTCTGAATTACAAATTACTTTAACATTTCTATTCTATTCGTAATCGTTAACTGAAGTATGCATACTGATAGTGAGATGCCTCGACTTGAGAAAAGACTACATGCGTAATAGGTAGGACAAGTAGATAAGAATTCTAGAATGTTTCACTTTCTTTGTATTTAGGATTTTTTTAGTTTCCTTGTTTTATTAAATTTCAACAAGACAAATAAATCTAATACTCTCTCCGTTATGTTACTATTGTCTTGTTACAGTTACACACATATTAAAAAGTGGGGATGTGTGTTAAGTGGTGGGATTCACTTGTTTAAATCGATTTTTATCTGTAAGTTTGTATTCAAAAAATGAATGAGACAACTAGATTTGGAAAGAAGGACAATAATAGTGGGACAGAGTAAATATTTAGAATGACATGTTATTTTCGTTTGAGATAATTTTTTGGACAAATGAATTGCATTTTACGTGTGGTCATATCCTATTTACACGTAAAGAAACGAGATGGAGAGTTACATACGCATACAATTTACACGTAAAGAAACGAGATGGAGAGTTACATTTTTTGTGTGGTCATATCGTTTGAGATAATTTTTTGGCCAAATGATATTTGTCTTCGGACCAACAATTGGTATCAGAGCACACGGTGTTCAACTGACCACCTGTTCTGAAATACTGGTCTTCTCGAACTGATCCTTGAAAACGTTTTCTCTGCACAAGCATCTCTTCATTCATCCTTATACTCGTACACATAATGTCTGACATGTCAGGTATCAGGATGGTGCCGATGTTCTCAATAGAGAACTTCACGGTATGGCGTGTAAGAATGGAGGCACACCTTACGTCGTTGCACGACAGCATGACTGACGTACTGGAGATCGGACCCATCATTCCAATGATAGACAGCGTTCAGTTCGCTGAAGTGGAAGGTGAAGGTGCTCGTATCGGTCCGAAGGTTCCCAAGGACAAATCTGCCTTCACGCCTGAAGAGAAAAAGCTGCATAACCTCGACCGAGTCGCACGAAATGCTATACATACAACGCTCAGTGACTCACACCTCGGGAGGGTGCGGGGATCGCAAAACGGCGAAAGAACTTTGGGACACCACAGGCCATCTTGAGCCAAGGAACTCCTCAGATTAAAGAAAACAAGCTTGAATTAGAGCTTCAAAAGTTCGAAGCCTTTGCGATGGAGCCCAGTGCAACCATTGACGAACTGAGCGTCAGATTTACGAATCAAGTCAATGTGATAAACGGGCTGGGAAAGGTGTTCTCAAACAAAGAGATGAACACAAAGATCATAAGAGCGCTACCCCGACAGAAGTGGCTTCCTTTTGCTACTTATTTACGTCGCTCTGATCTTAATGCTCTAACTCCTGATGTTATATTTTCATAATTAAAGACGGAGGAATTTGAGCATAGTCTACCTCAGAAGTGTTCCAGTGCTCCAGCTGACACTCAAATCGATCATGCCTTCAAGGTAACAGTCAGCAAAACTGGAGGCAAAAAGATTTCTTCCAGCAAGGCAGTAGCTGCTGCAGATACAAAGACATCTGAAATGTCTGGTACAGACCAACTCGCACTGATGGCTCTCAAATACCAAAGAGAAAAGGAGAGAGTCAGAAAGCTGAAGAAATATCATAGAGATTCTCCCCCTGGTAAGAAAGAATATTCAAAAAGGGAAGAATCTAACACTTCTACTGAATGCAGGAACACGGAGCCTGCTGCTAGTCCACCAAAAGCTTCAGCTGGAAAAAGCAGCAGAACATCCACGTGTTACAACTGCAAGAAGGAGGGACGCTATCAGTACGACTGTCCCGAACTCTCAGCTGCTCAAAGAGCAGAACGGCAAGCCAGAAGAGATAAATTCGCCCAGAAGAGGCAGGCCTACATAGCCGGAGAGATATCCGACAACTCAATCGAAGAGGATACATTCATGTACTCTTCTGAGGATGAAGCTGCATTCGTAGCTGTTGAAGTCGGAGAGAAGGTTCCTGGGGAATCAGCTGAACAGTGTCTGATGGTCGGAGAAGAGGCTGAGGTAAATTCTAAACTTAATATAACCTCCTCTTCACACAACACACACAACACTTGCTCGGTCTCGGATGACCCTTTGGACATAGTACAAGCATATGACGACCTGCTAGAGGAACAAATTCGGCCGAGCAGAGAGTTCATGCAGAACCATCCGAGGAACTAGAACAGTAAAGGCCGAGAATCGGAGACTTTCTGCGGTTGTCGGGTCTCTACCGAGTCGGTGGATCTAGTTGCGAGACTCAAGGAAGAGATCGAATCTCTTATGACTAAGTCTCGGCTTCAAGAGACTCAGATCTCAGTCCTGACCAAGGACAATTTGGAGAAAGAGATCGAAATAGCCCAACTCGATCAGAAACTCTCAGACGTACAAAAGGACTATGATTCTCTCAGGAGAAGTGATGAGGTCTGGAGAGGGCGATGACCGAACAATACACGGGAGCTAAGGAGAAACTCGAAAGCATGCTCGAGCACAACGGCCAACCGCCGTGAAAGAAGGCCTTGGCTATACCCACGAAGCTTCTACCTCCAAAAGCTCGGCAACACCGGGCGATAGGTTCGTCGGAGGAAAGGTGCAAGCCGCCGACACCACACCTCGAGCGAAGAACAAAAGTAAAGTAATCGCACCTCGGCCCGAGCAAAGAACAAACAACTGACCAAAGGTTCCAGTCCCAGGACACCGAGATCGAACTCAGGGGGAACCAAGAAGGTCAGATGGGCAGAACAGTACAAGGAGCCACTGTATGAGCACCCGGCTCAGTACGGCTCGTACTACTATGAGCCCAGGGTCAGGAGAAGCGCAAAGACTCAGAAGAAGAAAGCGCATGAACCCAAAATCATCAGCAGAAAGTCAGTATCTCTAAGTCCTGTGGAGAAGAAAGCTGACAAGGTTCAGAAGAAGAAGTCTCAGACTTCTAAGGTCCCGAGACAGATTTGGGTTCCAAAATCACCCACTAACCAAGTAAGGACCCAACCGAACCAAAGGGTACCTAAAGATGCTTCGTTTTGCGGAGTGCATAAGGACCCATGGATAGTGGACGGCGGCTACTCAAGACACATGACATATCGGAAGAGCTCACGACCAACTATGTACAAGAAGATGGTCCCGGAATTGAGTTTGGAGACAATTCTAAAAGGCTACACAAGGGGATACGGAACGCCGAACATTGGGATCGCTTCGGCTCAAGAGTAACATATGTTGAAGGACTTCAACATAATCTCCTTTCGTCGATCAATTATGTGATAATCTTAACGAGTTATCTTTGGCCTGGTTTCGTGATGTTGTTGATAAATCTACGGGGAAAACGGTGTTATCGGGATCGCGGAGGAAAAACATCTATGTTGCGGATCGGAAAACCGCGAACACGAGGCTTGCTTACTAGCACGGACAAAATGCGGTGACAAGTCGGGATGGCTATGGCACAAGAGACTCACCCACCGAACTTCAAGACCATGAACAAGCTAGCCAAGAACTCCAAAGTCAGAGGACTACCCAACGAATCGTTCGTTAAAGACAGAAATTGTGAAGCATGTCTGAAGGGAAAACAAACAAAGAGTAGCAATCCACCTATTCCGTCACCTTCCACCTGATGGAATCCTTCACCGCCGCACATGGACCTATTCGGGCGGGTCTCTCCAGTGACTATAAGAGGAAAGAAGTATGCCCTCGTCGTTATTGACGACTACTCGAGATATACTTGGGTCATCTTCATCGCCAATAAATCTGATGTTCAAACTTAGTTGCCCAATCTGCTGAAGAAGCTCAGTGTAGAAAAGGACATCAAGATTCAAAGAATTCGCTCGGACGAGGAACGAGTTTCTAAACTTCGGTAGTTAAGACATCTTTGCGATAAAGAGGGAATTAAACACGAGATATCGGTTGCTCGCACCCCCTCGGCCAGAACGGACTTGCTGAACGAAAGAACGGAACACTCAAAGAAGCAAAGCAAGAACGCTCCTCGCAGATTGGACTACCCTCGAAGTTCCGGGCCGATGCTACCGACACCGCCTGCTACACTCAGAATCGCTCACTACTCACTCAGCAACACATGAAGACACCATATGAACTATGGAAAGGGAGAATTCCTTCTATTTCTCATTTTCATATTTTTGGCTGCCCTTGCTTTATCCACAAAAATGGGAAAGATCGATTTGAAGGTCTTTGATAGCAAATCGATCAAGGAGTTTTCTTAGGATACTCTCGAGTCGGTAAAGCCTTTAGAGTCTTTAACTATCGGACTCTTTGTGTGGAGGAAAGCCCTCATGTTGTTTTTGATGAATTTGTTACCGAGAACGAGGGAAGATACACATTTAAATATCGATGATGTCGCAGCAAGCTACAAGATCTCGAACTTGCGATAAAGCCGAAAAGATTCAGCATTGTTGGGATGATGAGTCGGAGAATGAACAAACTCGGACTCAACCAACGATCGACGTAGGCGACCTAGTTGATTCTCCCGAACGAATCAACAACGGGTAACATCGGTCGATGAGGAAGCCCTGTGGTAACCGAGACCCTACCGAGAATATAAACTCGGGGGGAACGATTAATGTTCCTGAGCTAAATGCCCCCGAACCCAGAAACTCGGTGGATCCTAACCTTCTTCTTGAAATATTGCAATCTCGGAACAATACTCTTGAAATGCCTAACACTCCCTACCGATTCTGCGAAGTTGTATCAAAAGAAGCCGGACTCGAGACGATCATGGCTAGATGCTCATTCTTGAGATCTTATCATTGGAGATCCATCGGCAACGATAAGAACAAGATCTAGATTTAATCAAGGCGAAAGCTCACTATATTCTTATTTTTTGTCTACGTAAGAACCTCGGTCGATAGAGGACACACTTAATGATCTTGGCCCGGATCATCGCCATGCAAGAAGAGCTGAACCAGTTCGTTCGAAACGAAGTTTGGGAGCTTGTAGACAGACCTAGACATCAGCATGTCATTGGTACCAAGTGGGTCTTCAAAAACAAACGAGATGAAAACAACGTCACTGTCAGAAATAAAGCACGACTAGTTGAAAAGGGATACAGTCAGGCAGAAGGAATTGACTTTGATGAAACATTCGCTCAGTCGCTAGATTGGAAGCCATTCATCTATTCCTAGCTTATGCAACACATCAAGGCTTCAAAGTCTATCAGATGGATGTAAAGTCAGCTTTTCTGAATGGCGTACTGAAGAAAGAAGTCTACGTGGAACAACCGCCCGGCTTTCAGTAGGGACATCAGGTGTACAGACTTAGGAAAGCTCTGTATGGGTTAAAACAAGCACCCAGGGCTTGGTATGATACTCTATCAGACTCTCTACTTCAGAAAGGTTTTCAGAAGGGGACAGTAGATCGCACCCTATTCAACATAAAGTCAGGAGATGACATCCTACTGGTGCAAATCTACGTGGACGACATCATTTTCGGCTGCAGAAACGAGATCATATGTCAGCAGTTCGAGAAGATGATGAAAGAGAAATTCGAGATGTCCATGATGGGAGAGATGAATTATTTCCTTGGATTTCAAGTGAAGGAATCACCTGAAGGAATCTTCATCAATCAAGCCAAATACACTCGAGACCTTCTCAAAAGATTCGGCTGCGACTCCAGCAAGCCAGTCAAAATCCCCATGAATACGAATTTTAAAATCGATCTAGACAAAGAGGGAGCTTCTGTTAACTCTACTAATTATAGAGCTATTATTGGTTCTTTATTATATTTAACAGCTAGCCGACCTGACATAACTTATGTTGTAGGTGTATGCGCAAGATTTCAAGCGGATCCCAAGCGATGTCATCTCGACTCAGCTAAAAAGATTCTGCGCTATATGAGAGGAACACCTGATGCTGGGTTATGGTATCCTGCTGATGATAATCTAATACTGACAGGTTATTCTGATGCTGATTATGCAGGATGCAGGATAGATCGTAAGTCAACTTCCGGAACGTCTCAGTTCCTAGGTAGCAAGCTGATATCTTGGTTCTCAAAGAAACAGCACTCAGTAGCAACGTCCACTACTGAAGCTGAGTACATGGCTGCTGGAAGTTGCTGTACCTAGATCCTTTGGCTTCGACAACAACTGAGAGATTATGGTATCATTTAGAATGAAGTGCCCATCTACTGTGACTCCACAAGTGCTATTACCATAACTCAGAACCCAGTTCTACATACGAGATGCAAGCACGTGGATATCCGACACCACTTCATCAGAGACCATGTCGAGAAGAAGGATATCAGAATGGAAAAGATTCATACTGACAAACAAAGGGCAGACATACTGAACAAACCACTAGCTGAGAACAGATTCAGAGAATTATCAGTCATCATATCAGTTTGTTTTCCTCAGATAGATTAAGGGGGAAATTGCTGTCAGTAGGTTAGCATTTCTTATAAGATGTTTAGAGTTTAGAAGTAGAGGTTTTGGCATCATCAATTAGGGGGAAATTGTTGGATATGAGTCAGTAGATGATACTCAGCTGTTCGTGGTTAAAAGAAAATTGGGGGAAATCATAATAGTACTATGGAATTGAAGATCCCAAAATCGAGCTGATATCAGTAGTTCAGTGTGTCGTTAGGATTAGCTGATGTATAGGTTAGACTTGTTGTAATCGTTTTTATATTCTTGTCTAAGTCCTGTACGGGGTAATTGTTGAACTGATCTTCTGTCGAAGATACTTTTCAGAACCCCACGTCATCAGTGTAATTGCTTGCGTTCTTCAGTCATCAGCTGAGTAGACCTCAGTAGAAGCCAATCCAGCAGCTGATAAGTCATCAGTAGAAGAACTCACGCAAGCCCAGTACCTTCGCAATCCCCAGCTGACTTACTCAAAAGTTACATTCCTTGTCAGCCGACTCAGTCGAAGAAGACAGAGACTTTGCAGTCTACTGTATCCGACCGAAAGCGACCCAGCTACTTAAGTCTTTTCGAAAGTTCGGAGAAGATCATACGAGGTTGTTTGAACGGTCAACTCGACATTCTCACCAACCACAAACCTCGACCAATGAGAAGCCGACAACGCCTTACCCGCTCCAAACAAGTAAAAAGCCGCTCTCATGTACGATAATTAACCGCCCTGCTCGAACAAGTTCGAAATTAATGGCCGTTTTCTTTGGAAGCTTGTGACACGTGGCATCGTCGTCTCCAACGGACATATGCCATAGCTCACAGCTATAAATAGAGAAGATTTCGAAGCTCCACAAGCGCGAAGCACGAAATTAAAAAAAGGGGGAATTGCTCGAAGCTCTCAAACACTCTAGCAACTCAATCGGAACATCCAATGAAGAATCGCATTTACTAGAATATTTTTGTGGTTCTTCTCTCTAGAGTCTTTAGATCCCTTTCTTCTCTACCTAAGCTCATTGTCGATTTATAGTTTAGATTCGAAGGAGTTCATTTTTTAGTGAAGCTGTTCTTATTGTAGGAACTCCTTCATTAGTTGGAGAAGCTGTTTTTCGCTCCCTTTCGAACTTAGGTTTGAATTGTAAAGTCGCTAAGGACTATAACTTAGAAGGATCTGTCCTGCGCACAGTTTCCTTGCGAGACTTGCTCGGGACTAATCAACAAGTTATCCTGCTCCTGTTCGGGACCGTGGACGTAGGATCTTGCGTATCCGAACCACGTTAAACCGCTTGTGTTCTTTCTTGTTTTATTGCATACAAACCTTTGAAAATCATAAGTTTGCATAAAACGTATTTCTAAAATCGCATGACCAAAAGAATTTAATCTGCGAAAACACGTTTTCAAAAAGAGACAAACTCCGAGCCCCACACTTATCCGCACACTTAAAGTCTTCGGCGAGTTTCGGAATCTCGACAAAAGTCGGTAGGAGAGCTCGATGGCCGACTCACTCGTCCCGTGATCGAAGGTTTATTTGGCACTGTTCATCAGTTGCAACCAACAGCTTCAGCTGACCTTCACCGAGAAAAAGAAACGGTACTCAGGTGTATTCACCCCTCCCCCCCCTCTACACCTGATATTTGTCTCCGGACCAACAAATAATGTTAAATTCAAAAAATTATCAAAGTTTAAAGTTTTATTCTGAATTACAAATTACTTTAACATTTCTATTCTATTCGTAATCGTTAACTGAAGTATGCATACTGATAGTGAGATGCCTCGACTTGAGAAAAGACTACATGCGTAATAGGTAGGACAAGTAGATAAGAATTCTAGAATGTTTCACTTTCTTTGTATTTAGGATTTTTTTAGTTTCCTTGTTTTATTAAATTTCAACAAGACAAATAAATCTAATACTCTCTCCGTTATGTTACTATTGTCTTGTTACAGTTACACACATATTAAAAAGTGGGGATGTGTGTTAAGTGGTGGGATTCACTTGTTTAAATCGATTTTTATCGTAAGTTTGTATTCAAAAAATGAATGAGACAACTAGATTTGGAAAGAAGGACAATAATAGTGGGACGAGTAAATATTTAGAATGACATGTTATTTTCGTTTGAGATAATTTTTTGGACAAATGAATTGCATTTTCTGTGTGGTCATATCCTATTTACACAGAAAGAAACAGATGGAGAGTTACATACTGCATACAATTTACACAGAAAGAAACAGATGGAGAGTTACATTTTTTGTGTGGTCTTATCGTTTGAGATAATTTTTTGGCCAAATGATATTTGTCTTCGGACCAACAATTGGTATCAGAGCACACGGTGTTCAACCGACCACCGTTCGGAAATCTTGGTCTTCTCGAACCGATCCTTGAAAACGTTTTCTCGCACAAGCATCTCTTCATTCATCCTTATACTCGTACACATAATGTCTGACATGTCAGGTATCAGGATGGTGCCGATGTTCTCAATAGAGAACTTCACGGTATGGCGTGTAAGAATGGAGGCACACCTTACGTCGTTGCACGACAGCATGACTGACGTACTGGAGATCGGACCCATCATTCCAATGATAGACAGCGTTCAGTTCGCTGAAGTGGAAGGTGAAGGTGCTCGTATCGGTCCGAAGGTTCCCAAGGACAAATCTGCCTTCACGCCTGAAGAGAAAAAGCTGCATAACCTCGACCGAGTCGCACGAAATGCTATACATACAACGCTCAGTGACTCACACCTCGGGAGGGTGCAGGACTGCAAAACGGCGAAAGAACTTTGGGACACCCTGGCTGTACTGAGCCAAGGAACTCCTCAGATTAAAGAAAACAAGCTTGAATTAGAGCTTCAAAAGTTCGAAGCCTTTGCGATGGAGCCCAGTGCAACCATTGACGAACTGAGCGTCAGATTTACGAATCAAGTCAATGTGATAAACGGGCTGGGAAAGGTGTTCTCAAACAAAGAGATGAACACAAAGATCATAAGAGCGCTACCCCGACAGAAGTGGCTTCCTTTTGCTACTTATTTACGTCGCTCTGATCTTAATGCTCTAACTCCTGATGTTATATTTTCATAATTAAAGACGGAGGAATTTGAGCATAGTCTACCTCAGAAGTGTTCCAGTGCTCCAGCTGACACTCAAATCGATCATGCCTTCAAGGTAACTTGATCAAGAAAACCGGAGGCAAAAGATTTCTTCCAAAGCAAGGCGTAGGCGCTGCCGCATACAAAGACATCTCGAAATGTCCGGTACGCGACCAACTCGCACTGATGGCTCTCAAATACCAAAGAGAAAAGGAGAGAGTCAGAAAGCTGAAGAAATATCATAGAGATTCTCCCCCTGGTAAGAAAGAATATTCAAAAAGGGAAGAATCTAACACTTCTACTGAATGCAGGAACACGGAGCCTGCCGCTAGTCCACCAAAAGCTTCTTTGGAAAAAGCAACGAGAACATCCACGTGTTACAACCGCAAGAAGGAGGGACACTATCGCACGATCTGTCCCGAACTCTCGGCCTGCTCAAAGAGCGAACGGCAAGCCGAAGAGATAAATTCGCCCCGAAGAGGCGGGCTACATAGCCGGAGAGATATCCGACAACTCAATCGAAGAGGATACATTCATGTACTCTTCCGAGGATGAAGCCGCATTCGTAGGCTGTTGAAGTCGGAGAGAAGGTTTCCTGGGGAATCAGTGAACAAGTGTCGATGGTCGGAGAAGAGGCCGAGGTAAATTCTAAACTTAATATAACCTCCTCTTCACACAACACACACAACACTTGCTCGGTCTCGGATGACCCTTTGGACATAGTACAAGCATATGACGACTGCTAGAGGAACAAATTCACCGAGCAGAGAGTTCAGCGAGAACCATCCGGGAACTAGAACAGGTAAAGGCCGAGAATCGGAGACTTTCTGCGGTTGTCGGGTCTCTACTCGAGTCAGTGGATCTAGTTGCGAGACTCAAGGAAGAGATCGAATCTCTTATGACTAAGTCTCGGCTTCAAGAGACTCGAGATCTCGGTCCCGACCAAGGACAATTTGGAGAAAGAGACCTGAAATAGCCCAACTCGGTCGAAACTCTCGGACGTACAAAAGGACTATGATTCTCTCGGGAGAAGTGATGAGGTGCGGAGAGGGTCACGATGAACAATACACGGGAGCTAAGGAGAAACTTCGAAAGCATGCTCGAGCACAACGGCCAACGCTCGTGAAAGAAGGCCTTGGCTATACCCACGAAGCTTCTACCTCCAAAAGCTCAGCAACACCGGGCCGATAGGTTCGTCGGAGGAAAGGTGCAAGCTGGCCGACACCACACCTCAGGCGAAGAACAAACAGAAAGTAATCGCACCTCAGCCGAGCAGCAACAAACAACTGACCAAAGGTTCCAGCCCCAGGACACCGAGATCGAACTCAGGGGGAACCAAGAAGGTCAGATGGGCAGAACAGTACAAGGAGCCACTGTATGAGCACCCGGCTCAGTACGGCTCGTACTACTATGAGCCCAGGGTCAGGAGAAGCGCAAAGACTCAGAAGAAGAAAGCGCATGAACCCAAAATCATCAGCAGAAAGTCAGTATCTCTAAGTCCTGTGGAGAAGAAAGCTGACAAGGTTCAGAAGAAGAAGTCTCAGACTTCTAAGGTCCCGAGACAGATTTGGGTTCCAAAATCACCCACTAACCAGTAAGGACCCAACTGAACCAAAGGGTACCTAAAGATGCTTCTGTTTTGCAGGTGCATAAGGACCCATGGATAGTGGACAGCGGCTACTCAAGACACATGACATATCAGAAGAGCCTGCTGACCAACTATGTACAAGAAGATGGTCCCGGACTGAGTTTGGAGACAATTCTAAAGGCTACACAAGGGGATACGGAACGCGAACATTGGGATCGCTTCGGTTCCAAGAGTAACATATGTTGAAGGACTTCAACATAATCTCCTTTCGTCGATCAATTATGTGATAATCTTAACGAGTTATCTTTGCATTGGTTTTACGTGATGTTGTTGATAAATCTACGGGGAAAACAGGTGTTATCGGGATCGCGGAGGAAAAACATCTATGTTGCGGACCGGAAAACCGCAGAACCCGAGGCTTGCTTACTACGCAGACAAAATCGGTGACAAGTCGGGATGGCTATGGCACAAGAGACTCGACCACCGAACTTCAAGACCATGAACAAGCTAGCCAAGAACTCCAAAGTCGGAGGACTACCCAACGAATCGTTCGTTAAAGACGGAAATTGTGAAGCATGTCTCGAAGGGAAAACAAACAAAAGAGTAGCAATCCACCTATTCCGTCACCTTCCACCGATGGAATCCTTTTCACCCTGCACATGGACCTATTCGGGCAGTCTCTCCGATGACTATAAGAGGAAAGAAGTATGCCCTCGTCGTTATTGACGACTACTCGAGATATACTTGGGTTATCTTCATCGCCAATAAATCGATGTTCAAACTTAGTTGCCCAATCGCTGAAGAAGCTCGGTGTAGAAAAGGACATCAAGATTCAAAGAATTCGCTCGGACGGAGGAACGAGTTTCTAAACTCGGTAGTTAAGACATCGCGATAAAGAGGGAATTAAACACGAGACATCAGCTGCTCGCACCCCTCAGCAGAACGGACTTGCTGAACGAAAGAACAGAACACTCAAAGAAGCAGCAAGAACGCTCCTCGCAGATTCTGGACTACCCTCGAAGTTCTGGGCTGATGCTACTGACACCGCCTGCTACACTCAGAATCGCTCACTACTCACTCAGCAACACATGAAGACACCATATGAACTATGGAAAGGGAGAATTCCTTCTATTTCTCATTTTCATATTTTTGGCTGCCCTTGCTTTATCCACAAAAATGGGAAAGATCAGCTGAAGGTCTTTGATAGCAAATCTGATCAAGGAGTTTTCTTAGGATACTCTCGAGTCAGTAAAGCCTTTAGAGTCTTTAACTATCGGACTCTTTGTGTGGAGGAAAGCCCTCATGTTGTTTTTGATGAATTTGTTACTGAGAACAGGGAAGATACACATTTAAATACTGATGATGTCAGCAGCAAGCTACAAGATCTCGAACTTACTGATAAAGCTGAAAAGATTCAGCATTGTTGGGATGATGAGTCAGAGAATGAACAAACTCAGACTCAACCAACAGTCGACGTAGCTGACCTAGTTGATTCTCCCGAACAGAATCAACAACAGGTAACATCGGTCGATGAGGAAGCCCCAGTGGTAACTGAGACCTCTACTGAGAATATAAACTCAGGGGGAACGATTAATGTTCCTGAGCTAAATGCCCCTGAACCTAGAAACTCAGTGGATCCTAACCTTCTTACTGAAATATTGCAATCTCAGAACAATACTACTGAAATGCCTAACACTCCTACTGATTCTGCAGAAGTTGTATCAAAAGAAGCCAGACTCAGACGATCATGGCTAGATGCTCATTCTTCAGATCTTATCATTTGAGATCCATCAGCAACGATAAGAACAAGATCTAGATTTAATCAAGGCGAAAGCTCACTATATTCTTATTTTTTGTCTACAGAAGAACCTCAGTCGATAGAGGACACACTTAATGATGCTGACTGGATCATCGCCATGCAAGAAGAGCTGAACCAGTTCGTTCGAAATGAAGTTTGGGAGCTTGTAGACAGACCTAGACATCAGCATGTCATTGGTACCAAGTGGGTCTTCAAAAACAAACGAGATGAAAACAACGTCACTGTCAGAAATAAAGCACGACTAGTTGAAAAGGGATACAGTCAGGCAGAAGGAATTGACTTTGATGAAACATTCGCTCAGTCGCTAGATTGGAAGCCATTCATCTATTCCTAGCTTATGCAACACATCAAGGCTTCAAAGTCTATCAGATGGATGTAAAGTCAGCTTTTCTGAATGGCGTACTGAAGGAAGAAGTCTACGTGGAACAACCGCCCGGCTTTCAGTAGGGACATCAGGTGTACAGACTTAGGAAAGCTCTGTATGGGTTAAAACAAGCACCCAGGGCTTGGTATGATACTCTATCGAGACTCTCTACTTGTAAAGGTTTTCAGAAGGGGACAGTAGATCGCACCCTATTCAACATAAAGTCAGGAGATGACATCCTACTGGTGCAAATCTACGTGGACGACATCATTTTCGGCTGCAGAAACGAGATCATATGTCAGCAGTTCGAGAAGATGATGAAAGAGAAATTCGAGATGTCCATGATGGGAGAGATGAATTATTTCCTTGGATTTCAAGTGAAGGAATCACCTGAAGGAATCTTCATCAATCAAGCCAAATACACTCGAGACCTTCTCAAAAGATTCGGCTGCGACTCCAAAGAGCCAGTCAAAATCCCCATGAATACGAATTTTAAAATCGATCTAGACAAAGAGGGAGCTTCTGTTAACTCTACTAATTATAGAGCTATTATTGGTTCTTTATTATATTTAACAGCTAGCCGACCTGACATAACTTATGTTGTAGGTGTATGCGCAAGATTTCAAGCGGATCCCAAGCGATGTCATCTCGACTCAGCTAAAAAGATTCTGCGCTATATGAGAGGAACACCTGATGCTGGGTTATGGTATCCTGCTGATGATAATCTAATACTGACAGGTTATTCTGATGCTGATTATGCAGGATGCAGGATAGATCGTAAGTCAACTTCCGGAACGTCTCAGTTCCTAGGTAGCAAGCTGATATCTTGGTTCTCAAAGAAACAGCACTCAGTAGCAACGTCCACTACTGAAGCTGAGTACATGGCTGCTGGAAGTTGTTGTGCCTAGATCCTTTGGCTTCGACAACAACTGAGAGATTATGGTATCATTTAGAATGAAGTGCCCATCTACTGTGACTCCACAAGTGCTATTACCATAACTCAGAACCCAGTTCTACATACGAGATGCAAGCACGTGGATATCCGACACCACTTCATCAGAGACCATGTCGAGAAGAAGGATATCAGAATGGAAAAGATTCATACTGACAAACAAAGGGCAGACATACTGAACAAACCACTAGCTGAGAACGATTCAGAGAATTATCCGTCATCATATCCGTTTGTTTTCCTCCGATAGATTAAGGGGGAAATTGCCTGTCAGTAGGTTAGCATTTCTTATAAGATGTTTAGAGTTTAGAAGTAGAGGTTTTGGCATCATCAATTAGGGGAAATTGTTGGATATGAGTCAGTAGATGATACTCAGCTGTTCGTGGTTAAAAGAAAATTAGGGGAAATCATAATAGTACTATAGAATTGAAGATCCCAAAATCGAGCTGATATCAGTAGTTCAGTGTGTCGTTAGGATTAGCTGATGTATAGGTTAGACTTGTTGTAATCGTTTTTATATTCTTGTCTAAGTCCTGTACGGGGTAATTGTTGAACTGATCTTACGTCGAAGATACTTTTCTGAACCCCACGTCATCAGTGTAATCGCTTGCGTTCTTCAGTCATCAGCTGAGTAGACCTCAGTAGAAGCCAATCCAGCAGCTGATAAGTCATCAGTAGAAGAACTCACGCAAGCCCAGTACCTTCGCAATCGCCAGCTGACTTACTCAAAAGTTACATTCCTTGTCAGCCGACTCAGTCGAAGAAGACAGAGACTTTGCGATCACGTATCCGACGTAAAGCGACCCGGCTACTTAAGTCTTTTCGAAAGTTCGGCAGAAGATCATACGAGGTTGTTTGAACGGTCAACTCGACATTCTCACCAACCACAAACCTCGACCAATGAGAAGCCGACAACGCCTTACCGCTCCAAATAGTAAAGTTGCTCTCATGTACGGTAATTAAGCGCCCGCTCGCAACAAGTTCGAATTAATGGCCGTTTTCTTTGGAAGCTTGTGACACGTGGCATCGTCGTCTCCAACGGACATATGCCATAGCTCACAGCTATAAATAGAGAAGATTTCGAAGCTCCACAAGCGCGAAGCACGAAATTAAAAAAAGGGGAATTGCTCGAAGCTCTCAAACACTCTAGCAACTCAATCGGAACATCCAACGAAGAATCCGCATTTACTAGAATATTTTTGTGGTTCTTCTCTCTAGAGTCTTTAGATCCCTTTCTTCTCTACCTAAGCTCATTGTCGATTTATAGTTTAGATTCGAAGGAGTTCATTTTTAGTGAACTGTTCTTATTGTAAGGAACTCCTTCATTAGTTGGAGAACCGTTTTTTCGCTCCCTTTCGAACTTAGGTTTGAATTGTAAAGTCGCTAAGGACTATAACTTAGAAGGATCTCGCCCCGCGCACGGTTTCCTTGCGAGACTTGCTCGGACTAATCAACAAGTTATCTGCTCGTTCGGGACCGTGGACGTAGGATCTTGCGTATCCGAACCACGTTAAACCGCTTGTGTTCTTTCTTGTTTTATTGCATACAAACCTTTGAAAATCATAAGTTTGCATAAAACGTATTTCTAAAATCGCATGCCCAAAAGAATTTAATCTGCGAAAACACGTTTTCAAAAAGAGACAAACTCCGGGCCCCACACTTATCCGCACACTTAAAGTCTTCGGCGAGTTTCGGAAATCATCGACAAAAGTCGGTAGGAGAGCTCGATGGCCGACTCACTCGTCCCGTGATCGAAGGTTTATTTGGCACTTGTTCATCGGTTGCAACCAACAAACTCATGACCTTCACCGAGAAAAAGAAACGGTACTTAGGTGTATTCACCCCCCCCCCCCTCTACACCACGATATTTGTCTCCGGACCAACAAATAATGTTAAATTCAAAAAATTATCAAAGTTTAAAGTTTTATTCCGAATTACAAATTACTTTAACATTTCTATTCTATTCGTAATCGTTAAATGAAGTCTGCATACTGATTGTGAGATGCCTCGACTTGAGAAAAGACTACATGCGTAATAGGTAGGACAAGTAGATAAGAATTCTAGAATGTTTCACTTTCTTTGTATTTAGGATTTTTTTAGTTTCCTTGTTTTATTAAATTTCAACAAGACAAATAAATCTAATACTCTCTCCGTTATGTTACTATTGTCTTGTTACAGTTACACACATATTAAAAAGTGGGGATGTGTGTTAAGTGGTGGGATTCACTTGTTTAAATCGATTTTTATCTGTAAGTTTGTATTCAAAAAATGAATGAGACAACTAGATTTGGAAAGAAGGACAATAATAGTGGGACAGAGTAAATATTTAGAATGACATGTTATTTTCGTTTGAGATAATTTTTTGGACAAATGAATTGCATTTTCTGTGTGGTCATATCCTATTTACACATAAAGAAACAGATGGAGAGTTACATACTGCATACATTAGTCGTAGATCTCCCTTGTAAAAATAAATAAATTATGTGTACAAAATCTTGGTTCATCAATTGAAAAGATCGTGGATGATTGGCGGGTTTACGGGCATTCTTTTACCTCCTTGTCGTGTCCCTCATCCATATTTTGTTTATATTTGATGAAAATTTATTTCGACCTACAAATTTATATATTCGCTCCCTAAACTAAAATTGCAAATTCACCCTAAATTTTTATATCGACACTCTCCAAGATCATGGATTTGCTCGAATAGATTATGTTGTAAGAAATGGTTAGTTTGTGTTGCTGGTATACGATGTTGAAAGTCATACTGAAAATTAATGTCATGGAAATGTTGAAAGACTTTTGAACGTTTGATTCTTTTCCACAAGACATATATACTAGGACAAAGAAATGTGTATGATTCATTGTATCTAGCGTTTCTCGAATGGATGATTTTATATTTAAATTGGGGCTTCTATTTATTCCAAGGTGTTGAAAATGTGACAAGTGCGAGGTGCACGTATTTGTGCCATCCTCTAGGCACATGGGTTAGCCATAAAATGATTAACTAATATCACAAGACTGCACCATAGTGGAGCACATTTAATTGTTCCTTAGTTTGTGTGAACTCATTTACATACAAGTCACACTTTTCTTATTTTTCCAATTAAGGATACTTTATTTCCAAACCAGATTAATTGATATCAACACTATTTCCAACCGTTTATAAGATTTGTGATGTGAATGGGCAATAGTTGTAAATTGATGATTTATTTCATGTTTTGGTTATATCATTAAATGATCAGTGCAAGTGTGTAGTTGTAGAAATGTGGACAATCTTTGCATTCTAGAAACCTTGACCTTTCTCAACTATTCTTTTCTTCGCCTCTCAGTTTTCGCCACTCTTCCCTTGTATTGACCAAACCATCTTCTTCTATTCAATCGCATCTTTTATTTTAATTATTATGTTACTCAAATAACTTTAAAAAGATTTGTTTCGTTTATGAAGTAGTATCTCCGTAACATTTTGTATTCTTGATTTGAGTGTCCCATTAAAAATATCATATTTCTAACAAGCAAAAAAATGTGTTAACATAAATTAACTATTCAAAAATTAAACAATACAGTATAAATTATAAAACACCACTTTATGTGTGCTCATGAGAAACATAAAGTTATTAATGAGACTAATGGAGTAATTACTTTGTCCCATCATGTTTGATTAAAGGAATAAAATAAGCTAAAATTTCATAATAAACTATCTTACGTAAGAGTTGTTTTCAACAGAGAAATAATAATTAACTAATATAGAGGTATCCCGAATCTACAATATTTTAAAATAATGTCGATGTTACAAATGTCTAGTACGTGTCCCACCTTTAATCAACTTTTACTATTAAATTCCTTTGCTCAAATAATTGGTATCTTGTAATTGGGCTCTACAAGAATCCTAATTAAATTATTCCCATACTATACACAAAGTCAGTACAGCTTTTAAGGAAAAGAAATTGTGTACTTTTGAGCAATATAATTTCATTATTACTCTAAAAAGAATCTTAAATCTAAGCAAATGGAGGGCACAGTGTTCCATAAAGATTTATTTGCATGTGCCCCCTTCCGGTTTCACAGAAGCTTCTCACTTTTCAGTGTCATCATTTTTACTTTTTTTATTGTAATAAATTATATTTTGAGATATTTTATTTATAAAATTACGATTTAATTTTTATGTATAGTACCAACTTTTGTACAAAATGCAGAGGAAATGATAATAGGCCCAAAACCAGCTTTTATAACTGTACTGCACTACATCCATTTATGGAAAGAAGGTAACACCTAATAATAATTTCTAATTACTATTCCAGTTAAAATTGGTGTTTTGCAGCTGGATGCAATCATGAATGGCAGAATCTGATCCCAAGTCATAATCAAGAGAGAGAGAAGAGAGAGAGTAGTTGAGTCTTGAATCTTGATTCATTAGATTTAAAACTTATGGAATCCCAAAGAAGGGATTTCATCATATATAAACATTCATCAAAATTCTCTCCGTCTCGCTATTTGTGGCCACGTTATTTTCGATACGGAAATTAAGAAATTATATAATAAAGTATAAGAGAAAGTAGATGATAAAGTATGAAAAAGAAGATAAGTAAGATAATGAGAGAGTACGAGAGAAATGATGATAAAGTAGGAGATAATGCAATAAAGAAGAGAGAAGATGATAGATTAAAAGATATGATATTAATTTTTTATCAAATTAGAAAAATGATCACAAATAACGAAACACCTTTAGAGAAAGTGAGCCACAAATAGCGGGACGGAGGAAGTACTATTTGATTACAAATAGGCAAAGAAATTACACAGTTTTTTTAAGAAAAAGAAAGAAAAAAAACAAAATTGTTTGAAGCAGAAGGGCCTTCTCTCCTCCTTCCTGCAGCCCACCTTGTTTTTTCTTTACAGATCAAACTCCACTTGGAAATTCTCAAAGCATCCACTAATTTCTTGCATCTGGGTCCTCAGGAATTTGAGAATCTCAATCTCTCTCTCTCTCTTGTTCTACTTTCTTTTTTCCATATATATATATATTTTTTTTTATTTAGTCTGGAGATTTGAATCTTGATATGTATTTCTAGGCAACGGCAACTGTTCCTCTTCGAACGGCTTTGTTGGTGTTGGATTCTTTACTTGAATCCTTGACTGTGTTAGATCTCTTAGAAGAAATTCTCCATCTTTTCTCATTTGCTTCGTCCATTTCGATCTGTTCTTGCCGGCATTCTTGGCTACAAAACGGCGTATTTCCTCTGCAAAAACATAGAAAGGAAAAATAATAAATAACCTAATAAATTCAAGAAAATAGGATCTCTTTCGTCGGAATACAAATCTCGTGAGGAAAATATCAAAAATCGAATGAGAATTTCAATCTTCAATTTTCAACCAACCTGTACATGTAGATGTCGCTGTTTTGGCTGAGATGTTTGTGGCAGAGAGAGCAGGAATCAAGAAAATGGGGCTGGTGGTATTCATCACCGGCGTAGTAAGAAGCAGAAGATCTCATCTTGTATGCGGCGGAGAAATTGATGGCGCTACGGCAGCGGTGGCGTTAGTTCTTATTCAACGAGTGGGAGGAGAGATGGAGTGAAGAGGTGGTGGTTTTATATAGTGAAATTTCTGGGCAAGAGGGTCGGAGGGTAAACTTCAGTGGTGCGTGGACCACATGGACCGACGAGTGCAACTAATCAAATTGCATCTAAAAAGACTAAAATAATCGTATTCGTCGAGACACATTATTAATATCATATTATTAATATTCTAGTAGACGTCAATTGAATAAAATCCACAATAATGCGTCATATTTGTGTGATTACTTTCTTCACGAGTTTGAAATGACAGGGCATTATTGGTTGAGCCTACCGAGGATTGAATGGAGGTTGGACCACAGGAATATGATTATAATAATTAAAAATTCTTCTGAAAATAAAAAATAAAAACCAGTGGCAGTTTCCCTGAAATCCAAGGGGTTGAATCCTGTGGCAGGAGTAGTACAATGCATCTGTTGGGCAACAAAAGGATGTATTGTAAATAAAAAAAAACTTTTACTACCTTTTAGCAGTTTGGTCCCTTGTTTTTTGGAGAATCTTTTATAGGTGCATGAACTTTATTATTTTATTTATGTTGCCATTAACTTTATTGGATCAACATAGATCTGTTTTGTTTAAAAAAGGCAACTAATTATCGAATTTAAAGTGCAAGAATAATACTCCACAGAGTACTTGTATTCACATTTAAAATACAAGCATTTGTTGAGGCAAAATCCTAATTTCAAGAAAAAATGGGACCAAAATAAGAGAAAAAGTACATCGATTTTGGAAAAGTAAAACCGCCCATGATGACAACACTCTCAATTTCATAATTGCATCAGAGTAACAACACTTTTTGTCGCTTTCCCATCCGCCCACTTCGGAGCTGCGTCGGGTGGGACCCACTTCCCACCGAAGACGGGTCCCACCTCCTTTATATAAAACCAGTAAAAATCAGGCCAACGGTGGGGGACCATCGCCTACATGCGGGCTCTACTTTCAAGGCCATTGTCTCCCCTGCCCGCTGCCCACGGGCAGATCGTAAATATTCCAGAATTTTTTTTCTCTTTTTATTTCTTTGTAATTTTCTGTTACACGTGAGGCCTCGAGGTGCAACCAGCGAAGCACAGGATCATTTGGAGGTGCCACGTCAATAATAGGTGCTTCTCGATTTACGTTGTGGGAGGTGTCGTAATCTGTAAGGTCAATGATATGGACGGTGCAGATCGGTCATTGATTGATTGCGAGATCCTCTACTATTGGTGCACAGACTGCGCCTCCTACTTCAACCTGTGCGGGATTTTACTACGGCATTATTAAAAAAGAATTATTTTTTTGTAATACTTATTATTCAGTATTACTCTTATATTTACTGATGTAGTGTATTATATTTTAATTACGAAGTTGTTATAAATTTTCTTGAAATAAGATGACTTGTAACCTCATCCGAACACAGTTTTGATTTTTAATGGAAACGACTTGATATAAAATGCAATTACGTTATTATTACTCGTTTTTTCTTTTCCTTCAACTTGTTGCATGCATTCTAGTATCCACTAGGCATGCATCTATTGGAAAAAAGATGTCATGATCCGATAAATATCAAGTTGTAAGGTTGATAATGTATTGGGTTAAATTGTTTATTAGGTGGAGAATTAATGAGATTAATTAATAGTTTGCCCATTTTAAATTAGACAACTCTCCGTTGGTTACTTGATTATGCGTCATTATGTCATTTCGCTTTTTCCTCATATGATGATATCAAGATTGTATTCGAGAAATTTAATGTAGAGGTAGAACTACTTGTCCTCCTATTCTAAAATATCGAAACTAATCCTAATCCTTAAGGTTCACAAATTCTAAGCAGGATATATTATATTATAAAATCGATTATCGTATAATTATATATATGTCAAATTTTAAAGTGGGAGTAATAACTACTAATCCCATCCCTAGCATCAAACACAAGTACCATTAGAGCATTTTAAAGTTGAATAATTTTTTTAAAAAAATAATTTACAATCACTATATGAAATTAAATGCAGGTGGAGGTGCGGCCGTACCGGAAATCCTCCGCTCTATCATATGAGCCCTCACATTATTCACGTACGTTATTTGTAATTGTTTATGTTTTTTAATTATAAACAATTTTCAAATATTTGAAAATTTATTTTTTATGATAACTTCTTAGAAATGAAGTTAAAATGCTTAAAACTTGAAGCATTTACTGAAATGTTTTTTTAACTTAATCATCATAATATTCAAATTATAGTAAAAATATTTATTTTTTTAATATTGACAGTAAAACTTCCTATTTTTGTTTTAAAAATAAAATTTCTCAACTTGTAATAAGTCACATCTTTATTACTATTATTTTTTTCTTACAGTGATTGTTATTACATTGAAAAACTTGTATTTTTTCTTACTATCAACAGATTCAGACTAGCCCGGCACAACATAAAATGTTCCATATACAGAGCGAACTAGACCTAATCTTGCCATCATGAATAAATCAAATTTAATCAAAAGTTGAGCCCATTATATATTACTAGTATTAATCATTTTCTATTTAGATTTAGAAGCACTGGTATTTGCTTGTTACACCTGATTTTGTAAGCATATTATCCAAAACATATTGTTGGATATGAGTCAGTAGATGATATTCAGTTGTTGTTCGGTTAAAAGAAAATTGGGGGAAATCATAGTAGTACTATGGAATTGAAGATCCCAAAACCTAGCTGATATCAGTAGATTAGTGTGTCGTTAGGATTATCTGATGTATAGGATAGACTTGATATATTGATTATTATTTTTGTCTAAGTCCTGTACGGGGTAATTGTTGAACTGATCTTCTGTCGAAGATACTTTTCAGAACCCCACGTCATCAGTGTAATCGCTTGTGTTCTTCGATCGCGCTGATCTTTCACTCGGCCGAAGAACGGCGCATCGGTGACAAATCATCGCAGAAGACTACTCCCAGCTGATAGTCATCAGCAGAAGAACGAAACAAGCACAGTACCTTCACAGTCGCCAACCGACCTACTCAGTAGATGCCGTGTCAGCCGACTCACTGAAGAAGACAAGAGACTTTTCAGTTCTACTGTATCCTACGGAAAGCGACCCAACTATTCAAGTCTTTTCGAAAAGTTCAGCAGAAGACATACGAGGTTGTTGAACGGTCAACTCTGACATTTTCACCAACTACAAACCTCGACCAATGAGAAGCCGACAACGCTTACCTACTCTACACAGTAAAGCTGCTCTCATGTACAGTGCATTAACTGCCCTGCTGCAACAAGTTCGAATTATGGCCGTTTTCTTTGGAAGCTTGTGACACATGGCATCGTCGTCTCCAACGGACATATGTCATAGCTCACAACTATAAATAGAGAAGAATTTGAAGCTCCTAAGTGAGACGGAATTTCGAAGGGACAAGCTCAAGTTCATAAACGCTCTAGAACACTAAAAGATCATCCAGAGGAAAACTTGCATTACTTAGAAGATTTCTCAGTTTTTCTCTCTAGAGTTCTTAGATCCCTTTCTTCTCTAGACTAAGCTCATTGTCATATTTATAGTTTAGATTCGAAGGAGTTCACATTTAGTGAATTGTTCTTATTGTAAGAACTCCTTCTCAGTTGGAGAAAATTCCCTTCCCTTTCAGACTTAGGTTTGGATTGTAAAGTCGCTAAGGACTATAACTTAGAGGAGGCTGTCCAAGGCACGGGATCCTCGCTGAGGCTTGCTCGAGAATAATCAACAAGTTCTCTCTGCCTTGTTCGGGACCGTGGACGTAGGATCTTGCGTATCCGAACCACGTTAAATCGCTTGTGTTCTTTTACTGTTTTATTGCATAGCATTCAACTGACTTGAAAATCATAAGCTTGCATAAAACGTATTTTATAAAGCGCACAGCCAAAGAATTTAATTTACTAAAACGTGTTTTCAAAAGAGACGAATTTCGGGTCCCACACTTTCCGCACAACAGTCTCCGTCGATTCTCAAAAGTACGACAACGATCGGTAGGAGAGAGCTCGATGGCCGACTCACTCTGTCCCGCGATCGAAGGCTTATTTGGCACTGTTCATCAGTTGCAATCATCAGCTCAGCTGACCTTCACTGAGAAAAAGAAACTGAGCTCAGGTGTATTCACCCCCCCCCCTCTACACCGACTTATCGTTCCTCGGACCAACACATATGCTCATACAGTAATTAATAACAAATTGCGGAATGCCCAAGAAATGATACTTCTCAGCCATTGATGTTGTTTGAGAAGAGATAAGATCTCACAAATTGCATTGGATGCTTCTAAATTTTCACAACACTCCCTTAAATGGTGTAGAAACTCTCAATATGCTTAACGAGAATGTGAATAAGGGTGTTGAACATAGAGACTAAAACCCCCTATTTATATTGTTGTTGTCATCAAACACCATTAATTATGGCATATTATCACAAGGCATTGAGGAGAACAAAGGTTTGAAATTTGAGGGAGTTACAAGAATTAAAAAATACTCTATCCATTCCATTATTCATGTCCGCTTGAATATGGGCACGGAGATTAGGGTGGTAAGTGTAAAGTGAAAAAGTGGTAGGTTCAAGTATGTTTAGAGATTATTTTATTGTATTTGCTTAAGTTAATTACTAGCTAATTAAAAGTTGACTTCTCCTCATCTTTCTAACTGTGCGTGACTGTTCGATGAATGAAACTTTGATAGAATTAATTTTTAATCTTTCCATTTAGCTGAATGAAACTTTTATACTTATGAAGTGATTGTCAAGCCACTAAAACAACTCAAACCATTACTTTATTGATAAAAAAGCCACTGACTTGATGCAAAAACAAGATGCCAAAATGTAAAAATTTCATTTACTCAAACCGTCAAATTAGAAAATATACTGCCAAGGTGAAAAGGTAAGAATTCAAATCCCATTTACTCCTATATAAGCTTACATCTGAAAAGTAAACACTACCAAATTCAAACTTCATTTTCAAATCCCATTTACTTCTATATTAGCTTTAATTTACAGTTAAACCTTGATGAAGTAATAACCTCGCTTAGATAATAATTTCTTTTGGTCCTGACTTGGGCCAGTGTACTAAAGTAATAATTTCGCTAAATGCATTAAGTAATAAAAAAAAGTCTAAATCCTTAAGGTGCCAATAAAAATGTAAAGTACTAATTACTGATTTTAGAAGATATATATAAACAATTATAATACTTGTTGGTCCGGAGACGATAGTCAGGTGTAGAGGGGGGGGGGTGAATACACCTGATCACAGTTTCTTTTTCTCAAACCGAAGGACAGCTGAGCTGTTTGGTGCAACTGTTGAAACTCAGTCGGAGACGTTGTGCGGATAAGTGTGGGTGCCCGGAGATTCGTCTCAGTTGAAAACGTGATTTCGCAAGATAAATTCTTTTGGCTGTGCGCTTTTAAAATACGTTTTATGCAAACATATGATTTTGAGCGGTTTGTATGATATGCAATAAAACAGTAAATAACTCAAGCGATATAACGTGGTTCGGATACGCAAGATCCTACGTCCACGGTCCTGACTAGGCAGGAGAACTTGTTGATTATTCTGAGCAAGTCTCGACAAGGTATATCGTATGCTTGGACGGATCCTTCTAAGTTATAGTCCTTAGCGACTTTACAATTCAAACCTAAGTTCGAAAGGGAGGGGATAATCTCCAACTAAGAAGGAGTTCTTACAATAAGAACAATTCACTAAAAGTGAACTCCTTCGAAATCTAAGCTATAAATCTGGCAATGATCTTAGTCTGGAGAAGAAATGGATCTAAATACTCTAGAGAGAAGAACTACAAATATTCTATGAAAGCAAGTTCTTGGCTGTATAATCTGTTGAATTTGCTAGAGTGTTCTTGAGCTTGAGCTTTTTCCCTTATGAGTCCCGTGCGTGGAGCTCGGATTTCTTCTCTATTTATAGTTGTGAGCAGGCATATGTCCGTTGGAGAAGACGATGCCACGTGTCACAAGCTTCCAAAGAAAACGGCCATAAATTCGAATTGTTGCAGCAGGGCAGTTAATATTGTACATGAGAGCAGCTTTAGTTGGTCAGAGCAGGTCAAAGCGTTGTCGGCGTCTCATTGGTCGAGGTTTGTGGTAGGTGAGAATGTGTCAGAGATAGAGTTGACTATTTCACATCCTCGTATGATCTTCTGCTGAACTTCGAAAAGATGTTTATGACTGGGTCGCTTTCTGTCGGATACAGTAGACTCAAGAGCGCTCTGTCTTCTTCGGCCGAGTCCGTGACAAGCCGATAAGGCTCAGTGGGTCGGTGATGACTGCGAAGGTACTGAGCTTTGCATTATGTTCTTCTGCTGATATCTTATCAGCTGATGGGCTATCTCCTACTGAGGTGAAGATCAGCTGCTGGCTGAAGAACGCAAGCTCTTACATTCATGACGTGGGGTTCTGGAGAGTAACTTCGTCAGAAGATCAGTCCAACAGTTTACCCCGTACAGGACTTAGACAAAAAGATAATCAAAACAAAATAAGTCTAACCTATACATCATCTAATCCTATCGACACACTATACTACTGATATCAGCTCGGTTTTGGGATCTTCAATTCCATAGTACTACTATGATTTCCCCCAATATTCTTTTAACCACTAGACAGCTGAGTATCATCTACTGACTCATAACCCAACAATACTACAGTAGTACAATAATCATTTCTTATAGATATATTTTTTCATAGTTATTACTTTTTCTCACCTAAACCAAAATTAACCCCACCCTTAACTTTCTACAAAGTATAGACACGTTCCGAAACATTTTGCTCGTGTTGTAGCAAGTAATTATGTAAGGTGACTATTGTTTGAAATACCTCTCTTAATGACATAATTAAAATAAATGTACTATCATCTCGTTTGTGATCATTATTTTCATCATCACTATTGTTCATAGGTGTTTGAATCATTTTTTCATTCATCGATAATTTCATAGTTGCATCATTCTCGCTAGGATATCTAAAAAATCTTGAACAGTCATAATATTTTTGTATCGTAATTAGAGATTACATTACTTTAAACTTGGAAGGAGCATCAAGAAATTAACAATACTTCTTTATCTTTTAAGTTGTTCTGCCGGATCAGTCGCTCAAGATCTTTGGTCTCTACCCGGACCCGATGAAGAAAATGGGATCACTTTTTATGGACTCGTTGAGAATGATTATGAACTACCTATTAGAAGTAAAAGACAATCTGGTGGGATCTTCACGGACAGACAAAGATTGCATTCCGTTTGATAATGATCGACTTACATTGCTTCTTTAGTCCGAACCGAGGAATCCCTTAGATATGATGCAAAACGGATTTTGTTCTACCTTTAGTTAGAGATTTCTTGGAGATCTTTATCTAATTTAACGACTTCAATTTCAGATAGATAATTTTTTGTTGAACGAATCTTGCATGCTGAAAATATATTTCTAGGATAATTTTATTATAAGCAAAAATAAACTTTTCATTCTTTACGTATATGAGCTTTGTTATTTTATAAAACTATTGAGTTTTTCTAAAATTAAATAATTTGACTTGTTTTATAATCAGTTCATTGAAATGTACATTTTTTAACATGTTTTTACTAAAGCAAAGACTAAAGCTTTTCACTTTTTTAAGTTTCCACGAACTAAGTTATTAAAAGAATTTAGTTTAATTCACGCATTTAACTTATTCTATATAGAAAATTTCTCTCTTAACTAATAAATATTTATTTATCGATAAATGAATCATCAATTATTAAATAACTTCGCTAAATGCATTTTTTTCTAGTCCCAAGTGTAATACTTTAAAGAGGTTTAACTGTATTTCGAGTTCTGACCTCTAGGTGAAAATTCGTGGGTTGCGGTCATAGTTAGTTTCTTTCTTATCCGACTCTTATACTGTGACTAAGGTTGTAAAAGAATTAAATATTTTTGGTTTGATTTGGTATTTGTTTGGAATTTTGATATTAGTATTTGAATACACATATGATATTCGATTTGATTAGTTATCAAGTACAAATACAAAATGATAATATTCGATTCAGTATTCAATTAAATAATTATATTAAATTATATATAAATATTTTTAATTATTAACATTAATTTATATATTAAATTATATATAAATATTTTTAATTATTAACATTAATTTTTAATTTATAATTTACATTTATATAATAGAATTTCCCACGTGAACTGAGCTGATAGTATATGAGTATTTTCAATTTACTTTATGTGGTGTGCAAAAGGTGATCTTTTGAGATTTTAGGCTTTAGAGTTTGAACTATTATTCCTCTTTTTTTTTTTTACAATATTAATTGCAAAATACTGCAATTTAAAAAATTAATCGAACATTCGAATCTGATTGAATAATTCTAATATTAATGTTGAATCGAATACAAATCAAATTTGAAATTCAAATGTGGAAATGTGCTATGTTAGCCAAAATGAAAAAAAAAAGAACATATGTAGCCATCCTAAAATAAAAACACAAATCTAGCCATTTTGTCTTCTTGTGGGTGCTGGCCGATGGAGGGCCGATGAGGGCCGATTAACATTCTGAGGGCCGATTGCGGCCGATTTTATATATAGAAAGGGCCGATCGTGATCGGCCGACCTATCGGCCCCAGTCGGCCGAAAACAAGAAAAATGTCTATAATTGAAGGGCCGATTTTGATCGGCCCCTATTGAGCCGTGACATCGGCCCTCGGAAAATAATAAACTTAATTTACAAACATTTATTTTTAATAATTAAGTAAAAAAAATAAATATATGGCCGATCTATTGGCCCTTACTTATTCGGCCGAGATATCGGCCCTGACGCTTAAGTAGCCGTTATGTAACGGCCGAAATTTACTGAGGGCCGAAACCGTTTGTTTTAATTGAGGGCCGATACTCATCGGCCCTCCATCGGCCCAACCATCGGCCCCGAGTTTCAATAATGGAGGGCCGATAGATTAAAAACTGTAGACAAACAGTTTTTACAATTTCTCACCACTTCCTCCCTCTCGCCGCCGCTCGTTGCCGCCGCTCGCTCCTGCCGCCGAAATCGACGCCAACGCCGTCGAACGATACATCCGCCGCTCTCAATGCCTTCCGGCGAAATTGAGGTTAGTAATTTATTGCATGATTTTGTTTGTTTTTCATTCATAGACGAAATTTAGGTTGAAATATGGTTGGGTTGACATTGTAATGTCCATGTATTGATGAAATTGTGGAGAATTTGGAGAGAATTGTAGTGTTTAATTTGTGCAAAATTCTTGAATCGGGGGCCGATTGGAGGGCCGATTTCAGGGCCAATGAAGAATAACTCCATCGGCCCTGACTACGGCGGCTTGAATTCTGCCCTGTCTGGCCGATGAGAATTCGGCCCCGACTGGGTTTCGTGGCATATGCTTCGGCCCCCGGCTGGCCGATCGGCCATTCGGCCCCGATCTATAATTGAACGGCCCCGATCGGCCATTCGGCCCCGATCGGCCGATTCGGCCATTCGATTCTATTCGGCCTCCGAGGAATCGGCCACGGCTGCACTTGGAGCCTTACGCTTCAGCCCCCGTCTGGCCGAATGAAATTCGGCCCTTAATGGCCGAACAGAATTGTACCTCTGATGCATCGGCCCCGGTGGCCTTCGAGGCTTAGGCTTCGGCCTCGGCTGGGCAAATAAAATTCAGGCCCAAATGGCTGAATAAAAGTAAAATCGGCCCCTACTTCGGCCCGAAGGTATACCTTCGGCCCTAAAACATTAAGGCCGAATAAAAGTAAAATCGGCCCTGTCATCGGCCCTTAATTATTCTGTTTCTGTAATTCATTTGTTTTTCGGTAAATCTTGCAGCCCGCTTATATCCGACTATCGGTTAGACAAAAGAACCCAAAAGTCACGACATATTGGAGAGATGGTCTACCCGAACTAATAAAAAACAGTCATTCTAGACGGGGGGTACTGACCTAGTTCGTCGATTTATAGACGGACAGTTTGGACATTTGCTCTGTTGGAGGAAGGGCAAGAGTTCGATCATAGCTTTGCATCAGTTGATGTGCTATGAGGTGCAGGCACCACCCGGGGAGGCCCGATTTCACATATCCGGACGGGAGATTCGATTTTCACAGTACGAGTATGCACTCGTAACCGGGTTATTTTTCGGTGCATCTACCTTCGATAGGACGGCGGCTCGTGCCCCGAAGAGTCCGGAGTGTACATGAGAGTCACAAAAGGGAATCCAGAAGAATGGGAGGCGAGCTATTAAATTTATGGAAAAATGACAAGCTCGGCAACCTCTCCGAAGACGATTATTTGAAGGTGGCCAATGTCTTGGCTCGATGTGCTTTTTCTTCACACCTGCCGACACGAAGAAGGTCGAGACACGGATGTGGGTTCTTGCCGACGATATAGACGCGTGGAACGATTTTCCATGGGGAGCATACACGTATAATGCTCTCTTGCATTACATGAGCTTTGTACCGAAGGAAGTCGAAGCCGTAAAATCGAAGTATAATATTTATGGTCCGAGTTTGGGCTCTTCGGTACAAATTTTGGATTTTATAATTCTTTTTTTTATTTTTTATTTTATAGTTATACTGATCTTTAATCATATTGTAGATCTGGGCATATGAGGCGATACCAGATTTGGCCAGTCTGTGTGTACGCCTTATTAATGAAGGTGGTATGCCCCGATGTGTGAAATGGGTATTTGTCACGCCACCAGATACGGAATGGATTACTTTCTTTGCCTTGCCGGTAAGTAACATTTTAAATATTTATGAACTTTTATGAAACGTATTATAACCTATTTTTTAAAATTTTTGAACAGATGGACACACCGCCATTTGAGACTCTTACGCCCACTCCTGAGGAGCAGCTATCAGAATACTGGAGACGGGTGATTGGAGAGAACCCTATCGGTGGAGTTTCCTAGACCGACCACCGTACATCGGAGACGGGTGATTGGAGAGAATCCTATTCATGAAGAGGGCAGTGTACCGAATCCTCCGCCGGTAGCACAGAAGAAAAAATCGAAGAAGAAACGTGCACCGGCGGAGGGTCAGTCATCTGGGCCTCGGAGAGATGAAGATTGGAGTTTGCCCACTTATGAAGGAATGATCCGATCGATAGATGAACGATTTCAAGCCGCGAGACCGAGTTACTAGAAAAAAGTGGATCGGCCTGGAAGGAGAATGAGGAAAAGTTCTTCAAAAAAGTGGGGAAATTGATAAAAAGTATCTTCGGGGGGCAAGGGCAAGGACAAGAGTAAAGGCATACGATCCAGGTTCTTCGTGGGATGTCGAGGAAATTAGTAATGAATTGGATGAGGAGACATCGCACCATCGGAGCCACCACGGGGGAGGATGGTTAATGTACATGAGTGGCCCCTTGGAATGAATGAAGTAGCGAACAACCACGAGAGAGATGTGGAAGATACGACAAGTGGCGATGCAAATCCGTGGGATGTGGCCGCTCGAATGGGTAATCGTCGCGTTGATATGGGGCGGCATAGCATGTACGAGGACCGAAATGTTTGGGTCCCAAGACGTTGGGAGCCACTCCCTTATACGGCTCCACGGTCCCCACCGCTTGTACGGGTTTCGTTCTATTCAAATTAAGTCGGTCGTTTTATATTTTTTATTTCATTTGACCATGATTTTTTGTCCAAAATGCAGCAACATCGGTCGGTCGTGGATGACTTATTTGATACGCAGCATGTACAACGAGTGTATCATAGCCAACCGTCGGAGCGCACAATTGTACAAAGCAAATGAGGTACAAACATTTTTTTGAGTTATATAATTTAGGATTTTTTTTAATACAATGTTATTTGCAGCCCATCTTGGAGCGTCTCCCAAATCCTAGTGGAGCTCCACGAATGTTTGATCCGGCAGACGCACCGATGAGAGATTTTGAGAAGTTCATGGGAATGAAAATTTCGACCAATGTCACTTGTTCCCAAAGCATAACCTCTCCCACGGCTTTTTCAAGAACTTATTGGATCCTAAGTATGACATGGGTCACGCAATGATCGATTTGTACATATGCTATCTCCGTGAGGCTTCATTTCAAAGAACGTGACGTGTTGTGTACACCCGATTCACGCTATACCGTCATAGCGACTACGTCGTTTTGTAAGTATATATTTATTTTATATTTTAAATATAAAATATGTTTATTTTTAATTGTCCCGCTAATGTGTATATTTTTTTTTTACGGGACGTCCTTACATTCAGCTTGGACGTCCAATATAGTTGAGCCCGATAACGACTTCCATGAACGTTATGATTGTGACTGGATCCCAAATCAGGGTTTAATGGATGCCGTTTTTGGAGCGGATACGGCATTTGGTGATGATAGGATTCCGTGGTTCGATGCCAAACTCGTAAGTTTTACAATTTTTTCAATTTTGTTTTTTCTAAGCTGTAATTATTATTAATATTTACTAATTTGTTTTATTTAATAGGTTATATTCCCGGTGTTGGCCGCCAGTCATTGGATGGCTGTCAGATTGTGTATCGAGTCATGGAAGTTGGAGTTGTATGACTCACTTAACTGCCGTGGAGACAAGGATATATATGAGTACCGAAAAGAAGTTTTGCGGCCACTCCGCAAACTGATCGGTCGATTGCTAGATGTACGTATTTTAATATTTTTAATATTTTTTTGGGGCTACTAATTATTTTTAATCGATCTTTGGTAGGCTACTAATTACTGGACAATGAACAAGTACCATCTGACGCATCCGGGCATTCGGACTCCTGAGTTGGTATTGATGCCGCAAAAGGAGCAGTTCAAGCAAGAGGATTCACATAGTTGTGGTTCATATACGTGTATGACAATTGAACGGCTCATAACTGGATACCCTACTCTGAAATGGGGTAATTTGAAATCAAACGTCAGAGTCTATCGGGAGTGGATGGCTTGGAAATGTTTCGAGCAGTGCCATTACGGAGATTTTGGATCTAGCTCTCCCAATGAGTAGTGTATTCAGTGACATTTTGAAACATTTTGTAAATTTAATTTTATAACATTTTGTAACATTTTTTAATATTTTGTAACATTTTGGAAATTTTCGTAACATTTTTTTTGGAGATTCTATACCTCTCGGTCGAGGCCGAGAAAATCATGTATCGGCCCTCAGGCCGATACACAGCCGATTAGTTATTGGCCCCAATCCGACCGGCCCCGAGCTATGCATGGCCTCGGCCGAGATTCTATACCTCTCGGCCGAGGCCGAGAAAATCATGTATCGGCCCTGAGGCCGATACACAGCCGATTAGTTATTGGCCCGATCGGCCCCGAGCTATGCATGGCCTTGGCCGAGATTCTATACCTCTCGGCTGAGGCCGAGAAAATCATGTATCGGCCCTGAGGCCGATACATGGCCGATTAGTTATCGGCCCGATCGGCCCCGAGCTATGCATGGCCTCGGCCGAGATTCTATACCTCTCGGCTGAGGCCGAGAAAATCATGTATCGGCCTCAGGGCCGATACATGGCCGATTAGTTATCGGCCCCAACCCGATCGGCCCCGAGGCCGACAAAATCATGTATCGGTGGGGCCGATACAGCCGAGCCCGTGGCCGTTGGCCCCCGAAGGGTTTCGGCCCCGACGGGTTTCGGCCCGGAGCCGATGGAGGGCCGATGGGTTTACCACCATCGGCCTTTTAGGGTTTCGGCCTTTATTTTTATTTTTTTCAGATAATTAAAGGGCATCTCCGCCTTGTGTGACAATGAAATTAAACCGATAGATCATCAATGAACCCTAAATAATTAAACCGATCGTTGACAATAAAATTTAATCGTTTGTTGTCGTTCTAGATAAAGGGCATCTCCGCCTTGTGTGACCTTCTTCTCCACAGTTACCACATTTTTTGCTACGGCGCGTACCAGATGTACTAGCTTCTGCTCCTGAAGGACAACGGCTTTTTCTCGGCGTCCGGCTTGCCGCATAATAATTGGTGGAAGAACAACAATGTCCTCTATTTCCGGTGGGACACCCCACTCATTTCGAGGAGGCAAGGGATTAACCACTCCGGCATATATTGCCTTCCACGTCGCCATCGTATAATAATCATTAATATGATTGTACAAATTTTCCCGTCGATGATACAAAACGGCGACAACGTGACTACACGGTAACAAGTCAATTTGCCAGACTCCGCATTCACACATTTCGTCTACAAGATTGACCCTCCACCGGCGCTCACCGTGTCGACCTTGTATTTGTGGTTAGTGACTCCGCGTAATCGTAAACCTTCGAGCCGCTTCTACTTCATTCCGCATCCTCAACTCGAAGCCTCCGTCAACGGATTGTTTCTGGAACTTGCTTTTACCCGTCGTGTATCGAACCACGACTCTATCATATGACGGATTGCCTCGAGCATAGCTAGAATGGGTAGTCGTCTAGCCTCCAACAGTCGAGAATTTATTGACTCGGCAAAGCATTCGATGTCGGCAAACCGTATCGACGACCTTTACTAAAAAGTCGGGACCACTTCTCCGATCCGATTTCCATGAGCTTTTCAGTAAATAGCGGGTTTTCCATGACGGATGGCGTTCATGGCGTCATGGAATTCTCGTTGCCCGATAAGCATAAGCTGCTCGATAAAATGACCGGATAACCCACTCACCGTGCCTAGCAAGCTTATTCGATAAATGGTAGTAACAAAGTCCATGTTGTGCATCAGGGAAAACCACTCTTACCGCATTCGCTATGCTTTTATGTTGATCTGAAACTATCACTAAACTGTCATCCGTTGGAAATGCGGCTCTCAGTCGCATCATAAACCACGTCCAGGAAACATCATTTTCAATAGGACCTACACCAAAAGCGAGAGGGAAAATTTGCTCGTTCGCATCACAAGTAGCTGCGACGAATAATATTCCCCTATTTCTCCCTTTTAAATGGGTACCATCCACCACAATTACCTTTCGGAGGTTGCCTAACCAAGGGGCTCGCGATACACCAAGCGTAATAAATAAATGTCGGAAACGACCATCCTCACCGACATCAAGATCCGTATATGTTCCCTGATTTGTTTGTTCCAACAAATGCAGATATTTTGGCAGTTTGCTGAACGAATCCGCATGTCCGCCGTAAATCATCGATATAGTCTGTGTTGGCGCTCGGAGGGCAACACCGTAGGTTGCTTCTATTCCAAATTTATCCAACAGATCGGCCCGAATATCGCCCGGTTTTATTAACTTGCTTTGATGACGCATTTTACGGGCTATATAAGCAGCGACAGCCTTCGACCTCACATTTCGTTCGCCAAGTCCGGATAAATTAGTTGTACAGTTGTGGTCCGCAACCCATCTAACAACCTCCCAACACGTCTGACCTCTACAGTATGCCCGTAGCTGGAATGGACAATCAACACTTCTTCTGCACAAATATTCCAAACGGGAAGCACTAGAACGTTCGCACTCGAAATCCGCACCGTTTTCCAAATGGAATAGAGCTACAACGGCATAAACTTCGTCTTTCGAGCTCAACATCAATCCTACTTGCGGACTTCCGTCTACAACAAGAATCGGGTTACGCGACGCTACCGAATCGGATACATCAAGGGGAACAACGAGAAGTAGCCGGTTGCATGCCGCTTCGTGTTGTCGTGTACAGCCTCGTCATTTGTTCGAGAACGATTGACCGGAACTAGCAAAGACATAAGTTCACTTACGCCACCCTCCCTCCGAATCCATGCAAAGAAAATCTTGTAACGAACAATTAGTCGAGGCGGAAGGAATATATTCATCCTCATCATCATCGGATGATGAGTCCAAGTCCGCCTCACCATCTCGAATCCGTCTCCACACGAACATTCCTTTGGGGGACCCCGTCCGCCATCATTACTTCTACTTCCTTGCCCCGTAAAGCAATTAGGACCCCGAAATTATAATTATCTTCGGGAAATTGATTCGGATTCGGAACACCAAATTGAGGATTTTGCACTTCGGGATACACAACAAAAACAACAGGCTCTACGTCTATAGAGCACAATCGCGAGAAGATCGAGTATCATGGCCCATAATGGCCTTCATCATCCGGCCGGTTCGTCGGGAAGCAAGCGAGATAATAAATGAAGTAGTTGAAAGGAAGGGAATAAGCGGCGAGCCACCGATCAATGTTTTGTCGAAGATATTCGAGAGAAATATTGTTTGAAGGAATGTAAACAATGAACTCATGCCCCAGACATAATTCGACTCGCATCGAATTGGCCGTTCAATTTCACAATAATTGATCGAAAATCGTCATTTCTATCAACCAAATTTTGTTTGAGAAGATTGGAAGTGGAATGACGAAAATTTGGTGTGAATCAACCAAATCGGCTATCCTACGTCTTATAAGGAATTGTTCTGACAAATTTTCACGTGAAATATCAATCGGGCCGATCGGCCCCCATCGGCCCCGCCATCGGCCCTCTGCTTCGTGCATGTGCAAGTAATATTCGACTAGTCAAATCTGCAGATAAAGCTGATTTGCAGCAAAAAGTCAGGGATCGGCCCTCATCGGCCCCGTCGGCCCTCAATCGGCCCTTTATTGGAAATTTGCAGCAAAAGTCTTGCAGTGTCTTGTCCAATAATGTCTCGAAGGAGGGGCTTAGGGCCGATGTAGGGCCGACATACACCCTTAATCGGCCTCTTTTCGGCCCTTCTTCGGCCGATAGCTTGTTCGGTCGTCGCCCATTTCTTTTCGGCCGATGGGGATCTTTTCGGCCATTTCTTTTCGGCCGATGGGTAGGGTCGATGCGTAGGGCCGATGGACAACAACAATTCGGACATCCATCGGCCGATGGGGATATTTCGCCTGTAATCATCAGGGCCGATTGACTCCCACATCGGGCCCCCATCGGCCCACCGCCGTATAAGGACAAAATGGCTAGATTTGTGTTTTGTTTTAGTGGTTGGCTACATTTGCTTTTCAATTGGTACTATTTGGCATCTGCTGCGAATGCCCCTATTCAAATAATAATTGATTCCAAATATGAATATTCGAATAACAAATCGTATATTGTGATATTCGATTCAATCCGTTTACACTCCTAACCATGACATTTTCGATTTTTGAGATATTTTATGTATACGGAAGTTCGGCTTTGGTACGGTATATGAAAAAGTGGAAAACAATTTTTGATTTTTTATAGCTATTGCCCTAAGTCTACAATTTTCAATATAAAATAATATTCTACATGTTCCGTTATTCGTGGTTCACTTTCTCGATTATGATATTTTAATATAAGTAGCTCATTCTAAAAAAGAGCAAAGATTATGTAGACTTAATTTAACTACAAAAAACTCAAACAATCTCCATTATACTCACTCCGTCCCATTATTTATGTCTCATTTGCTATATTTGTTTGTTCTATTATTTATGTCTCATTCCAAAATTCAACATAAATGAGTAGTCAACAATCATCTAAATAGGTGGACCCCACCACTTTATATCTTTCAACCACCACCTTATACTTTTTCACCACTACCTTTATACATTTTCACAACCCGCCTTAATCTCCGTACTGAGTCCCTATGGAACATAAATAATGGAACGGGGGAGTATAAGTATTACTCTCTTAATTAGGTTTCGATAATAAACGACCCACAAATACGGAAATGTTTAAAAAATATACTAGAAAATTGGATTCTTGTTTCTATTGGATCGGCCAATGTGTTTGTTGCTGTGCCAGTTTATTTATGCAGTTAATTAGACCAGTTTATTTGTTCAGTTAATAACATATAATATGTTATTAAACCCAATTCATTTTTTTAAACCATTTCTTTTATTTTTCTACGCCACGGCTAAAATTGCTAATTTGGAATGGCCGAGTCAACGGAACAGCTACAGCGCTAAATCCAAAGCCGACCCCCGTCCCCAATGACGAATTCCTCGACCAACTACCACCACCAGATCGGCGGCGTGTGGTGGTCGGCCCTCGTCGCCGCTGCCGTGAAACTCCTCCTGATCCCCGCCTATCGCAGCACCGATTTCGAAGTCCACCGCCACTGGCTCGCCCTCACACATTCTCTCCCCCTATCCCGGTGGTACTCCGACACCACTAGCCAATGGACCCTCGATTACCCTCCTTTCTTCGCTTACTTCGAGAAAGTCCTCTCTCTCTTCGCCTCCATAGTGGACCCTACTATGACCGACCTCCACCGCGGCCTCAATTACTCCTCCCCGCGCGCGATCATATTCCAGCGCCTCTCAGTCACGCTCTCGGACGGCGTATTGATATACTCTGTCTATAGATTGACTAAGAGCAGAAATCGTAGGGATTTAGAGAGGTTCTTGATTTCGGCTCTGGTTATTTGGGCGCCGGGGTTGTTTCTCGTGGATCATTTGCATTTTCAATACAATGGGTTTATGTTGGGAATGTTGATGCTATCGATTTCGTATTTGGAAGAAGGGAGGGATTTGATGGGAGGTTTTATTTTTGCGGTTTTGCTCTGTTTTAAGCATTTGTTTGCGGTGGCTGCGCCGGTGTATTTTGTGTATTTGTTTAGGCATTACTGTAGAGGTGGTTTGCTTAAAGGGTTTGCAAGGTTAGTGCTCATGGGAAGTGCGGTTTTGGCAGTTTTTGCCGCAGCCTACGGGCCGTTTTGGTATTCCGGGCAGGTATACATTTGTCTCGTTTTCTGCAAATTGTTATTGTAATGCTATAGAATCTGAAAATACATATAATCTGTGTCATATCTTTCTTTTTTGTGCGAGTATATGTGTGATAAATAGTTCGAGTTTGATGTTGGTTCTTGAACATTGCTTGTATTTCCTAATTGCCTTATTGAGTTTTCGGTGACTTGATACGTCCAATTTTTGATATGTAGTTTAAATGAACTATTATCCGGTATAGTAGACATTTGGGATGATAAGTTGTTCTTCTATTCTTGATACATTTGGAATGTACAGGGTAGAGCATGTAATGGATGCCTTATTGCTCTTTATCTATTAAATAAAACTTGTAGCTGATTCTTTTGATTTTGAAATTCTGATCAACGTGTTGTCCAAGTAAGACAATGACATCATCATCAAAGCCTGGTCCGCTTCTTTCAGGATCAGCTGAGTGCTTGCTTCCCTATTGTTTCTGAATTCTTTTCCCCGCAAAGCTGAAGAAGCTTTTTGGAAGGTCAAAAAAAGAACGTCTTCTTCTGACATAACAAATTCTTCCAATAAGTCCGAGCCTAATCTTTTCAAAAAACCCCATACAGTACTTTTGTGTTTAACTCTCCAGGAAGAGATAATGCTGGATATTTGTTGTTACAGGATTCAGTTGGAAAGTCTTGTTGCTTATTTGGTAATAGGCATTTACAGATTGTATTGTATCCTTGCAGATACAAGAAGTTCTAGGACGCATGTTTCCTTTTGGCAGGGGACTTTGTCATGCTTACTGGGCTCCAAACTTCTGGGTTTTTTATATTATGTTGGATAAGGTTCTGTTGTTTTTGCTTGTGCGGCTAGGTTTCAATATCCAATCCCCAAGAGCCTCATTTACTGGTGGTCTTGTAGGTGATTCCTCACCTTTTGCTGTACTACCCACGGTAAAAATATATAATCTCTTGTTATATGTACCGAGCTCACTTCATTATAGTTGATGGCATTGTGCCTAAACCTACAATCAAGTAGTTATATTTAAGTAACAGTCATTTTCTGAGTCCTTCAGTCTTGCAAGTATATGGTGTATAGAAGATTGCAGGTTAAGTTAGCCTTAAGAGTCTATTGTTGTGTTTTGCACTCATTTTTTTTATATTTGGATTATACTTTGCCTTTTTGAATTTAGATATAGGATAATCTAAGAGTGATATTAGTTTCACTGGTTAATTTATTGTGGATTAGTTATGTGTTGTACCCAAAGTAATTTTTTGATTCATTCGATAATAATTGCAGATCACCCCTTTGATAACATTCATCACAGTTCTCTTGGCACTATCTCCATGTCTAATAAAGGCATGGAGGAATCCCCAACCAAGGATGGTCTCTAGATGGGTATCCTATGCTTATACATGTGGATTTCTGTTTGGGTGGCACGTCCATGAAAAGGCATCACTTCACTTTGTGATTCCACTTGCTTTGACATCCCTGAAAAGTGTTGAGGATGCTAAGCATTACTTCCTTTTGTCCATAGGTAAGATAACACTCTGTAATGTTTATACTTTATATAAATCACTCTTATTTTCAAATAAGTACCATTTGTCTTTACTGGATTAAACAGTTCCCTCTGATATGACACCAATGGCAGGATGTGAGTCGGTTGGTTTGCAAATTCATTTACCTTTTCTTTCTCAAATAATTGTGTAGGAAATTTATCATTTTTCCTGCACGATATTGTGTTTAGGTAATTTTCTTTGATAATGATGATATGTGAATAAGACGAGTCACGAATTTCCCCCAACTACTGACTCTCTAAAATGGTTATTCTACAAGTAGGCTTGTCTGCTGTTGATATTGATTGTTCAAATGAAGTAGACTTCTCTCCTACCCGGTTAACTTGATTTTAAATGAGAATGGAAGAGTCCTTTTGGGAAAATGATTAGCCAAATTGGCCTTACAATCCTGGCTTTGACTTAAAGCTAGGCATATCAATGTGGCATTAATAAGCTGGTCAAGAGGGTTTGTGGTTGCTTGATTAGTTGATTTTCTACAATAGTCATATGGAATTTTCTTTTGGTTCTGGATGGAGCTTCTGTTGATTGCCTTTTATATTTGGTCGACATTATAACATATGGAATGCATAAATGTGACAATATATATATAGTTGCATTAACTTTGTTAAAACAGTGAAGTGAACTGGTTTAAGGCCAACTTGCAGGTGTAGTTGCTTACATCTTAGCAGTTTCAGAGGAAGCCAGATAGTTAATCACTTTGTTTCTGATGTTGTCTGATATTGGTTCTATTTAATCGTAATCTGAATAATGAGGTCGGAGCTTACTCACGTTTTTTATATTATATGTGCATGCAGTATCTTGCTACTCTTTGTTCCCTCTTCTGTTTGAAGCACAAGAATATCCCATCAAAGTTGTGTTGCTGCTTCTACATGGTGTAGTAATGTTATTTGGATTTTGTGCACGTTTTCCTGCGACAAGAGATGGCAAATCGGAATCTCCTGCTTTCCGTATTGGGTGGTTTGGAAAATCGTACCTGGTTGGTTTAGTAGTGGTGGAGATATGGGGACAGTTTGTGCACCCTATCATATTTGGCGATCAGCTTCCCTTTCTACCTCTCATGATGATTTCTATATATTGTGGCGTTGGAATGGTCTACTCCTGGATTTGGCAACTTAGGCAGATTCTTTTGACCCATTAACTAACTTATCACAAGATTTTGTTGTTGTAGACTTGTAGTCTTAATATATATAGTATAGAAAAGAGCAAAAGGATTGTTTCTTCATTTGGTTTTCAAGATATATATATACATGGGAGAAAGGGAGTGGGATCAAATACTTGAAACCAATTTTTACAATGTTTCAAATTCAGTCTAATACTTTGCATATATTTTTTGTTGTTTATGATATAAAAGTAGATCGATAACTACTACTCCTTCCGTCCCGTTATTTGTGCCTCAATTGATTTCGGCACGAAAATTAAGAGAAGAGATAAAGTATGAGAGAGAGAGTAGATGATAAATTATGAGAGAGAAGATGAGTAAGATAATGAGAGAGTATGAGAGAAAGATGATAAAGTATGAGAGAGAATGTAATAAAGTAGGAGTAGGAGAGAGAAGAAGATAGAGTAGGAGTATTTTTTTACCAAATTAGGAAAGTGGACACAAATAATGGGACACCCTTTCGGGAAAGTGAGCCACAAATAGCTGGACGGATGGAGTATAATATAGTATGTTCTTTTACTTTGTACTTGAATTGAACTGCCTGCAGTATCAAAATTGGAACCAAGCATTTATTCTATTTCTTGGGCAACTATATCCATAACCATCATCTAATCATCATAATCCCCAAAAAATAATTAAAATATATATAAAAAGATATTGGGACTTATTTGCCCTTTTACTCGCCACCTACTTGTGCCGAAGTTGAGGATACTAACTTGTGAGTCTCTCTCACATGATTAGTCTAGTGTTAATCTTTTGCACATGATTAGTTTAGTGTTAATGATGAATTCTAGATAGAGTGGGTGAAATCAGGACTATGATTGTAGAATTTCGGGCAACTGTATAAAAAATCAAACCAAGTTATCGAATTTCAATATATGCTTTGTAGCGGCTGTGAATTTTCTTCGCCATAAAAAAAGCATTTTCATTTAACTCGAAACTTTGATTTTACTTTCTAGAAGGAAAGACCAAAAAAATATCTATATCAATGACTTTTTCCTAGAGCACGCTAATGTTAACAAAAAAAAATCTTTTACGGTAGAAATATGGATTATCTTGCTACTTTTTCACTAGTAAAAAAAGTTACTGGTACTATTTTCTAGCATATTCATTTTCTTCTTCTGTCCGTAAATTAAAAGGTTCTCAACATTAGACTATGTAGAAAGACTGAGAGAATCGGCCGGTTGGAAGTTCAAGCTTCAGGTAAATAATAATAATGAGTCAACACGTTAGATTCATAAACCCAAATCCTCTTTTTTTTTTTTTTTTTTTTTGCATAAATTAAAAAATAAATAAAGAAAGAAAGAAAAGAAAAAGAGGGGTTGTAAAATATACATTTAAGAGAGTGGGACCCAACACGTTAACATGCCAACCGCTGACCGCTCGCTAGTTGCCTTTCGTGCAACATCATCTCCTTCAATTTCCATCCATCTCCAATTTTCTTCACAAATCCGATTATGAGTTCCCCCAGCAGTCATCCGGAATCATCATCGTCTCGGAGTCACTCCAGTCTTAAACGCAACCTCTCGCATTTCTTTTGTGGTGGTTTCCGTTCTAAGTCAAACCTTCAGGTATTTCTTCTTTTTCTAATTTTTTTTAAGGGGTTAGAAATGTATAAGCTTTCTGATTATGCGGGTTTTGTATGTATGACAACGCGTGAGTTAGATTTTGTGCTTTTGATTCTTGATTGAGTGAACTGTTCCGAGTGACTTTCGATTTTGTTCGTCGTGATTTGTGGTCAATAGATGATTGAAACTGCAATTTCTATCACTTCATTTTACAAAATTAAAGAGCTTTGTGTTGTGATAGTATTGGGTGGGGGGAGGGGGAGGGATCATTTTCTGTTTTTCTTGGTTTTCTTTTAATTGGATGATTTTGGTGTAAGGAGAGTTGCTGCTGCAAGTAACTCGGTAATTTGGTTCTGCTAGCTAACAAGCAACTTTTAAAATTGACATTCATGTGATAGGGAGAGATTACGTATTAGTCTGTTTTAGGAGATAATTGATTTCTGGCATTGGCGAAGATTCATTTATTGTGCATGATGCTGTTATTCTGAATATGCAGTAATATGGTAGTTAGGGAAGAATAGCAAGAATTGGTGCAGCAGGCTGAAGAGGAGAAAATATCTTAATGGACATTGTGAAATTATTGTTTTATACAGCTCTCTTCAAGATGTTTCTATATAATGATGATATTTGCTATGAGTTTGTTTGTGTGATTGCTTCTCCTAGATTTTAGTGCGGCATTTGTTGTTCTCCTTTTAAAACTTACAAATGGTATTTTTGATTCTTTTTGTAAAATGACACTAACAGCTCATCATTTTGTTCCTAGGAGATGGAAGATGACCCCTTGAGCTACACAAAAAGCTTAGCTCCAGTTGATGTTCAAGACTCCACCTTAGAATCATCTTCAGTGTTCACGTCGGAAGCAGGGGACACAGCATCCGTGTGTGAAAATGGGGACTCGTCTGAAAGGAGCAGTCTGATTGAGGAATATTTTCTTGATTCTGGTCCGTCGACTGTTCAGACAAACAGAGATCTCAAAACTCAGGTATCCTTTAATTGTGATTGCAAGTATATATGGTTGAACATTAATAATGGAATTATGGCCTTTTCTGGCAGCCTGTTCAAGAATCGGTTTCTGGTAATGCAACGGAGTGCATTGCTACAATTACGAATGCCCCTGACGCAATAACTGAAGACGCAGCTTCCGTTTATCCAGGTCATGATCAGTCAACCGACCAGGCTCATGGACTCACTGTTTCACACACGCAGTCAAGTGATGTTGTTCAATATAGCCACGATGCCGCTGTAGGCTACAGTAGTTCTGCTTTAAGGTCCCTTTCTATTGTTTCTGATTCTTTACCACAATTTCAATCTCCTGGAGATGACGGTGCTCACGTGACAACAACTTCTAGTTCAGGATTTCTTGTGTCTGATAGTGACCAGGATTTGAGAAATGGAGATCTGCTCCGTCTTGATTTGGTTAGTATCTCTTCCAGTTCCTTATCCGCTAGCATTGCTGAAATAAATAGCCATGAAACTAGAAGAAACAGTATGAGGCTATTTTGGGATGCTTTAGCAAGACACAGCTTAAGAAGGAACATCGATTCACCAATAATTGTTTTTGCAACTGGTCTGGCTGACGACTTGGGTTCACATGACAGATGGCTTCTTGATTTCAGTGGTGATCTCCATTACTATGGATATGGTCACGATCTGGACTCATTCAGTGTGGGACGTCATCGTAGACATGAAAGGAGACGGCTATTAAGATCTGAGGTAAGTTATTCTTTTAGTTGTTTCTTTCCTTTTATAAAATATACTGTTGTCCTAGTTCAATTGGCCTAGAAATCTGTTTATCCTTTCCTTATACTAAAGCAAATAGCGCTTATTGTGATGATTCAGTTGAGAATTGATGCTGAATTCTTTAAGCAGATACTGGTTGCTTGGTGGATTTATTTTGGTTCTTTTTTTCATTTTTTAAACAATTGGAACGTGGTATGGCATCTTATTAGATGAGAGAACATAATTAAAATGGCTGATTTTGTTCTTCAAATCCCCTGGACCCTTCAACTGTTTTGATTATATCTGTCTATCTTGCTGGAATGGGGTTGTTTTTCAACCACATTTTAAATTCCCTTTTCTCTTTTTGTTAATATCAATAAAATACACTACTTTCTTCACCGGGGCCTGCCTGCCAAAGTCATCACACTTCTAATTTGCTATCACCTATTTAGAATTTCATTCCGATCCAGAGTCCTATACTTCTATTGATATTGTTTAGACAGAGAGATCAAGTATATTCCTTCAATTCTCTAGTGAAAGATAATAGATCTTTTCATCTGAATGTGGGTAATGCTTTTTTCCTATAATGTAAATGTGTGGTCAATGCTTATTACTGAAATATGTATTCCAGTGCAGTCAATACCTACCAGAAAAATGAATTCAGATATTTATGTAAACAATGATTTTCAGATTTTCTAAACCAGTAAATCATATTTCCAATTTAGTTGGTGTTCCTCACTAGGTTAAATTTTTACTTATAAACACTTGGACCATTGTTCGTTTTCCAGGTTTCAGAAGCAGTAAGTGGTATTGATAGCGGAGACCAACAAAGTTCATTATGTGCATCTGGACTTCACGTGGATGGTACATGTTCATGTGACTCATTTCTTACACCTGAAGAATCAAGTAGTCTTGCCAGTATGTCACGAATTATCCTACTTGCTGAGGCATTATTTGAGGTAGATCATTGAGAATTATGTTCATTGTTTTACATTTCCTGGATGAGTTGTTTGATTAGTTCAAAATGCTTTAGAAGAATTTGTTTTAAGGGGGTTAGCAAAACTTGTGTTTTCACATTTTGAATCAAGGACTTAAACTAACTCTCGTAAGTTTTTAAGAATTATCAATCCAATGTCATGTTAATTATGACAGTGTGGTTTGGTTAGAAACTTCCTTAGAGAGTTTTTTATGGCTTCTAAAGCAATTAAGTAAACAAACAGCAGGTAGCAGAATTTACTGGGTCTATTAGACTTTTTGATTGTAAAGATCTCGCATACTTCATATATGATCTTGACCATACATTTCGAATCACTACTGTTGCCTTAAATGATGCTGGATCAGACATATTACCTCTACATTATTCCTTCTACTGTGATTGTCATACTTGAGTTTGTTTCTTAGTTTATCCATGAAAAGCTTTTGTGCATTCTTACCAGTGAATAAAGCATCTGTTACTTGCTTTTTTGCTTTCTTCCATCTCTGCCTTTCAAATTATTATTTATCTGCTGACTGGATTCCAATGAGAAGTTACTTGAATTTTCTTTTTTTCAGGTTTTGGATGAAATTGACCATCAATCTTTTTCCCTTTCACTATCTTCTCTCTCACTTCCAGCTCCAGAATCTATCGTGGATGCATTCCCTCTCAAGTGTTACAAGAAAAATAAGAATGTTGAAAGTGACTCCACTGATGTTCGACAGTAAGTCTTTGTATCTTGTGAACAAGGAATATATACATGCTAGCATATAGTCCATGTTCGATCCACACACACCTTTTTTCCTTAAAATTAATGAAAGAGAGATTTCCACCACGGTTCCTCAACTCTCGTCCAATGCTCTACGAAAAGAATGAAGAATTAGAGAATCGTAAACAAGCAGGAAAACAAATTTACTCAGTGTTTTTTTTTTTGGGTATATATATTCAGTTTCTTATTGATTATCGATTGATCATTTTAGGGTTCATTGAAACTCAAAATTGATTTTTATTGGTTCAGATTTTATTTTCTTTACCCCGAGTGGAAATAGGCTGTTGATGTATGATTCTTTTTAGATTTCTCTGTATAAACTATAATATATTTTCTAACTGCAGGTGCTATATTTGTTTAGCTGACTATGAGGAAGGGGATAACCTAAGAGTTCTTCCATGCAATCATGAATTTCACATCCCTTGCATCGATAAATGGCTCAAAGAAGTAAATAGGTATTCCTTTTAGTGTAGTAGTATACTGGGAGTGTTTTCATCTCGTTTCGTACTGCTTTTCTCACTATTTTTGTGTGCTTCATCAGGGTATGTCCGGTCTGCAGACGTGATATCTGTGAGGGCAATGGAGAATGCTCCGTCTCAAACCCACAAGTATGATCGCGATAACGCAACTGTAAATATACAAACACATAGTAACTTGCCTACTTTTATACCTTCAGGTACTGCTGACCTTGCCTAACTTAATATGTTATCAAACTTTAATCATGCTGTTTATATTTATGATATATACTTAACTTCTGGTGTAAGTCTGTCTTATTCTTTTGTGTAAAGAAAATGGCAATGCTAAGAATGACTTAGATTTGGTTTCTTCTGAAATATGTATGGAACACATTCTCAAACTTTTAGGAACAAATTGAGGGTCAAAATTCTCAGAAAATGTGCACCTCTCTCTCTCTCTCTTTCTATATATATATATATACATATATACATATCTCTCTCTCTATATATAAATATTATATCGTTGAGTGTATAAAATGCCAAGTAGTTGCTCTGGTGGTAGGGCTGAAAATCTGGAGAATTCAAAGTTTTGAAATAAATGTTATATAGATTGGTAAAAGTCAAAGTGGCTACGTTAGAGGACTTACAGTAGGTCAAGGGGGAAATAGGACCCTTTAATTTTTCATTATTATTTTATTTTAGTTAATTACCGTTCACAAATATGTTATACTTCTATTTAAATTTAAAATATACGTAAAAATTAACTATGCATATATATATTTTGAAAGATTTCATAAACTTTTGTGTATATTAATAAAATGATAAGTATTTAAACACGATACACATGAAGCTTACGATAGTAGCTAAGTAGTTTGAGATTGAACAATAAACTTACTTAGTTGATATTTTTTATTCATTTAAGTGTGACTGATCTAGCATTCAATCTATTTTCATATTTAGATTATGATCATTTTGAAAAAATTGTTCCAAATTCAAATGTTAATTAATGCAACAAATTCGATCTCAAACATGTAAGATCAAATTGAGGGACAAATAGCCACAAATTATGAGACTAGAAACCAATAAATATCGATGAGAGTGTATAGATCCTTTGTTGCTGCTGGATATCTGGTTGCTGTAGCTTACAAGGAAGTAAACAAATAATCGAAAATATCATGTCCTTGGAATTAGCAGTTCAAAAACCTAAAACAACTCACTAATGGTGTTGAAAAGCTGTCGAAAAATAGTAAATAGAAAGCACTTAATCATATTCATGCTTTTCTATAAACCTCTGCACTAATATAAAAATGTATAAATAACTAGAATTAGAATATACAACTTCATAATTACACAGTATTACTACAAATTATTGCAACTTCACAAATTATCTTAATTGTACAACCCATTTTTTGGTTAGTTATTCTGACAGTTATTGATTATTATTTTACGATTAAGAAAATTGATTGAAAATCATATAATCGGTTTTTTACTTGTCAAATAGGCGATTAATTCAACCGTACTCCCCCCTACTTGGACCGGACTAGATTATCTTAACCCAATTTATTTGGGCAGAATATAGTTATGGACTAAGTTTATAAATTAAAATTTCAGAGATTACTACAATTAAAATACAAAAACCAGAAATTTCCCACCCAAACCTATGTGGGTCCGTCTACAAAGTGTTCGTGCAAGTTTTGATCTATTTTATAGAGAATAAAAAAAAATTAAAAATTTACAAAACAAAAACGGATTTTTAGACAAGTTAAGGGGCGTCGGTATCTGCACTAGCTAGCTAGTTCTCATGGACACTAATAAACTAGATATTTAGCTTGTAGTTAAGAGTTGAAAAATAGCACTAATTATATATGTCCAGACAAATCATTTATGATTACATGGGGTGCAGGGTTGCATGATTAATTAGCCCAAGAGAAGTCTCTTTCATACAACAAGGGGAAGACTCATCATTACACAACAGCTTCTATTCTCAATTTTGAGAGACCAAAAGTCAAAAAGATTTTAACAGATTTTTCTTGCTGATTAAAGTTTTGGGAAATTCTTTAATGATGTGAAATGCATTAAGGATCAATATTGCACGAATCTCTATTTTCCTTTTCTTTATACTCACCACCATACCACGCATAGGTGGAGAGTAGACGCATGATTTGTTATTCAGGGTACAAAACTAATGTTGGAATGTAGATATATAGTTCTGAGGAATGAAACAGCGTGGTGTGGTGTAGTGTAGGAGGGTCACCTACTTAACGATATATACATGGACTCTCCCATATCAACTAGTGTTGAAATTATCATAACCTCAACTAGTCATTGCCGTTATTCGAAATATGTATAAAATAAATTTCGCTCGTGGACAAATAGAGCAACTACTATAAGAAGTTCAAAGTACATATCAAAGTCTTAAGTGAAAATTGCTAATAGCATGATGATAAAATCCTTCAAACTTAGATTAATTTTGATTTGAGAAGTTCCCAAATAAAATATTAGGTTTCTAATACTTAATATTTTACTAGTATTTATGTTCATGTCATGATTTAAAAGTTTATACCCGTAAGAATCCTCCTTAGTAATAAAAACATTAATTACAGCCAAAGATAACCTCAAAACTCTCAAAATACCTAATAATAAGGTTTATTAGACAACATCTAGTATTGTCTTGTAATGGCCCACTCGTGCCAATCACGTGATACAATCCAACAAATTTACCATAATATGTCCATACATAATATACAAAAATCATTCAATGCAAGTTCAAAGATTTGTACAATATTTTTTAAAATTATTATTATTACTATTATTATTAGTATTATATACTTCCCTCGAATAGTAGTCTAATATATATATAATAGGGTGTGGATCCGGTGAGAATCCATATTTAACATGAGAACTACAAATTATGCATAAATCTTATATGTTTTGTATAATCTTTATATTTTATGGAAAAAGCTCTGTAATTTTATACTTTTATTTTATGCATAAAACATATAAGGATTATGCATAATATTAAATTACATATTTTTCTGTATAAAAACATAAAGGATTATGCATAAAACATATAATGATTACTGGGAAAAATATGCACAAATAATGGGAAAATATGCACAATTAATGAGAAATGGAGAAAAGATGAAACTAGAACCGAATATTGACCAGTGTTCCCGTAAAATTTGGGACGAGACATAGTGATATTAAAATCTGTAATAGAATTAATGAAAATTACAGTTACAAAAGATAAGAAGATAAAAAAATTATTAAATTGTGCAAGATTACAAAAATAAGTTTAGTACAAACTTTTTGCCTTAAAGGTGTATTTCAGAATTTTAAGTGATAGACGAGATTTAGAGCATCCAATAATTCGATTCAATGATAATGTTATGTTCTTAGTTCTCATTATAAAGTATGTTGTCATGTGATATCTCCTTCATACATATATATTTAGTGTTTCAATTATATAATCTCATCATTATATTTGATAGTATTACTTATAATCTCATTATATAGTCTAACAAGAGTTTGTAATATAATAGCCCACTCGACCCTAAAGTGATCTCTCTATTCTGCAAGACGGAAATGGCCTAATTCACGTTCTCCACACCTTTCTGCTTTCTCTCTCTACACACATTTTCTCCGCACCTTCTACCTTCTCTCTCTACACGCATTTTCTCCCACTATGTCTTCTACATTCACACCGCTGCATCCGCTCGCCGTCGCCGCACCTTACGCGCCGTCGCCCTCCGCCTCCTCATCCTCCATCATGATAATCATTATCATCATTGCTTCCGCCGTCATCATCTCCGCCTCCATCTACCTCCTCCTCCGAGTAGTCTCCAAACGCTTCCGCCGCTCCTTCTCCACCGCCGACGATGTAATCTCGCGGCGCGGCGGCGTCTCCTCCACTCAAGTGGCTTCCGACGACTTGCTCGACTCCCTACCGCTCTTCACCTTCCGCTCCGTCAAGCGGAGCCTCACCGACGGCGGCGATTGCGCCGTGTGCCTGTCGAGGTTCAAGCCGCACGATCAGCTCCGCCTGCTGCCGCTTTGCCGCCACGCGTTCCACGCCGCGTGCATCGATAAGTGGATCGTCAACAAGCAGACGTGTCCGCTCTGCAGGTCTACCGTGTTGCCGTCCGGCTCCGACGTACTCGATAAAATCCTATCAGCCGAGAACACCGGCAGCGCGAATAGCAGCTTCAGAGATGGAAGCCGAAGCGGGAGTTTCCGGATTGAGCTAGGTAGTATCAGTCTCCGCCATGGCGGAGCGGCGGCTGCGGCGGCCGAGGCAGTTGAAGGAGAGCGGCGGACATACTCGCTAGGCTCGTTTGATTACATTATGGATGATTACGCATACGAGGTTCCGGTAGAATGCACAGTTACTCATCGTAGAGAATTTTCGGAGCTGAGTTGGAACGGCAAGGTGGAGGAGGTTCCAAGCGGCAGGAGGAACTGGGTGAGGGAATACGTGTCGTCAATTTCTTCGCGTACGATGTCGTTTAGGAGCTCCGGCAGATTCTTCTCTGGCCGCAGCGACGCAGCCATCTTCCCGGAGGATTTGGAGGCGAACCCGGTGGGAGTGGAGATAAGTGAATTATTTCGTTGGATTTCTGGAATTTAATTGTATAGAAATTAGGCTTAATTGATTATCTGATCTTCATTATCGTAGTATCGTGCTTGTTAACTGCCCTTCCAATTTCATTTTTAGCTGAAGAATTAGATTTTACTTTTTTTTTTTTTTTTTTGCTTATACACGGAAAAAAAAACGTAAACTCCAATAAAATAATTTGTTGGAGTATAATGTAAGCCAATTACTTTTCTTTGTATTTTACTAGTTTTTTTTTTTTTAATGTATTTTACTAGTTTGTCGCTTTGATATTGGTTCAGTAGATGGGTATCCCATGTTCAATTCTATTTGAGAGAAAAATGGTATTTTTACTATTTACTTTTTTACCTTATGTTTCGTATAAAACTATTGAGTTTTATTTGGAACATAATAATATCATCTCCTATTATAGTTCAGTCTATATTAATAGGTTGGTGATTATAAAGTATAACCATAAGATAAGTGGATAAAACCGCCAGTCTCGGAGTAAGTGGTGGAAAGTGGTGAGATATAGAATTTTGTTTCAAGAAAGAAATTAAAATGGATATATAATAGAAAGTAGACATATGAATAGACTAACTTTTGTTTTCATGAATGTAAGCAATCATATGTCCAACTGCTTCTGGAACTTACAACTGTTGCGCAATAAACAAAAACAAGATACCATAAAAGCATCAAAAATAACATGAGAATTGTTTACTTAGTTCGTCCAACGACTGAGAGTATTACCAAATCAGAGATGTTAGCACTATGGTTTTAGAACTACCTTCAAACTCTATACCTAAGAACTAGGGTCATTCACCTTTTCAAAAATTGAATTTTATTTGAAAGTATGATAAACATAAAAATGTAATGCATAAATGATGAACATGTTGTATTAAAAATTATGTACTCCCTCCGTCCCATTAATTTTGTCTCTATTTCATTTTCAGGCTGTCTCATTCATTTTGTCTCCAATCCAAAAGGAAAGTTTTTTATACTTTAATACTTATTTAATTATTTATTTAAAATATAGGACCAACACATTTACTACTAAAACTCATAATTTAATTATAGGATTCACACATTTATTACTAAATTATTTTATTTAAATTGTAGGATCCACACGTTTTACTATTAAAACCTACTTTCCCTTAATAATCGTACATGAAGTTTAAAATCAAGATCAATGGGACGGAGGAAATACTAATTAAGTTCATGGTAGTTAACAATTTTTGTACTACTTCCTTCGTTTCAAAATTCTTATCCACTATACCATTTGAAATTGTCCCAAAATTTCTTGTCAACTTTCCCAAAAATTTTATGGGACTCACAACCTTGTAAGTGGATGAGAGAAGATATATTATATATATAATAATGTAACTGGCAGTAATTTTCCTTTATGACTGCACAAAGGCAAGCATGCCTACGCATCCCAGTCCAACCTAGGGTAACTAAGATTTAAAATAAAATAAAATAAAATCCTTACTCGGTAATTAGTTTTTACTGCATCTGCAGCTCAACAAAAAGCAGACTACAATGCCTTGAAACTAAATCTAAAACTCAAACAGTCGAAGCTCAACCATTCCCTCTTTTCGTTTTGGAGAGAACCACGCCACAACCTTCCCCGAACCCAGGAGTCTGAGAGAGTAATTCAAGCTGTATATTACATCTTCCAGGTGTGGCCCCAACGAAGAGCCAAGGGCAAACTTGGAATCTACCCGCACAACAATAGGCCCAGCCACCTGCATCAATACGCACAGGGACTGTTAACATCTTGACCACTCAGTTTTAGCAAAATCACAGTTTACTCATAACTAATTCGTTGTGTATTGTGTAGCTCACCTGCTGCTGAAAAATCAAATTAAACCTGGGGGAAGAAAGTTCATTTTGTGGTTGATTTTTTTGTGAACCGCTGAAAAGACTGGCCACCTTCTTGGCTAAACCTGAGGCCGAAGCAATATCCAAGCGAGCATCTATTCTGGTAAGGTCTCCGTAGTTATTTCTGAACCTCCCGTGTTGGAAAGTACAGCAAAGTGAGCCAAATAAGTCTGCACCAAGACGGCCTCTCCTCTTGGTTGGGGTGACGTCCACACCACGTAGCCATGCCTCACAAGTACCCCCTGGATGCAAAAGAGAAAGAAGCATAGAGATTTTGAAATTCCTGGTGCAACTGCAGGGATAACATAACACAATATCTTGGTTATAAAGAACTAGAGCAGACATTCACAAAACATCCATATCCATCCAGTTCCAACCAAGAATTCCGATAAACCACGCGATATCATGCATCAGAATAGGACTAAGAGCTAAAGAAAAATATTTAATTAAACTTGAAAGAAAATCTAACTCCTGAAAGTGTATGGCATGAAAATACAAATCACGAGAAAATTCATAAGATTTATCAAGAAGACGTAATGGAGAGTAGCAGAACGAGCACAGTCAAACCAACAAATTACCTATAATTCCAGATATTGCTGAGTGGGGATCCTTGAGACGGACATCATATGGGGGACACCAAACCTGCCCGTCTTCAGTCTCAACCATGACATCATCCTTTGATTCCTTTTCCCTCCATAAGTCCTTCGACCTCTCATAAGAAAAAGCAGCTTTTGCACATAACCCAGGCAACAAGGCAACTGGGGTTTCAGTGTTAACAGAGCCAACAGCCTGCGGGGTGCCACTAGTTTTATGTATACCAAAACGGTATCGCAATCCTGACTCAGAGACAAGGGATAGACAGTCCAAGGATATGGATTCAGGAACTTCCCAGTATTTTCCTTTACGGTCTATGAAAAGCTCTGACCAAGCAGTTTCAAGTGTTATATCGTGATTTGGAAGCTGCAAATGAAGATATGATCTTAGAAACAACGATTTAGCCAAAACAGAACAGAGGATAATAGTGAAGCACATATAAACAATTTCTATATAATAAATGTAGCATATAAAATATCTGATATACTGAAGAAGACATCATTAAGCACAACAAAATGTCATAGCATGATAACTTCCAACCAGAACTAAATCTCCAGTTAGGACTACAAGACTTTGACCGATTTAGAAGATGTAGTATCTCAAAAACTAACATATTGAATTATGCACCATTCAGTTAACTAACCTGTAGGATATCCATTGCTCTTTCACATGTTTTATAATTCGAACATAATTTCTTGCATGATTTAATACTAACATCTCAGCCAAGCAGATAGTACAATTCTTCTGTCGCTGACTATTAGACAACCTATTAGTTAGCTCTTAGTACATCTCTAGCTCATATATTAAAAATGTATACACATTTACTATAAAAATGCCTTCCCACATCAGCAGGCTTAAACCTTCAACTATCTGCCGCAAATTTGTTCTACTTCATAAACCAACCAAGAAAACCAATTCTGGACACTGATGAAAGTTGAAGTTATGAAGCCAATAAATTAGAAATTGCTCAAGCGCACTTCACTATTAATTTCAGCCTCTAGAATATACAAAAATGATTCAAGTAAAATTGAACAGCAAAAAATAAAATAGCATGAACCAATGAGCAGTTGAAATGAATGAAAGACCAAAGAGACAATTGCCAAGGAGAACTAGTAAATAGATTTCAAAATTTGACCTGGTGATATAGCACGGCCTTGGTGCGTCGATTCTTCTCTTCTCCATGCTTTTCCGTGTTGAGCAGTAATGATGAAGAGGATCCTAGGGCTATCTGTGAGCATATACCTAATGCGTAGAGCGATTTGTCCAGGAAATGCTTTGTAACATCTTTAAGCAAATGTAGCTCCCACTCTCCTGCAGCAGAAACTTCACTTTTGATACTGGATATCAGCTTCTTTGGACGAAATTGCCCGATTAACCCAGCCCAACTACACAGCAAGAGTTGCAATTCAAGAACAACAGCCTTACTTTGATAAGCAATAAGAGCATAGATATATGAGCGCACACACTTGTACAATAACTAAGTTGTCACATTCCCATTTTCTATGTAGAAATCGAGCAAGGAAATTTCATATTGCCATTCTACAAAATTCATGTAGAGTAACAACAGTCGTCACACGAAAATTCCAACGCAAATAAAAATTCATAATTCTCTAAAACAACAACCCATAAAAATTAATTCACATGAAACGACATATACCGAAATCATGAACACGAATGTTTGTTGGAAATTGGTACCAGTTTGCGACAACCGCTCGGCCTAGGAGGGACTGGAGTGCGAAAGAGCCCAATTCATTGTGACCAGGGGAAGGAGAAAAGGATGGGATGATGCCCAACGGAAAGCCTTTTCTCAAAAGAGAAATTTGTTGAAGTCTGAAGGCTTTGCTGGCTTTTGTACCGTCAAGGGGTATAGGATCCCCTGGGACTGCCTTGCAAACACCATCAATGGCTTGCGGAGTGGAAACGTTGAGGTCCCAGAATGATGCGTCCATTGCTGATCTTAAGTTCGCCATTTTGGATGATGTGACCGGGAAGAGGGTTTGCTGAGGTTTCTTATCTTTTTTATGGAATGACAATTTCGGATAGTTAGTGAGAGAGAAGAGGGAGAAGAGCCGGACGAAGGGCTTCTTTGGGTTTAAAATCTTAATAAATTGCACTTTGGCCCCTGTATTACTGCCTAATTGCTTTTGGCGTTCAGTTTCATTTAATCTTGAGAATTAGAACTAATGTATGATTAAATGAGAAATTAATTTAACGTGATGTTTCCATACAATGTAAATATTCAGAATGTAACTAATGAATGAGTATATTATTTGTAACATGCATTTTGTTGTTTCTATCACAAAAGCTAGAATTGTTTTTTCAGATTAGAAAGTATATATGTATTTTTACTCTAAATTTTGCTTTAATATATAAAATGCAACTGCATTAAATAAATCAATAATTACATCAGCATAATTGCATCAAATCTGAAACAACAAAACAACAATTGTCTTCTGATTCTTTCCTGTGCATATATAAATCCTAGCATCGTCATCCAATTTAACCATCTTTTCTTGATTATTCACCAAATTCGGTACTGAAATGTTCATCGAACAAAGGAGCAACATAAACATACCAAAAAATAAAAAACAATACAAGTGGAGAGACTTGATAAAAAAAACATTCAACCCCATCAGGGATACCTTATCTCAACAAGGACTCAGTTTGAGTGATAGATAGTATCCAGAGTCAGAACAAAAGATGGTTACAAGCTTTTTAAGAGAGAAAAACAAACAATGAAGACCATGCGTGTCTTAGCTGGCCATAGGATGGTTGTGAATATATTCGATTGCAAGCAAGCACGAGTCGATTTTATCAGCTTCCTTGTCAGGAATTTCCAACTTAAACTCTTCCTCAAGAGCCATCACAATCTCCACATTGTCTAAGCTATCCAACCCTAAATCCTTCTGAAAGTGAACATCAGGGGTCACCTGCTCATATATTATCATATTAGATTATAAATTCTGGCTGATAATTACATCATAGTGTTTGGGGATAATGAATAGTGAAAATTAGAATAACTAACTCCTACATAAACCTTAGCATGAGGGGAAGGCGTGTAATCCAGAGATAAATGTTTGAGTTAAAGGAACCTTTAACAATCAAATCAACAAATAGAAATACTCGATTCAATAAAATAAACCAATGCAGAAAAGTAAATACAAGAAGAAACGTTCGTCTCACAGAATAAACTCAATAGTCCAAAGATGATTAAACCCTAACTTCATGACCCGCATAAATAATAGGCACTAAACCCTAACTAACAAAATGACCTAGGCCTTAACATAGAAAGCCCACAACCTGTAACCAACTTAATAATAAATCAAAACGCAACTACTAAACCCCATTCATAACAATAAACCATGAGAAGATCCTAACATACACAGTTCTGAATTGAATTATCTATTCAATTTCAACCTACAGATAAAAGGATGTATATGTACCATGGTTTGCTATGACAAAGAATTGAGCCTTGAAGTGGTGTAATAATAGGGTGAGTTAGAGTTATTTATTCATTATTTAGTTAAAGAATTTATTTTGTAATGAAGGGTATTTAGTCCCTTCATGATAACCAGAAGACTGGTGATGACTAGATAATCAATGAGTCAATTAAGAAAATGTATCAGGAATACCAGAATAAGATAAGAAACTGCATCAGGCATAACAAAACAATAAAGAGAAACAAAAGCCAAATTCAAAACATTAAACTACTAAATATTATTGAAAATTAAACTGTTCAGTAGTAATTAAAATTACTATTAATGGTTAAAAAGCATAATGCAGTTAACCAAATGCATTCCCTTCTAAAGAACCAAGGTAAGTTTATGCACACTTCCATGCTAATGGATCCAAGCAGTCGAAATACTCATTTTGCCCATCCTCTTTCTATTCTCAACATCCATGTACTCACTCATCTAGATAAACAGTAATCGCGATGAAAACCTCAATGCACCCAAAAACTAAAAGGTCAAGAGATACAAAAAGAACGAATATACAATTGCACTTATCCACCACCACAACTGATGATTATAAGATTTTTAAAATGAATTTGTGCCCAGACTACTTCAAAATGAACCTACACAATCCAAATCAAACAGTAGCAAGCAATACAAATGCTTAATATATTCTTTCCCAGTGCTCCAATTCTACATTTACACAAATATAATTTGAATTCGAAATTTGCGCTCACTCAAACCGATAAATATACAGAATTAACATTCTGAAAACTTGAAAACGAAAAGATATTTATTTAACGAAAATGAGTGGGAAGTAGCGTAGACCTTGGATGGATCAACTTTAGGGAAGCTCTTGACGACGTCGAGAACTCGGTCGATTACTGCCTGCTTGTCCAGATGATCGTCGCCGTGGGTCGACATAGATCGAACGGTCGTCATCCGGGATCCGTTTAAGGCTATGGAATGGGTTACTGGTACCCGGATGTGGCGGAGAATGGCGGATCTCAACGCCGAAGCCATTTTTTCTTCGCGCAAACTCTTTTGTTCACTCTCTTTCTCTGTTGGGGATTTTGGGATGGAGAAAATTAGACTTATTATAAGGGCTGGAGGGTATTCTGGCCATTACGTAAGTATAGGTTTATTTCACTTTCGTATTCGATTCTTACAAGTAATATAAAAATAGTCCCTCCTTCCAATTCAACTTAACTCATTTTTTTCCCGATAGAATTACTAAGGAAAGTTGTCAATAGTAAATGAAAAGTTGGATTCCACAAAAAGAGTTTACTTATAGGCAGAAAAGTTACTATATTTGGAATGAGCCAAGATAGATAAAACAATCGAATAAGAAAATAAGATGAGAAATAAAGTTGTAATTTTATTAAGAGCTATTAGTTGTAAATACACAAACTTTGAACAAATTATATTTTATACATGATTTTCGAACCACTCGCATAAACACATGTGGAGAATAATAAAGTTTTGAATTATTTCAAATCTCTCGCTAATTGATGAACCAGTCTATATATAGAATTAGGTTAGAAATTAATTTGAGTCTGTATAGGTAGAATGGTATTCTTTCCAGACTAGGTTAGGTCCAGTCGTTCAAATCAGGTTAGTTGAGTTTCAGTTCTCATCTGACTTCTCTTGACTAACTGATTGATGTACGGGGTATGAGGTGCAAAATTCAAAGATGATGGTCAACATGATCACCCAACTGCCAAATTAATATTGACTAACAGTAAAGCGCCATGTCAACCCTAATGTCATTAATGCTCAAGATCGTTTCGAACACGGAGCCAATGACTTCAATTCTTTTTAGTCAGTCAATTTGGTTGTTGTGTTAGTTTAGTCCGTTATGTTAATTATGTCCAAATTGAACTCACCAAATTACATAAATATCTGATTTTGGGGCATTTCTTATACTCCCTCCGTCCCATTGGAAGCGTCTTGTTTCCAATGGGCACGGATGTTAAGAAAATGATAATGTGTGGTGTATATTGTTTGACTTTTGGATAGTTAAATCTTGTCCACATATTCTTGCTTTTTTTTAGAAACAAAGACGCTTCCAATGCTAGAAATGGAAAACAAAGACGCCTAGGGACGGAGGGAGTATAAAATTGGCTATTTTTTGGAATTTAAAAAATATTAATAATGGTTCGTAAATACAAAACTCAATTAATTAGATTATAATATAAATGGAGATATGTTATAAACTATAAAGAATGTAAAGAATGATAGAAAGAGTGAGAATAAGAGATGTCTAATTATGATGACCAAAGGACCCTATTTATAGAGTTACAAATGTGTTCATGGACTTTAGGGCTTACATAGTCATCACTATATATATATATATATAGGAAATGGATCGAATAAGATCCTAATTTCAAAAGAGATACGAGAACCGATCTCGGTCCTCCATTTTGCAAATCTAAGGCTATCCTTTATTCACCAAAAGGCATTTAAAATTAAATCAAAAATGGAATAAATCTTATCATTAAGGGCAAAAATGTAATCTTCCAACATTTCTTTTCCACTTCTTTTCTTTCTCGATTTCAAAGGGCCAAAAGAAACACAGCAGCAAACTCACAAAGTAACATACGCCCTTGAAATTGTTAATGTGGGAGTAAGAAGTCGATTATCAGTCCTGGGTTCCGTTCTCGTATGTTTGTTGCCTGATTTCAGCCCGTTTTGCTGGTGTATTTCGAAGGCTGATTTATGCCGATTTCTGTCGATTTCGAAGATTGATTTCTGCATATTTTTCTCGTTTTACCAATTTGCATCTAAGGTAAGAATTTGTTATGGTTTTAAAAATATTGTTGTTCGAGATTAGTTGATTGATTTTTTGGGTTCCACTTGTTTATGCTCGTTTTCATTTTATGCGGATTTTTTTTAGATTTCTAGATTTATTTTGTATTTCGATTTTTTTTTTTGGATTAGGGTTTCTGATGGATTTTTGAGATTTATGGATAGATTCAGTAGTGTTGTTCTATTCTGGAAATATTTTGATTTTTGAGATTACTGTTGTTCCACTATTCGTGTTGAATAAGTTGCATCCACTAGATTTTTGAGATTATTGTTGTTCCACTAAGTTGCATCCACTAATCTCAAAAATCTAGTGTTGTTCAATGGAATCATCTAGATTTTTGAGTTTAGTGTGGTTCCACTATTCGATTTCATTTTCTATGCAAAAACAATTTTCATGCATAAGTTTTTGAGTGTTTATGCTGATACGGTTTAACATTCATGCATGCAGTCTGTTGAATGGCTGAATCGTTACAGTCAAATGTGTCTCTTGAATCCGATGATTCCATTTTCATTCCTGATTGCGCGGCTGAATTGAAACCGTATGTGGGACGGAAATTTGATACTTTGGATGATGCCGAAAGTTTCTATAGAGACTACGGAGGTTTGTGTGGTTTCGATATCCGTAAGTGGTCCATAAAACGTCATGGGGATGGGTCTATTATGCGTAGATATATGGTGTGCAGTAGAGAATGGGAGAAATTCATGGATGGTGATAATGTTGAATCCAAAAGAACAAAGCGAAGGTGTAATTCAAAACGGTCATCATGCTTGGCACGCTTCGTATTAAAATCCCACCCCGAAGGTTTTGTTGTTGATCTATTTCATGAGGCACACACACATCCTTTGTTATTCTCAACTCACAAGCAATTCATGAGATACAATCGGACCATGACTTCGGTTCATAAGAATTTCGTCCTTAGTTGTGCGCGTTCTAATGTTGGTCCGGTGAGGTCATATAGAATGTTTAGTGAGTTGGTGGGCAGCTATGAGAACATCGGTTGTGATGGAGTAGATTTTAAAAAATTTCACCGTGATCTTCGTATATGTGTTGAGGATGCGGATGCACAAATGATGTTGGATAAAATGAAGGAAGCTCATGATAGGAACCCTGATTTCTTTTACGAATATTTTACGGACGGAGGGGATAAATTGAAGCGTGTATTTTGGGCTGATGATATATGTATTGGCAATTACAAGATTTTTGGTGATTCGTTATCAAATGATGCAACTTATTCAACCAATAGGTATTTGTTTTTCTCTGTAGCTGATATGAGTTAGTATGGTTATCAAATTATTATTGTTCGCAGTTAAAGTTTTTTGCATACGAAATCTTACGTTTATGCACATTGTCCATATCTTTTATGCACATAATCATATACATTCATGTACTATAGATCAATTCTTTTACCGATTTTATGCTTATGATTCCTTGCAATTATGCTCATACTGATTAGATTTTATGCAAACAAATTAATTGAAATTTATATAATTTTCATGCAGTTACGACATGATTTTTGTTCCATTCACCGGCCTCGACAACCACGGCAAGTGTATTACGTTTGCTGCGGGTTTGTTGTCTTCGGAGACGGTGGAGTCTTATTCTTGGTTACTTAACACATTCAAAACTTACATGGGCGGTTGTCCGAAGTTATGAATAACCGATCAGGATCCTTCCGTGAAGATTGCAATGGAGAATGTTATGCCCGAAACGCGTCATCGCTTTTGTATGTGGCACATCATGCTGAAAGTTCCGGATAAGATTCCGGTGTCATAAAGAAAAAAACACTGATTTCACTAAAAGATTTAATGACATTGTGTGGAATAGCGACCTGCAACCGGAGCAGTTCGACGAGAAATGGAAAGCGATTTTATCAGATTTTGATTTGGTTGGTCATGATTGGCTTGATGGGATGTTTGATCTACGCCATTATTGGATTCCTGCTTATTTCCGAGACTTCTCAATGTCTGGATTGTTTCGCACAACATCCATGTCCGAGAGTGAGAATCATTTTTCCGGACTTACTTAAAATCGAAGGTCAATCTGCTGATGTTTTATTTGTTGTATGAGAGTGCAATAAAAGCTCAACGCCACACACAGGACAAACTTAATGTAGCGGATGATGGTAGTTTACCAATTTTAATAACAACGTTGCCTTTGGAGCGAAGTTTGGCTGCAGTGTATTTAAACACTATGTTCTATAAGGTGCAGGCTGAATAGGTTGAGGCTGTTAATGTGTGTTCTAGTCAGAAAATAACCGACAGTAGTTGCGAGAAGATGTTTGAAATAGATGATAATACAGTTGGTGTTTTCAACGTTACGTTTAATGTTGTTGATTTAAGGGTGTCATGCACATGTAGGAAGATGAAGATGCATGGTCTGTTGTGCAGGCACATTTTGAAGGTGTTGAAGAATTCCAATATCAATTGTGTTCCAGATTCTTGTGTCCTTTCTCGTTGGGGTAGAAATGTGTCTTTCAAACGTTTTGATAAGCTTTCTGAAGTTGGGAATGTCGGTCATTCTGCTGCAGATGTCACTAAGAAGTTGTTGGACGTAGTATTCAAATGTGCGGGTTTGGTTGCAGGCAACCCTGCACGTATGAACGAACTACTGTCTGATTTTGATGATTTGGTCAACAAATATCAGATTCAGGATGAAGGCGGGGCAAGTAGTAAGGGTAACCATAACTCATTTGAGAGTTTTTATGGCTCACACATCCCTCAAGATGTCGAGGTTCTGCCACCAGATCAAGTGAAAACCAAGGGTTCGAGTAGTAGAATACAGTCTAGGAAGGAGGCGGTATTGCGTGCTAAGTTGAAGCCTCAGAGGATGTGTCGGAAATGCAACCAGATGGGACATCACGATTCAAGAAACTGCCTAACGTTAAGGATGTTGAAGATTCGTCTTAAGTTTTTATGCAGAACTTACTACAGACATATGCACTGAACCTTGGCTTTGTTTGCTTTAATTTGTCAAAACTGAATCTCTTGATAATTTCTTATGTTATTTTCATGCATACGACAGTTTATTTTTATGCATGTATTTTGTCACATTTATGCATATATTTTTTAGTACTCATGTTCAAGCTTTATCGTATTTTTTTGGTTGTATTCCTTGTCTGTTTTTTCGTAGTCATGTTCAAGGTTTGATATTTCATGCATACCGTAGTGTATTTTTATGCTTATGGTATGTAATTGCTTTGCATATCCCTTTTTTATGTTCATGTGTATTTATATATCTGCATAATGCCCAATTTTGATTTGTATAAAATACAAGTTATATATGAATAACTTTTAATACTTAAATATACCAAAACACGTGTTCACCTACATTAGTTCAACTAGTGTATCAATAAAAAACAAAAGTACCACAATAACTTCTAAGTTCTACATCCCAAGTTCTTCCAACCAAAGAGTATCACACCAAACTTCTAACTATCAAGCATTTATTTCACACATTCTTTAGAATCAAGTTCATTCTCATCGGTATGACCAACAGCCTCTTGTTCCACTGTCTCCTTCATTTTGTTATCATCGAAATTCATTATGCTCAAGCAGTACCGCATCCTCAAAAGCTTGATTTGCTTCACACCTTTTCTTAAAAATCCCGTGTCCCAGTTGATTACGTCACCCTTGAACGTCTCCATATGCCTCATCAAATACACTCCTCCAAGAAATCATTCATATTTATCAGATTTGCAAAATCAAAATGATTTATGCTCACATTTCTCATAAATCATGCACACATTTATATAATTTCATGCTTACTAAATACCAACCTGAATCCAAAACATTAGATCGGTTCCCCCACACTGGAATGATCATTTCTGCCTCGCATTTCTCAACCATTTTTGCACGGCTCGTGCATTTCATATCCGTCAGGTATTGTGAGAGCGGATATGTCTATGAACGAAACAATATAGACCATTTCAACTATCATTTAAGACCATTAATAATTCTGAAACCAAAAAAAAAGTTATACTACAAATTTTGATCTCCAAATCATTGGGTAAGTTTCCATACTTGACTTTCATATCAATGCTTTTATGATCAGTGGTATTGTCAATTATGAAAGTCCTCTTCATCCTCAAATCAAAACAGATCATGAAGTAGCATCCGTCGTTCTCAATTGGGAAAACATACTACATAAGAAGAAATTTATTTGCAATTATCCAACATTGGCAGAATAAAAACAAGTGAAAGTTGGGGGCGTGTAATTGCGATTACCAGTTGGATCTTCTTATTCAGATTAGCAACTTTATGTGATGTCAGCGTCTTTGTCATTCCAAGGTTGAAAATCTCTTGCTTCTTAAATGAATCAATGTCTTTCTCGGGACACACCACTGTTCCACTCTGTGTTTATTAAATATTGTTAATTAATATTTCACCATCTACATAATCATTGTAAAGTCCCAAATCTAATTGAATTATACGTACCGTCAATGGAGCAAACAACCAAAGTGGTAATTCATCTAACTTAACTTGCTCCTTGTCGTTTAGAATGGCACCCCATGCATCAATTATCACATTATCAACCCAGATGTTTTGCCTCAAGGTCTGCAACTTTTTGGCATAAAACTTTATTTCTTTCCAATCAAAGAGCGGACTTGCAAAAACAACAAAGATAAGCAAGTTATTAGTACATATCAAAGAAGATTAATATTTTGAATTTGAGTTTAGAAAAACAATACCAATTATCATCAGCCACAAAAAGGCTGAACCAACACATTGTAATCTCCATTTTGTCAAAATTCTCGATGCGTCCACGTAACGCAGAATGTAGGGTGATTTTTTTGCCTTTGCATTTTTCATTGACGATTTTTTCTGACAAGGCATTCGGCTTGTAACCTAGATATTCAAAATCATAAGCATAATACCCAATTAATTTTTCAATGTTAAGATGAACATTTAATAAGCGTCGTATATATATTGTACCGCCGTTTTTGAACTCCCTTCACCCTTATTTTCGGAATGAGTTTCTCCCTCATCTTCCTCGTTATCATAGCCACCCTTGAGAATTTTTTCAATACAAGTTAAAACATCATGAAAACTATAAGCATGAATACATAATGCGGTGTGCATAATTTATAAACTACATATGCAATAACTACTTCAATATAATACATAAAGGGGTTCATCCCTGCAAAATTGACAATAATATTGCAACTGTAAAAATCATATTGCATGAAATTTACCATATTAGAGCAGAAACCATGTATAAACTATACACACCAAATATTGTAGTTCTAAATATGTTAATTGAAGAATTTTTTTTCGTGCTTATCCAATTACTACTTTATGCATACACACAACCAATTTTATGCATATCTCGGAAACATATTTTTCAAAAGACAAAACTAACCTAGGCTTCATCTGTATCACCAACTATGCCTTCAATCTGAACTCCTTCATTGCCTGCAAACTGAACTCCTTCATTGGTTTGATCTCCCATAGTCATCTGGTACGAACAAAAAAAAACAATGAAGGAAAAAAAAAACAACATCAGTGGCTCATATATTTAGATAGGTACTAGTACGAATTACCTCTTTCTCCGTATTAACGTGCTCTTCTTTTTTGTTTGCCTCTTTCTCCATATTACCACGCTCTTCATTTAAGCTAATGACAACTCCTGCTATAGCCTCAATCGCCCTAGCCAATTCTGCCTCACCTTGATCCGGGATAAGGTCTGAACCCTGACACTTTACCTTGTCTTCTTTCGAATTTCCCTGAGTGTCACTGTCTATATTTGGCCGAGTGGCAAGAGACTCAACCTTGTCTTCGTTCAAATTTCCCTTCAACATTCAAAATAAACGTACATGTCTGGTATTTTATACTCCCTCCGTCCCACTAATTCTGTCTCAGTTGACTTCGGCACGGAGATTAAGAAATTTTAATTTAGTGTGTATTTTATGAGTTTTAATTGTATAAAGAAAATGACACAGTTTTTTAGGAGTGGTTGGTGGAAAGAAATGAGAATTATCCAAATTTTTGCAAGGCTAGTAAAAAACAATCGATTTATATTTTTTATATTTTTTTATATTGTATTTGAAGAAATAATCTAAAGTTTTGAAAAAGATAAAAATCATAATTTTCTGAGTTCGGAGCGGAACATAATCGAGTGGGAGATAGATTTTTGAAGAGAGAGAGTATAAGAATGTGGGGGTTGAGTAGTAAGTAAGGGGGACCCACTTCATTTTATGTTTAAGAGTAATTTTTACTATTTTAGAAAAGAGGACAGTAATAGCGGGACAGCCCGATTAGGCAAGTAGGACAGTAATAGCGGGACGGAGGGAGTATGTTATAAGCCGAAATAACATTATTTTTACCTTATCAAGTTGTGTAGGTTGGAAAAGTTGTGTCATCCCCAAACTGAAACTCGGTAATTCATCCATGTAATTCTTTACCATAAGCCTTGTCGTGTCAATAGCAAACATGGCTTCCTTCACTTCTTCAGAATCCAGAATTCCCCATCTATCTCTTCAAGTTGGTCATCAACCAATGAAACCGATTCTGGAACACCACAAGCAATGATCTTAGAAGCCACATCTACCGTTTTCTTAAATGAATTGTTGTTAAACAATTCAGACGGTGCCTCCTCAATGAGCTTCATCAGTTTCACCATGTCCTGCAACCACTTCGGCCTGTTTCATTATTAATGAAGAATACTTCAACGACGGTTCTTCAAGCGTTGAAGGACCTGCCCTTTCGCGGCTGCATCCGGCCCCAGCTGTAACATTGTTTTGATTTTCTTCATCCACACTTGCAATATCAACCGGTTCTAATATGCGACCCTCTCTGAATCCACTGTTCTCCAACTCCATTTGTTACCTCTTTCTGAATTGTACTCTATCCCAATTAGTTATCAATGGTAGATGCCTCCCCATGTGCTGATTGAACATCACCACACGATCCACATAAAACAACTGAGAACAGAATGATGTGCATGAAAGTGTTAAATAATGAGCACGAACTAACTTAATGATATGTATAAACGCAGAAACTGAACATACCAGTAGGAAAAGTGACGGTCCAAAAAATGGCTTGGTTTTGTTTTCCTTCCATGTCCTTGTGCTTTCAATGAGGCAGCGGATAACCAACTCACACCAATTCCATTGCCTAGCATCGCTTTGCTCCTCCAACGGGTAGGAAAAGAATGGATAAAGGTACCCGTTCGAGCTTGTTTGAATAAGCGAACTCGAAAGCAAGACAAGAAAATTCACCCTAAACATTTTTCCCGCACTCTTATCTCCTAGCAATGCGGCAGTTACATGATTGACCGATATCTTATGACAACTATCAACAAGTCCGTTAGTTGTGAATTGAGCTACCCATTCGTCCACTACATCACTACGATCGTTAAATTTTTTCCTCCCTATCACTAAATCCCCCTAGGAAACCCAAAAGCACGACGAACATCCAACTCATGGACATCTATTCTCCTACCCTCGGATATCACAAGTTGGGATCTTTTCGGGTCGTAATTGTCAACTACCCAATAACACAATTTATTGGGTAACCTACTCACATCTAACCCCAAAATACCACCAAAACCCATAGATCTTACCATTGCTAACTGCACTTCGTTCATTTTGCTGATGGCTTCCATTAGTGAATGAGGACAACAACGGCTTGTCAATTGATTCACCTCATCATCCCTCTTCGCCATTACTTGTTAGTTTATTGACCTTGCTCATCATGTTTAGCCTTCTTTCGTTTGCCTTTTTGTTGTGGCTCGGTAACATCAGCGGTCTTGTTACCTTTTGCGTTGGCCGACACCTTCCCTTTCTCCTCCACTTTCTTGTTTTTCCCTTTCTCATTCCCTTTCTTATTTTTCACTCTCTCCTTCCCTTTATTCACCAACTTTATTATAGGAACATTCTCGTCCGACGATGTTGTTCTCTTCCTCTTCCCTTTTGATCGCGAAGTTCCTGCGTTTGTACAAAATTTTGTGATTACCAGTGCATTTTATTCAATCTATTTATACTTATACACTCATATTTTTATGCACACACAACTATCTAATTTTTGTATTAATACAGTAATACAGTAGTGAATATCAATTTCATGCACCCACTTTATATATTTTATGCATATAAGTATCATATTTTATGCATACCAATACTACATCGAACTTTCCCTAATCAAAACATTTTACGCATATGACTCAATGTTTTTATTCTAACCTTTCGACCTAATTATGCACACCAACTATATTAATTATGCACATCAATCCAAAATAATATGTACCAATGCAAATAAAATTTATGCATACAATTTAATATTTGTATGCTTATATGTAAATGGTTTTATGCTTACACTTAAAAAAAACCCCATAACAATTTAGAACGAGCTCCATACCAATATTTCAACTTTCATGCACACAGGCACTCAGTTTCATGCAAATAAGCCACAAGATTCATGCATATCAATCAAACTGGAAAAAAAAAGCAGCTAATTTATGAAATACCAATAACAAACCATTCGATGAATTACTTACCTGCGTCCATGCTTTACCGAATGAACCGAAATCCGACTCTCAATCTTAGATGACTTAAATCCACTAACAAACCATTGTCCATCCAAATATCAGTAATAGTTACCCTAATCGATTGTGTTTTGCCAAAATCAAAATCAATAAACCAAATAGATTTCCACGGGCATGAAATAAACAACGAAAACAATGAAAAATGGTTCCTAAACCATAAAAAAACCTAAATCAGAAGTAAATCCGCCAAAAAATTTCTTCACTCAACAATTAATATACCTAATCCGTTTTCGAACGAGTTCACTTCCTCTTAAACAACGAAATATCGGCGCGCAAAAATAATCGAAGGATTTGCAAAATTTTCGCACAAAATACCGACGATTTACACAAACCGTTCCTCTTCAAACTCACAATTTCATCCATGGGTAAACGAAAATAACAACAAAAAAGATGAAACATACCTCTTAATTCGTCGATTACGGACGAGTCTTCTCCAATTTCTACGAAGGAAGTAGAAAAAGAGCGATTGTGTGGAGGATTTTCGCGAGGAAAAAAAGCGGACCGATAAGAATGAGGATAAAGAAAATGAATTAGTTTCCCCGCCCAATCCTAAACCCTTTCAAATGAAACATTTGGGTTTGCCCAAAACGCCCTTTATACATTTTTTTTAAGATTAAATCTTGGCCATTAGATTAGGATGCATCTCCCCTTGATTGATCATCTCTAAAATAAATTGCTGACTCGTTAAAACATTGCCAAAAAAACTCATTGGGATAAAAACCGGCCGAAGGAAAAAGAGTACAATTGTTCCCCCTAAGTATAGTCATTATAGATCCTTGAGTTGGAACATATCGATCTTGTGTACCATCTTCTTGAATGTTGGCATTGGTAATACCTTCGTAAAAGAATCTGCTAGATCATCACTTGAGCGAATTTGTTGGATGTTGATGTTGCCACTGTTTTGGATATCATGGGTTTCATATGATGCCTCGTTAAAAATCTTAACTAAGAAAACTCTTTAGGAAAAAACTTAAAAACGAAAAAAGAGTACAACATTTGACCTTCATGGCCTTTTGACCTTTAGGAGTTGGTCTTATCTTTAGGATAATTTACAACTTATCACTTCCCTTTCAAGATAACAATCTTCAAGGTCTACACAAATATGTACAACACAATTTAATTATCCTAAAAGGCAATTTTAGGGGATATATCTTATACTCCCTCCGTCCCATTACACTTGTCCAGTATTACATTTCGGGTTGTTGTTGGGTGATGATTCAATCCTCAGCATGATCATACTTGTGGGAAATGATTCTATCTTCTATACTGAATCACGCTCAGTAGCCTCGTGCTCTGACTGTTGAGAAGATTTGAAGATCCCAAAACCCTATCTGATTGGTGAACCATTCCTTTGTATTCGTATTTGTCTCTGAGGTTTCAGACTCAGTAGACACTCTGCTCTGGTCAAGGCGCTCAGTAGCTCATCAGCCTCAGCACCAGTGTAGAAGACTCAGTGAATACTGGACTCAGCAGGAGCAAGATATCCGAGAGAGTCGTTGAGGCCCGAACTCGGCGAGGAGTAGTTCACTGGACTCAGAGCTGATTTTCAGTAGACCCTTCTCAGCTGTCTATCTACTGAATACAAAATCAGACTCAGCATCGGCTGACAGTCTTCTGAACTGTCTAAATCTTTTGATAAGCTATCAGTGTTGTCAAGTACGAGGAAGAGAGAAGTCAACTTCAGTTGCCTCGAAGTTTGTTCTGTCTCAACCACCACATCCACCTCGACGAATGACAAGCATACACGTGTCGTCTCACCTACTAAAGCTATAGTCAACATATTTCCGTAAAAGGAGGGAAAGGACACTGTACCTACTACACAAAAGAGCCGTTTGCTACCACAAAAGAGGGAAAAAGAAGAAGATCGTCTCCAACGGATCTATTCTTCTCTCCACTCTATAAATAGAGGGATTATTCAAGATTTGAAGCTCACCCACTACCCAAGAACACATAGAATCAAAAAACGCACAGAGCATTCAAACGAGTGAAATTAACGACTAAGTCTTCCGCAAGAATCAACCGAGTTATCTCCGGCGAAAGACTACATCCAGCTCAAAAGGAACCAAGCTGAACCGACATAAGCTTCTAGTATCCAAGCGGCCCGACACGAACCTATAGCTAAACCCTCGACTGTTCGTCGCTCAGATAGCTATATTCTCGTTCCTTATCCCTCTAACCCTAAGCTCACTTGTTATATCCATAGCTTAGACGAAGGAGTTCACATTTGAACCCAATCCTTATTGTATAAGGACTCCTTCATTGTTGGAGAAGTTTGTCAAACACTTAAAGTTTGATAGAATTGTAAATCGGGACTTGCTCAAGTATAATCCCCAAGCCACGGCTTTGTCCAGTGTGCCAAGCCGACCGAGACTAACTCGGTATAATAAATAGCCTCCCGATCTATCGGGACAAGTGGACGTAGGATTGTTGATATCCGAACCACTTTAAAAATATCTGTGTCGTTTACTTCCTGTTTCATTGGTTTTTCTGTGCATACTGAACATCATATTTAAAATCGATTTAACTGTCTCAGTATTCTGAACTTCTTATCTACTGAACTGAGACTTGCATAAAACGTTTTCCTCATTAAAACTGATTTGGGCCTACACAATTCCGCACACTGAACTCTCACTGATCGATACTGAATTCTGACCTAGTCAGTTAGCAGATCTCGCTGAGTCAAGTACTCTTTTTAGCCTTTAACACGATTGCGGTTATGCAGTCTGGCCACGAACTATTTCGATGCACGGCACCTTCCTGAATAGGACTGTTCGTGTTCGAAAGTTGAGAAATTTGGATTCAGGTGTATTCACCCCCCCCCTCTACACCTGAACTCACTCACGGGACCAACAATTGGTATCAGAGCAGGAGTTCTTTGACTCTTGTTATCTTTGAGACTGGTCTATTCGAACGGATCCGAGGGAAAGCGTTTTTTTTTCGCATATCACTCTACATTCATATCATTATTCTTCATGGCTGATATGTCGGGTATAAGGATGGTACCTATGTTCTCGGTGGAGAACTACGGAGTATGGCGAGTCAGGATGGAAGCTCATCTGACATCCCTCCATGACAGTATGACTGAAGTGCTTGAAGATGGACCTATCGTTCCTATGATTGATAGTGTCGTGACTCAGGACCAAGCTCAAGGAGGAGGAATGGTGACTAGGAAGAAGATCCCCAAAGACAGAAGTCTCTTCACTCCTGAAGAGAAGAAGCTTCACAATCTAGACCGAGTCGCCGAGAATGCTATACTAACCACCCTGAGTGATTCTTATCTTGGCGGGGTTCGGGGAATGCAAGGCTCGCTAAAGAACTCGGGATGCTCTTGCGCTACCGAGTCGAGGGACTCGGAAGATTAAAGCCAACAAATTAGCGCTGGAACTCCAAAAGCCGGAAAGCTTGTCTCTCATGCCCGGGGACAAAATCGAAGATCTAAACGTCGATTTACCAATCGATGAATTCTATCAATGGGCTGGGAAAGACATTCAAGAATCGAGAGATGAATCCGAAGATTCGAGGCACCTGCCGGACGGACACTTGGACACCTTTTGCCACTTTATTGCGATATTCGATTTAGATGCTTTGTGTCTCCCGACCATATCTTTCGTAATTACAGAGCGAGAGGAGTATGAGTTCGACGGACCTCAAAGAAAGCCGAGGGCCGAAGGCGATACGAAGATTGACCATGCTTTCAAAGCTACAGTAAGCACAACATCTCCGGCTACGAGCAAGACGACGAGTAAGGCGAGCCTTCACTCACCGACCTACAAGAAGGAAGTCTAGCTCGTGGCACGCGGCGCTCGCATGATGAAGTATCGAAGGGGAAAGAAAGGCTTAGAAAACCGACCAAAGCATACCGAGATACAAAAGGTAAGTCGGAATATACACCTAAACGCGCTCCCGATACTCAATTTTTCGAATGCGTAAAGAAAGATGACTCAAGCACCCTCAAGGGATAGTTCAACCAAAGAAGAAAAAGTCATCACTTGCTACAACCGCAAAGAAGCCGGGACATTATCGGTATGATTATCCCGAGCTCAGTAGTGCCGAACGCGCAAAGACGCAAGGCAAGGGAGAGAGAAATTCGCCCGTAAAAGACAATCCTACATAGGTGGCGAAATCTCGGACGACTCGGAAGAGATCGACTCCTTTATGGATTCATCTGACGATGAAGCAGCTTTCATGGCCTTAGAGCGTAAAGCAGATGAATCAACTGAAATGTGCATGATGGCAGGCGAAGAGGATGAGGTAAATTCTCATGAACCAGTTAACTCCTCTTCACACCGCACACACGACACTATTTCACAGTGCGGATGGGAATTTGGACATCTCGACCGCATATGAAGATCTACTAGATGAACAAATTCAGATGAGTCTGCAGCTCAGTAAGACTCTTCAGGAGTTGGATACCCTGAAAGTGGAGAATCAGAGACTTTCTCAGGAGAGTCAGGTTGTTACTGAGGCCGAAAGACTTGTGTTGAGACTCGGGGGAGGAGATAAACTCTCCGATGGCCAAATCAAGAAGATCGGATTTGTGCCTTGACCAATGACTTGACTCTAAAGAAAGATCTTGGGCCGAGTCTCATGAAGCAAGAACGTCAGGACTTGGGCACCGAGCACGACGCACCGAAGAAAAGTGATGATGTCCGGAGGAACACGATGACCGAGAGGTATATGGGCGCAGAGAAGAAATTGGAGGCTATGCTAGCAAGCAATAAGCCAAAGCACTGCAAGGAAGGACTTGGATTCAGTCTAGGAGCTTCCTCATCCGCCCAAGACACTCAATAGTACGGCTTTGGCGATAGATTTGTTCGAGGGGAGACTATCAACGCAGATATACCGAACCCCTAGCAAAGAACAAACGGAAGATGAAACTACCTCATCCCACACATCAGCATTCGACAAGAAGATCAATGCCAAGAAACCCCGGTTCGATCGAGGGGGAACCAAGCAAATCAAACTTGGCAGATCAGTATGGACCTCCGAAGGCGCGCTCTGCTCAGTATGGATCATATTATTATGAACCTATAGTCCGAAGAGGCTCCAAAGGTCAGAAGAAGAAAAAGGCCGCACGAAGGCAAAGGTCCAGCAGTCACCAAACTCAGAAGATCAGGACTCCTGAACCTCAGAAGCCTCGGGGAAGTCGACCGCGACCGGTCCGGTGGTCGAGATATGTTGACTCCGAGTGGAAAGAAAATGTCTGAAACCACCAGGGTTGTTAGACAGATTTGGGTTACTAAAAACTAACATCTAAGGACCCAAAATCAAAAATAAAGGGTACCTGAATATAATTCTGTTTTGCAGGTGCGTAAAGACCCATGGTATGTGGACAGCGGATGCTCAAGACACATGACATACCAAAGGAGTCTACTGAAGAATTATATCACTGAAGAAGGACCCAGAATTGAGTTCGGAGACAATGCAAAAGGCTATACCAGAGGATATGGAACACTCAGCATTGGGCGCCAGCGTTCAAGAGTATCATATGTTGAAGGACTTCACTTAATCTTCTCTCTGTTAGTCAATTTTGTGATAACTCAAATAGAGTGATATTTGATTTGGTTTTACGTGATGTTATTGATAAATCCACGGGGAAAACGGTGTTATCGGGTTCGCGCAAAGAACATATATGTAGTGATGGAACTCAATCTGAACCCGAAGCTTGCTTATTGGCGAAGAATGACAACCGCACGGGGTGGCTATGGCACAGAAGACTCAGCCATCTCAACTTTAAGACGCTCAACAAGCTTGCAAGAGACACTCTAGCAAGGGGAATGCCGAATGAAGTATTCAGCAAAGACACTCAGTGTGAAGCATGTTTGAAGGGAAAGCAAACAAGGAATCAAAATCCACCCGTTCCATCTCCTTCCACCGATGGAATCCTTCGGTACTACATATGGATTTGTTCGGTCCAGTCTCCCCGATGACGATCGGAGGCGGAAAATATGCATTAGTGGTCATAGATGACTACTCGCGCTATACATGGGTCATATTCATTGCCAACAAGTCGACGTCGAAAATAGAGTTACCAACGCTTCGAAAAAGCTCGGTGTCGAGAAGAACACCAAGATCGAGAAAAATACGTTCGCAGAGGAACCGAGTTCCTTAATTCCATGGTAAAGGAGTTACGCAAGCGAAGGAATAGAACATGAGACTTCAACTGCACGCACACCTCGGCGAGAATGGAGTTGCTTCGAACGAAAGAACAGAACTCTAAAAAGAGGCGGCTAGGACTCTACTCGCAGACTCAGGACTCCCAACCAAATCTTTGGGCAAAAGCTAATGATATTGCATGTTATACTCGGAATAGATCTCTCTCGACAAAGCGAAGATAAGCGGACACCCATATGAACTATGGAACGCAGGAAGACTTCTCTATCTTATTTCCATATTTTTGGTTGTTCATGCTTTATCCACAATAATGGGAAAGATCAGTCAAGACTTTTGATAGCAAGTCGGATCGGGGAGTATTCTTAGGATACTCTCGGGTCGACAAAGCTTTGAGTATTCAACTATCGGACCCCTTGCGTGGAGGAAAGCCCTCATGTTGTTTTTAACGAGTTTGCTGCGAAGACAGGAGCAATAACTCAAATTCTGAATCGAGGACATCAAGTAGCGCCTACAGGATCTAAGCTTAAAAGACAAACCCGAAAAGATCCGGCTATGTTGGGATGATGATTCGGACGAAGAAAGCGAAGACAAATCTATCGAATCTCAACCCAGTGAGCAAGTAGGCTGAGCAGTTGATTCTCCCGAACAGAATCAATCCCGTGTAACTTCAGTCGATGAAGAAACCGTTGAGGTAACTGAGACCAACACTACCGAGAGCAACACCTCGGGGGGAACGTCTAGTAATGTTCCCGAGTGAATGCCCCCGAACTCGGTGACTCGAGACCATACTCTTATTCTTGAATTACTTCAATCTCGAGAATAGTACAACCGAAATGCCTAACTTACCTACTATCCGTGTTGAACAAGTTTCGGATGAAGAGTTGAAACATCGTAGATCGTGGCTCGATGCTCTGGCCGCCGATTTAATCATTGGAGATCCTTCGGCAAATGTCAAGACAAGATCCAGTTCTGTCAAGGAGAAAGCGCATTATTTTCCACGCTTCTTGTCTCCGAAGAGCCTCGGACCATTGAGGATGCAATGAAAGATCTTGGCCGGATCATTGCTATGCGGGAGGAGCTGAATCGGTTCACGAGAAACGAAGTATGGGAGCTTGTAGACGGACCCCGGCATCAACATGTTATTGGAACTAAATGGGTCTTCAAAAACAAGCGAGATGAAAAACAACGTTATAGTAAGGAACAAAGCAAGACTCGTGGCTAAAGGCTATTGTCAAGCCGAAGGGATAGATTTCGATGAGACGTTCGCTCCGGTTGCAAGATTAGAGGCAATCGAGACTATTCCCGGCCTACGCAACACATCAACGATTCGAGTTTATCAAATGGATGTGAAGTCTGCGTTCACGAATGGCGTGCCTTGAAAGAAGAAGTCTATGTGGAACAACCGCCCGGCTTTCGCGAGGGGACATCAAGTATATAGACTCAAAAGGCTCTATACGGGTTAAAACAAGCACCCGGGGCTTGGTACGATACCCTGTCCGAGTTTCTTCTTCGAAAGGTTTTCGGTAAAGGCACGGTAGACCGCACTCTATTCAAAGCATTCGACTGGAAGAAGACTTATTACTTGTGCAGATCTACGTGGATGACATTATATTCGGATCAAAGAATGTCATCATGTGTCAGCAATTTGAAAAGATGATGAAGGATAAGTTCGAGATGTCGATGATGGGTGAAATGAACTACTTCCTTGGTTTTTAAGTCAAGCAATCTGAAAAGGGAACGTTCATCAACCAAGGCAAATACACTCAAGACCTCATCAAAAGATTGGTGCACGTCCAGGCAAATCAATCAAGATCCTCGATGAACACGAATATGAAGATAGATCTTGATAAAGAGGGAGTATCGATGAGACCAAACCGAATACCGTGCTATAATTGGTTCTTTATTATATCTAACAGCTACTCGTCCTGACATAACTTATGTTATAGGTGTATGTGCTCGATTTCAGGCGAATCCCAAGCAGAGTCATATGGACTCAGCAAAGAAGATTCTCCGCTATCTAGGAGGAACACCTGACATGGATTTGTGGTATCCAGCTGATGATAATATTGAACTAACTGGTTATTCTGATGCTAACTATGCAGGATGTAGAATAGACCGAAAATCAACTTCAGGAACATGTCAGTTCCTTGGCAGCAAGCTGATCTCATGGTTTTCAAAGAAACAGCACTCAGTGGCCACGTCGACTACTGAAGCTGAATACATGGCTGTTGGAAGTTGTTGCGCCCAGATCCTTTGGCTGAGACAGCAGCTGAGAGACTATGACGTCATTCAGAATGAAGTGCCGATTTTCTGCGACAGTACCAGTGCTATTGCAATCACTCAGAACCCTGTACTTCACACGAGATGCAAGCACGTGGACATCAGACATCACTTCATTCGTGACCATGTCGAGAAAAAGGATATCAGGATGGAGAAGATCCATACTGACAAGCAACGGGCTAATATACGACCAAGCCTCTAGCCGAATCCAGTTCGAGAGAACTTTCAATAGAGCTAGGTCTGTTGGACCTCTCGACCCCGGTCAGGAAGAGGTTTCGGGAGAGAGACATTTCAAGTATAGGGGGAATGTTCACTCTCGATCGATACATTCGATGCGTAGAGACAGAAACCATCTACACGAGGTATCAGCTGACTACTATGTTCAGCTGACAGGTTTGCGTATCTCTACTCAGTGTAATTTAATACCAACAGTACTTTGCATTTATGACAAAGATTCAGCATGACATTAATATCTTTTGGTTTGTCTTTATTATTAACGGCTCACATTTAATGCACGACATTCCATACATAAGCTTGTTGAACTCTGCACGCATTTAATGCATGTCTTTTCAAAGTTACTACTTAGGCTATTTTACAACTGGCTTTGACTTAGGTGGCTTTTGTGATCATTGCCTATTTTTAACTTCTAATCTTAACCGTCCATATCATAAAGCAAGTTTAAGTTCAGCCTTCAATCGAAAACCGTTCATCTTCATACTTGATATATATATTCGATCCTATCCTTGAAACCGCCATTAGCATACTTCATAACTTTCAAATTCCGAAAAATCCGAGATCTGCATACGCAATCCTTACTTACATCTTCACTCTCAATCTTATCTCGAATTTTATCTATTGGTATGCTTATATCTGTTAATGTATTTACTATATTTTTCAGTATCGCATTGTAAAGTACTGTTCTATCCAAGAAACGATACTGATTCATTTCTTGTAACAGGTACTATGGCTGGTATATCTGTCAGTTCTCCCGACAAGATAGAAGAAATCGTCAGCAAGGGCCGTATCTGGTGCGAACCAGTTATGGAGTTCGACGCGTGCGATCTCGAGTTCATGGATGAGATATTCACATATCTGAGGAAATCCGGCCTTGAGGAGTTTCTATCGAGGAAGCCGACCTTCTTCCTTCCTTGACAAGTGGCGGAACTTTATCTGAACTCCGACTCAGTTGGAGGAGACATTCTGGCGAGGTTCGCTGTTAACGCTATTGACGACGCATCGAGGATACTGAAGCAGATGTCCATTAAACAAGCGCTGAAGAAGAGCTTCAACCTCCCGTCTTGAAGGTGTCCGCTCTCATATCTGAAGCATTGGCCCAGCAGCAACAGCAGTTTCAGACTCAGCTAAGGACAATTCAGGAGGGACAGGCCAAGCTCCTTGAACAATTTCGGAACGCCTTGTCCGCTCATGCGAGTCGGTCACCGAGCAAGCCCGGGCCACGGAGAACAAACTAGACCTCATTCAACTGGTCGTGGAGGACAAGATCGGTGAGAAACTCGCTGAACTGAAGTCAGAAGCCGTTCTCTCTCATGCAGCATACAAGGACGCACTCATATCTGAGAGGAACGAGCTGCATCTAGCCTTGGAGAAAGTGCATACCAGATGGACGACTTGTCCAGCTGTTTATCGAAGCTAGAGAAAAAGATACTCATCCTAACCCTACTGTACATGATGATGCCAAAAAGGGGGAAGGAAAGAAGAAGAATCTTGAGAAAGAAAATGAAGGAAAGAAAAAGAGTGCGAGAAGGCGACTCCCACCAAACCTTCTAGACTACGAAGGGGGCGGCTGCGAAGGAAAGAAGGGGCGAGCGAGAAATCTATTGCCGACTTAGCAAAACTCGGTCTCGAAAGCTCGGACTCAAACTCGGGTAAGGCCGGGGGTGTTTGAGCTGAGCCACGGCACAGCCAAACGGCCCAGTGGCTCAGGACCCAGCCTACTCAAGCGGCAACCCGAGACTCCCAAAGACATTATTAAGGAGGTTCTTGAGTACGCCGAACAGAGCGGTGGAGGACTCGAGAAGAAGAAGAGGCTCCTCTTCCACCACCCGAGTTCAAGAAGGCAAGGGCAAACAAAAGCTTAAAATTCCAACCCCTCCAGCAAAGCGATTAAAGGTACATATCTGCTCGAGGAGGAAGCCCCGAATAGTTGCGGATGAGAGGCGCGGAGAAATTGCGAGAGGCCGAAGGCTAACAAGCCAAAGTCTAAGCTTTGCCAAAGGAAAGACTAAAGCCCCATCGAGAGGAGGAAAGAGAAGCGCTAGGCGCCTCCGAGAAAGCTCATCATAACGGAGATGAAGAGGACGAGAGACAAGGGAAAAGGAGCAAGCGAGCAGAAGAGTACGGAAAGGCGGGGTACATCCAAATCTAGATCTAGTACCTCTCTGAATCGAAAGAAGCCCCTCGACAAGCCACCGATACACAAGGAGAAGAAATTGAAGCCATATTTGATCGATGAACAGATATCTATACGAGAGGCGAGGAGGCAAGACAGTTCGAGTGCCGAGAGACGAGAATTTGGAAGGCGGAGACCTTGAAGCTATGATGAAAAGGGATCGAAGAGGATGCCAGTGAGAGTGCCTTCTAAAGGCGATATTCCATACGGATACGTAGAAATTCGGGAAGCCAGTGACACGAAATTTCAAAGATGGCCAAGAACGAGATGAATGGATACCGGCTCATTTCAATCAAAAATGGGAAAATGCAAAAATTGAGTTCATCAAGAGGAACTATTTACGGAGGTTACGGTCCAGCGGACAAGGATTGAAGCTTACATGGAATGGATGTTCGCTGCGAACCGAACTCTACCCATACCTCGACAAAGCCATATACGAAGGTATAGAAGTCGGTGTTCGGGACCCGAGAATCATACCTCCAGAGAAGACAGGGATGACTCGGTACACTATGGTACGATTGAAGCGGAAGTGAAGCATGCGGCAGCGAAGAAAGAGCTTGCGAAGATGAGCCTGATTTTGCGGAATTTACGAAGCTAAGGAAGATCACATACGGGATGTATGGAGTGCCGCTCCTTGAAGATCGGACTCAAGAGTTCATGGACGGAATCAAGAAGTTCGGTGGCCCTCCTCCTTAGATCTTTAGCTTATTCTCTTAGCATAGCAAGATTGTATACATCTTGAATTTCTCTTATATTTTTATACAATCTGCGTTTGGCTCGACAACTAATTGTTGTCTATACAGTGTGTTTGTTTTATGATTTAACACTTCGAGAATCATTGAAGTGATTCTTGGCACACACACTCTCTTTATTACATGTCGGTGATTGCTTTGATAGATTCGGCTAGCTTTGTTTTGTTTGCAATGGGGAAATTGTTCTGTTTACCTGTTTGCTTTATAGTCTAGAACCGATGGAACATCTCCACTGATCCTACTTGTAATATTTGTAAGGAGTTTTGTTTCTATCTCGTTTAGTGTTAGCATAGATGATAGGTTTTGGCATCATCAAATAGGGGAAATTGTTGGGTGATGATTCAATCCTCGGCATGATCATACTTGTGGGAAATGATTCTATCTTCTATCTTGAATCACGCTCGGTAGCCTCGTGCTCCATCGTTGAGAAGATTTGAAGATCCCAAAACCCTATCGATTGGTGAACCATTCCTTTGTATTCGTATTTGTCTCCGAGGTTTCGGACTCGGTAGACACTCTGCTCTGGTCAAGGCGCTCGGTAGCTCATCGGCCTCGGCACCGGTGTAGAAGACTCGGTGAATCTTTGGACTCGGCGGGAGCAAGATATGCGAGAGAGTCGGTTGAAGCGAACTCGGCGGGAGTAGTTCTTTGGACTCGGAGTTGATTTTCGGTAGACCGCTTCTCATTGTCTATCTACTAAATACAAAATCGGACTCGACATCGGGTGACGGTCTTACGAAGCTGTCTAAATCTTTTGATAAGCTATCGTTGTTGTCAAGTACGAGGAAGAGAGAAGTCAACTTGGTTGCCTTGAAGTTTGTTACGTCTCAACCACCACATCCGCCTCGACGAATGACAAGCATACACGTGTCGTCTCACCTACTAAAGCTATAGTCAACATATTTCAGTAAAAGGAGGGAAAGGACACTTGTACCTACTACACAAAAAGAGCCGTTTGCTACCACAAAAGAGGAAAACCATGTTGAGTCGGTTATCGATCTTTGAATCATGTTTACTAGACAGTCTTCTGAACTGTCTAAATCTTTTGTAAACTGATTTGGGCCTACACAATTCCGCACACTGAACTCTCACTGATCGATGCCGGACTCGACCTAGTCGGTTAGCGAGATCTCGGTGAGTCGAGTACTCTTTTTAGCCTTTAACATGATTGAGAATAGGCGTGCAGTCTGCTTGAACTATTTGATGCGGCACCTTCACGAATAGGGCCCGTTCGTGTTCGAAAGTTGAGAAATTTGGATTCAGGTGTATTCACCCCCCCCCCCTCTACACTTGAACTCACTCACGGCTCTTTTGTGTCTCAGAATAAATTAGTTGTAGCAAATTAGTTTACATATTTACATGGTTTTCCCTCTTTTGTGGTAGCAAACGGCTCTTTTGTGTAGTAGGTACAGTGTCCTTTCCCTCCTTTTACGGAAATATGTTGACTATAGCTTTAGTAGCAAATATGTCACACCAGGAGGAAGGTAGCCTTACTGTAAACCCTATTATTCCTTCAATTGGTATCAGAGCCTGGTTTAGGCTCTGATTGTTGCATAATTAGGTTTTATTTCGTCGTTATCGGGCTATTTCGTGTTTGGGGCGGCCTGCGAGCCACTGTTTTGACCCCGTTGTAACGTTTTTCTCGTGATAAAATCCACGAGTAGTTGATAGGATCAATGTGCTATGTGATTGTACTGTTTGTTGTACTGTAATTGGTCCGATTGGCACGAAAATCGAGGCGCGACGGAGCGGAAGGGCGAAAACTTAGTTTCTGGCAGAACACGGGCGCCGACTTGCGACAGCGCGTGAGGGCGCGTGCTACAGTATCCTTCCCATCCGTTCGGATAGGTTTGTTCTTCTTCGCGTTAGCTTCGTCTGGATAGGTCGCACGACCCATTCCGATTTCTGGTTTGTCCGGAATAGCGTCGGAAAGGAGAAGTGGTCGTGCTGTCCAGAAATTCCCAAATTGGCAGAAACCCTAGTTTTCTAGGGTTCCGCTGCATTTGCGGCGGCGATTCCCGGCAGTTCCGGGGTCGGATTTCCGATAGGCTTGGACCTATGGAATCCTCGTCTTATGAGCTTCGCGTTGATAGGTCGTATGGGATCATCCGATCCCGGATGCGGCCGGAATTGACGTCTGAAGTTTGCTTCGCTCGTTATGAATTCGTTCCGGCAAATCGTTTGAAATTCGGGAAATTGAGGAACTAATCTCGGCGGAATCCGTTACCCGGTGGTCGTGAGTGTTCCAATTACGTTTCCCCTCTTTCAATTGATCGAATCGCGGTTCGGAAAGGGGAGAATTCGGGCGCGAAGGCGCGAAGGTGGAGCGCGATTTATCACGCGAAGAAACGGCCGCGCGCGCTCCAGTGGCTGTTCTTCACAGCCCGACGTCGTGGAGACGTCCGGAAGGGCGGGGACAATCGACGAGGCGGAGGGAGGCGGCGGGAGGCGGGCTGCCGCGCGCGGCAGCGCGACAGCGCGAACGCGCGGCTGCGCGCGCTCCCGGCCCGTTTTCGGCGACAGGGCCCGGACGGAGAGGGGTGGGAGGCCGCGGCGAGACCCTCCCCGATCGGCCGCGCAGCGCGCGCGGCTGGAGCGTCGGCGGCGGCGACTTCTCGGCGAAGAAGGCGATGATGACGTGTCGGTGGCGTGGCCGCTACGTCGGCCACTGGTTGAGTCGGCATCCGCGTGTGCGCCACGTGGCGCCACGTGGCGGACCCGTGCGATGTAGCGGCAGCGGTTTTCGGAGCGATTTTGGTCGAAGATTTCGAAGATCCGTATCATGATCGGGATATGTAATAGTTAGGAATTACGTGTTTTTAAAAGCCAGATAACGTTTTTATATTTCCTATTTGCGTATTTATTTTTAATTATGCTTTAGCATGCAATTATATGATTAATTGCGCTTAGAAAAGCATGTAAATATGTCTTTATTAAAGCATGTTTTATTTTTCGCGAGCACGTTTTATTATGTGCGTTTAGAAATTGCATGCTTTAGGAATTATGTGTGATTGCATGATTCGTTACAAACCTTTTGAACAAAAAAGACTAAGCAACTTTAAAATTAAATGTTTAATTAGATTCCATTAATTTGGATATTAAACACTTAATCGGACCTCCATTAATTGGACTCTACACGAAAGTAGTAAGATTATGTAAGTAAACGTCCACTGCGTGGCTTGCTTGCATTTTGAGCTACCGAGTTTTGTGAGATGAGTTTTCCAAAATAATATTTGATTATTATTGAGTAGTGGGAGCGAAGCGTAAACGTCCACTGCGTGGCTTGCGTGCCTAGTAAACACGAGTACTCCAGAAGGTAATAATTAAATAGGATGGCTAATTAGATCAAATTGAATGCGGCATGGTTCGAGTAAGTATGTCAATTTCAAGGATTTGATTCTATTTGGTCAAATTAATGGTCAATGCTTAGATGTCACCGCAGTACAATTCACTTCCCTCGAAGTCCCTTCCCGCGTTTTAATAGTGACATGGTCCGAGTATATCGAACTATTAATTTCATTCGTCTTAAGAACCTTGCGTGGATTGGAATTAAAGAGCTAGGTAAATAGCTTGGTTTAGGGTTACGCTAGTAAACGTCCACTGCGTGGCTTGCTAGTGAAATTCCTAGAGCGGTTCGAGGTTTTTAACATCATTGGTTTTTCAAAAGGTTACAATGATTGTTAATTACGAATTATGTGCAAATATTAATTTTATACATGCTTTTAATTTATATTTTTTCGAGATATGTCCGTTCGAAAAACTTTAATTTCGAGTTCCTAAACAGTCTCACCAACCAAACCTAACGGGTTTACAATTTTAAATAATTTTACAAAGTGGAAGAGATATCTTACCTTCCCAATAAATGCTCTCTGCAAAGGTTCTATAAGAACTTCTTTTTTTAGGACCGCTATGTCTAAGAAACGAGTTTACTTTGAGTATGTTACTCAAATCTTTGGTAGCGGTCAAAGAGGTTATAGAAAAGGGCAAGAGTGCTCAAGTCTTGAATATCCCTAGTAGTTCAAGGAATCCTACGAAATGCGGAAACCAGAAAAAGAACGAAAGGGTGGACATTTCAAGAAGAAGCGTGGGAGTAAGAAGACGGTCCTTACCGGCGACATGCGAAATGTCGAAAGGAGAAAGGAAGGTTCTTCAAGAATGGTAAGAAAGGACACTGGAAGAATTATAATCCGGATGTCAAGGCAAAAGCAGAAAGAGACGCGAGTCGCTCTTGTGCTTGAAAGCATTACGGTTTCCTCTTCTACCCATGAATGGGTAGTGGATTCGGGGGCAACTGTTCATGTTTGTTACACCTTGCAAGGTTTCTTGCAGAAAAGGTAATTGAGCAATGGTGAGGTGGTAGTCTCAATGGGCAATGGATTGAAAGTTCCTGCAATTGCCATTGGAGATTTAAATCTATCTTTTGATAGTTCTGTTTTAGTACTTAAAGATGTTTAATATATGCCTGAGTTTAGGCGAAACATTATTTCTGTTTCAAAACTCTACACCATGGATGGTTATAAATCAAGTTTTGATAGTGAAGTTTCTATCATGAAAGACGATGATTTTATGCGTGGTGGACCATTAAAGCGGATCTTTATATACTATTACTTGTAAACCGCGTAGTTACGTTAGTATTGCTTCCTCATCATCAAATCCTAAGAAGAGGAAAGAGTCTTCTAAGGTAAACCAAACTTATCTATGACACTTAAGACTAGGTCACATCAATCTTAACAGGACTCAGAGGTTGGTGGAATATGGATCATTGGAGTCTCTCCAAGATTGAACCGTTTCCAACTTGTGAAACCTGTTTGGAAGGAAAGATGATGACTAGGCCTTTGAAGGCAAAGGGTTATAGAGCCACAGAAGCATTAAGTTTGATACATTCGACTTGTGTGGGTCTATGTCTACACAAGCTCGTGGAGGGTATGAGTACTTCGTCAAATTTGCGACGATTACTCGAGGTATGGATATGTTTACCTTCTTTGCCACAAGTTGGATTGCTTTGAAACCTTTAAGGAATTCAAGGCGAAGTGGAGAAGAAGCTAGGTAAAGAAATCAAAACACTACGATCTAATCGTGGTGGGGAATACTGTCCAACGAGTTCAAGGACTACTTGACGAGAATGTGGGATTACATCCCAGCCGATAGCACCGAGGCACGCCTCGGCGAGAATGGTGTGTCGAGAGAGAAGGAACCGAAGTCTCTTAGAGATGGTTCGGTCGATGATGAGTTATGCAACTTTGCAGTTTTCTTTTGGGGATATGCCACTAGAGGCGCAACATACTGGCCGAATCGTGTGTCTTCCAAGTCGGTACAAAAGATCCCTTTCGAGTTGTGGAGCGGGCACAAACCCAGTATGCACCACTTAAGGATTTGGGGTTATCACCGCATGTCTTTGAATAGGCGGGCCGACAAATTGGAATCACGTTCGAAGTGATGTTGTTCATAGGGCGTTCGAAGAAAACGAAGAGTGGATACTTTTATGATCTAAAGAACGGAAGATCGTTGTTAGCCCTAACGCTCGGTTCTTAGAAGAGGATTACACTAGTAACCATAAATCTCGAGTCGACATCATCCTTGAAGAATTACAAGGTGGTCGAGTTCCACTTGAACGGCCAGTAGTGCAAGATAGTACTTCACGAGTAAGCGCACAATCCGTTAACACGGCTCCTAACAACGTTCGACGTAGTGGGAGGGTGATATTTACACCTGATCGGTATGTTCACTAGGGAGACGTTTGATTATCTCCCGGCGGATGAACAAGATATCGTGGATCCACTGGACTTACAACGAAGCGATTGGGAGATGTAGATGCACCATGGACTCGAAATTTGAGTCCATAAGCGATATGGATGTATACGAGATCACCGAACTACCGAGGGCTGCAATGCTATTGGTAGTAAGTGAGTATATAAGAGAAAGAGAGAGCACCGAATGAAGAGATCATGGCGTTTAAGGCCAGGCTAGTGGCGAAGGGTTTTACCCAGAAAGAAGGTATCGATTATGAAGACACCTTCTCACTGTAGCAATGATCAAGTCCATTCGATTCTCCTTGCCATATCAGCTCACATGAACCTAGATGTACGGCAAATGTATGTCAAAACCGCATTCCTAAACGGTCACCTTGAAAAAGGTAGGGACATCTACATGAAACAGCCAGATGGTTATGTGAAGGAGGGCGAAGAGCATCTAATTTGGAAGCTTAAGAAGTCTATTTATGGGCTTAAGCAAGCTTCCCGGTTATGGCACCGGCGTTTTGACGAGGTAGTCAAATCCTATGGATTTGTATCCTGTCCGAACGAGGTGTGCGTATACCGCATCTGTGTTAATGGAACAGTGGTGTTTCTTGCACTTTACGTAGATGACATCCTTCTCATTAGCAATAATGTTGAAGTGTTATCAGACGTAAAGACGTGGTTATCCGAGCAGTTTCAAATGAAGGACTTAGATGAAGCTGCTTACATCCTTGGGATCAATGTTATTCGAGATCGCGGGAAGAAGGATGTTAAGCTTGTCACAAGTGTCCTACATTGACACTTGTTATTGCTCGTTTTAGCATGCAAAATGCCAAGATAGGTTCGATTACCTTTCGGACATGGCATTTTTCTATCCAAGAATCGGTGCCCTAAAAACGCACGAAGAGATAGAAAGTATGAGGTTAGTACCATATGCTTCCGTTGTCGGTAGCCTCATGTATGCGATGCTTTGTACGAGAGCGAGATATCTCACATGTTGTATGCATGGTCTCAAGATATCGATCCCAACCACAGGAAAGGAACAACTGGGCTGCGGTCAACCATATTCTCGAAGTACCTTAAACGGACTAGAGATTATAGGCTTGTTTACCAGTCGGAGACGATCCCAGTGTCTTTGGGTTATACGAGAATCGGATTTCTAGGGCAGCGAGAGACGAGTAGAAGTCTACCTCGGGTTATGTGTTTACCTTGGGAGGTGGAGCCATTTCATGGAGGAGTGCAAAGCGGAAATGCATTGCGGACTCAACCATGGAAGCGAGTATGTGGGTCGCTTGAAGCCTCGAAAGAGGCGTATGGCTCAAGAATTTTCTCCAAGATCTTGATATTGTTCGGGAATTTGCCTAAGGCGATCACGATTTATTGTGATCATGCGGGTGCAATGACAAATTCTAAGGAACCTAAATCTCACAAGGCGTTTAAACACGTAGGCCGGAAGTACCACATTATACGAGTATTTGTAAATCGAGGTGACGTGGTGATTGACAAAATTGGAACCGAAGTCGACCTAGCTAATCCTTTCACGAAGAGCTTACCACTCCCGTACGAGAAGCATGTTCGTGGCTTCGGGATGGTAGAGATGCCCCCAGCTTAGGACTACGAAACTTTTGTATAAGTGGGAGAAGATGTCGTGATAGATAGGATAGATAGCTAACATATAGGCCGGGTACTAGTTTGTACCTAGATAGGCGAGATATAGACACATTGTATACTAAAAGTTTACTTTAGTATAAGTGGGAGAATTGTTGGGATTTTGTATCTTTGGAAGCACTTTTTATGCTTGTATACAATGTGTTTTTGTCCTTACCACTTGTTTTATTCTCCTATCGATAAATATGTATATTTGCACATGTTATCCTTTATCTTGTATAAAAGTTAGATTTGTGTGGTGTGTCGGGTATCACGGTAGACAACACCAAGTTGGTTGAACTGACAAGATATAAACGGTTAACTGGTACACAGTGAGACAACTTAAGGATGAAGTTGTCGGTTTAAGCTGCGGTTTAGATAAGAAGTGGCTTGTCTTAGGCGCTTGTCTTTCTTGGTACACTTAAGGTGGTGTATTGAAGGATCACGGTGAGATGTGTTCTCCTAAGCGACATTAGTGGAAAACCAAGATCTCGGTGACTTAGCTAGTCTTAAGCTTGGTAAGACTTCAGTGAGTGCGTTTGGCTATCTATCACTTTGACCTACTATGGTGAACGTCCAATGAGCGGCCCAGGATCTACGTATCTTGGGTGTTAGTAGTCATTTGTGGCTCGGTGGTTGTCCGTATCTTGCGGCCGTATCCCGGGGAATGGGTTGATAATATCCCACAGGGAACTCGAAAGGATTAGCACACTAAACCCGACCGTAGATTGATTAAGTTCGGGTGTGTTAATAAGGTCGAGTGGTACTACTCGGGAATATAAGATGTTAATTAATTTAAGTCCGTCGGTGAGCTTAATTAATTAACGGATATTTCTATCTTAAATACGGAGATCGATTAAGTCTAAAAATACAAGCCCTTGCTCAAATTGGGATAAAGGGGTAAGTCGGCACGGATTCTCTAGTGGAATGAATGCGTGTTAATTAATTAATTTTGCTGCACGCGAGCATGGATAATTAATTAATTGGAGGCCAACTTTATTTCTTGTATTGGATCCACAGTCGGCCCAATTAGTTGTCTAGTAATTTATTGTCTCACAGAATTCATTATTAATGGATTAATGTATTTTTATATTATTTAATAATGTCATTTATACGGAATTAATTGGTGGGCCAATTAATTGATAAATATTAATAGCCCAATAAATTAATTAATTATATTATGGAGTTTGGTTATGTGGAAGCCCATTGGAATATAATTAAATTAATGGGCTACAAATATATTAATATTATATAGGTTTTTGAAGCCTATATATTAGTATTCTGTTCAGAAACTCACACAATTGATTCATAAAAATCGAGAGTGGCGTGAGTTTATAGAGAGAGAATAAATTTATTTTCTTCGAGATCTCCGACCACCCGGAGGGAGAAAAGGCCGGGACACGGATCGGAAGATCGACACGGGAGCAACAATCGGAGCCGCGACAACACACCAGGAGGAAGGTAGCCTTACTGTAAACCCTATTATTCCTTCAGTTACTGAAACTCAGTTGAATGATTTTCTAAAATGATTTTCAGTATGAAAAGTTAAATCAATGCAACAGTTAAAAACATAGAGACTTTTAAAGTGGTTCGGATACGCAAGATCCTACGTCCACTGTCCTGAATAAGGCAGGAGGCTATTTTATTATACTGAGTTAGTCTCAGTCGGTTTGTATACTAGACAAACACCGTCTTGTGATTATACTGAGCAAGTCTCAGTTTACAGGGTCAAACAAAATTATGTTTGAATGTATCTCCAACGATGAAGGGGTTCTTAACACTAAGAACGGTTCAATAAATTGAACTCCTTCGGTCTAAGCTATAGATAAAAATAGTTGAGCTTAGGTTAGAGAGAAAGGGAACAAAAAAGACTTCTAGAAAGAATAACAGTGAGGAATAATCTTTCTGGGTTCGTGTTCTTCACTTGGAGTTAGAGGCTTGAGTTCTATGTAAGCTTGTGTTTCCTTAGAGCAGATTAAATGCTTTTCACGCTTGAAGTTAGCTCTGAGGCTCATCGTGTATAGCTTGTTCTAGCATGCTTGATGCTCTGTTCGTATGTCGTTGTGTTGTTTTTTCTTCAATTTAATTTTCCCTCTATTTATACGTGAGCTATGGATAGATCCGTTGGAGACGAACTATCCACTTGTCACTCTATTTGGTAACTAACAGCTCTTTTGAATTTCCGCAGAGTCCACTATCTTTTTCAGGAAAGTGGTTGACTTGCAGCTTTTGGCAGATACTTTTACAGCTAGCTGCTTGTCGTTGGTCGATGTATAGAAAGTGGTTGAGACACTTGTACACTTCAAGGTTGATACTGAAGCTGACTTCTCTCAGTTGTACGGCCTCAGACCATTCTACTGAAATGACATTGAAGTCCACTGTCAGTCAAGGAAACTAACAGGTCGTTGCTGAGTCTGACCCATAGGTTCAGTAGTATACTCCTGCTAAGTTCAATTCTCCTGAAGATCAAGACTATGAGTTCAGTAAACTGCTCCTGCTGAGTCCAGTTCTACTGACTCCTTAACACCTTTTAGTATGCTGCTCCTACTGAGCCCAGCACTACTGAATCTTCACTCCATGGTGCTGCGGCGGATAGTCTACTAAAGGACAGCAGACATAACTTCTAAGCCGGAGCCATGCTGAAGGCTAGTCTACTAAGCCTGAAACACTCAGAGACAAAGATGATTAACTTTTACACGGGAATGATTCACCAATCAACATAAGATTTTGGGATTATTCAAATCAACAACTGAATCACATCCCATGCCATCAACTAGTAAATTTTCTTCAAAATAGAATTTCTTATTACATAACCAGTCCCGAGAAAAATAGGATTTAGGATGAAACAAAAAAGAGGGCCACGGATATAAAAAGTTGGCCTTTAGATTTCATAAATTTTATTGTTTTGTATAACAAAAATAAGAAAATATTTTGATCCAATGGAAATGGTGCATATGAGTGTTTAAGAAATATGAAGTTCGAATCATATAGTATACTTGCATTTTTATACCAACTTAGAAAATTTTGGGCCAGTCGGATAAGTAAAGTCCAGGTGTACGTTTTTTTTTCTTAGATTAAGTAGCCAATTGTTAGTTATACTTTAAGATCAATAATCATATTAGGCCCATAAAAATTATCTACTTTATTGGTTGGTAGAGTCATTAGTCTAATATGTAGCAGCGGACTCAAAACATGTTAGATTTAGTTCGATAGTTAAGACTTTTTACAGTATCCAAATATAGTCATCCGTTTGGTAACCAAAATCGTGAAGATATATTAATTATTAAACCTGCATTTCAATTAACTGAAAAATTATATATTGGTTTGTGAGGCTGGTCTAAGCTATTATATATGATTGGGTCCTTAGGAATTAGCTGTTAATATCAATCGAGTTGCATACAAGGTCATGATTTGGTGCTAAGGATATAAAGAGTGTTAGATGCAACGAGAATAGATTTAAATGATCGTACACAAATATAAATGAAGATATGTTTTAGTTGAATGCATATTTTTCGTATTATGCTCCCTTCGTTCCATTATTGAAGACCCACTACTTTTGCGCATGGGACTTAAGGAAGTTAGTACAAATAAATAAAGTGTGGCGTAAATGTATAAGTGGTAGGATCCACTTAATTAGATTGATTGTGGCCATACATTTATTTTCTTTTTCGAAATGGTAATGAATAATGAGACGGATCAAAATGACATTAAGGACTTCAATATTGGGAGTTTGGGACGGAAGGAGTATTAATTTCAAGCTTTGGTAAATGGTAATAAATGAAATCCAAGCACACACCTCAGCTGGAAATATGTCCATGCATATCAAAAAACTTCATTAAATTCTTGAATCTCAATTTAAGATATAGTATATGCAAGTAGTGCTTCTTTGTATATAAGAATTATATAATATATTGTGTATAGATTTAATAAAAACTTTTCTTAGTGAAAATTAGAAGAAGGAAGAAGATACATTATGGTTTGGTTTGGTTCATTTTTCATTTACTTGTGAACCAACAATATTCAACTAACGATACTGTTGATTTTAGATGTCCGCTGTTGTAATGAATATAAACTAAAGCAAACTCTAAAACAGCTCAAATGTAATAAATCTGGAACACAAAATGCTGCTCAAATGTAACACAAAATAGCCAGGAATTCCATCTTTCTTGTAAAATATCAGAAAAACGTACCAACATAACAAAGCTATTATTGGTGATTGAGAGTAGAATACGGGAGAAGGATCAAATCAGATTATCTTTTTCCTTCTGGATACACACGAGCATGTCGGAACTGAACGGAAGCATCACCTGCTCGTTTCAATTATCTCATCATCCGGACCTCTTTTTAACAGAAAAGCAGGCAAATGACTTGGGATTTGTAAAGTAATCCAACATAAATCTATTTGGAATTGAAAGCTATGTTCAACAAAACACATAAAACTCAAAACTATGTAACACATGAACTCAAACTAATCATAACTTAACTTCTGCATCTTTCCTCAAATAGTTTGGATGAGAAAAGAAAAGGTACACAATTGACATTTCTAACATTGGAAAGCAAAGATAAAAAGTCATCTTAGGCCTTACAAATAATCAGTTGCCACTACTATGTGGCAAGTTATACTTACAAACTATATTAAACGTCTTCTGTTCCTAAGCGATCATAAAATGTATTATTAATTCAGAAAGTAAATTTAAGCCTGCAACTAGATCTCAATTACCCTAACAAGAAAAGAAGCTTTTAACAAGTTTGATTTCCAGTTATTTGTTATAAACAGTCTGAAGGAAATACTGATCATGATCCTGACCCCAGTTCTACCATGGAAAAAACAATCAGACTCTTAAACCAATTAGATTAGTCGAACCAAGAATGGCTTTACAACAATTAAAATCTCATTATGAATGAAAAAGATTTCGATAATAAGACTCCAATGTCTTCTATACAATAGACCAACGCGACAGAGGATCACAAATAAAAGAAAGTATAATAAATAAAAAGACAGATATTGCCAGTTGCAAATCACACACAAATATATCAATTACCTTGTGAGGCGTTAATTAGCATCCGGAGAAGAAACGTCCTTTTTAGGAGACTGCGGTGTATATATTCTAGCTTGCTTAAGGATCTCCCCCACCACCCAGTGCTTACGCTTGCTCAGCGGCCGTGATGGATCTAATCTCACCTGCAGTTATTAATACACACTGAGCATCACCAAGACAATTATTATTATAGATACAAGCATCGCAGTGGATTGTGTTCTATAATATATATATATATATATATATATATATATAGAGAGAGAGAGAGAGAGGAACGCACCCGATCACCTATATTGCATTGGTTCTGCTCGTCGTGAGCCATAAATTTGGAGGTGCGCTTAACGTAGCGGTTGTAGAGCTTGTGGTGGAAGAGGCGATCCACTGCCACCACCACCGACTTCTGCATTTTGTTCGATACCACCATCCCCACCACCGGTTTCATCCTTGATTACTATGAGTAGCTCAAATTCAATATTCACAATATTTAGATAGCATCGAATGATCGAATAGTGGTACAATTCTTTGAATAAATCAGTATTGGAAAGAACAACTGCATATTCATCATCCATGTAGTCTAGTTCAAAACAGTCAGGTAAATAGAGTTGATAAGTGTAGCCTAGTAGCTTTATATTGTAGGTAGGATCTTTTCTAGACAATCCAAAGTTAGAAAACACGACCGGCATTCCAAGTAAGTTGACAGCAGTTTAAGATGTTTATTGATTCTATCTTCCTACAACATCCTTTTCTAGCAAGGTTAGCCTACTAAAAACAACAAATATTCTTCTGACTTCTAAAATTGTGATAGTTAGGTTATAAAGTACAATGTTCGAACAGATTATAGTATCTATGAATCAAATTAATCCTTTGATTCATTTCCTTTCACTTTCATCACCAATTCAGCATTCAAGATTTCAAATAAAAACAGAGTACTACTTCTGTAAATGTCTAAACCCTTATTCATTTGCAGGAATCAATTTCTACAATCACCGATACATAGCTCAACAGAATAAGGTACATGACAAACCTAGATACTTCGTTAACTAAGCTATCACTCCCAAGCGAGGTTTCAAATTGTAACTAACAATCTATAATTACTTCACGCAAACTTCAACAACGATTTACCATGGATCGACCTAATTAACTACACTAAGTCAATAACCATATTAAATTCACCGTCGATTATACATATTGAAATGTAGGAAAACAATCTCCGACACAGTGAATAAGTAATAACTAATAATTTAGTATAGCAATCAATCGACAATCAAACATTAGGGAGATGCTACATACCTTACAACAGTCAATGACTACCTTTAGAGAAATTAGGAGAAATAGCAAGATTGAAAATTAGAGAAATTGGGGAAATAGGGTTTGGATGCGACGTACATGAATGAGGGAATGTGATTTAGCCATTGGAGAGATAAATGGGCTGATACCAATTGGGCCAAATTTTTATGTCATTAACATTAGAAAATAATTAAAGAAGAACCCAATATTTGCTTGAACTATTACTTATTTAGCATAAATTAGGAGCTTTGGTAAAACTAGTTTGGAAAAAATAAATCAAACCTCCCAAACTATTCGCATTTGTGTAAATTATATCCTCAACTATTAAAAAAATGGTGTAGTATGTCTTTGAAGTAGCTTTTATTTAACTATTTATATTTAAAATTGTTTAAAGTTGTTTTGAGGTGTTTGCAATATTAAAAAGAAAAAAAACTTAAAAACACAATATCTGACCAAGCTTCTACTTATTCTAACTTATTACTCCCTCCCTCCAATCTCTAGGCTTTTTTTTTTTTTTTTTTTTTTTTTCTTTTTTATTTAATTAAAAAAAAAAATAAAATAATAATATATTATTTTTTTTTTTCTCTTTCTTTTTTTTCTCTTTTTCCCCTTTTTTTTCTCTACTCTCAATAACTCTTAACAAACAAGTAAAATGTGGGGGGGGGGGGGGGAGGGAAGTTATAAAAGAAAATAATAAAATAAAAAAACAAAAGTCTATATTCCAAAGATTAGAAAAAATTGTTTTAATCTACGGTGAAAAAGTCCGGAGACAGCTTATTTAAGATATTTCAAACACTAACTAAGAGTGTTTTGCAACTGCTTATTATAAATAATTCTTATTTGCTTTTACTTAAGTTAAAAATAATTGATTTTAAGCAAAATCAGGAGGTTTTTGGAATTGATTTTAAGAAACAGATATTTTTGATAAATCCAAAAAATATGGTGTTTTAATCACCAAAAGCATCTCAATACGTGCTTAAAAGAAATTGTTTAATTAAACAGTTTAGCTGTTTAATTTTATAGAAGCAAACACTGGAAGTAGGTTTTGAAAACGTTAAAAAACTGCTTATGCGATCAAAAAACAAATAAGTGCTTAAAATAAGTTCTTGCAAACACATCATAAATCTTTAACAAAATATTTAACCAAAGGGATAATTCGCATAACTCTATTTAATAATTAACAGGGTACTTTGCACATATGCCCATTGAAAATCATAACTTACTATAACATTAAAAATCATCAAATAGGAATCACCTTAAAGCACATTAAATGACCCAAAGAATCATCTTATCTCTTTCTAATGAACAATATTAAGTTGGATTACAACAGCTAACAACACATGAATGAACACATTGGTGCTCCGACGCACGAATAACAAATTCCTAAATCGATAGGAATCGCAGTTCTTACGCCGGCTTCGCTCTTTTGTCTCTATACAATAAAATCTATAGGATCACGGAGACGCCGCCGCTGCAGTATCATTTAGTATTAGTAGTAACTACTTACTTATTACTCTTCCATCATTCAGAAATTGGTGTCGCCCTTTTCAAAATTTTATGATGTAACACACCAAAAAAAATGTAAGCACGGGAGCATGAAATAATTTTCTAAAAATTGTAATACAAATCCATAAAGGAGATTTATTAGGTTCAATTAGGGATGACAAAATTGCAGGTCGGGTCCGGTATCATAGTACTCGTCCAGGTATCATAGTACCCGAATCTGCACAACCCGCCTCACACGTCAACGACCTAGTAAAATTTCATATTCCATTTCTAGATATCTCATTTCATAGAAGTAGAAATTACCTCTAGACAGAAGCAGAAATTAGCTCTAGATAGAAGCAGAAAATTCCATATCTCATTTCTCATGCTTCAAATTAAAAATTTTAGATAGAAGCATAAATTACCTCTACGCTTTCTAAAATCGGAGGTCAGCAACGGTGGGTCACAGACGCAGACGGCACGGAGTTCGTTGACGGCGGTTGGACTCAAAGGTCGGCGATGTCAACGGGCTGGGCTGGGATGCAAGGACAGAGACGGGAGAGTGAGGGTGTGAGACAAAGGGAGTGAAGGCGTGAGGCAGAGGAAGTGATGGTGGGTGAGGGAGTTAGAATTTAAAATTTTAGATTTTTAATATTATGCACAATTTATTCAAAATTGTACTCCCTCAGTCCCATCTAAAGCGAAACATTTCTTTTCAGTACGAGAATTAAGAAAGTGGATGATAAAATATGAGAGATGGATAAATGATAAAGTAAGAAAGAGAAGATGAGTGAGATTGTAAGAAAGTAAATGATAAAGTATGAGAGAGAAATAATAAAGTATAAACGAGAAATGATAAAATATGAGAGAAAAATGAAAGTAGAAGATATTCCTTTTTAGGAAACGCTGGATACCCCAAAAAGGAAAACACGTCGCTTCAAATGGGACGGAGGGAATATTAGTTTACATTTATTGAATAGTTTATAGTTTTTTAATACTATTAAATTAATGTTGATTTAACAACTTATAATATTAATTTTAGTATAAAGTAAATATATTTTCCAATTTTATAACTTATAATTAAATTTGTCCATAATTCAAGCTGGTTTATGTGTGAGTTAACTTGAAATAGATTCAAGCTGGTTCGGTTCGTTTGTTAAACGATCGAATTGACTGAACTACAAATAATTAAGCTTTTACTGAATTGAGATTCATGCCACAACCAATATTAGATTTTGCGCCAACTGTAATTTTGTAAAACTGAATAACAATCTTAATTATAACGTAAACTGATAATTGCATTAAATTAGAAGAGATGGAACCATTCATGGATCGTACTAGTTGGAAAGGTCCTTTTTAGTGTAAAATTTTAATAAATACTCCCTCCATCTTATTAAACTTGTCTCATTTCTTTTCATGTGTAAATTAAGGAAAGTTATTAGTTATTGCATAAACTTCACATAATAATTTGTGGGATTTGAATTCATGCTTTTTGAGCACATGTATCCACCTTTATTGTTATGTCATCCCACGAGGACAGTAATCAAATTACTTAATTTTACTAAACATAGAAGAACAACAATTTTGAGTTAGATTATTTTCGTGCAATATTAGAAATTTCTCCACATTTGAGTATGTATAAGTTCAATTATCAGTAGTCATTACACGATGTTTTCTATCTCAAATATTAATATGAAATATTAATTTGTGTTAAATAGTTTCCACGTGTATATTTTGTATATATGCATACTGAATTTATATTCATATTGAATGTGAAGGCAATGCAATTGGAGACTTCAGTTCTAACTATAGGATGATCTAATTGCGTAACCCGTTGACTTATGGGCCCCATACAACGAACAGACGACTTTCCATTTTTATAATTTATAATAAAATATTAAGGGGTGACCGACACACAATTTTTTAACCAATCATTTAACCTCTACTGCCAGAACTAGGTACAATCACTCGTGAAAAAAGTACGACCAATCGATCACATGCTTACTCTGGCACTAGCAAAACCGATATCCTCATTGGCGTCACTGTTCAGAATTCTCTTTGCATTCGATCTGTCTATGGGGATATAAATTCCGACAACACTGTCGCCACACGCGGAAGTGGATTGAATTTTCTTCTTTTGCTATGGGGGAACTTTTCTCGCCAGATGACGCTCTCGTCGGGACTGTTGAAACGTTTGCGATCGCGCCGGACAACTCTCGCCGCCGTGAATTTGGGCGGCTCTAGACCGTTCACAACCACGGAGGGACACCGTCCGACTATAGTTCATAAGCGCAGCTTGGATATCCTCCACGATCCATGGTTCAACAAGGTAAACACTAGAAGATTATTGGATTTCTGTTGGGATTTGGACTATATTGATATTTGAGATCTATTTGATCTTCTGTTGGTTTGAAGGGATTATAGATTGTGTTTCGGAATGATGATTCTGTTTTGTAACTCAATCATAGTTTTTGTGTGTATTTTGGACGTAATTAGTTGGTTGAATATGTGACTTTGCTGTTGGTTATGTACCAAAGTTTAATTCAGTATTTCTTGTGGATTGGTGATTTTGTTGAATCTGAATTGGAAGGAAAAAAGAACTAATTATTATGAAAAACATGGATTGCTTGGTAGGACAGAGTGTGAAACAAACACCTTGTTGGTCGGGTATCCATTCATTATATATATTTGGCACTTCTCAAGTTTCTCAATAAGCTTTTCTTTATTTCTTTTTAGATGTAAACCAACATTCTTGGAAGTTAAGTTGCAAATTTTTATGCTCCACCAATATAGGGAACTGCATTTTCAATGACAGAACGTGACCGTCTTGACCTCCGTGGATTACTGCCTCCAAATGTCATGACTCCTGAACAGCAAATTGAACGTTTCAGTAAGTTTTCTTCCACAGCTTCTCATGATATCTTTCTGCTCAGTGTTCGACTTATCATATCCATTTCTTGTGGGTGAAAGGAAACTGTCTGAGTCATATTAGGCGTTTAGCATTTATTGTTGTTTGGGATTCTGATCATGCTCTTGTTCTGGTCTTGTATGACTGATATTGGTTTTATTTTCAGCAAAAATAGATGCAAGTTACTTCTAGGCTTCTAGCATCTGTAGAGATTAGTAGCTTAACTTACTCACCAGCTGAAAATAAGTTATGCTGGGGTATGGAAGACGTCAAATCATCAATTTGGATTAGATGAAATTTGGGATTATTTTATCATTAAATATCTCTGTTCCCCTCCGGGAAAATAAATGCTTGTGCTGATTATTAAAGTTCATGAGTTTTATTATTGAGCTTCAAGTGCTTCTGATGATTCTTTCTTCTATTTGTCTTGACTCAAATAATAGTGGTTGATTTAAAGAAGCTTGAGCAAAGTGCTAGAGATGGACCATCTGATCCATACAATTTGGCTAAGTGGCGCATTCTCAACCGGTTGCACGATAGAAATGAGACAATGTATTATAAGGTTAGTTGTGGAGTCCATTATTCCCCAAAACACACACACACCAAAATTTGTGCATATGCAGCATGATGACATATATCTACTATGGCAATTTCAGCATCATCACTTTCAAGTATAGAAATGGCACCGCCCTTTGACCGTCATGAACTAGCACTGCTTTCAACTTTAGGGCAATAGTAAAGCATTTACTCTGTAAATCTACTATTCAGGCATTTTGTATAAAGAATTTTTGAACTTCTTACATTTTCACTTCTATCAAAGCAATCATGCTTGCAAATGTACAAAATAGTCCTGTCTGAAATTCCTAGCCTACAACATATTCGACCTTCCTTGATGATACCAATATTTAGAAATATGCAAACCTTCTAATTTGCTGGATGTGACAACGTAGCCGGACTTTGTCATCTCTATTACGACCAAAGTTCAAAAAAGCGTAAATGGGTTCCGAGGCGTTTTCCTTACGAGTCACGAGGCGTAAGCCTCGAGGCGGATCGAGGCGTAAAATTGAGGCGTAAATTCTAGTTTTTCCCCTAAGAAACATATAACACCACAAAAACACATAAACACATAAAATCAAGTTTCTTCCAAGTTCAAACCAACAAAAAAACCAATTCAAACCAACGCAAAGAGTTATAAGGTCTTAAATCTCAACATCACAAATTAAGCATCATCAATCTTCATCATAATAATTCTCTTCTTCGTCATCCTCATCAACCAAATATCGTCGGCGGCAATTTCAGGGCAGCGGCGGCAGGGGCGGTTTCACGGTAAATTATTTTGATTTGGGAGAAAATTGGGTTTTAATCAATTAGGGTTGAATCGATTTGGATAAATTTTGAAAAATAAATATATGGGTTGCATGAAATTTGGGCCAATTTGAGTTATTTGGTTGAAATTGAAGAATGAGTCAAAGAAAATACGCCCAATTTATGGTTCGAACGCCTCAGCCGTCGACTCGAGCGTACGCCTCGAGGCGCGCCTCGACGGATTGAGGCGGCCTGGCGAAGCGAATTCAACGAGGCGTACGCCTCAGATCTTTTTTCCGGCGCCTCGCTCCGAGGCGGGCCTCGAGGCGTATAATCGAGCGCTTTTTAATTCCATGATTACGACATCTCGTGGTATATTTTCAAAAGAGATTATTTATTTTGTTTGAACAGAGTTTCGTGTTTTGACAGGTTCTTATTGACAACATTGAGGAATATGCACCAGTAGTCTATACTCCTACAGTTGGTCTCGTATGTCAAAAGTACAGTGGCTTGTTTAGGCGACCTAGAGGCATGTATTTTAGTGCAGCAGATCGTGGAGAAATGATGTCAATGGTTTACAATTGGCCAGCAGAACAGGTTTGTTATACTTGTGGTGTTGGCTTTTGATGTTCCTTACTTTAGGTGTTTGATCTATTCCCATTGCCCGATTCACTCTTCAAACTCATATCCCTCACCATAAATAATAGGTAGCATGTTGCGTGTAAGCAATTTCCTGGCTTAAATTGGCAACTCTGGATATCTAAGTTAAAAACGTTTCCAATTTTATTTGCTTTTCACCCACCAACTTTGTTAAACTAACATATATTATTGTTTTTGTATCTGATGGTTACCAGTGGGATATTTAAAAGATTACAAGCATTTAATTTACCAAAAGTAGTAGCACAGGAACTATAGTTAAGAAACTAAAGAAACTATAGTAACATACAATCAAACGTCTGCTTTCCAAGTTACTGATTTTGAAACTATATTACCAATGTAGGTGGATATGATTGTTGTAACGGATGGAAGCAGAATACTTGGTCTTGGAGATCTTGGTGTTCAGGGAATTGGGATTGCAATTGGAAAGTTGGATCTCTATGTTGCCGCTGCAGGGATAAATCCACAGAGAGTACTGCCTTGCTCTTTTTCGCATCTAAGTATCACATTATCACCTTCTTATTTCTTAAAATTAAATCTCGGCCTTACTGCCAATGTTAATGTGTTTTGAATACTGAAACCATTTAACACATTTCAACTATATGCTAGCAAATCGGTTGAGAGGAAACAGGGGATATTTGTTTTGAACCATTGACAGTTTCTCTACAAAAGATAAAAATATAGAAGAATAAGTAATTGTTTTAAGTAGTTGATTTTAGATATTATTGTACTATCTATGCTGGAATTAGGAAAAGTCAAGTAACACATCCCAGTTGTACTTTCTTCATGTTTCACCTTCGCTTGCTATTGATCTCTGTAAACTGGTATGCCCTGCCTTCCCATTGGCCATGATCCTCTGTGGATAGAAAATGAATGCACAGAACTGGATGGACATTCTCATTAGCGAACATTTATGCCCTGATAATTCATTTGGCTTGTTATATGGTTAGGTACTTCCTGTCATGATTGATGTTGGAACCAACAATGAGCAGCTTCTGAAAGACCCCTTATGTAAGTTTCTCAATGAATTAAGCAACGCCATAACATTATATCTAAAAAGTTACTACTCCCTCCGTTCCAAGTGAAACAAATTGTTTCTTTTCGGCGCGGTAATTTATGCATTTGACTTTTGTGTGTAAGATCAATAGTGGTGTAAATGGGACCCATAAAAAAGTGACTTTTGTTTGTTAATTTTATTTCCATTTTGGGAAACAAGACATTTGTGTGGGACAACCCGAAATAGAATACCACAGCGTTTTGCAACCGAGGGAATGTCATTTTTGTTTTTTTGTGATGGAACAGAGTTTTCCCTGCATTCTGATTTTTATGTTATTGATGTTCTACCTCTCAAGGCTTTGACATCAATCCTCCTGAATTACCGGTCAAATATTGCAAATGTTTCATGCAGTCTCAAGGCCTTCAAATTGTTTTGATATGTGCAGCGTAGTTATGCTGATAATCATGAGTTCTATGTTTACAACAAAGCATTTATTGGTGAACATTTCACTAGTTCATTTTACTATTAGATTTATCTTATTTAGTTCTGGTGTTGTGATGTGGACTTACATCTCACATCGGTTCCATACGCAAAGTGTGGAGGGTATATAAGTGAGAGTCAATCCTTCCCTCATAATCTGGGTTTTGAGGGAAGTTAGGCCTCTTGCTTGTATTCCAACAATTGGTCCGACCTATCGGATGCCGGAGGCTGCGGGGGAAGCGGGCCACCGCCAAGAAGGAGGCTATCTGGTGGGCCCCGTGGAGGGGATTGGAACCATCAGGTAAGGTCTCTGGCTGGCTTGTCCCGGGGATCGGAACCATCCGGTGTGTGCCGTCCGTGGTCGTCCGGTTCGAAAGGGGGATGTATTGTTGTGATGTGGACTTACATCCCACATCGGTTCCACACGCAAAGTGTGGAGGGTATATAAGTGGGAGTCAATCCTTCCCTCATAACCTGAGTTTTGAGGGAAGTTAGGCCTCTTGCTTGTATTCCAACATCTGGCTTGTAAAATTTTCAAATACTCCCTCCGTCCCATTCGACTTGTCTAGTTTTCCTTTTTGGGCTGTCCCGCTCGACTTGTCTAGTTTCCAAAAAAGGAAGCCTAATCATTACACAACATACCACTTTTTCTTTGTGGGGCCTACCTCTTTACACACAATCACACACTCATCTACACACAGCCACCCACTCTTCTTAATCTCCGTGCCCAAAAGAAACAAGACAAGTGGAATGGGACGGAGGGAGTAATTAGTAAGATATTATTTAATAAGTTTATTTTTTTATTGTGAGTTATATTGTAGTCCTATTCTTTGTCTTCAAGTTAGTATCAATTACCTAATTGTTTTTAACTTGCAGATCTGGGATTACAAGAGCACCGCCTTGATGGAGATGAGTATCTTGAAGTTATTGACGAATTCATGGAAGCAGTTTTTACCCGTTGGCCTCATGTGATTGTCCAGGTGCTTATTTGACTTGGTAGTTGACTGTAATCTGCTAACTATTGTGTGGTTTCTTGGCAAATATTGTTTCTTATAGAATGTTTTCTTCTATTATTAATGCACATAGATATTGATATTGCAGTTTGAAGATTTTCAAAGTAAGTGGGCCTTCAAGCTATTGCAACGTTATAGAAAGGAATATAGAATGTTCAATGATGACGTTCAGGTATGTGATTCATCTGCAGATGATGTGCTTATAAACCTTGTGGTTTGACTAGATTACTTCTGAATGCTTTTCATAAAGTCAATTGACATAGTGTTAAATGCCATCATAAATCATTATCTAGTATAAAGTGCTTGACTCATCAAGTTCCGAAGATCTTGTGTGACTGTTGAGCCACAGATGGTCTTAGTTGTAATCCTCTTCTACTTATCCCAAATAAGACTTATAAACTCTAAGCTGCTGATGGCATGAATTCAGTTATTACACATTTCAATGATTATTATGAGACATAACTAAAGCAAAACAATTGTGTATATTATTTATCTTATAACATTTCAGACAATGAGGGCAGCTTTTGTGGGTAATGGATGTGAACATGACTTACTTGATTTGCTATCAAGACACAATTAATTGTATTCAAATAACTTCAATCCTTGACATTCGAACTCTGTAAAGGGGTCGGGGTAGGTTGCTGAGATCACTAATAAGTAATGTGAACTTGACAGGATTAGTGGAGAGCTTTGGCATTCCATTATTTTATACCAAAAATCGGCCATTTAAGTTGATTTTTTTCAGAAGCTCATTTTCACAACCTGAATCTATATTTTAATTCTATGAATCACTTTCTTTAGCCAGCTTATTGTATCTTTGTCATCTGACAGGGAACAGCAGGAGTTGCACTTGCTGGTCTTTTAGGAGCAGTCAGAGCACAAGGAAGACCAATGATTGACTTTCCTAAGATGAAAATTGTAGTAGCTGGTGCTGGAAGGTATCTACTTTCTATTGGTTCCTCATTTTGTTCCACCCACAAATAACTGACACAGGCTGCAGTGCTGGAATAGGCGTGCTCAATGCCGCAAGAAAAACAATGTCAAGAATGCTAGGAGACACCGATATTGCTTTTGAAAGTGCTAGAAGTCAATTTTGGGTTGTTGATGCTAATGTGAGTGATCTACAAGCATAATTGCCTCTTTGAGTATTATTTATCTTGTTTCCAGTTAACAAGGTCCTGATTGTTGGCCGGACATGCAGAACAATGTTTCTTGCTCAAAAGTAATTTTTGCTACCTGCAAGTACTAATAATATGTAATGTTTGCATGATTCAGGGCCTTGTAACGGAAGCCCGTGAAAAAATTGATCCAGATGCTCGCTCATTTGCTAGGAAGGTAAAAGAGGTTGAGCGCCGAGGGCTGAGAGAAGGGGCAAGCCTTGCTGAAGTGGTAAATTTATGAAACTTTCAGCTACTTTTTATATTGGATGTCTTAATTGTAAAATGTCTGTCTAGTGTCTATTTAGTCGGGTAGAACAATGTGTGAGTCAATATGCTAACACTACAAATAGGCTGACTGTCTCTGAAATTAGTCATGTAGACCAGTCATGCCTAATAAGATTTTGCATATGCTATATTAATGCGTACTGGTCAACGAACATGACTTAATATCCTACAAATGCTATTCCAAAACATGGATATGTCGAATGAAATTCTTGCCTCTGGCCGATTTTTGTTCTTCTTATATCTTGTAAGCTAAAAGAGCTCCACCCAATTGTAAAATTGTTTGGTCCAATGCATTTTCTGGGATTTGAAAGAAAAGTAAGTGCAGTTTTTCTTATTTCTTTCATTTATACTAATTTATGCAGGAGATGATCGATCCATAATTATTTTATTGGGATTCTCCCTCCTCTGTATGATTTGTGAAAGAACTGAAACCATATTTGGAAAATTAGCAGGAGGGATTTGGCCTCCGTCTATCAGTTATGACTAAGTTCAAATATTCTAGACACCGTTAAATTTTTAAAAAAATGATTTTTAATTTTTTGTAATTAATGATTATATGTAAATACCTAAGAACTGGCGGTTTAGAACTGCTGTTTTCCAGTTTGAAATATTAGGAGCTGAAACTGAACCTTATTGATTATGCTTTCTATTTTGGCAACAGTTCGGTTCTGATTTTCTGAATAGTTGAACCCTTCTAAGCCCACACACTTTTTAGATGGTTGATTTCTTTTTGCTTAACACTTGTCTTGACTGATACTTAGGTAAGGCAAGTAGAGCCTGATGTACTTCTTGGGTTGTCTGCTGTTGGAGGTTTGTTCTCAAAAGAGGTACAAATTCATTGTCACTTGTAATTGCGTCTTGCATCTTTTTCTTATCATTGAATATATTATGTATTTAGCTTCTTATTCCATCTTTCTCTTATGTATCCAGCCATAAGCAAGATTCGTATGTGTAAGTAGTTTATGCAGAATTGATTTGTCAGGTGTTAGAGGCTCTAAAAGAATCAACTTCTACCAGACCAGCAATTTTTGCAATGTCTAACCCTACTAAAAATGGTACCACATATGTTGTTTAAATTTATTTCTTGGGCACATTTATCCTCTGTTTTATTAAGATAATCCTCTTGAACTTTGTCAGCTGAGTGCACCCCGGAGGAGGCATTTTCCATAGTTGGTGACAACATAATATTTGGAAGTGGAAGCCCATTCAATAACGTAGACCTCGGTACGTTTTTACACTTGCTTACTGCAGCTTGCCTCAGTCTATTTCCATTAATTTTCTATCCAGGTTTAGATTTCTTGCTTCTAAAGTGAGGACTTTAGCGAGGTATTAAGCTTATTAAACTACATCCAGAAATTAATTTCATCTGGCCTCTTTGTCAAACGAAGTCTTTAAATATATAAATATCTGTTGGAGCTTCAATCAGAAAGGAGGTTGAACTGTATATTGGAGTGATTGGTGTTCCAATCAGAAAGGAGGACCTTCAAAATTTTCTAGCCCTTAAATTGCTATAGTTTTGCCATATATTAGTTCGAATTTCTTCCACAAAAAAGCATTTTCTTTTGTAAACTTAATTTGTTTGCTCGAGTTCACTTTTTAGCCTTTGAAGTTTGGGTACAATCACTCTCCTAATAGTATCTTACTATTGGTGGAATGCTAGTTTCTCTGTCCTGTGTCTTTACAAATGACTGTTGCACGTGATTGATATTTCACATCATCATCAATTTTTTTTTAGTATGTTCCTGATCGATACAAGATACAATAATATCCCATTTCAGTACAAAAAAAATAAAATTCCTCCACTCTAATATTTTAAATGTCATGCATGTAAACCGTTGAATATGAATTGAGATATAAACTTATTCAGTTGTTAACTGCTTTTACTGTCTGCTTATGCACAGGAAATGGGCATATTGGCCACTGCAATCAAGCAAATAACATGTTCCTTTTTCCCGGGTTAGATTCTGAAAATTGTAATCAATCATGGATAAATGTTACACCTGCCAGTTCTTGGTCTTAATCCTGAATGATGGTTGGCCACTATTGCAGGATCGGACTTGGAACACTTCTATCTGGATCAAAGATTGTCTCAGATGGGATGCTACAGGCAGCAGCTGAATGGTACTTAACTGAAATCTCTTTAGGCTTTTCTGAAATCCCCGAAACAAGTTTGATCAATCAACTGACAACAGTTGATTCTTTGCCACCCCACTAACTTTAACCTAACCTACATGATCTAAGTAGTAGACTAAAGAAAATGATTCATTTTAGTGTTTTTAAGTGTGACAAGAGTAACAGTTAGGGTTCATTCTGTGGTTTGCAATCGCCATGTATTGACTAGACTTATTTATTATTACTGTAGCCTAGCTGAATATATGACTGAGGAAGAGGTACTTCAGGGGATTATTTATCCATCCATTTCCAGGTAAAGGAATTTTTGTCTTCCTTGAAATATAAACTTGTTTGAACTGAATGTTGAAACATGGAAGCAGAATCCGTGATATAACAAAGGAAGTAGCTGCAGCAGTAATTACAGAAGCCATAGAAGAAGACCTGGCAGAAGGCTATCGTGAGATGGATGCACGAGTACTATATAAACTTGATCAGGTTAATACAGCTATCCGAACGTTCCCTTTGATTTTGATTTGCCTTTACCAAATTCTGATCTTAAACCTAAAACAATCTCTCTGTGTGAACACACTACTTGGTTGGTCGAAATCATGAGTATTTGACAGTGATGTTTTGATTTCTGGTGCAGGTTGAGATTAGAACTTACATAGAGAACAACATGTGGAATCCCGAATACGCGAAACTTGTTTTTAAGGACTAAGACTGCTTTCTTATATTGAATAATGATAATGCTTGCAGAGAACTTGGTGTATGTAATAGGGATTAGTGAAATGTTTGAAATGGTTGGTCCATGGCTTTGGCCATTCATTTTGTGAGTGAAAAAGAAACTCTGAATGTTTTTTAAAGAAATTAAAGCAATAATTAGTTTCTTTTGTACCCAACGGGTCCATTTCCCCATCTTCAAATTTCAAATTTTCCTAACGTTAATTTAAAGGTTTAAAATAATAGCTATAACGGTTTTGCTTATCCACATTTGGAATTTCCCAGCTTATTCTTAAGCATATAGAATCATAGTTGGTCAGTGTAACATATGAGTAGGAACAGATTCTAAGAAAGCAATTTAGACGGACGAATAATATTTTTTTAAAAATCTGCACAATTTGAATGATATTGGTGAGGGAATCGGATCATGCATATAAACGAACCCATTCAAATTTTGCCACAATGCTCATCGTAAAAATTGACATAATTTTCAAAATATAAATTGACATGTGTTATGTGTGACACACGTGTGATACATTAACAATTTTTTTTTGTAAAATACATAATATATCAAAGATGTATGAAAATGGGACATAAAAATCGTTCCCATTATTACTGCAATAGAAAAAATTCTTTTTACTCTTGTAAGAAAAAAATTGTAATCTGCAAATAAACGTCACCATTATATATAAATATTTTTTTTCACTTTATTACATAATTGTGTTTTCTTAAAAACAAATTTTGTCCACAAACAGACCAATAAATATTATGCATCACCAAAAGCCAAAAGGACGCACACAAAATTTTTCCACTTCAATTTGAAATCTCTCTTTCTCTCTCTCATATTTCAAAGTCAAAAAACAGTTGTTCCCTGGACTGTCTTTTACTTCGATCTTTAATTTGTTCTTCGTTTCCAGACCTGAATTCTTTTGGGTTTGGGAGGAGCTGAAGATTAATCGCATTCTCAATTTAGATCTGTTGTTTTCTTTTTCTCAAGTTTTTGAATAAGAGTATAAGATGGCGACAATGGAAAGCTTGATTGGATTGGTGAACAGAATACAGAGGGCTTGCACCGCCCTCGGCGACTACGGCGGTGGCGACCAGGCTTTCTCCTCACTCTGGGACGCGCTCCCCTCCGTTGCCGTTGTCGGTGGTCAGGTTAGAATCTTAAATCGCCATTGCTGTGATGGAAATTTGCATGTTATGTTAAATAGTTGAAATAGAAACTCAGATAGTTGGTGATTCTTGTTTTTTTGTTGGGAGTGATTTGAGGAATTAACAGATCTGTGCAGATTATGCACTCGAATGTATTCCTTTTTAGGGTAAATAGGAGTTTTATTGATGATTCCGACGTGGGGTGAGTTGGAGTGGCAGTGCTAATTTCTGATCTTTTCTGAAAATCCTTTTGTCGTGGTTAAACGTAAAACGAGGGGTTATTTTTTATTTTTTTGCGGATTCTTTAATGTGCTTGTTTTTGTGGTGTGGGCTGATAACAGAGTTCAGGAAAGTCTTCGGTGTTGGAGAGCATAGTAGGACGTGATTTTCTTCCTCGAGGCTCTGGTTAGTTATGGTTGATGCAATTTGTTTTACAACCAATACCACATCGTGTGTCGAAAAATTTGCTTTTGGAGATTATCTATTAGTTAGTTGATTCGATCAGGTGCAATGTTTAGTCATCACTTTTACTTTTTTGAGTTCAGGAATCGTTACTAGGAGACCGCTGGTGTTGCAATTGCAGAAAACAGAAGATGGGCAGGAATATGCAGAATTTGGCCATTTGCCCCGGAGAAAATTCTCTGATTTTGGTATATGAATTCAATTAATGTAACACCGAACTCTTGTAATGACTCCATTATCAAAATGTTTACACCATCTTCTTTTGTGATGCAGCTGTGGTTCGTAAGGAAATTCAGGATGAAACTGATAGAATCACAGGAAAGACAAAAGCAATATCTCCGGTTCCTATTCACCTCAGTATCTATTCACCCAATGGTATGTCACTTTTCTTGTGATATATAATAAAGTTTGCTCTTGCTTGTCTAGGGATTTTGGGTTCAAAGCTGCTGAACGTTTTGCTTGTGAATTCTGTATTGCAGTTGTCAACTTAACTCTTATTGATCTTCCGGGTTTAACAAAAGTTGCAGTAGGTATGATCTCATTGTTTATTCTTCTAAGTGGTAAATCTTAATAACCATAGACTCTATCTGATGCGGAATAAAATTAATCTTACAGAGGGACAGCAAGAAAGTATAGTCCAAGACATTGAAAACATGGTCCGCTCATATGTTGAGAAGGTAACTTTAATGTAATTTATGTGGAAGATATTTATTTTCTGTTAGTTTTTACGATTATCTATTTATAATTTAATTTGGCATGCAGCCCAACTGCATCATATTGGCAATATCTCCAGCTAACCAAGATATTGCAACATCGGACGCTATTAAACTTGCCAAGGAAGTGGATCCATCAGGTGAGAACCTTCGAAGCTTGATTTTTTATGAGGCATGTTACAAAGTTGGTAAAGCTATTTTGTCATCCTTCTGCAATTCATATAGGTGACCGCACATTTGGAGTGCTTACAAAGCTTGATCTGATGGACAAAGGAACCAATGCGATTGATGTAATCTCTCATTCCACTTTGTTTGAGTATAATATGCCAAATAAAATAGATAGACAATCCAACAAAAATGTAGGATACAATTAGACGACAGTTTTTTGATCCAAGTGAATCATTCCTTTTTGGTCTAAGGAACATCGATGCAATTATCTGCTAATTCGAAGTATTCCCTGTTGTCCTTATTTCTTCCATTCATAGCTTCGTAATTGTCCATACTCTTGTTTGTAGCCTCCTTTGCCATGCATAACATGTGTACCCCTCTCATCTGGTACCCCCCTCTTGTTCAGAGTTACTCCCTCTGTCTTTGTATGCATTTGAGACAATAAGTAGTTGAACTGACTTTTCTGTTCTCTACTACGAACAATAGGTTTTGGATGGAAAAGCTTATCGTTTACAACATCCGTGGGTGGGTATTGTGAATCGTTCACAAGCAGATATCAACAAAAATGTTGATATGATGGCTGCTAGGCGAAAGGAGCGTGAGTACTTCGCTACAAGTCCTGACTATGGGCATTTGGCTAGTAAAATGGGTTCTGAATATCTTGCGAAGCTGCTCTCTAGGGTAACTTTCGTTTCTGAGTTGCCATAGAAATGCCTGCTGCAATCTGAATTGAGCTTTAATTTGTTTGGTGCTTCTCTTTCAGCACTTGGAATCTGTAATCAAGGCGAGAATCCCTAGTATAACTTCCTTGATCAACAAAAGTATAGACGAACTGGAAGCTGAGCTGGACCACCTTGGAAGGCCTATTGCTGTTGATGCTGGGGTGAGATTCCTTCCTCTTCATGGTTCTTTATGTTGAAGCATTTCAACTTTGTCAGCAACTGAAGCTTTTGTATTTCAGGCTCAACTATACACCATCTTGGAACTTTGCCGTGCTTTTGACAAGATTTTCAAAGAGCATCTGGATGGAGGGTATGCCTGTCTCCATGATCACCCACTTACAACATTATCTATCCTCTTTAATTTAAATGATAAAGCTTTACTAGCAAGATTGCATCATTGTTTTGTGTTGCATGTTTACACAATTAATCAGAAACCATCACTTCATGATTTGCCTCTAGCATTAGAAACCCCACTTGAAGTGACATGCAATCTACTATCCAATTATTGGAAAATAAAACCAAACAAAACCCATTTGCCAATAATTTTCTTTCCTTGGGAACATTTCGGAGAGGTTTCAAGAAAAACAATCAAACGGATCTTTTGGCTTACAAATTTTAGTTTTAGTTTTAGTAGTATATTGGGAAGGGGAAGAAATATTTTTCTTATCTGTTTGTATTGTACCTTTCTCTCACGATTTCAGTTTATTTCTGTTCAGTTAAGTTAGGCATGGTAACTTTTGTAGATTTTAATCAGCTTGACAATTATTTCAGCCGTCCTGGAGGCGACCGGATTTATGGGGTTTTCGACAATCAGCTGCCTGCTGCATTGAAAAAACTTCCATTTGACCGACACCTTTCAGTGCAGAATGTGAGGAAGATTGTCTCAGAAGCTGATGGTTACCAACCTCACTTGATCGCTCCTGAGCAAGGTTATCGGCGGCTTATTGAGGGCTCACTAAATTATTTCCGGGGGCCTGCTGAAGCGTCTGTAGATGCTGTCTGTACTTCAATATCTTAGACCATTTTTCTCATATAGAGTTACTGCATTGTTTCATCAATTAACTGACCAAAAAAATGTGGTTCAGGTTCACCTTGTGCTGAGAGAACTTGTCAGGAAGTCAATCGGAGAGTGTCAGGTGAGTGTCATTCTAGTTTTGACTTCAGATAATTACCTTGTCGTATGCTGAATCTCTCTGGTGGAGCAGGAGTTGAAAAGATTTCCAACTCTGCAATCAACTATAGCTGGAGCAGCTACCGAAGCATTGGAGAAGTTTCGTGAGGAAAGCAAGAAAACAGTTGTTAGATTGGTGGATATGGAATCTTCGTATCTGACTGTTGATTTCTTCCGGAGACTTCCTCAGGAAGTTGAGAAAGCAGGAAACCCGGGCGCGAACCCACGTGAAAACGCAGCAGCAGCTGCATCAAATATTGATCGTTATGCTGAGGGACATTTCAGGAGGATAGGTTCTAATGTATCTTCTTACGTACACATGATATCTGAGACTTTGAGGATCTCAATCCCCAAGGCTGTGGTATACTGCCAAGTTAAGGAGGCCAAACAGAATTTACTCAATTACTTCTACACCCAGATTGGGAGGAAAGAGGTACTTGTTCTGAAATTACATTTCTTATAAACAATGAAAGTATGGCTTGGTAGTCTTTATAGGTATAAGCTGTACGTCCTCTATTCTTCGTAGTTTTTATTCGTATGCCCTTTTTCTTACAGGGTAAGCAACTTTCTGAATTATTGGATGAAGATCCGGCATTGATGGAGAGGAGGCAGCAATGTGCTAAAAGACTTGAATTGTACAAGAAAGCAAGAGATGAGGTTGATTCTGTGGCATGGGTTCGATGAAGTCGATACATACTTGATTGTTGTTATGGCTTTTGGATCCTGGAATTCACTAGCAAATACTGTTTACTGATTCATTATATTAATCTGGTTTGATGATGTGAGATTTTGTTTATTTGTTGTAACAGCGTAAATGAAGGATGATGTTCTTACTATTTCGGCCACTAAGTCAAATGTTTTGGCAGATGTTCCTCTCAAAATTCATAATCTAGTGTTTTTCTCCATATTAGTAATACATTCTCATCAAATCGACTAAAAACCAAGAGGGATTATCATAGAATAGAATGTCAGCAGAACTCGAGTTTTATGAATTTCTACCGAGTAGCCTGCTACCAAAAGGACTCATAATATTAATTAAATAAAGGCTCACAAGAATACTCTCCTAAGAATACTGACTAACTTCATTTCCACATGTTTGATTCCTATCATGTGGCTCATCTGTAGCAGGATTTAAAGACTTGAGATCGTCGAGCATCTCGTTAACTGAGTCAGTGCTGTCTGGTAGAGGTTCGCCGTCATCTGTTAATGGGACGCCACTTAGACTCAGTGGATCCTCACCATATTCATCTGCACCAGCATAGAGAAGCAAAGATGAGCGAATTTAGATGTTTGAGACTATCACTCCACACCAGTTTAAGAGTAATTTGTACCGAAAATGGACTTCAAGGAGGTGGGAGGGGGAGTAGCCAAAAAATTGAGGCCTGTATACAATACAATCGCCACGACAATTGTCACCATTACATAACTTGGAACAGCTAATGACCAATACCTGAAAAAAAAACACACACACACATTTCAAATCTAGATAGTACAAATTTGCATCATAGAGTTGTTACGTGAAGAGGGATTAGTTCATTCCACGAAAATCACTTTTATATTACATTATATCAAATCCCTCCCTCCCTCCAAAAAGAAGGTTCTTGAGCAACATATATATGCATCTTTTACACACTTATAGGCCTTCTTGCAACATCGAGTTCACATACAATCCTAATCCAGTTGAAAACTAATAAAAAGCACGTATAAAAAGTTACATTACGCCTACTTTAGTTTCTCTTTCACAAGATATGAACATCTAATCCAACAAAGACGCTTTTAGATGCTTAACAAGTATCTTGAATGAGGTGGAGTTCTAACAAACTCCAACCAACTTGCAACATCGAGTTCACATACAATCATATATTCTACGCTTTTAGATGCTTAACAAGTATCCAGCAAAGATAAAGCCATAAAGGCAAGCATATATTCTTATCTACTGACCTGTTTGGGTAGTAATGGATTCCAACAAACTCCAACCAATAGTCAGGAACATATGCCCATATGATGAAAATGCCTGTTTAAACATCATACTGTGAGAAAAGGAAAGGTATTTCCAGATGCCACGTTATGCACCTTCAACCAACTAATTAAGTAAAGAAAAACATGCTTCTTGATCCTTGCTAAGCTTATTTTGCGAATTCAACCAACTATTGAGCTGAAGATTTCATGATTCCAAATGCCAAATCACTTTGCACACTGAAATTAGATACTAAAGTAAACTTAGGAAGTTCCACATTGCTTGGAAAAAAGAGCATACACAATCAAAGCAAGAAAGGAAGCCTCTCCAAATGCCAAATCACTCAAATTAGACTCTAAAACTAGATTTAGGAAGTCCCACACGTTCATTAGATTTAGCTAATCATGTTCAAATAACATAAATAATAAATCCATGAATTCCCAATTCTGAAAGTTGCTAGAAGCTACAACAATACTCCATTAAGCAAAGAGATTTTAGGGGGAAAATCACATGCTTGTTGAACAATGTAATAGACAAATAGATGATTTCAATAGGACCTGAACAGAATCAGTGAAGAATAGTAAGCAAATCGAACCTGCGGCGACGAAGACGGTTATCGAGCCGATGCAGCTATAAACTTCAGAAAGTATCGACACGTGCTCGTCGGAAACGCCGAATCTCGTTGGAGACGGGACGTCGGAATCGGAAGAATGCACTTCTTCCATTCTGCTGATGGAGAAGTTTGGCTTCCTTCAAGGACTACTCGCAGAATCACGCCCTTCCCCAAAGAAATTCACCTCTTTTGAAATTTAATTGGACTATTGCCATTTGGGCATTTCTCCAAACAGCTAGCAGGTAAATCGCGTGTAGAGCAGCAGAAGTGAACTCAGCAATATTTTAAGTAAAAAAAAAACGGTGTAGGTAGGGGTGTTAAAAAATACCGAAAAATCGGTATACCGCCCATACCGTATCGAAAATATATAGAAATACCGAATTTTTTGGTATACCGAGATTTTTGGTACGGTATGATAACGTACCGAAGTTTTTTGGTACGGTAAAGGTATGAGTTTTCCTATACCGCGGTATACCGTAGCATATCGTGGATACGGTACATACCGAAAGTAACGGTACATACCGTATACCGATAGATACCGTTTGAAACCGAACCACCGGTATGTACCGATTTTTCGACACATACCGTGTACCAAATTATACCGATCACGGTATATACCGCATACCGAAGTGATACCGAATGTCGATCTATACCGATCACGGTATATACCGTATATCCGAAAACATACCGTATATATCTTGTAATATAGTATCCTTTAAATGCAAATTTAATATTTTAGAATTTAGATACATTAAAAAGTGGTACTTTACTTACATTAGTCATTACGAAAATTATAAAGAGTTCATAAAGTATTTCATGATATTATTATAAAACTATGATATAATATATACTTTTATATGAAATGATCAATTGAAATTAATTTTTAATATTTGTGTCGAAAACGGGACACAAAAAGTCTACTACGAAGGAGGAATTGAAAATATCATGAAAAACTTTGAAATATAATAATATAGATTTATAATTAAAGAAAAAAATATAACCTCTTCATGTTTTCCGAAAAATGAGTTCGTTTTTCAAAAGAAGAGATCTCTACTTCCATGTTTCATAAATAGTTCATATTTTATTTTTTAAAGGAATAGTTATATTATAAAGTATTTCATGATATTATTATAAAACTATGATATAATATATACTTTTGTATAAAGTGATCAATTGAAATAACTTTTTAATTTTTGTGTAAAAAACGGAACACAAAAAATCTACTACGAATGAGGAATTGAAAATATCATGAAGAACTTTAAAATATAATAATATAGATATATAATTAAAGAAAAAAGAAAATATGACCTTTTCATGTTTTTCGAAAAATGAGTTCGTTTTCAAAAGAAGAGATCTCTACTTACAAGTTTCATAAAGAGTTCGTATTTTATTTTTTAAAGATATAGTTATATTATAAAGTATTTCATGATATTTATTATAATACTATGATATAATATATACTTTGGTATGAAATGATCAATTGAAATTACTTTCTAATTTTTGTGTCGAAAACGGGACACAAAAAGTCTACTACGAAGGAGGAATTGAAAATATCATGAAGAACTTTGAAATATAATAATATAGATATATAATTAAAGAAAAAATAAAATATGACCTCTTCATGTTTTCCGAAAAATGAGTTCGTTTTTCAAAAGAAGAGATCTCTACTTACAAATTTCATAAAGAGTTCATATTTTATTTTTTAAAGGTATAGTTATATTATAAAGTATTTCATGATATTTATTATAATACTATGATATAATATATACTTTTGTATGAAATGATCAATTGAAATTACTTTCTAATTTTTGTGTCGAAAACGGGACACAAAAAGTCTACTACGAAGGAGAAATTGAAAATATCATGAAGAACTTTGAAATATAATAATATAGATATATAATTAAAGAAAAAAAAATATGACCTCTTTATATTTTCCGAAAAATGAGTTTGTTTTTCAAAAGAAGAGATCTCTACTTATAAGTTTCATAAAGAGTTCATATTTTATTTTTTAAAGGTATAGTTATATTATAAAGTATTTCATGATATTTATTATAATAATATGATATAATATATACTTTTGTATGAAATGATCAATTGAAATTACTTTCTAATTTTTGTGTTGAAAACGGGACACAAAAAGTCTACTACGAAGGAGGAATTGAAAATATCATGAAGAACTTTGAAATATAATAATATAGATATATAATTAAAGAAAAAAAAAATATGACCTCTTCATGTTTTCCGAAAAATGAGTTCGTTTTTCAAAAGAAGAGATCTCTACTTACAAGTTTCATAAAGAGTTCATATTTTATTTTTTAAAGGTATAGTTATATTATAAAGTATTTCATGATATTTATTATAATACTATGATATAATATATACTTTTGTATGAAATGATCAATTGAAATTACTTTTTAATTTTTGTGTCGAAAACGGGACACAAAAAGTCTACTACGAAGGAGGAATTGAAAATATCATGAAGAACCTTGAAATATAATAATATAGATATATCATTAAAGAAAAAGAAAATATGACCTCTTCATGTTTTCCGAAAAATGAGTTCTTTTTTCAAAAGAAAAGATCTCTACTTACATGTTTCATAAAGAGTTCATATTTTATTTTTAAAGGTATAGTTATATTATAAAGTATTTCTTGATATTATTATAATATCATGACATAATATATACTTTTGTATGAAATGATCAATTAAAATAACTTTTTAATTTTTGTGTCGAAAACGGGATACAAAAAGTCTTCTACGAAATAAATAATGATAGTATATTTAATAGTAGTATATTTAAAATAAACAAATAAACAAATAAACAAAATAAACAAATAAACAAAATATTTAATCCTCCCCACAAATCCCTAATCTTGAATCTTGAATCTCGATCGCCCGCCCCCACCCCACCAAAGCCCTACTCGCGCTCGTCGCCGCCGCTCGCCGGCCGGCCGTCGCCCTTCGTCGCCCGCCGCTCGGTGCTCGCCGCCCGCCTATCGTCCGCCCGCTCGCTGCCCACCGATGCTCCACTCGTAGACCGCCGCGTATACCGTCAACACCAACGACCTCGCGTCGCCACCGTGAGATCCTGCACACCGAAGAAATTATTAGGGGTTAAGGTGATGCTATTTACAAGCTTAATCTGAATATTTTTACTGTTAATTGCATTTATGCGAGTGAATTTGCTTGATTAAAGTGAGTCCCGGTTTGATCGCTTTGTTCTACTTGATACTGGAAGGTTTAATTGAATTGTGCTTCTTTTTGTGGGTAATCTCGTTTAGTTGCGCTTGTTTGATTTATCCACTGCTGTCTCTGGTTTCGGCTATTTAGCTGCTGAGATTTGTGCTTAATTGGATATTTTAACTGATTTTTTTTCCGGTATACTTTATGCTTCGGTATACCAATATTCTTTCGGTATACCGTTGCTTACCGGTATACCGATATGCGGTAAGGCATACCGCACGGCCGGTATGGCAACGGTATGAATATTTACTCATACCGCACTTACGGCATACCGATCAACGGTATACCGCAATGACCGGTACGGTAACGGTATGCAATTTCCCATACCGCACGTTTTCGGCACGGTATGCGGTGTGGGAAAATTTGGACGGTATGCCGTACCGTAACACCCCTAGGTGTAGGAGTACAATTAAAAAAAAAAAAGGAAAGTGAAAAAGAAGCATACTACTCACTCCTTCCCATTAATATTGTCCTTGTTTTTATTTTCGGTTGTCCAATAACATTATCCTATTTTCTTTAATACTAAAAAACATCTACATTCCAAAATAAGGTGGGCTCCTTATTTACTATTCACATCACATTCTTATACATTTTATCTCTCAAAAAATTTATATCTCACACGATTCCGTTTCGCTACGAACTCAAAAAATTACTCCCTCCGTCCCAACAAGCTGTACTCCTTTCTTTTTTACACGTAAATTAAAGAGAGTTGTTAGATGTGAGTGAAGTGATAGGTCCCACAAAAAGAGAGTGGGTAGTTGTGTGTAGAAAAAATATTCTTTTTGGAAATAGGAACAAATGAATGGGACAAACTAAAAAGAAAAACGAGCACAACTCATTGGGACAGAGGGAGTATGATTTTTAACTTTTTGGAAACTTTAGATTATTTCTTTAAATAAAACATGAAAAAAATCGAAAAAAAAACAGTTGCATCAATTATGCCTTAATAAAATTTGGGTGAATTCCCATTTCTTCCCACCTACCATTCCTCGAAAATTGTGTTAATTTCTTACTACAATTATAATATATAAAATATAAAACTAAATCAATTTTCTCAGTCTCCGTGCCAAAAAGAAACATGACGATATTAACGAGACGGAGGGAGTATGAAAATACACCAAAGGATGTCGACCGGAGTTTAATACTCCTACCTCCCATTATTATTCAACACGAAGATTAACAAAGTGGGTAGATGTATGTTAAAGTGATGTGGTCTATTGACAATTCTAATTTCAGACAACTTATTTCCCTTACTGAAAACACTTCTGAGTCTGGTGATGATGTTGACTTCTTGGATCGTTGAGCTTCAGGTGTCCTGTTCTTCTGTGATGGACTTCTACTGACTATCTGCTCGTAATAAATGTGTAGGCCCAAATTCAGTTGAGTTTAGAAAACGTTTTTAAGAAAACAGTTTCAGTATATTAGTGCGATCGATTAAGCTTTGCTGAAACTCAGTTGAATGATTTTAGAAATATTTTCAGTATGAACAATAATCAATGCAACACTAAAACAAAAGGACAGAACACAGACAATTTTTAAAGTGGTTCGGATCCAACAATCCTACGTCCACTGTCCCGAAAGATCAGGAAGCTATGTATTATACTGAGATAGTCTCAGTCGGTTTGTACACTGGACAAACACTGATCTTGAGATTTATACTGAGCAAGTCTCTCAGTTTACAAGGTATAAAACTAAAGTGTTTCGACAAACTCTCCAACTATGAAGGAGTCCTTTACAATAAGGATCAGTTCAGATATGAACTCCTTCGTCTAAGCAATGGATAAGATCTGTTGAGCTTAGGTTATCGGGATAGGGAACGAGAATGTGGCTTCTAGAGCAACGAACGGTTAAGTATGGACTTGGGTTCGTATTCAGTCGCTTGGATACTAGAGGCTTTATAATCTGGTTCAACTTGGTTCCCTATGAGCAAGAATGTCGCCTTTCACGGAGATTTCTCTTTGAAGTTCTTGCGGAAAGCTTAAGTCGTTTTGAGTTGCTCGTGAATGCTCGTGTTCTTGTCTGTGTTGTAGGTGAGCTTCAATTTGAATTTATCTCTCTATTTATAGAGCAGAGACATGGATAGATCCGTTGGAGACGACGATCTATGTGTCTCTCTCTTTTGGGTAGCTAACGGCTCTTTCAAAGTATGGTGGCAGAGTCCTTTCCCTCCATTTCTGGAAAGTTGTTGACTTGCAGCTTTAATCAGAAGTAGACAGCTGGCCGCTCGTCATTGGTCGAGGCTGAAGAAAGTAGGTGAGATACACAGACTTCAAGGTGGATCTGAAGCTGACTTCTCTATACCTCGTATGACTCTGCTGACTTGCCTTATTAATTCCTGACAGTTAGAAGACTGTTCAACCGTTGTTGAAGTTGGATTTATATTCGTAGCGTACTCCTTCTGAGTCGCCTCTCTCGAAGATCAACTCTGAATTCAGTGAACTACTCCTGCTGAGTTTAGTTCCACTGACTCCTTTCAGTATACTGCTCTTGCTGAGTCCAGTAACACTGAGTCTTCTTCTTCTGGTACTGAGGCTGATAATCTACTGGGCGCCTGAACCAAATGAAGAGTGTCTACTGAGTCTGAAACTCTCAGAGACAAAACAACAGATTACAATGGAATGGTTCATCAGTCAAAGTAGGGTTTTGAGATCTTCAAATCTTCAGAGCACTAGGCTACTGAGTGATCTCCCAACAATTTGTGGAGGGACTGAATCATCTCCCAACATCTTCCCCCTATTTGATGATGCCAGAACCTAACACTATAACTATCAGAAACAGAGCTCCTTACAAGTATTACAAGTAGAATCAGTGGAGTTGTTCTTCAAGTTCTAGACTACTGAGGGAATTAGGGAAGAAATATCAGATCCTATATAGAGAACTAACAACAATTTCCCCCTTTCTAACAACATTTTCCCCCTTCTATAAGCAATCTAACAGACTAGAATCTAACAAGATAAGAACTGACAGATATAAATATATTCAGTGAGTGTGTGAGTCAGTAATCACTTGAGTGATTCTGAGTGTTAAGCATAAAATAAACAGGGCCATATAGACAATAAGGAATTGTCAGGGCTGAATAGAAGTGATGTTTTATATATGAAGAAAAGTCGATGCAGTACATCGGATTGCTATTCTAAGAAAGAAAGAACGAGAAAGAAATACAAGAAGCTATCTATCATCTTCTCGAACTCGCCGAATTCGTCTTTGAAGTCCTTTGATTTTGCTTCGTGGAGTGGCAAGTCCATACATTCCGTAGGTGACCTTCCTCGCCTTGAGTATCTCGTGCATATCGACGAGGTTCATCTTCATCTAATCTGTTTGGCTTGAACAAAGCATCCTTGATCTCCTTCTCAATCACCCCATAGTGAATGACGAACCATCAAGCTTCAGTGGGGGATGCATAATTCTTGGAGCTGGGACCCTGACATCAATCTTATCTGCTATGGCCTTCTGAACTCTTGCATAGATCTCTGGGTCAGTCTTCAGAAGCCATTCAGCAAATGCAATGGACTTGTGCATATTATGCCAGTATCTCCAGAAGTAGAATCTCTTGATATAGTCTGCCTTCAGTGTCTCCCACTTCTGAGTCCGTTCCCATGGCATCCAATCATCAACTCTGGGCCATCTGTGGATCTTGAGGTCAGTAGGCTTCCTGAGTCTTCTATATTTATAAGGAATGTCAGCTTTCTCAGGAATCCTTTGGCTTGCTTCCTTTTCAGCCTTAAGCCTCAGAGCTTCTAGATCAGCAAGTCTGAGCCTTTCTATTGCTGCTTCAATCTGTCTGGCTTCAGCTCCTCTGTCTAGGTACTTATCCAACTGATCACATATCTCTTGTATTTCTTGCTCTTGAGCCTTTGAGGGGACATAGGAAGGCACATGCTCTTCTTCTTCTGAGTCAGCAGGTGTTGAAGATTTCTCTTTGGAAGTACCCTGCTGACCAGATTGTTGCTGCTGCTACTATTCTCTTTCTTTCTCCTTATCTGCCTCATCACTCGCCTCGATTTCTTGGAGGCGACACTTATCCCGAGCTTCCTTCCCTTTGCTGGAGCCTTAGTTTTGCCTTTGGCTGGCTTTTTCTTTGGCTTGTTGGCAGCCTCAGTCTCGGCAATCTCCCTAGCAAGCTTTTCATCAGCTGCTATCTGAGCTTCTTCCTCAGGAGTGATGAATCTTTTAGTTCCTTTCTTTTTTGGGAGGAATGGGAAGCTTCGAGTACTTTCTTTCCCTTCCCTTGCACCGGAGGAGGTGGAGGAACCTCTTCCTCTTCTGAATCCTCCTCTGCATACTTAGCAATTTCTTTGATGATGTCGCTTGGTGTCTGAGTTGCTTGAGTAGCGGAATCCTTGGGTCCTGAGCCACTTGGTCCGGCCTCCGCAGCACTACAACCCCTGCTGCTGAGACACCCTGGGCCTCGCCTTGTGTTGTCTGAGTAGTGGGACCGGTGGGAGCAGATTGCTGAATCCGAGTCGCTCCTGCCACTGTCCTTACTCCTTTTGGTACTCTAAGTACTTTCTCCTTCCCTTCATGTACCTTCACCTTTCCTTCCCCCTTTTTGGCACCAACAAATAAACCGGGGGGTGGGAATCTGCACCTTTTATCCGCACTTTTGTAAGTCGTGGAAAGATCGTCCAAGGCATATTGCAGCTTTACAAGTCTCTCATGCAGCTCATTTCTCTCATCTGTCAGTTGTTCGCTGTACTTCTTGTGAGAGTTGTCGACTGCAGTCTGAATGTCCTGCAACTTCTGATCCACCTTATCTTCCATGGCCTTCTGAATGGTTTGGAGTCTGAGCTCGGAGGCCTGAGAGATGGAAGAAATGGATGCAGTATGAGCTGAATGGGCGGCCTTGTATTCTTCCAGAAGTTTAGCTTGGCCAGCTTCCATCAGCTTCAGCTGCTCTTCGAAGTTGTCTCTCTGAGTGGCAAGTGCTTCGGTCAGGATAGTTGAGAAGCGGGGGCAGGTGTGTTCTGAATGGATGTCTTGAGCCCCTTTATCTCTGCACTCTGAGCCTGTGTGGACTACCTCCACGTCTTGTAGACGGCACGGGTGAGGAGTCTATTCTGAGTTCCTTGACTCCTCAGTGCCCTGGCCACTGACTTCGATCGTCGGCTTTTAGGGCTGGGCGCTACCTCGAACGCAGACTCCAACAATAGCTGGGCTGGTTCAGCCGTCTTTGAGGTACCAGCCTCCGACTGTCCTGAGCAAGGATGTTGAGTGGTGGTTCAACAGTAGAAGTAGGAGCATCCTTGTCCAGTTGAGTTCCCTCATCAGGCTTCTTAGGGCCTGAATCACGGGTCCTGACCATCGGGGTCTAACCCATCTGAGGGCGCCGTCGCTGAAGTGGGTTGGCGATCGTTCAACATGGCGAGCATGGCAGTCCTCAAATCGTCTAAGGAACAGATGTCAGAAGGCTCTGAGTAGCCTATCTTGTTCCTTATCATCAACTCCTCTTCGTGGAGTTGTTCGCAGGAGTGGTGGTTGATCAGCTTGTTCAGGGTTGACCACTCTTGGAATCTGATCAGTGTGTGGAGCCTAGCCTGCCTCGCCAATATAATTAGATCCGTGTGGCTGGCTATCTCCTGAATATGTTCAGAAATCTCTCGGTAGGCTCTTGATTGCAGAGCAGACGCCTCTATCCCGATTGATTCTGATTCAGAAGCAGTCTCTGAGTCTTCGACTTCTATCGGAGACTGTTGCTTCTCAGCAGATGGAATGCTGCTGAGTGGAGGGATATCCAAGGGGCTCTGAGAAGTAGGAATTGGTTCAGTCTCTACCCCTTGTTCTACTGTTTCTCCTTGTTCAGTGGAGACGACCTTCTCCATTGACAGAGTCTTCTCTGAGGACTCAGCCTCGTCCCTTAGCTGCAAAGGAGGTTCAGCTACGACCTCAGCTTTGACCTCACTTAATTTCTTCAGTCTCTTGGTCGGTGTCTTGGGAGTAGACTTAGGAGGCGACCTCTTCTTGGAAGGTGTTGAGTTCTTTTGAGCTCCTGTCTTGGGATCAGCAGGCCCAGCTCCAATTTGCTGAAGGGCCGCTGCCCTGCTCTGGAATCTGACCTTCTTCAGATTGAAGTAACTCTTATCAGCATATTCGACGTTGTCAGCTCCACAAAAGTCTTCTATCATGACTGACAGCTTTAGTCCGTATAATAGCTTTCCCTTCACGGCTAGGCATTGGGATAATTTGTCAAACTTGGCGGACTGAGTCATGAATTCCTTGAGGAAGAACTCAGTCCAGTTGATCTGGGCGTGATCGTATATGGCCATCATCAGTTGAATCTTCGGCCTTGATACTTGATCAAAACTCAAAAGAACCGGCCTGACTCGTCAGTAGCTGAGTGACGATGTAGGCGAGGGCTCTGAATTGAGGGAGCATGGCGTTCTTTGGGAAGGCTGCTCTGAATGTAGTTGGCTTCTCGCAGAAGATTTCTAAATACTCATCCATAAGATCGTCTTTGTATCCCACCGTGTTAAATCCCTCATTGGAAAGTTTGAAGCTGCGTTGAAGAGCTTCCTTTACGAACATAGTCTTGATCTCTGAAATAGCATGGGAGGGGTCGGCAACTATATGAGTAATGAATCTGCATCGGATGTCTCCTTCTGCTGACTCTGTGTTCAAGTATAACTCAGCAATTTGACGCGGGAGGAAATACGACGGCTTCCTCGATAGAAAACCCTCCAAGCCCGTCGCTCTGAGAGCGTCGAAGATCTCTTCCATATAGTCGAGCTCGCAAGAGTCGAACTCCATCATCAGTTCGCACCAGACGCGATCCTTCTCAAGGATCTCTTGTATATCCAGAGGAACGTTGACGTATGATCCTGCCATGATTTATATTCTGCAAATGAGAGATATCAGTATCAAATGGAAAGATATTATAAGTATCATATACGATGCTGAATAATCATTAAAGATTTACCAAAGAGTTTCTGAGATTTTGAGATAAAGATTTGCAAAGGAATGGAGGCTATTCTCAGAAAATCTAGGGCTCGAAAAATTTGCGGAGAGCGAAAATGGCGGTTTCTAAATTTTAAACGTGTTTTTATATGTTAAAGAAGATGAACAAGTTAAAAATCCACGGTTCAGTTTGAAATAGCTTTATGAGATGGACGACTAGGATTTAATGTTATAAAATAGGTAATGATCAATTTAGCCGTCTAAGTCAAAATACGATTGTAACTAGCCAAATAAGTAACTTGATACGACATGCATTTAATGCGCCGCAGAAGTTCAACATGCTTTACATAGAATGTCGTGTATTTAATGTAAACCGTTATATTAAATGAAATTTTCTAAGACATTGAATATGAAGTCGAATCGAATCATAAATGCACAAAATATTTCATTGGCTACCGAGTAGAGATACGCAAAACCTGTCGTCACCGAACATTGTAGTCACCGATACCTCGTGTAGATGGTTGCTCGAGTCTCTACATACCGAATTTACTCGCATCGAGAGTGAACATTCCCCCCTTGCCGAATGCTTCTCTCCCGAATCCACTTACTAACCGGAGTCGGTAGGGTCCAAATGCACCTAGCTCTACTGAAAGTTCTCTGAATCTGGCTTCAGCTAGAGGCTTGGTTAGAATGTCTGCCCTTTGATGGTCAGTATGGATCTTTTCCATCCTGATATCCTTCTTTTCGACATGATCGCGAATGAAGTGGTGTCTGATGTCCACGTGCTTGCATCTTGTATGAAGTACAGGATTCTAAGTGATTGCAATTGCACTGGAGCTGTCGCGAAAGATTGGCACTTCATTCTGAATAACATCATAGTCGCGTAGCTGCTGTCTCAGCCAAAGGATTTGGGCGCAGCAACTTCCGGCAGCCATATATTCAGCTTCAGTAGTTGACGTCGCTACTGAATGCTGTTTCTTTGAAAACCACGAAATCAGCTTACTGCCAAGGAACTGACACATTCCAGAAGTTGACTTTCGGTCGATTCTACATCCTGCATAGTCAGCATCAGAATAACCAGTTAGTTCAATATTATCGTCTGCTGGATACCATAAACCCATGTCAGGTGTTCCTCTGAGATAGCAGAGAATCTTCTTTGCTGAGTCCATGTGACTCTGCTTAGGATTCACCTGAAATCGAGCGCAGACACCTACAACATAAGTTATGTTAGGTCGGGTAGCAGTTAGATATAATAATGAACCAATAATAGCACGAAATTCTGTATGGTCTACTGATACTCCCTCTTTATCAAGATCAATTTTCATGTTCGTGTTCATCGGGATCTTAATTGGTTTGCCGGATGTGCAACCGAACTTCTTGATGAGGTCTCGAGTGTATTTGCCTTGATTGATGAACGTTCCCTTCTCAGATTGTTTGACTTGAAAACCAAGGAAATAATTTATCTCTCCCATCATTGACATCTCGAACTTATCCTTCATCATTTTCTCAAATTGCTGAGACATGATGACGTTCTTCGATCCGAAGATTATGTCATCTACGTAGATCTGCACAAGTAGGATATCGTCTTCCAGTCGAATGCTAAATAATGTGCGGTCTACTGTGCCTTTCTGAAAACCTTTCTGAAGAAGAAACTCAGACAGGGTATCGTACCAAGCCCTGGGTGCTTGTTAACCCGTACAGAGCCTTTCTCGAGTCTCGTAGACCGATGTCCTCGCCGAAAGCCGGGAGGCTGTTCTACATAGACTTCTTCTTTCAACACGCCGTTTAGGAACGCAGACTTCACATCCATTTGATAAACTCTGAATCGCTGATGTGTTGCGTAGGCTAGGAATAGTCTGACTACCTCCAATCTTACAACTGGAGTGAAGGTTTCGTCGAAATCTATCCCTTCAGCTTGACAGTAGCCTTTTACCACGAGTCTTGCTTTGTTCCTTACGATAACGTTGTTTTCATCTCGCTTGTTCTTGAAGACCGATTTTGTTCCAATTACATGTTGATACTGGGGTCTGTCAACAAGCTCCCATACTTTGTTTCTCGTGAACTAATTCAGCTCCTCCTGCATAGCTATGATCCAATCAGCGTCCTTGAGTGCATCCTCAACTGACTGAGGTTCTTCAGTAGACAAGAAGCAGGAATATAATGCGCTTTCTCCCTGACAGAATCTGGATCTTGTCTTTACGCTTGCTGAAGGATCTCCAATAATCAAATCAGAAGTGTGATTGTCCAACCACGATCTACGATGTTTCAACTCTTTATCTGAGATTTGTTCAACACAGATAGTAGGTGAGTTAGGCATTTCAGTTGTACTATTCTGAGATTGAAGCAATTCAGTTACTAGAGTTGGATCTACTGAGTCACCAGGTTCAAGGGTATTTAGCTCATGAACTTCATTCGTTCCCCTAAATTATTATCCTCAGTAGAGGTCTCAGTTACCACTTGGGTTTCTTCATCGACCTGAGTTACCTAGAATTGACTGCGTTCGGCAGAGTCAACTGCTCAGCCTACTTCTGCTGCTGGCCGAGATTCGCAGGCTTATCTTCAGTTTCTTCGTCTGAATCATCATCCCAACACAGCTGGATCTTTTCAACTTTATCTTTCAGGCTCAGATCCTGTAGCCGCTTCCGATGTCCTCGGACTCGGTTTAGAGTTCCCCGCTCCCTGTCTTCGTAGCAAACTCATTAAAAACAACATGAGGGCTTTCCTCCACGCAAAGGGTCCGGTAGTTAGAAACTCGAAGGCTTTGGTGACCCGAGAGTATCCTAAGAAGACTCCCCGGTCCGACTTGCTATCAAAAGTCTTTAACTGATCCTTCCCATTATTGTGGATAAAACACGAACACCCAAAAATATGGAAATAAGATAGAGAAGGCTTCCTTCCGTTCCATAATTCATATGGTGTCTTCTTATGCCGCTTAGTCGGTAGAGACTGCGTTTCGAGTGTAACATGCAGGTGTCGGTAGCTCCGCCTGGAATTTGATTGGGAGTCATGAGTCTGCGAGCAGGGTTCTTGCTGCTTCTTTGAGTGTTCTATTCTTCCTTTCAGCAACCCCATTTTGTTGAGGCGTGCGCGCGGCAGACGTCTCATGCTCTATGCTTTAAGTTTTGCAAAACTCCTCCACTATCGAATTCGTGAATTCGGTTCCTCCGTCCGAACGTATCTTTATAATCTTGGTGTTCTTCTCGACATTGAGCTTTTTCGTAAGCGTTGGTAACTCTATTTTGACGTCAGACTTGTTGGCAATAAATCTAACCCATGTGTAGCGCGAGTAGTCATCTATGACCACTAAAGCATACTTTTTGCCTCTGATCGTCACCGGAGAGACTGGACCGAATAAATCCATATGTAGCAACTGAAGGATTCCATCAGTGGAAGGATATGGAACAGGTGGATTTTGATTCCTTGTTTGCTTTCCCTTCAGACATGCTTCACAGTGAGTGTCTTTGCTGAATACTTCATTCGACAGTCCTCTTGCTAGAGTGTTTCTAGCTAGCTTGTTGAGCGTCTTGAAGTTGAGATGGTTGAGTCTTCTGTGCCAGAGCCACCACGTTCTGTTGTCGTTCTTCACCAATAAACAAGCTTCAGGTTCAACTGAGTTCCAATCAGCTACGTAGATATTCTTTTTACGCGAACCTGATAACATTGTTTTCCCTATAGATTTATCAATGACATCACAGAAACCAGCGTAAAAAATCACTCTATTCGAGTTATCACAAAATTGACTAATTGAGAGAAGATTATGTTGAAGTCCTTCAACATATGATACTCTTGGAACAGTTGTAGTTCCAATGTTGAGTGTTCCATAGCTTCTAGTATAGCCTTTTGCGTTGTCTCCAAACTCGATTTGGGGTCCTTCTTCAGTAGTATAATTCTTCAGTAGGTCCTTCTAGTATGTCATATGTCTTGAGCATCCGCTGTCCACATACCAAGGGTCCTTGTGCACGTGCAAAACAGAATTATATTTAGGTACCCTTTATTTTTGATTTTGGGTCCTTACATGTTAGTTTTGGAAACCCAAATCTATCTTACGACCCTGGTGGTCTCAGACAGTTTCTTCCCACTTTGATCAACATATTTTACCACTGGACTGGTCGATGCTGACTTCTGAGGTTTCACAGGTTCAGGAGTCCTGATCTTCTGAATTGGTGGACTGCTGACCTTTGCCTTCTGCACGGTTTTCTTCTTCTTCTTCTTCTGACTTTTAGGTTCTCTCCTGACTATAGGATCATAATAGTATGACCCATACTGAGCTGGATGTGTCAACTGCGGAGGTCCATACTGATCAGCCCACTTAACTTTGCTGGTTCCCCCTTGATTGAACTGGGGTGATTTGGAACTGATCGTCTTGTCAGAATGCTGATAGCTGGGATGCCTTCATCTTTTGTTTGTTCTTAGCTAGGGGGTTCAGAATCTCTGTGTTGATGGTCTCCCCTTGAACAAATCTATCAGCTAGCCGGTTTTCTGAGCGTACGGGGGCAGATGAGGAGGCTCCATGGCTGAATCCAAGTCCCTCCTTGCAGTGCTTAGGCTTGTTGCTGGCAAGCATGGCCTCAAGCTTCTTTTCAGCACCCATGTATCGCTCTATCATCAGGTTTCTCCAGACATCATCGCTTTTCTTCAGCAGTTCATGCTCGGTCTGAAGTCCTGACAACTCTTTCTTCAGTAGACTCAGTTCAGTATCTTTCTGAGTCAAGTCATTGGTCAGTACTGAGATCTGATCTTATTGATGCTGAGACTTGGCCATCAGAGAGTTTATCTCCTCCCTGAGTCTCAACACAAGTCCTTCTGACTCAGTAGCAACCTGACTCTCCTGAGAAAGTCTTTGATTCTCCACTTTCAGGGTATCCAACTCCTGAAGAGTCTTACTGAGCTGCAGACTCATCTGAATCTCATCCTCTTCTCCTGCCATGAGACACTTTTCAACATCTTCTTCAAGCTCTACGACCATGAATGCCGCTTCATCGTATGATGAATCCATGAAGGAATTGACTTCATCTGAGTCGTCTGAGAGTTCACCAGCTATAAATGCTTGATGCTTCTTGATGAACTTCTCCCTTCGAGCTTTGTGTGCTGCTCTCTCAGCAGTACTGAGCTCAGGACAATCATACTGATAATGTCCTGGCTTCTTGCAGTTGTAGCAGGTAGTTACTCTCTCTTCTTTGCTCTCGCTGTCTTTCGACTGAGCTGAGTCCTCCTGTTTCCTGCAATCAGAAGTGTGTGAGTCAGGAGTGCGCTTAGGTGTATACTCAGACTTACCCTTGGAGTCTCTGACGACTCTTGAGAGTTTTCTGCGCCTCTCCTTCTCCTTCGATCTCGCACGACAAGCGGCGCGTGCTTCTTAGCCAGGTTTCCTTCTTGTAAGTCACTGAGTGAAGGTTCAGCCTTGCTAGATGCTGGAGCTGCTGTGCTGACTGATGCTTTGAAGGCATGGTCGATTTGGGTGTCAGCTTTAGCTCGCTGCTTCCTTTGAGGTAGACCAAACTCGAACTCCTCAGCTTTAAGTTCTGAAAAGATATGGTCAGGAGTAACAATATCTAAATCAGAATGTCTCAGTAAAGTAGCAAAGGGAGTCCAATGACCGTCTGGCAGTACCCTCAAAATCTTGAGATTCATCTCTCGGTTGGAGAATGTCTTTCCCAGCCCGTTGATGGAGTTCATCAGATCCGTGAATCTGATGTTAAGATCTTCATTCGTGTCACCAGGCATGAGAGACAGTCTCTCCAGCTTCTGAAGTTCCAGCGCCAGTTTGTTTGCTTTGATCTTCTGAGTCCCCCGACTCAGTAGCGCTAGAGCATCCCAGAGTTCCCCGACTCAATAGCGCTAGAGCATCCCAGAGTTCCTTCGCGAACTTGCAGTCCTGAACTCTCCCGAGATAAGAATCGCTCAGGGTGGTCAGTATAGCATTTCTGGCGACCCGGTATAAGTTGTGAAGCTTATTCTCCTCAGGGGTGAAGAGACTTCTATCTTTAGGGATCTTCTTCCCGGTCACCATGCCTCCTCCTTGTGCTGGGTTCTGAGTAACGACACTATCAAACATAGGAACGATAGGTCCGTCCTCCAGTACCTCTGTCATGCTGTCGTGGAGGGAAGTTAGATGTGCCTCCATTCTGACTCGCCATACCCCGTAGTTCTCTACTGAGAACATGGGTACCATCCTAATTCCTGACATATCAGAGATAGTAGATAATGATATGAATGAAGAATGATATGCAGTGAAAACGTTTTCTGGATCCGTTCAAGTAGACCAGTTTCAGAATAACAAGAGTCTTATAGAACTCCTGCTCTGATACCAATTGTTGGTCCCGAGATTAAATGTTCAGGTGTAGAGGGGGGGGGGGAATACACCTGAAAACAATTTCTCAACTTTAAACGCGAACAGTCCTTTTCAGGAGAGTGTCGTACTGAACAAGTTCAGTAGACCAAATAAGCTCGTTCCGGATCGCGTGGCGAGTGGACCGACTTCACCGAGGCCTCGCTAGGCCGACTTGAGTCGATTCCGCACCTTTCAGCTGAAGTTCAGTATAGTGCGGAAATGTGTAGGCCCAAATTCAGTTGAGTTTAGAAAACGTTTTTAAGAAAACAGTTTCAGTATATTAGTGCGATCGATTAAGCTTTGCTGAAACTCAGTTGGATGATTTTAGAAATATTTTCAGTATGAACAGTAATCAATGCAACAGTAAAACAAAAGGACAGAACACAGGCAGTTTTTAAAGTGGTACGGATCCAACAATCCTACGTCCATTGTCCCGAAAGATCAGGAAGCTATGTATTATACTGAGATAGTCTCAGTCGGTTTGTACACTAGACAAAAACTGGTCTTAAGATTTATACTGAGCAAGTCTCAGTTTACAAGGTATCAAACTAAAGCGTTTGACAAACTCTCCAACTATGAAGGAGTCATTTACAATAAGGATCAGTTCAGATATGAACTCCTTCGTCTAAGCTATGTATAAGATCTGCTGAGCTTAGGTTAGAGGGATAGGGAACGAGAATGTGGCTTCTAAAGCGACGTGTATTCAGTCGCTTGGATACTAGAGGCTTTATAATCTGGTTCAGCTTGGTACCCTATGAGCAACAATGTCGCCTTTCGTCGGAGATTTCTCTTTGAAGTTCTTGCGGAAAGCTTAAGTCGTTTTGAGTTGCTCGTGAATGCTCGTGTTCTTGTCTGTGTTGTAGGTGAGCTTCAATTTGAATTTATCCCTCTATTTATAGAGCAGAGACATGGATAGATCCGTTGGAGATGACGATCCACGTGTCTCTCTCTTTTGGGTAGCTAACGGCTCTTTCAAAGTATGGTGGCAGAGTCATTTCCCTCCATATCTGGAAAGTTGTTGACTTGCAGCTTTAATCAGAAAGTAGACAGCTGGCTGCTCGTCATTGGTCGAGGCTGAAGAAAGTAGGCTACTGAATCATATCCCGATAATTTGTGGAGGGACTGAATCATCTCCCAACAAATAGCTTAGTTGAGTTCAGTTGTTAGGAACTCAGTAGGCTAGAGTTCAGTAGCTGTGCGCTCAGTAGAAGATTCTGCACTCAGCCGGAGAACTTAGTATCGAGAAAGTCAGTTGGATAACTATCGACTAACTGAATCTACAAAGGATTTCGAGCCTACAAACTGAGCTTTCAGTCGAATGTCAATGGAGGTACATCAATTGAAGGTCTGAGGATTCAGAGGAAGTCAACTCATTGTACTTTGAGTTTGAACAAGCCTCACCAACTCTCATGAACCTTTACCAATAAGGAGGAGCCGGCAACGTCTTACCTGCTCTGCCATAAAGCAACTCTTAGCCGGAAAAAGAGGAAATCTCTACAGTACCTTTACTCAACGTTCAAATTATTATGGCCGTTTTTCTTGTCTTATTCGACACGTGTCTAGACTCCCTCCAACGGATCTATCCACAAGTCGGAGACTGTAAATAGAGAACAATCTTCATGCAGAAAGACATCGGAAACCAAAGCAATCAAAGGTCAAACACTCTCTAGCGAACTTACAGCGATATTCAACCGAAGAACTTGCACTTAGATTTATATCTTCTTTAGTTCTTCTCTCTAGAGAATTATTGTTCCCTTTCTCTATCTAAGCGTGATTATTGTAATATTCAATAGCTTAGAACCTCGAAGAAGTTCATCTTTTGAACTGTTCTAATTGTAAGAACTCCTTCTTAGTTGGATAAATCTAACCTTAAAAGGTTCAGGACTGTAAAGTCACTACGACTAAAAGTAGATATCTGTTCTGCGTACAGATTGATTGAGGCTTGCTCAATATAAGCAAACAAGTAAGAATCTATCCGGTGAAGGAAGATCAACCGATGCTTGCTCGGCATAATTAATACAAGATCTCTCCGCTTAGTTTAGGGACAATGGATGTAGGACCCAACGTGTCCGAACCACTTTAAAAATTGCATGTGTTGATTTTAACTATTGTATCGATTAATTGTTCATTCTGCATTCAACTGAGTTTTAATCAAACAAGCATAAAATAGATTTTCACTGAGACGACTCTTTTTAAGGGCACACAACTTCTATTGTTGAACTACTGTTCACTGACATAAGTCGGTAGGACCGTACTCGCGTAGGAGAATCTCCGTCCACGCGATCGAGAAAGCTTATTTGGCTAACGGACAAGTTCAATAGCAATCTTCCGCATCAGCTGACTTTCACGTTCTGAGTTTTGAATTTGCATTCAGGTGTATTCACCCCCCTCTACACCTGAAGCTTGTCTCTAGACCAACAATTGGTATCAGAGCGGTGTTCTTCTTGATCATCGTTATTTGTTTTCTGGTCTAACTCGAACATATCATGAAAACCATTTTCTCTGCACTCGCATCTCTTCATAGCATCCTGTACCATATTTTTCAACATGTCTGATTTATCAGGTATAAGGACAGTACCCATGTTTTCGGCAGAAAACTATGCGGTATGGCGGGTGAGGATGGAGGCTCATTTAACATTGCTGCATGACAACATGGCCGACATTCTAGAAAAGGACCTATTGTTCCCATGATTGACAGAGCAGCAGGTGCCAGAACCGGCCCAAAGATTCCAAAAGACAAGAGCCTCTTCACACCAGAAGAGAGAAAGCTGCACAACCTTGACCGAGTCGCACGAAATGCGATACTGACAACTCTCAGTGACTCGTATCTAGGAAGGGTGCACAAATGTAAGACAACAAAGGAGCTATGGGATGCTCTAGCTGTTCTGAGCGGAACTCCACAAATTAAAGAGAACAAACTGGAGGTAGAGCTGCAGAAACTTGACGCATTTGCTATGCTTCCAGGGGAGTCTATTGATGATTTCAGCGTCAGATTCACAAATCAAATCAACATCATCAACGGACTGGGGAGAACATTCAGCAACAAGGAGACCAACACAAAGATTCTAAGGGCTCTTAGGAGGCCCAAGTGGTACTCTTTTGCTACATGTTTAAGGAGAACTAACCTGAACTCTGTTACTCCTAATTATATATTTTTAGAATTAAAGGCAGAGGAGTTCGAGTTTAATCTCCCACACACCCCCGGTGCTGAGACTGAAGTGCCAATGAATCACGCTTACAAGGCATCAGTCAGCACACCCCGAGCGAGTCCCTCAACCACAAGTCGGTCCCAGTGTAAGCTCGGTGACAATACCATCCGCCGACAACTTGGGCCGAGAAGTACGCTCTCCTCGCCGTGAAATACTAGAAAGACAAACAGCAGGGACATCAAGTTTAGCAGGGACATCAGGTTGAACAACCGCCCGGCTTTTAGCAGGGACATCAGGTTTACAGACTTAAGAAAGCATTGTATGGGTTAAAACAAGCACCCAGGGCTTGGTATGATACCCTATCAGATTTTCTGCTTCATAAAGGTTTTCAGAAAGGAACAGTAGATCGCACCCTATTCAATATCAAGTCAGAAGCTGACATCTTACTGATGCAGATCTATGTGGACGACATCATCTTTGGATCTAGGAATCTGACCATGTGTCAGAAATTTGAGCAGATGATGAAAGAAAAGTTTGAAATGTCGATGATGGGAGAAATGACTTATTTCCTTGGACTTCAAGTCAAACAATCCAAGAAGGGAATATTCATTAATCAAACTAAATATACAAGAGACCTCATCAAGAAATTCGGCTGCGAATCCAACAAATCAGTGAAGATACCCATGAATACCAATCTCAAGATTGATCTTGATAAAGAGAGAGTATCTATAAACTCAACTGATTATCGTGCTATTATTGGTTCATTACTATACCTAACAACCAGCAGACCTGACATAACTTATGTTGTAGGTGTATGCCGAGATTTTAGGCGAATCCCCAGCGAAGCCATCTAAATTCATCGAAGAAAATTCTTCGTTACCTGAAGGGAACACCTGATGTTGGGTTATGGTATCCTATTGATGATAATCTTGAACTGACTAGTTATTCTGATGCTGATTATGCAGAATGTCGAATCGACAGAAAGGCAACCTGAGGAACTTGTTAGTTTCTCGACAGTAAGCTGATATCTTGGTTCTCCAAGAAAGAGCATTCAGTAGCTACGTCCACTACTGAAGCTGAATACATGTCTGCCGGAAGCTATTGCGCCCAGATAATGTAGCTCCGACAACAGTAGAGAGACTACGACATATATCAAGATGAAGTGCCTATCTACTGCCACAGTACCAGTGCAATTATAATCACATAGAATCCTGTTCTACATACTCAACGCAAGCACGAGGACATAAGGCATCACTTCATCAGAGATCATGTCGAGAAGAAAGACATCTGAATGGAGAAGATCTATACTGATAAGCAAAGAGTTGATATTCTGACCAAACCTCTAGCTGAGATCAGATTCAACGATCTCTCAGTAGAACTAGGTCTACTGGATCCTGCTGACTCAGTTCAGTAAGACGATCCAGAGGGTATTGAGTGAGGGGGAACAAACTCTCAGTACTGCTGAAATACTTAGTGTTTTCACAGTGGTATTAGCTGACTGCTATGTTTAGCTGACAGGTTATGAGTATTTATTCAACAATTGGTGATCAACATGATATAACATTTATTTCCCACCATTAATGTTCATTGTACGTCATTAAGCATATCGTTCTCATTAAACGCACGACAGTCCATATGCTGACTGGGCGCATTAAATGCAGGTCATTTCACCTTACCTATTAAGTGATAGAGATAAGTAGGTCGAGATTATAGGCGGCCAGTAATCATAATCTCTTATAATATTTAATTTGTGTCGTCCAACATTTCAAAAACTGATTAATCTCAACCGCACGAGGAATAAACCCTTTATATTCAGTTTCATATATATTCTTGAGTATATCTCATCTAAGTTACTTTTCTGCCATTAACGAACGATTTGTGCTCTGCAAACATACTTGCTTAGAAATCTGTTACGATCAAGCACATATCTTTTGATTCAGTTTATTCATGTACAATGGCGACGTCCCCAAACAACGAAGTTCTCATCCCCACCGACATGGCGGAGATCCTCGACTCCAAGAGAGTCCGGTTCGAGCCGATTCTCTCCTTCTATTCTTGCAACGTCGCGTGTATGGATGGCATCTTTGATGCCCTGGCGACCTCCGATCTAACGACTGTTCTCTCGAGCTCTCCATTGCACTGCCTTCCGAGGCAAGTCGCCTAGTTCTTCAAGAACATCCGGAAAGATGACGACCACATTGACATCACTTGCTTCAACTTCATGCGCGAGACTGCTCCTAATGTCTGGACAGAGCAGATTGTAGACATTAATATCGCCGAATGCATACATGAGAGCTTCGATGCACTGATGAAGGGATCTCTCCGATTGGCTACAAGGAGACTTCTATTAATCAGTATCTCCGCAAGTTCAGTGGTCAGAAAGGTGTGGTGTTCAAAGCAGCATTTCCTAAAAATCAGCTGCTCCCTGAGTACCAAGGTCTGGCCTACATAGTGAATCACGTACTGACCAGCTCAACGGGATCTTATGATTAGTTATCCTGGGTCAAGATTCAGCTGATGATGGCAATTATGGACGGAGTTAAGGTCAACTGGAAAGCCTTTTTCAGATCAGAATTCAAGGCTCAGCTCTAGAAATTCACTGTAAATGAAGACAACTCTGGCCTACAGCTCATTCCTAAGGGCAAGTTGATCTACGACACCAAAGTCTCTATTCATATAGAAGATTATTTCCAGGGAAGAGTGATACTTGCTGATGCATTTCCTTTCGACAAGAAGAACGTGAAGTTCTTAAATGCAGCAGCAGCTGGGAAGTCCATTGGACGAGGAATGCATGACAAGCGTCCCCTTGAGATTACTCAGGATCCTCCTCCAGCTCAGCAGAAGAAGCAGAAGGTACTGAAGAAGCCAGAACCTTTTGTAGTGATTCTTGAAACAGTCTCTATTCAGGACTTAGAGTCAGGTCAGGAGGACGTGACTCTGAGAGAGAAGGTCAAGAGGATTCATTCTTAGGAGACTCAGTTAGATATTCCAGCTGACATTCTACCGACTAAGTTCTCCACCTCAGTCCCCACCTCAGTACCGCTAGCTAAGAGCAGAGCTGCTGAGGAAGTAGCTGATGAAATTCCCGAGATTCTTGACCATGCAGATCTCGTGGATATAGCCGTCAGAGCGAGGGTGCAGATTCGTCTCAGGTTCCTCGAATGGGATATGTTGGAAGAGATAATCCACCTAAGGACAATCTCTGAACTGGCCAAGGACGAGCAGATATTAAAAGAGGAGATCGGCTATGGCGAGCCTGCTGACATCACCTCCATGGAGGATCTTAAAGCCACCATGCTGATGCTCCTGAGATAGAAGGGGCAACCTGAACCGACCACTCAGCCCGCGAATCAATCTGACTCAACCCCGAATTACCACCTAAGGACGCAGACCAAGGAGGATCTGTTGAGGGAAAATCTCCCAGGGATGACTCGCCACCTCCTCCTCCATCATCCCTACGCCATCCAAATCTCAGCCTAAGCAGCAATCACGGTACAAGCTGCTGAGATTAAGGACCTGAAAGTGGCGTCGATAAATAAGTGCATCAAACTTCAAGGTCACAAGAACCGTCTCCTCGCGGCAGACGTGAACACAAAGTGGAACCAATTCACTGAGGCTCAGACCAAGACTTTGGGCGACTTATCTACTAAAGTGCAGAGGATCAACCCTCCCACTGATATGAACGCTAAAGCATCTTCACCACGGCACTTGAAGCACAAAGGACAGATCTGACAGCTCAGTTTCAGATCATATTGCAGGCCAAGACATTTTCTGAAGAAATGACCTGTGCAACAGATCGTGTCTTGAAAACTATTGAAGATCGACATAAGCTCGCCACTGAAAGTGTCGCTAAGGCACTGGTGGAACAACATGTTGCATGCTCACAGATAAAGAAAGAAGCTGTTGAAGCATACATTAAGCATATCGAAGCCTCTAAGTCAGCTCTACTGAAAGCCGTAAACTCAGAGCATGACAAGAGATGGACTTCATACACAGATGCAGCTGGAGATGTTGCAGCTTCTCTCGAATCTATCAGTACATCTATCGGAGAGCTGAACAACAAGGTTACTGCCCTGGCAACGATGTTCGATGATGCCAAAAAGGGGAAAAGTAGCAGATCAGCACAACTACTGACCCTCTTAAAATCTAAAGAGGTAGGACCTAGCTCAGCTGCAGTAGCAAGCAAGGGGGAAAGTAAAGGGAAAGAAACTCAACTGGCTGAAGGCTCCGGAGAGCCGGCTGATGAGGCAATCATTGAAGTGGCCAAGTACCTAGAAACTCTAATTGAAGAAGAGACACCACTAAAGTCAGCAACAGCCAAAGGCAAAGACAAAGCCCCTGCTTCCCCAAGCCCCCGAAAAAGCTTAAGTTCAAAATGCGCAAAGAACAAATTGCATATGATGAACAGCTGGTGCGCAAACTTGAAAAAGAAGATGCAAAGCAGACCAAAGCTAAGAAAGGCGTATAGATCCGGACTCCAGTTCCTATCAGAACACGATCAGTGCCGCCTAGGCAATCCATGTCTGCAACCACAAAAACTCCTCAGAAGTCCAAACAAGCTGAGAAGCGTGAAACTCATAAGTCCAAATCAGCAGAAGTGACTTAGAAGCTCAGCATCACATCCCAACTACTGGACTCTCTAAGAGTCAAGAAGCTGAAATGAAGGAAATTTGGGATAGCTGTGAGAGAGGACTTATTCATACAGCTGAAGCCAGAAAGATCAGAGAAGCCAGAGAGAGAATACGTCTTGCTGATCTTGAGGCACTCAGACTAAGGACGGAAAAGGAAGCTCAAGAGAGAGTCCTTGTAAAAGTCAGGAGTATTCCTACAACCTCCAAATTCTTCAGGAGAAGGATACTTGTAAATGAGGTGAAAAGGGTTATTTACAAAAGGCCTGATTAGTGGGTTCCTTACAAGATCAATCAGCGATGGGAACAAGTGAAGGTAGACTTCATCAAAAGATTCTACGTCTGTAAGTTATTTGATGAGCAGTCTGATTCTAAGGAGCTATTCATAGAAATTCTGAAACAGTTGGATCCCCCACTCTACGCTGAAATTCAGACTTTACTAGAACAGTCCAGTAAAACTCTTAAGGTACCTGAGTTCAGAAACAAGCCTCCTCCTCTCACGCATCAAGACAATATCTGCAAGAAGGAGATTGAGGAAGAGATCTTCGATGCTATCAATAGTAAAGGTCTAGACAAGAATGATGATGAAGACAAAGAAGAAATCAAGGCCCTGAGGAACCGTGTTTATTCAGCCTATGGTCTTGAACTTCCGAAGAAGAAGTCTGCTGACTTCAAGGCGCGGATGCAACTTCTCAAGAAGAAGTCCAGCTGATAGTCTTCTAGCTTTTAGAACTAGATTGTCATGTACTTGTAAACTTCTCTAATCATATATGACATTTTTTTCTTTTGGCCTTCTACAATTACTCATTGTCACTTGGCTGTGTTTTTATCATTCAACACTACTGATTACTGAAGCAATCAGGTCACATTCACATATCTACTTATCTGTTTCTCTTTGTGGTTCAGTTGTTTGACATCCTTTATTAGGGAAATTTTTGTTAAGTATGATAGGGGGAAACTGTGTCTTTTTCTCTTTAATGGGGGAAATTGTTAACTTTTGTGTTGATTAAATAGTCAGAGATAACTTTATTTAAGAGCTTCACTGCTCTATTTGTTTTTTTTTTGCTATGGTACTATGCTTAGATTACTTTGTAATATTGTTTGTAGCATAGCCAGTAGCAGTAGTTGTTTGTCTTTTTTTGGCATCTTCAAATAAGGGGAGATTATTGGGATGAGATTCAGTATGATAAGATTTAAAGATCCCAAAACCCCTAGCTGAATGATGGGCCTTTGATATTGTAATAGCTTAGTTGAGTTCAGCTGTTAGGAACTCAGAAGGCTAGAGTTCAGTAGCTGTGCATTTAGTAGAAGATTCTGCACTCAGCCGGAGAACTCAGTATCGAGGAAGTTAGTTGGACAACTATCGACCAACTGAATCTGCAAAGGATTTCGAGCATGCAAACTGAATTATTCAGACCAATGTCAATGGAGGTACATCAGTTGAAGTTCCGAGGATTCAGAGGAAGTCAACTCATCGTACTTTGAGTTTGAACAAGCCTCACCAACTCTCATAAACCCTTGACCAATAAGGAGCCGATAGCGCCTTACCTGCTCTGCCATAAAGTTGCTCCTAGCTGGAAAAAGAGGAAATCTCAATAGTATCTCTACTCAACGTTCAAATTATTATGGCCGTTTTCCTTGTCTTATTCGACACATGTCTAGACTCCCTCCAACGGATCTATCCACAAGTAGGAGACTATAAATAGAGAAGAGTCTTCATGCAGAAATACACCGGGAACCAAAGCAATCAAAGGTCAAATACTCTCTAGCGAACTTACAACGGTATTCAAGCGAAGAACTTGCACTTAGATTTAGATCTTCTTTAGTTCTTCTCTCTAGAGAATTATTGTTCCCTTTCTCTATCTAAGCGTGCTTATTGTAATATTCAATAGCTTAGAACTTCGAAGGAGTTCATCTTTTGAACTGTTCTTATTGTAAGAACTCCTTCTTAGTTGGAGAAATTCTAACCTTAAAAGGTTAAGAACTGTAAAGTCACTACGACAATAAGTAGATATTTATTTTGCGTACAGATTGACTGAGGCTTGCTCAGTATAAGCAAACAAGTAAGAATCCATCCTGTGAACAGATCAACTGAGGCTTGCTCAGTATAATTAATACAAGATCTCTTGCTTAGTTCAAGACAGTGGACGTAGGACCCAGCATGTCCGAACCACTTTAAAAATCGTTTGTGTTGATTTTAACTGTTGCATCGATTAACTATTCATTCTGCATTCAACTGAGTTTTAATCAAACAAGCATAAAACATATTTTCACTAAGATGACTCTTTTTAAGGGCCTACACTTCCACACACAACTTCTGTTGCTGAACTATTGTTCACTGACATAAGTCATTAGGACTGTACTCAGTAGGAGAATCTCTGTCCACACGATCGAGAAAGCTTATTTGGCTAACTGACAAGTTCAGTAGCAATCTTCAGCATCAGCTGACTTTCGCGTTCTGAGTTTTGAATTTACATTCAGGTGTATTCACACCCCCCCTCTACACCTGAAGCTCGTCTCTGGACCAACAAGTAGGAATCGTAATATAACTAGGAGTCGTAAAATGTATTTACTGGGAATTTGATTTTGTTTGGAGTATTGAGATCCTTGCGTTTGCTATGGGCTTTTGGTTAGCTAATTTATTGAAGTGTCATTTCTTGTAACATAAAATGTCATTTGTCGTGAACAATTGTGTTATTTGTTTAAAAAAACTCATATTGAAAAATGACACTTTTATTCAAGACAATTGTCACTCTTTTCGTTGCAATTGACATGTTTGTTTATTGCAAGACACTTTGAGTAACATTTCTGGTTATTATGATAATCATATTTTATTGACTAGATCATTGAACGGTGGTTTGTATGATTATTGGATTAAAGTGATATGTTTTCCTTAATTATAATTGACACTTTACTTCAATGTGATTGACACTATGAGATAAATGACACTTTTGTTTGTTGTCATTGACACATTATGAGAATGTGACACTCTCCTTCGAGACACTTGACACTTTTGTTTATTACGATTGACACTTGGGTTTACATTTTCTGATTATTATGCTCCATATTTCACTGTGTGATTATTGGCTTAAAGTGACACGTTCCTTAATTTTGATTGACACTTTACTTTAGTGTGATTCACACTTTGACACTTTGATAAATGACACATTTATTCACAACAATTAACATTTTTTTTATAAACAAATAACATTTTTTTTCCAAAACAAACCGCAATTTTTCAAAAAAATTGATAGTCAATAAATGATACTCTACAAATGACACTTTATTCACATACAAATGACAATTTTGTTCCGAAGCAAATGATACTCTACAAATGACACTTTTCTTCAAAATAAATGACACTTTTGTTCATTGCAAAGGCACATGCCCGTCCTTAGTTAAAATTGGGAAAAATTAAATCAAATAAAGATAAATTAAAAAACATTAATTAAAAAATGTTAAATAATTTTAAAAAATATTAAAAAATTAAAATAAATAATATTAAAAATAATTAAAAAATCAAACTACAAATTTGTAGTCTTCTTAAACAACGAAGTAGATCTTAATGCTGAGATATGATGTTCATCGATTCCGATTTCCCTGCTGAGTGGTGGTTATAAAAGTTAGTTGCGAAACAAAGCTGGCTGCCAGATGTATCGGGTTCGAGACCTTTTAGTTAAAATAGAGGACACTTTACTATTAGGCTATGACTTGCTTTAGTAAAATAGTGAACAAAATTTATATTTACTTTGTTGCTTACGGATCCAATTTGGGCAATTGGACCATACAAATTCTATTGCATGTGCAAATTGCACACAAATTTTTGTAAAAAACAAAATAATGAATATGAACAAAACCAAAGACCACCAAGTGGATACGATATTAAACTTGATAACCTTTGACAATTTAATAATAGAATGTATTTAAAATTACTTCGAATTTCGTTAAGGCAAATTCTTGACAAGTATTCTTTTACTTCTGCAGCACGTCAAACCGGCCATCGTCGCTATCTGAACTTGCATTATCGAATGATATAAATTTTCATCCATCTCATCTCATGTTGACAAGTGTCCCACTTCAAACGAAGAACCTAATCAAACAGCAATACGTTAAAAAGCATCTATAGTTTTGGGTTTAAACAATGACAAATATTGCTTTTTCGATTAAAGAAATGTGAAAGACAGAAAAGTGATGAACAAGTTCCAAAAAACACTTCCCTTCTTATAAATACAGACCACATTGATATTTTGCTTATCTCCACGTCCCCACGAGTTTGCATTTTTCTCAAGAATCAGGTACGCCAGAGTTTATTTTCGTCAATTTTTTGATCCAATCACTTGATATGTCTTAAATTATATACGAAGCTTATCATTTCAGTTTCTTTTTTAGTTTTCAGTTTTAGTGTTTTTCAGAATTTTTAACATCACTATTTTGGTTTATGTTTTCTATTTTTGGTTTGTGTTTTCAAGATGAGTAATTGCTAGTTTGCAGCCGATTGATGCTTTTGTGGATAAATCAAACCTCCAGCTTACATATATGATGATTCTGTTAATTTTGCTGTGATAAATTTGTTTGCTTTATCTGTTAAAGATTTGGTTCAAAGTAAGGGCTCCTGCTTGCTTTATTTTTATTTTTTGCAAAGAGTTACATCTTCATCTTGGGAGATGATTCGTTGGTGTAAATTGGTACTTCTAATCGATGGATGCTGCATTTAGTTTAGTGTTGAAATGCTAGTTGGCTGGATCATAACCCTATCCTTATGGATCACCATCTTTATACTTCGAAAAAACATTAAGAGTTTTATCTTTCTCTGATTATAAAATGGCTCTTTCTGGATATTGAATTTATTACCATTGAATTCAGTTTCCTTCTTTTAGTCTTCTTAAAGACCTTCATATAATATTTTCTGAATATAAGCTTTATATATTGGGTTCAATTTTCATGTTAATTATCAGCAACTCTTCTATGTGATGTCAATAAGTCTGATAACTATAATGGACAATATTTTCAGAATTTCACACTTAAAATCTTATTGAGATATTTTAGTCCTCGGAGAAACTGCCCATTTTTCTTAAATCTGAAAATATTTCGTTGATTCTTTGTGGCCGGCTTCTATGTGTTTCTCTTTACTGAACGAATTATGTGCCTAATTCATGCATCTGACCACTAGCTTATGTGGTCTGCATGCAGATACTTCTGAGGCATGGAGACTACTGTTGATGCTGTAGACAAGGTATTTTTCTTTTCCTTGATGTTGTCTTGAATGCGTTTTGCAAATTGAGAACTGGAATCGAGCCAGAGTTCCAAAGTGCCCTGATGTTATAGATGTCAAACCTAATTCCAAAGTGAGATTCATTTTCCTATTTCTAATACAAGAACCAAAAATAGGCATTCTAATTAGAAGTTACAGTATGGTTTCTGCAACGACACATATATTTAGAAGAAACGGTGTACTTTCAATCCCAATTGACAATTAGAAACCACTATGATTCTTCATCTTTTTGTGATGTCATTTCCTTTTCTTGTTTATTGCTAGTAAAGTGTATCTTTTACAACCATTGCCAATGCGAATATTTTGTGTCTACACTGCATTCCAGGGAAGCATTTGTTTCAGTTCGATGATTTAATTTCCTCAAAAGATACTACAACAATTATAATGATATGGAGCCATAGTCAAAATTGTACTTGGACGTTGTATGGTTTAAGGTTTATGATGCACCAGGGGCTGTCCACTTTTAGTTGTCATATTAACAGTGTGACAGACATTTGTACTTTTTTTAAACTAGTTAGTTTTTGTGTAGGAAGTAAATGGAAGCACACCCTCAGTCTCAGATAAAAAGATCACTGTGATTTTTGTTCTAGGTCAGTTCTCTGATTTCTAACTTACGTGTTTATTGGTAAAGTAGTGTTGTCCAGAAGTACGTCTATTGCCCTTAAGCTGATATAAAACTGTAACTGGAAGTCGTACTGTTATCTTCATATTGTTCCGCAATGTTCATTTTTCCTCTTTAAACTTGAGCAGGTGGCCCTGGCAGCGGTAAGGGTACTCAATGTGCGAATATTGTTCGACATTTTGGTTACACTCATCTTAGCGCTGGTGATCTTCTCCGAGCAGAGCAAAATTCTGGTTCTGAAAATGGGTACAGCTAATTGTAACACTATTGCTATTTGATATATGCAATAGTGTCTTGAGAATATAAACAGCAACTCCATACTTGGATATGATTTTTTTTTTCTTTTATCAATTTGATTTGGTTTTCTTTTATGATCTGTAGGGCAATGATTAGGAACATGATTAAGGAGGGGGAAATTGTACCCTCAGAGGTCACGGTTAAGCTTCTTCAGCGGGCAATGGAGGAAAGTGGAAACGACAAGTTTCTTATTGATGGTTTTCCCCGTAATGAGGAGAATCGTGCAGCATTTGAGTCTGTTGTATGTCATTTCTTTAACCTTTCCTTTGGCAATCTGTCCCTTTCTTATATCAATACCGGCATTCATTTTGTTTTCCTGTTATACGTTTCAAGAGCTTATTTGGGCTATATTTGCACGGACATTTGTTTCATGTTGTTTATCTTTTGGTAGACTGGAATCGAGCCAGAGTTCGTACTTTTCTTTGATTGTCCGGAAGAGGAAATGCAGAAGCGGATATTGAGTAGAAACCAGGTCATACATACTTTTGTTGCCTGCTAGTAAAAATGCACACTTTTATAGCCTGACCTTATTTTCTCATCCCTCTCATTCTTGATTTAAGGGTAGAGAGGACGATAAAATTGAGACAATAAGTAAGAGATTTAGGGTTTATATGCAATCCACCCTTCCGGTGATCGAATACTACAATGCTAAAGGCAAGGTTCGAAAGGTAAGTTGTTTCACTCACCACTCTTTATTTGAAGGCCAAACTTTATTGTGTGGTGACTTACATGCCCTTTAATTTAGATTGATGCTTCCAAATCAATTGAAGAAGTTTTTGAGGCAGTCAAAGAAGTTTTCACCTCCCTCAATGATCAGGTAAAACAGCATGATGATGCTTCTAGAAGATGTCATAAGCCACTTTCATGTCTGAGAAGAAAGAAAGTTAGAAATAGTCCGACAAAATGCAGTTGGATGAGATGCATATTTGGTGTAGATAGTAATTAATATCTAATGAAGCTCTTCTAGTTATATGAGTCACCAAGGATGAATAAGAGAAAGAAACAAAAGTCAAGATTGTTTGTCTTAACTTTCTAGGAAATTAGGCAAGGAAATGATATTGTGTCGACGAATCGGGTTTAGGTTTAAGATAAATGTCTTTTTATTTCAGATACAAGTTTTTGTAATCGAATAGAGAATCTAGTTTATACGAAGGAGATGTGTTTTGTTTTCCGTCAAGAGGACATGTACTTGACTGGAATCTTTCGTTCTGCAGGTGGTTTGAGATTTGAGGCTGTTTACGAGCATCTGCAGTTTGCATGTTTTGATTTTGATTATTGTTGGCCCAAATTGTTAGTTGTAGAGGAAGAACAAGATGAATATGAAGTACAAATAAATATATTATCATGTGTACATATTAATCATCTCAATTTTCATAGGAGTTGGACAAATCCATATCAGAGTGGAAGATGAGAATTTAATAAGAGAAAACTATTAGATTAAAAGATAAGAACGCAAGAGCTGAACCAACAAGAAATGAAAAAACTCTAAATCTTTTTCAAAATGCAAGACTTTTTAAAATGTGCGGTTTTCTCCATTCTGTAACTTAAGAGAGCTCCAAGTCCCAACCAAAACCAGAGGTTTTTTTTTTCTTAATGTAAAATCCAGTAAATTATGTCTCTTTCCTTTGTCATATTTTTTCTGGATACAGTTTGGTGGGGAAGTTAGACCATCTACATTAACGCCCTTGAACCAACCATCCTCAAATACAACAAAATAAACAAATATACATAGGGTATGGATCCGGTGGGAAGGCGAAGGTGAGAAGTATGCATAATCTTTATATGTTTTATGCATATTCTTTATTTTTTTTATGCATACATCTTGTATTTTTTACATTTTTTCCCTTATGCATAAAACATATAACAAATATGCAAAAGGAATATTCCAGAGCATATTCAATCTAAACTATCAAAAAATGAAATCAAGGGTTCAGATTTCTTCTTATTTCTTATTTTAAGGGCTTCTCATATCCATTCCATATATATATATAAATTAAGTCAGTGAATAAGTATGAATTGTTCTATTATTTAAGTCACATATAAAAAAAGGAAAAAAATAAATAAATCACAATTAATCTAAACAAGTGAGTCCAATAACTTTATATACTCCCTCCGTCTCATAGAAAGTGTCTCCTTTCTATGGGGCACGGAGTTTTAGGAGAGTTGATTTTAATTGGTAAAGATGTGGGACCCATACAATTAATAAATTAATTAGAATTGGTTTGTGAGGTAGAAAGGTGGGACCCATGTAATTAATTAATTGTTTTAAATTGATTTGAGTTGGTAAAGGTGTAGGGCCCACTTCCTTTTTAGGAAAGAAGACACTTTTTATGGGACACCCCGAAAAGGAAAATGAGACACTTTCTATGGGACGGAGGGAGTATTTATATCACACTTTATTCATTTCCATCGATTTTCTTAATTCATGTGTCGGAATTTCACGAGACTTGTTTAATGGGACGAATGGAGTAGATTAAATAAGATTTGGCAAAAACTTATGTGCACCATGTTGCACATGCAACATGATCCAATTACCCAATTTTGACCCACTTTGACCCGTATTTGACCCATTGACTCGATTTGACCCGTGTTGACCGCTGATGTCAGCATGACATCATTAATCCTTTTTTTAAAAACCTTTTTTAACTTCTTTTTTTTTTTAACGTTTTTTTTCCTCTTTATTTTACGGACGGTCGTGTCACTCTTTGCATACGAAAGTGTCAATCGTAACAAACAAAAGTGTCAATTGCAAACAAACAAATTTTTTTTAAATTTAAATTTTATTTTTTACTTTTTTTTTAATTTTTTTTAACGTTTTTTCCCATTTATTTTAAGGACATGCGTGTCACTCTTTGCATACGAAAGTATCAATTGTAACAAACAAAAGTGTCAATAGTAACAAACAAATTTTTTTTATTTTTTTTGAATTTTTTGATAAGTAAGGCGTGTCATTTGTAATGAATAAATGTGTCATTTATTTTTTATCCAAAGTGTCAATCATAACAAACAAAAATATCATTAGTATTTGAATAAAGTATCATTTATTGACTATCAATTATTTTTGAAAAAAATGCGATTTGTTTCGAAAAAAAAGTGTCATTTGTTTATGAAAAAAGTATCAATTGTATATGTTGTTTGTGTCAATCATGACAAAATAACGTGTCAATGATGAGTAGAGTGTCTGCTTAGGCCATAATTCATAATAGAGAGCAGTGTGTCAATTGTCTCTGTTGTACGTGTCAATTATGACAAAAGAACGTGTCAATGATGAGCAGTGTTCGTTTAAGCTATAATTCACAGTAGAGAGCAGAGTGTCAATTGTCTCTACTGTGCGTGTCAATCATGATAAAAGAATGTGTCAATGATGAACAGAGTGTCTGTTTAAACCGTAATTTACAGTAGAGAGCACAGTGTCAATTGTATGTCCTATTCGTGTCAATCATGACAAAAGAACGTGTCAATGATGACCGGAGTGTCTTTTTAAGCCATAATTCATAGTAGAGAGCAGAATGTTAATTGTCTCTACTGTGTGTGTCAATCATGATAAAAGAATATATCAATGATGAGCAGATTGTTTGTTTAAGACATAATTCACAGTAGAGACCAGAGTGTCAATTGCCTCTATTGTGCGTGTCACTCACGATAAAAGAACGTGTCAATCACGATAAAAGAACGAGTCACGATAAAATCTTAACAAACTCAGAAGCGAAGGAGCAAAAATACATTTCTAGAAGAAAATGCACACAAATTAACATTCAGAAACCATATGGAGCACCAAAATTGTTCAATAATCAAACCAAAAGCAAATCTTGTTTCAATTCATCAAAAGAATTCTCAACTGACACCAAATAATGCAACTAAATAATGCAGCAAGCAAAATACAATTGAAATGTAGTGAATACAAAGAGGTAGAAATTGTCCAAATTAAACTCCAGTAACTCAAGCGGTGAAACTGAGGAATTGAATGTGGCGGTGAGAGAGAGCCCATCGATTGGGGGATCCAACGGTGGAGGTGAGCTGAGAGGAAAAGGAGGACTCCGATGACGTATTGTCGACCGAAAGAAGAGTGAACGAAGTGAAACGGCAGTGGCGCGGTAGCCGGAGACTCAATCGGCTAGGAGAACAAACCACGCCGCCACTTCCGCCGCAATTCAAACGCACCACCACCGAATTCGAGGCCTGCAACCTCACCGCATTCAACATCCCCGCCCGACACAATACATCTACGATTATATTTGCAATAAGTATGCATAAATCTCCCTCTTTGGAGAGATTGGAGGCGGAGAGATCGGGAGGAATGTGGAGAGAGAGAGGGGGGAGTGAGAAAGAGAGAGAGGGAGTGGAGAGAGAGAGAGAGAAAGAGAGAGGGTGAGATGCAGAGAGAAAGAGAAAGAGAGGAGAGAGAGAGAAAGGGGTAGTGGGGAGGGGAGGGTACGGGAGAAATTTTATTTTATTTTTTATTTTAATAAAGTGAAAAATCGGGTCAAACCCAGTCAAATCGGGTCAAAATTGAAAATTAGATCATGTTGCATGTGCAACATGATGCACACTAGTCATTCTCATAAGATTTTATTGATGTAAGAAAATTCGATGATATTAACTATTAGAAATTGATACAAAAAATTTATATCAGAATTCATTTTTTTCCTCTATAAATACAACATAATATTGTTATATATGTAAATGTATAAAACTAGCCAAAAAGGATAAGTAAATAAGTTATATAGTCTTACATATAAAATTGTATATTTTCTAGCCACGTTTTTAATTTAACTTTAAAATTTAAGAACTTCAACTACCTGCACTGCCCAAATTATATTTTCTCATATTGAATTTTCATTCAATTTTTACGAAATATAATAAGAGAAAACATACATTTTGAAAAAAATTCTTCTAAATTCTTAAGAAAAATTTGTGGCGTTTTGTATAGAATGAGTCTTAAAAAAATTCACCACTTACAATATAAAAGTATGAATCTAGTAAGTTATTTCAGATTTTTTTCAATCTAACATATCTATGGTTTATTGTGTGTTTTTTATGAAAATATATGATTATATACATTGAAATATGTGTTTTTCTTGAAAATTCTTATGGTGTTTATGCCTACATGGTTACGGTAAAATCGCCACCTCCTAAATAGACAAATACGATTATGCAGTTTTAATCGTGGTCGTCCTTTTATGAGGACTTTACCGAATTAGAAACTAAGACTTCATGTAATATAATCGTCTGATGATTTTTTCACTTATTAAATATGAGATTGTAACATATTATTCTTCGACATTGTGATCAGTGGAATATATCTAAGTATATCAAGGGTAATGAATTGTTATTCCTCACTTCGGTGAATTACAACATTCAACAATTAGAACAAGATATACACTTGGACCTAGAGACAAATCCATCAACTATGTAGTACGACTTGTTTTATCGGATCAAAATTTCCAATGGTAGAAGGGTTAAGGTTCCTCTTAACTGCGACGATGATTTGATACACATGCTTTTCGATGGTGATCCAATTGTGTATGCAGTTGAGAGAAGTCTGTCACAGGGTCGCAACTCGATGAATTTAGATGATAATGTTATCTCGGACGGTGAAGAAGAGGCAAACTATTCAGATGGCGAATTTAATAATGAATTCCTTGAATCAGTGTTGAATGAATTTAATGCATGAGTTCGTGATCCAACTCATTGTAACAATTTCCTTAATCGTACTGTTCTATGTGACTATCATTTCATTCAAATAGATGAGACTAGTCGCTCAAATAATGTTGCACTAGAGGTAGAGCCTGGTTAATTCGAAACTGGAGTGTCCCAGTTGCTGGTCCAAACATTATAGGTACTTCAAAACGTGTTAAGTCGTCGATTGAGCATAATAGTAGACTTTGTGTAGGGGCTTTGTTTCAGGGCAAATATGCATTGGATATTATTGTTGGTACCTATGATATGCATAATCGTGTTGAATATGTTGTCCAGAGATCAAGTAAAACAAGGGTGAATTACATATGCAAACATGCCAACAAATTGCCTACGTGTCAAATCTGTTGGAGGTATCTATCTGGTGATTAAGTTTAGAGAATATTATATTTTTCACACGAATTTTTAACACTGCTTCTCCTTATTTGCCCGTCAATGTAATAGCTATGCACTTTTCGTGCTAGCTTTGCGAATGTGTTATTTTGAAGCTGAAAGAAATGATCAATGAATTAAAGACTAATTTCGACATTGATATAGACTGTGACTTTGCTCTACGTGACATGAGTCTTGCTAATTGAATTTGTTATGGTAATTACAATAAATATATTAGATGTTGCCAAGTTACTTCAATGTGATACAAAAAAGAATCACTGTTTAGCAAAATGATTTTCATAGACAACATTATCTAAAATAAGTCAAAACACATCACATTTCAAGAAAGTAAAAAGAATCTCACCTCATTTCACATATTTTACTATGAAAGATGTTTTTGGCTATATACTTAATAATATTAAAGCTTAAGCGATTGAGTGCTTTACTGTTGAGATAAACATAAAAAATACATAGAAAATCTTATTTGATAGGCGTGATCCATTTCTTGTAATTGGATTGAATTTTAAACTACAAAATCAACTGATCTAGTGTTGGGCGATAACGGCTGCACGAGTAGGGCTCTACCCATTACCTTTCTCAAAAGTGATTGTGGGTGTGGATTCTCAACTTTTTATCTATTTTATTTGAAAATTCTATTTGACAAAAATCAAACTGAATATAAAGCATTTTTTTTAGTGATGGCTATATAACATATGTAGTTGTCCTTGTTATATCTCCACTAACAAATTTAAACTTCATTTTCAAACAAAATCTCACAAATCAAAATTCTTTCTTCATTAGAAGCAATGTCAACACTATACATTTCAAAGTTGGAAAATGCAAAAATATACATGATATTTCATAAATGCAAAAATATACAAAAAAAACTACTTCACATGTATTGTGTGTGCAGAGTGTGTGCAGTGTGTGTAATTTAGGGGGGTTACAGATCTCTTATACTACCATCGATCGACAGAGCGGCAGAGTGTGTGCACAGTGTATGTTGGTTGGTTGTTGCATCGTTGTTTGTGCTGCCTCGGTTTAGACGAAATAAGATGTGATGATATTAAAAAAAATTCTGCATTTATGTGTCAAGAACCATATGGCCGTAGATGCATCGGCATTAGATTACATCAAGATGGCTAATATTCTAATGCTTTACTTGATGACTATGGGTGTCCCGAAGCTGAGGTTGGTGGACAAGTTCGTTTGGGTGTTGGTGGATGATCTGGAGAGATGAAGTAGATTCCCATGGGGTGCATATGCATACCAAACATTAATGCACTATAAGCAGCACATACCATTGGGAAGAAGGGCGTGCGAGAATAGCTACCATTTCGTCGGGCCCATATGGGCTATACATGTAATTATAAACGAATTTCATCATATTAGCCAAGTATACACTAATTACTAACACATTTCTGTTGCAGGTTTGGGTATTTGAAGCTATCCCTTCACTTTGGGTCCTTGCCGGAAGCATTGTCAATGCAAATGCTATCTCCCATATGTTAAGGTGGTATTTCCTGCTATGGAAATGTCAATTCCGTGGCTTCTTTGACGAGAATGTTGAATGTTTTCCACTCGTAGTTAGTGAACTTGAACAGGAATTACGTTGGTATCTGAGCACCCAAGTCGGACAACCACTTGGGGGTGCATTACCGTTGGCCTCACACGGTATTGTTTGGTTCTGAGGCTGCAAGGGACATAGGTATCCCAAGGCCACGTGGTAGAGCAAGGGAAGCCTCCCCTCCTTTATCACCACCGATGAGTACGCGGCGATCCACCTGTACAAAAGGAAAAACGCATGTGGAAGATAACAACTCAGATTCTTCTCCTGAGAGGCGGCCCAGAGGTCGACGAACTGCCTCCAATTATCCTCCAAATTCAATGAAGCCAAGTTTAGGAAGAAATGTGCAAAAGACACGGAGAAAAGTGTCCTCCCAAAACTGAAGAGTTATCTGAACGGAGTGTTGAAGAGTATGGGATTCAAGACATGGTCTACCTCACACCGATCCGCTCCCGAAGATTCTAGACGCTCCACATCATACCGAGTGGAGGCTGATAGTTCGAGACATTCCACATCACACCGAGTGGAGGCCGAGGGTTTGAGACATTCCACGTCGCACCGAGCCGAGATCGAGCCTTCCCGCCGCTCCCCTTTGCACCGCCGAGAGCCTGAGGGTTCGAGACGCTCCACATCGCACCGAGCCGACCCCAAGCCTTCCTGCCACTCTCGCAGCACCGAGCAGCGCCATCGGGTTCCTGCCACTCCTCCTCGCACCGAGCGGAGCCCCAGCCCGAGCCTTCCCGCCACTCCTCCTCGCACCGAGTCGGGCCAGAGCTCGAGGGTTCCCGACACTCAACTGCATATTTGATGAGTCAATTTCGTACCTAATTATTTCTATCCGAAAAGTCTCTTAACTGTGCAGGCGAGACGCTTTTGTTGGCAGTTATGCAGGAAAATAGGCTGATTTGGCACGACACGTGGAAATGATGTGGCAACGAGTTTCCAGCTGTAATGGCGAGATTTTGAGCGGATTTGGCCAAGAAAAGAAAGAAGGAAAGAAGAAGAAAAGAAAGGAAAGAAGATAAGGAAGGAAAGGAGATAAATAAGGAAGGATGAGATATTACCATATCTCATAGATCCTTTCCTTATCCACAAAGGAACCCTAGGTGTGATCTAATTCCTAGGAGCACTATAAAAGGATGAGGGAGGCACGAAATTCAGCACCCTTTACAACTTCTTCTCGCGCCTCGACCTCCTCACAACCTCGAAACATCAATCCTTTTCCGATCCATTCATTTCCGAAGCCGCCGCCGCCGACCGAAGCCATCGCCATCGCTGATTTTCACCACCGCCGAGGAGAAGAACACCAACTACCTTTCCATTTACTTCATGCAGCCTTTTAGTTCGAATAGATGAAACAAACACTTTCGTATTTCAGATTTTAATGTTCGAATTTTAGTTTAGATCGTTGCTTCAATTTCTGTTCGTTTTGAGAGATCGAAGACTATCAGTACTCTTGATCCTATTTCAATTCTTGTTTTAATTTAGTTTATGTTTAGTTTCAGTTCAGTACGTGTTTAGTTCTCTGTTTTAGTTCGTATCTTTATTTTATTTTCAGTTTTCGTGCATGCTAGGGTTAGGGTTACGAATGATGTATGTTCTATTTTGCAAAGTGTCTTACCTGTGCAGTCAGAACAGTTTCATGAGTAGCTAAACTTTTAGTGGTCCGGCGGGATGTAAAACGCACACGTGAACAGTACATGAGGCTTAGGTTCTAATAATTAATTGAAGGGTTTCGGGTTACTTCTGATTTATTTAATCTGACTAGTAATTTAGAATTGGCCACCCTAAGTTGCTTAGTTTGTAGCTAACTTAGTACTTCCATCGTTTCTCGTGGAACAAGGCTAGGTAAGTAGCAAAGTTATTCATTAGAATAATTGGATTAAACCGGTAGGAGACTATTAGATGCCCAACATACGAGTAGGCTCCTATACCAGGCTCCCTTAGTTCGATAAAGCTGTTTAGCTATTAAATCTATTGATTGCCCAACAACGTAGGTTGTAGCTAAATTAGGGAAGTAGCCGTTTCGATGCCCAACATGGCGGTTACCGACTAAGTATGTGGGAGTGAGGATTACGCAGTTTAAGTTACGGTAATCTATAACTAGTTGATTCTTACGATTAATTCATTTTAAGTGCCGAGGATTGGAATTACGTGTGTGTGAATATTCTGCTGGACCCATCTCTCAACTGTCTAGTTAAAACAGTTTACTTCAGTTTTCAGTTTTTACATTTCTTTCAGTTTTTACAAGTTCTTAGTTTAGATAAAAATCCAAAACTTGCGTGGTTGCTAACCAAACTCAAGATAAGTAGAAAAATAATTTGTCTAGTCCTCTGTTCCCTGTGTTCGATACCTTGTGAACTATACTGATATAATTCTCAAGTTTTGCAGGATTATTTGGTGCAATACAGCGATCACCAAATTGGCGCCGTTGCCGGGGAACGGTGTTATCTAGTTTTATTGCTTTTCTACTAATCTTTTTGTTCTTTTAAGCGTTGCATGAGCAGGTCCTCCAACCCTAATCTGATATTTGATCCTGAGATCAAGAAAACAGCAAAGAGGAATAGGAAGAGGACAAAGCTGTAAAAGCAACAAATTCTGTCCGAGGCAGAAGACGTCTTAACTGCCCAGTCAAGAGACAGAACAGACGCCGTTGATCAGAACAGCGCGTCAGAAATAGAGATTGTCGTGTTCGACGAAACAAGGCAGAACACTCCTATAAACAGCTCGAAATCTGAAGAGGAAGAGATGGAAGAGGGAGACAATCAACCGCTACCTTTGAGAATGAATGTCGGATCGCTTGACATGGGAGTGGACTTACCCGGTCCAATCCAAATCACAACTACTGAAAAAATTGATGTCAAGCTGAACATGGTCGCTGCCATGCCGAAGTTCTATGGGAGGACGAACGAGAACCCAAATTCCTTTTTGGCCTCGTTCAACCAAGTCTGCAATCTGCACAGGCAAGGCAATCTGGATGCATTCAAGCTCAAGGTTTTTCCATTCACACTTCAAGACGGAGCACAAGCTTGGTTCTCAAGTCTTAAGCCAAACACGATCACGAAGTGGGCCCATATGTGTACGATTTTCTTGAAGAAGTATTTCCCGCAATCAAAGACGAATGCACTTAAGAAGCAAATTTCCGGGATCGGTCAAGAAGTCGATGAATCTTTCGGCGGATATTGGGAGAGATTTGGACGACTCGTCGATAGTTGTCCTAACCATGGCTATTCGAACGTGGAGCTTTTACAAATTTTCTATCAAGGTATGATCGACGAAGCAAAAGTCATGGTCGATATCGGTTTAAAAGGGAATTTCCATACAAGTCTCTATGAAGATGCAAGAAACATAATTGAAGGACTTGCGGAATCTACCTCTCAATACAAGGGGCCGAGAACAACAAGGAAAGCTGTCAATTGGTCTCATTCAGACTATATGGACGAGATCGATACTAAGGTGGATGCAAAATTTAGCATGTTACAAGACAAGCTAGACCTACTGCTTAAGCAGAACACTTCTCCTTCAAATCGATCGATTGTTGATCATTCATGTGGAGCCTGTAGAGAGAAAGGGCATACGTCACTACAATGTCCGGGAGAAGAAATGAATGAAACTGGAAACTGGAGTGGACAACAAGGGGTTCATATTAACCTTAGATGGAGGCAGCCGAAAGTTCAATTTCAACTAAGGAATCCGCCTCAACAACAATTTCAACAACCGTACCAACCTCCTAATCAGAATGGCTATCAGCAGGCGTATAGACCCCCGCATCAAAAGCAGTTTCAACAGCAGAGTGCCCCGCCTGCCCAGTCAGAGCAGCAGAGCCCTTTAGAAAAGCTTTTGGCCGAATTGGTTTCTTCGCAGAAGGACACTACTGCATTTCAACAACAAATGCAGCGGGAGATAAATCCGACAAAGAAGGATCAGCAAGCCGTTGCCGGGGAATGGTGTTATCTAGTTTTATTGCTTTTCTACTAATCTTTTTGTTCTTTTAAGCGTTGCATGAGCAGGTCCTCCAACCCTAATCTGATATTTGATCCTGAGATCAAGAAAACAGCAAAGAGGAATAGGAAGAGGACAAAGCTGTAAAAGCAACAAATTCTGTCCGAGGCAGAAAACGTCTTAACTGCCCAGTCAAGAGACAGAACAGACGCCGTTGATCAGAACAATGCGTCAGAAATAGAGATTGTCGTGTTCGACGAAACAAGGCAGAACACTCCTATAAACAGCTCAAAATCTGAAGAGGAAGAGATGGAAGAGGGAGACAATCAACCGCTACCTTTGAGAATGAATGTCGGATCGCTTGATATGGGAGTGGACTTACCCGGTCCAATCCAAATCACAACTACTGAACAAATTGATGTCAAGCTGAATATGGTCGCTGCTATGCCGAAGTTCTATGGGAGGACGAACAAGAACCCAAATTCCTTTTTGGCCTCGTTCAACCAAGTCTGCAATCTGCACAGGCAAGGCAATCTGGATGCATTGAAGCTCAAGGTTTTTCCATTCACACTTCAAGACGGAGCACAAGCTTGGTTCTCAAGTCTTAAGCCAAACACGATCACGAAGTGGGCCCATATGTGTACGATTTTCTTGAAGAAGTATTTCCCGCAATCAAAGACGAATGCACTAAGAAGCAAATTTCCGGGATCGCTCAAGAAGTCGATGAATCTTTCGGCGGATATTGGGAGAGATTCGGACGATTCGTCGATAGTTGTCCTAACCATGGCTATTCGGACGTGGAGCTTTTACAAATTTTCTATCAAGGTATGACCGACGAAGCAAAAGTCATGGTCGATATCGGTTTAAAAGGGAATTTCCATACAAGTCTCTATGAAGATGCAAGAAACATAATTGAAGGACTTGCGGAATCTACCTCTCAATACAAGGGGCCGAGAACAACAAGGAAAGCTGTCAATTGGTCTCATTCAGACTATATGGACGAGATCGATACTAAGGTGGATGCAAAATTTAGCATGTTACAAGACAAGCTAGATCTACTGCTTAAGCAGAACACTTCTCCTTCAAATCGATCGATTGTTGATCATTCATGTGGAGCCTGTAGAGAGAAAGGGCATACGTCACTACAATGTCCGGGAGAAGAAATGAATGAAACTGGAAACTGGAGTGGACAACAAGGGGTTCATATGAACCTTAGATAGAGGCAGCCGAAAGTTCAATTTCAACCAAGGAATCCGCCTCAACAACAATTTCAACAACCGTACCAACCTCCTAATCAGAATGGCTATCAGCAGGCGTATAGACCCCCGCATCAAAAGCGGTTTCAACGAACGAGTGCCCCGCCCGCCCGATCGGGAGCAAAGCAGAGCCCTTTAGAAAAGCTTTTGGCCGAAATGGTTTCTTCGCAGAAGGACACTACTGCATTTCAACAACAAATGCAGCGGGAGATAAATCAGACAAAGAAGGATTAGCAAGCTACGATGGAAAACTTGGCCAAGCAGATGAATAAGCTGAATTCTACGATGCAAGAGATGAAGAGCACTCAAGGACGGCTTCCAGGCTCATACTCGCCCTAATCCGAATGCTATGGCTAATGTAAGTCAATTAAGTATGTGCGGTAAAAAGGAAACAGATGGAGAGAACGATGCCCGACTGCCCAAGCGAGTGGAATTTCAGAAAGTCAAGTACAACAACTTATCCACTGCTATGACAATTTGTACCAGACACCTACTAATGGTACAAACTATGCTAAACAGCCGTCTCAAGCATACAAACCTCCACACCATCGAATATATCAGCAGCAAGGTCCATCGATTGCTTCTCAAAAGGAATCAATTACATATCAGAGGCAGATGGAGAAGGAGATGATTTCGAATCAAAATGAGATCCAAGCCATGAAGGAAGAGATGCAACAATTGAGGATGAATCAACAAGTTACTTTGGACAATCTGTCCGAACAAGTGTCCAAACTGGCCAGTTCACTCCAAGATCTGAAGGGAGGTCAAGGGCGTCTACATTCACAAGCTCAAACACAGCCCAATCCAAATGCCCAAAACTCCAACCAAATTATACTGCGTGGAGGAAAAGAATTGCCTGGCCCAACTGTACAGGCAAGACACCTAGAGAAGTCAGCAGCGACGAGGAAGGCTGCAGAACAGCCCATACCACCAGAAGACTTAAAGAAGCAGTATGCTGAAGGTCCTGAACCAGAACTGGATGAGGAGGACGTCCTGACTGGCCAGTCGGAGTCTGAAAATCTAATTCCTCCACCATTCCCCGAAGCTTTGAAAAGTAAAAAGACGCCGAATAAGGAGTACATAGACTACCTTAAGCTGTTCGAAAAATTGGAGATCAACATTCCATTTCCTGAGGCTGTGCAAATTCCTAAGTTCGGGAAGTTCGTGAAGGACTTTATCGTTGGAAAAGTCCCGAAGTCCGGGAAATTTTTGATGGACCACTCCGTATCGGCAATCATTCAAAGGATGCTACCCGCTAAGTGTGCTGACCCAGGTATGTTTACACTACCTTGTCTGATGGGTAATGTTATGATTGAGCAAGCTATGTGCGATTTAGGAGCGTCCATTAATGTTATGCCATTGTCCGTCTATAATCAATTAACTGGAGCTGAATTAGTGCCCACTAAGCTGATAATTTAATTAGCGGATAGGTCATGCATTGCCCCTATAGGTTTACTTGAAAATATCTTGGTCATAATTAACAACTTTGTCTATCCAGCAGATTTCTATGTCATAGACACAAATGATAGGAAAGTTGAGGGTACTGCGGGTGTTTTATTGGGTAGACCGTTTTTAAAAACTGTGAAGGCCATAATCAATGTAGATGAGGGATCTATAAGTGTTGCATACCATAATGAAATTTATGATTATCACATTGCTGAAGCACTTAATAGGCCGTTTGATCATGAAAATGAAAATGCTTTATCTACTGACTCCATTGAAAGCTTTGTCCAAGAATATCTTGAGACGTATGTGATGCAGGATAAGATGGAGGTCACCTTGACTCAAGGGCTGACCGAATCAGATCTCCAGGATATAAGGGACGAGGAGATCAGAGGAAGCATCTCAGCCTTATACGCAACTCCAGAATTGGCAACTGTCAACAGTGTGTCTCAGCTACCCAGTCAAGACGACTCTGTACCAGAATGGTCGAAAACCGTGGAAGTAAAGCCTCGACCTAAAAGAGACAAGAAAAAGGCAACAAGGGAGCAGACTACCATCGTCTTGCAAGGGGATAGACCATCAACCAAGTGTGAGGAAAAATTTCGGAAGAAGGCCTATGAAGATTTCGAGTGGTATAAAGATCGTGGGAAGAGATTTAAGCGGGTGATCAAGACAGTGGATGAGACTCCACTGTTCATACCGTCACCCGATTGACTCTTAAAAAGGAGGTCTAGCCGAAGACTTTAAAGAGAGGCACTTTCGGGAGGCAACTCGTATTTTTTTTCTGTTTTTCTTTGATTTGGTATTTTTAGTTTGATTTTATGCTTGGTGTTGTTTCTTTTCTTTTTCAGATTTTGGCTAAGTATGGAATTGGGATTTTCACCTACTGTACCAACTGCCTAATCGGGAGATCCAGTTTTATCCACCGGGACCTCGTGTCTCGAGTGCCTTTCCTTCTATAGATCAGGATACGGTGCAAACTCTAAGGACTGATCTGGATTCCCTTGGCCGCAGAGTAGATCGCCTCCGCCGCACAGTTATGAGCAGACTGCCTCGCCTGCCCAGGCGACCGGTGACTTTTCTTCCCCATTTTTATTTTTCATTTTTGTGTTTTTGTTTTATGTTTTGAGTCTGTTCTTGTGTGTTTTTCTTGTTCTTACACTTGATAGGGATCAAGTGTAAGGAGGGGGGTGTTTCTTTGTATTTTATCTTTTGTCTTTAGTTTTCGTTTGTTCTAACACTTGATAGGGACCAAGTGTAAGGAGGGTGTTTTTGTGTTTATTTTGTCATGCCTTCTCTCTTTGTTTTGTCTTTTCTCTCTTGCTCGAGGGCGAGCAAGGTTCAAGTGTAAGGAGGGGGGTATTTTGTCGAAGCATGCCAAAATTTTTGATTTTGAAGTGCCATTTTCTATGATCAAGCATGTCTTATTTTTTGCTTTTATATTTCAATATGCTTGCTTGTGGACTTTGTGAAGAGTAAATCTAGGCACGTATATGCATGTAATTTGGGATGACGAAAAATAAACTTTGTTGGATCGAAATTTTATAACCACTCACTTAAATTAGATTTGAGCCTTAAAGTAGGACACTTCCTACTATTCTTTTGAGAGTGTTTATCCGCAAAATTGCAATATGTTTGAGTCACTTGTGATAAATGATAGGAGGCACTAGGGATTTTTAGCCACATGGCCGCGACAAAATATTTCCGACCCTACATTATCCCTTAGTGAACCAATTTGAGCCTTGACCGTTTCTTTGATTTAAGTTAGTAAAGCCAACGCCTTTTTAAACTTTCTCTTGACCCATGTTATTGCATGTTTTACGAACTCTCTTGTGCATGATAGTTAAAATCCAAAGTGTATTACATATGTCTCCTACCGACCCAGTCTAGACATGCTGCAGAGAACAAATTGGATAAAAAGTCTAAGTGTAAAAACTGCTCTATATAAGCAGAATTCAAAGTGTTCTGTCTGTACAGTTGAGACAGTTTGTGCCCAGTTTGCAAAAAAAAAAAAAAAGAAAGTATATGCCACGAAAAAAAAGGGAAAAGAAAAAAAAATATGAATATGAAACGTGGCAGAAAAGGAAGAGTATGGGTGCATAGTATTGATATTGTAGCATTGAAGTGAATTTTCTTAAGTGGTGGGAATTTGACTGTCTTGACTGCACAGGTGAGAGAGTTTTACATGCATAACATTGATATCGAAATTTAATGGAGCTTAGTACCCCTAGGACCCTTACCAACATCAATTTGTCTAAGTCCTAAGCCCCATTACAACCGAATGAGAAAGACCTCCTTGATATTGCTATTGTGATGATCTCTTATCGTGATTGCGTGGATTGTTTTCCTTTGAGTGGCTTGAACCGGACCTAGATTAGTTGAGTGTTGAGTGAAACTTGAGGAGATCCACATTGTTTAGATTTTGACCAAGTTGATATATATGTGCTTAGTTTCAAAATTTGCATTGTCTACTTGTTGGATGAGATCATGATTGCATGATTCGACATTGCTTGGCTAGTTAATTGGTATGGAGAATTTCGAATTGATTGGTATAGCTTCTTGTGTTTGTTTTGTGAGTCCGTTGTTATTTTCTTTCTTCTGTTCGTGTCGAGTCTTGTTTTTGTTCTTGTTCGAGTCTTGAGTCTTTTATTTTGTGTCTAAGGTCTTGGAGAAGACCAAAAATAATTAGGTACTTATCTTTTGTTCTTCTTACACTCGAGGGCGAGTATAGTTCAAGTGTAAGGAGATTTGATGAGTCGATTTCGTACCTAATTATTTTTGTCCGAAAAGTCTCTTAACTGTGCAGGCGAGACACTTTTGTTGGCAGTTATGCAAGAAAATAGGCTGATTTGGCACGACACGTGGAAATGATGTGGCAACGAGTTTCCAGCTGTAATGGCGAGATTTTGAGCGGATTTGGCCACGAAAAGAAAGAAGGAAAGAAGAAGAAAAGAAAGGAAAGAAGATAAGGAAGGAAAGGAGATAAATAAGGAAGGATGAGATATTACCATATCTCATGGATCCTTTCCTTATCCACAAAGGAACCCTAGTTGTGATCTAATTCCTAGGAGCACTATAAAAGGATGGGAGGCACGAAATTCAGCACCCTTTACAACTTCTTCTCGCGCCTCGACCTCCTCACAACCTCGAAACATCAATCCTTTTCCGATCCATTCATTTCCGAAGCCGCCGCCGCCGACCGAAGCCATCGCCATCGCCATCGCCGATTTTCACCACCGCCGAGGAGAAGAACACCAACTACCTTTCCATTTACTTCATGCAGCCTTTTAGTTCGAATAGATGAAACAAACACTTTCGTATTTCAGATTTTAATGTTCGAATTTTAGTTTAGATCGTTGCTTCAATTTCTGTTCGTTTTGAGAGATCGAAGACTATCAGTACTCTTGATCCTATTTCAATTCTTGTTTTAATTCAGTTTATGTTTAGTTTCAGTTCAGTACGTGTTTAGTTCTCTGTTTTAGTTCGTATCTTTATTTTATTTTCAGTTTTCGTGCATGCTAGGGTTAGGGTTACGAATGATGTATGTTCTGTTTTGCAAAGTGTCTTATCTGTGCAGTCAGGACAGTTTCATGAGTAGCTAAACTTTTAGTGGTCCGGCGGGATGTAAAACGCACACGTGAACAGTACATGAGGCTTAGGTTCTAATAATTAATTGAAGGGTTTTGGGTTAATTCTGATTTATTTAATCTGACTAGTAATTTAGAATTGACCACCCTAAGTTGCGTAGTTTGTAGCTAACTTAGTACTTCCATCGTTTCTCGTGGAACAAGGCTAGGTAAGTAGCAAAGTTATTCATTAGAATAATTGGATTAAACCGGTAGGAGACTATTAGATGCCCAACATACGAGTAGACTCCTATACTAGGCTCCCTTAGTTCGATAAAGCTGTTTAGCTATTAAATCTATTGATTGCCCAACAACGTAGGTTGTAGCTAAATTAGGGAAGTAGCCGTTTCGATGCCCAACATGGCGGTTACCGACTAAGTAAGTGGGAGTGAGGATTACGCAGTTTAAGTTACGGTAATCTATAACTAGTTGATTCTTACGATTAATTCATTTAAGTGCCGAGGATTGGAATTACGTGTGTGTGAATATTCTGCTGGACCCATCTCTCATCTGTCTAGTTAAAACAGTTTATTTCAGTTTTCAGTTTCTACATTTCTTTCAGTTTTTACAAGTTCTTAGTTTAGATAAAAATCCAAAACTTGCGTGGTTGCTAACCAAACTCAAGATAAGTAGAAAAATAATTTGTCTAGTCCTCTGTTCCCTGTATTCGATACCCTGTGAACTATACTGATATAATTCTCAAGTTTTGCAGGATTATTTGGTGCAATACAGCGATCACCAATATTGGGATGAATCAACTGCTCACTGGGACGATGATGTGGTAAGTTTAAACTTAGTCCTCTGTCTTAATAACCTATTAATCCACATGACATTCTCTAAAACTATATAAATTACCGAGTAATAACAATTTTTTATAAATCAATTGCAGGATCATAATAGTCCACCAAGGAAATTCGATGAGAGTCGTACTCCTGTAATGGAGCCAGACTTAAGCCATATCCTAAGAGTCTCGCCCTAGCGAGGTCAATATCCAGAGGGATTTGTACATCCGCTAGCCACCCAGTTTGACAAGGCACCTGACAAGGGTAAGACAACTGCCAAGCGGGGACGGGGACGACCGAAGAAACAAACTTTGGTCAATCTCACGGATGACAAGGATGAGTATATTGAAAAAACTATCCAAGCATATGATGAGTGGCGCCAGGGGGATGTGATGGCGTACGTTAGGGTTCCTAAGTCTCTCTTCATATTGCACCAGAGTTTCTTCACCTAGGTCGAAGATGTCAGCGTGGCTCTAATGCAATGCTCCCTAGGTCGAATGCAAACCTTGAAATAATTCATACAGAATAGCAGCGTTTCTTCACCTAGGTCGAAGATGTCAGCTTGGGAGCATTGCATTAGATCCATATCAAATTCGCCATGCACGTGTCACAAGAGTTTCTTCACCTAGGCTCGAAGGTACATCCATGAATTTATGTTTGTATATTGAACAATATCATTAATTTTTAACATTGTTTAACTATGATTTTGTGTAGATATTGACCTTTGGTTAGCTTCAATGAGACGCCTTTTAGGGGAGGGGGAAGGCTTGCTCCCGAACATTAACCCAGTATCAACAATTTTGATTGATACTGATTTCTTTGTAAGTATACTGTTTTAGTAGATAATATAAATTGTGAATCTAACTTAGCTCTCCAATATAATTTCTTAACACTGCACATTATTTAGGCCGCACTCATACAAGAGTGGTTAAATAACTGCTGCAACCCAAATACTTGAAGTTTTGGTCCATATGCGGACTTTACTTGGTGGACTCTCCGCGAGGGGCTGATTGACACAACCACAAGATAACGATGGGCTAGATATGTAAGTTTCGAGAAACTCTGAAACCATTTGAAACTACGTTGTCTTATAATTTGCATTGTATTGTATAGGTTATAGCAGTATGCCTCGTTCTTGCGGACCACTAGGTATCAGTCCGTATCTACCTTGACGACTGGAAGGTTGAGTTGTATGACTCAATGTGGTATATTAGTAACGAGGATTACGGACCTATAAGAATTGGAACTCTTATACCGTTGAACAAATTCTTGTACAAGCTTCTGGAGCATGCGGGGGTGTGGGAGCACAAATATGGACAACGTCAATGTCCTTTTAGCCGCGACTGTCCTGTTATTCTAGGCCCCGGCCCCCACTTAACTCAGTTTGACCACATAAATTGCAGCGTTTATGCATCCATGTACGTGGAGAAGTTGATATTCGGGTATTCGACACCGACGATGATTTCTCACCTGTCCACGTTAATCGAGTACCGAAAAAGGATGTCGGCTATGATGTGGGAGATCTGTATCCCTTAGTATTTCTGTTTGATCTCATAGACATTGCATTTGAGTTTGTTTGGACGTATTTCTATTTGAGTTTGCTTGGACATCATTATTTATGATTTGAACTCTGTTTGAGAATATCTATGTAATTTACTACTTGCATTTCGGTAACTTTTTTATTTATTAGAATTCTGCACTGGAGATAATTAAGCTTCGTACTTCGTTAATAAAACTTCATACTTCAAATAATACATAGAAAATAAGTAGAAATACGGCACGACAAATTTAATCTTGTGTCTCCCTCTCTGAACATGTCCTCCTCGTGTGGCCTCTTTCGTGACAAACACCACACTTTCTGCTACGACTTTGTCTTGAACTTGTGGAGGCCTCTGGCGACCGGCTTGACGCTTCGCTAGGGGTGGTAACAGTGGATCTGCATCTTGAATGTGGTCAGGAATGGTCCAAAGCTCCAATGCAGGTAACAAATTAAAGTGGTGTTTGTATATCTCCTTGTGGTTGCTTGTAGTGTACATAGTGTGGACATAGTTGTAAAATTGGTCCCCGCTCTCCATGTCAGTGAAAACAACACTGTGTTAGATATATAATAAAATATTAATACGTGAAAAAGAATTCATACAGAATAGCAGCGGCAGCGTGGGAGCATTGCATTAGATCCATATCAAATTCGTGACACGTGCACGTTTGGTTCTCCAAGTCCATCTTATAGTACTGATTTTTCCCGTCGTTCACTTTATATCTTCCTCTTGCGGTCAAGGTCACATTATATGAGTGTGCAAGGTCAATCAGCACGCTTAACTTCCTCTTCGCAACATCCACCAATGGATGACTATTCTCACTCAGCAGTTGTAGTTTTCATCCCACCTTGACTCCATGATCACTCGTATAGTGTCTATTATCGAGCAAATCGACAATCGACGGGCCCATTAAAGTCTTCCGTTGAAAGACTCGACACAATTTGATGATAGAAAAATGTAGCGACGCTGCGGGCATTACGACCGTGCCCAACGTTCGGGACCAACCTCTATGAGCTTGTTGTATGCTCCTTCACTCGCCATAAGTATTGATGTCATGTACTTCCTAAATTCCGACTCACGGTATGCAGTGGCTGCCTGTCCGAACATGTAGGGTACTCCATTCTTGTAAGAAGTGAGCTTGTTCTGAAGATGGATGTTGCAAAGACAGTGAGGAACTCCGGAAAACACTCATTCGACAACATTTTTAATACTGAAGTGTTGGTCAGACACGATCAGTAGGTCGCCGCTCGATCCGTACACTCGCTTAAGATTCTGCAGAAACCACGCCCAAGAGTCATTGTTCTCAATTGGACCAATGCCAATGGCGAGCGGTATAAGCAGTTCGTTGCAGTCTTTAGTAACCGCAACAAAGAGAATGTCGGTATTCTTTCCCTTCAAGTAGGTCTCGTCTACTACAATCACCTTTCTCAAATGCCACATAAATGCGGGGATGCACTGGCCCCATGCAACAAACGCGTACTCGAACCTCCCGTCGCCGTCGGTACGAAGATTAGTTACCATTTCGGGATTTGCCTGCTTCAACATGTGCAAGTATTGAGGGAACATCTTGTACGATTCTTCGTGACTCCCATAAATCAACTCAATTGCCTTATTTCTAGTACGTAGGGCCTTATAATACTCCACCTTCACACCAAATTTTAGAAGAATCTCATTGATCATGTCTCGAGGTCGCAACATCGTGCCCTCCATACGCATTCTTTACCCAAAATAGGCTCCGATAGTCTTCGCACTAACAGTTATCGGCCCGACATTATCAAAGTCGTACTAACATCTATGCTCCGGCATGAAATCGTAAACTGTCCAATACATACTATTATGTTATGAACGTACTCTGAATGGACAAAGATCGCCCAACAGACATTCAAACCACTGATACTGAGGACTTGCCCTCTTCACTTTATAAGATCTTCGACACTCTAAATGCCAGAGACCAACGGCTGTTGTTAGGGCGTCCTTCTTCCAAAAGATGTTGCCGTTTCTGAGAATACCCTCTTCAATCTTCCCTATATACGTACAACCAATGACTCCTGCTTGACCTGGAGGAATAATTGGCACTAGCCAATTTCCGACTTCCTCGACAACTTCATTATCTTCGTCTTGTAGGATGAGCGCTCTGTTCTGTAGCTGCTCTAAAAGTGTCATTAGCCGGTTTAAACCGTCTTTCCCACGAATCCACGATGCAAACTCGTACATGGTTCCATAAATTTTTTGAGCGACAACATGTTCGTCTTCCTCATCCTCTTCCTCAATCGTATAATCCTCGTCGTACGCATCATCATCATCATCATCATCATCATCATCATTATCACTAGCACTGTGATCCTGTTGTTCTGCTTAGTCTTGCTCCTCTTGTTGCTCTTCTTCTTCTTGCTCCTCTTGTTGTTCTTGCCTTCCAAACTCATATGCAGCTCTGCTTTGACCATATGCATCACCAAAAATATCGGGGAAACTAAATTGGCCAATTCGAACAAATGTGTTGTCCGGCAAAGGGTAATCTTTTGAAGGGACGTAATGTCTTTGTTGTGATGTTCCCAAGCAATCAGCCGAAGCCGTCAAAACGACGCACACAGTTGGGTCGACCTCTAAGTTGATAAGTCGAACCAAGTCATCACATGTCATCATTAATGACTTAATCAACTTTCCAGATTGAGCATGCTCCAACGAATAAAGCGCATAAGGGTGAGTCGTGGGTTAATATGTGTACAGGCTTCGATGGTTGCTCTTAAGGACGATAACGTTAATTGGTCGGTCTGAAATGGGGTAAGTTGTTCATCCCCACCTTTGTAATCCAAACCCAAGAAACAAACTCCATACTTTACACTTACACGTGTCCAGCTAGACATCTAGAAAGAATTAAAGAAGATAAAAATATCTTAGTCAATTTTATCTAATTTAAAAACAATATTTAAAAAGATACTCAATATAAAATTTATGTGGATAATTAAGCACGGACCGATAAATACAGCCAATAATTTCTACATCTTTATAAAGTATTATTCGAATTATTTGAGAATTATAACAACAATATTTGAGATATTCCTAAAATAAAATGAAATAAAAAATTAAAACAAAATATTATTCGAATTATAGATTGCACAATTAAAAATAATATAAACCACTTCAATATTGAGTTTTACATAATTAAACTCCGAGGTAAATTAAGTATATGCCAAGTTATTTTTCGGAATTAATTATGTAATAATATGTACATTGAATTTTTCTATTTGTTTTCTAAGAAATGATTTCCAACTAAATTCAAATTTTATACCTAACAATATGTACATATTTACTTAAATACTGTGTAGATAATATGTAGATATTTTCAATGATTTCCTGGTATCAAATTTTATACCTAATAATACGTACATATTTTCAATGATTTCCTAAAATCAATTTTTATACCTAATAACACGTTGATATTTACTTAACTAGAGATTTACAGGAAGATTTACATGCTAATTACCAATATTTTCTACATCTTTATAAAATATTGTTCGAATTAGGGCAGAATTATAACAAGAATATTTGACATATTCCTAAAATAAAATGAAACAAAAAATTATAACAAGAATATTATTCGAATTATTGTGAGGAGATTTAGATGTTAAAGATATTCCAAAAATCAAACAAAAATCACGACAAGAATATTTGAGATAGAGATTAATTGTGGATTAAGTTTAGGATTAGGGTTACCTTTAATGGTTTCTGGGAAAATAAAGGAACACCCTCCCCGAGCACTCTATGCTCTCTCTCTCTCTCTCTCTCTCGCTCTCTCTGCTCTCTCTCTCGCTTTCTTGCTCTCTCTCGCTCTCTTGCTCTCTCTACCCTCTCTCGCTCCCTTTGATTTCTCTTTGATGAAATAACTTTATTCTTTATTTAACTTGCAACTGTTATGCAACAAGTGATGAAAAGACGATTCAATAGGAAAAGAATTGGATTCCTCTCCTATAGTGTATATGCACAACCCTCCTGCATCTCTATTTTATGCATGTGACTTTCTGGAAAAAGGTAAGTAGAAGAAATCAAAGTGAATCGGACATGCATGCAACATGGTTCTAGTTTTTATTTTTTTTCTATTCTCTGAATTTCACAGTTTCAGTTTTTTTTTTCTCTCTATGTGCTTTACGTTTCTGGGCATCCGATCCGAATTTATGAATTCGGAAAAAATAACTCTCTTTCTGAATTTTCTCTCTCTGTGTGCTTCAAGAAGAAGCCAATACTTTTTGGGTTCCTCGTGATTTCTGCTTCAAAAAATGCATGCATGCATCTTAATTAGGTAAAGAGAGAGAGAGGAAAAGTATGTGAAGTTGAGAGAGAGAGATGAATTCAATCAATTTTCCTACCATCAACTCATCACTTTTCTTCAAAAAGTAGGAGGAGAGAGATATAATTGTTACAAGCTAAGGTGTAGGCTAGTTTAGGGCTTTAAAATAATGTATATTCATATTTTTGCATTTTGGGAAAGTTATGTATATTTTTGCATTTATGGGCGTTTGATGTCCACAGCATACCCCCTCTTCATTATCACCTCATAACTCATGGAGTTGAAATAAAATTTAAGTTAAGTTGGATTCGCTAATAACAATGAAATAAATAAAAATTTAAGTTAAATAGTAAGGGGATGAAATATGAGAAATAATTATTTTATTAAAAATTAACTATTTGAGTGGATGAAAATGAATATTTTATTAAAAAATAAGCCGTTTGAGTGGTTGGGTTATAAGTGAATGAGTCATTTAGTCGGACTGCAATGTACTCCCTCCGTCCTATTGGAAGCGTCTTGTTTCCAATGGGTACGTATGTTAAAAAAATAATAATGTGTGGTGTATATTGTTTGACTTTTGGTTTGGATAGTTAAATTTTGTCCACATATTCTTGCCTTTTTTAGAAACAAGACGCTTCCAATGGGACGGAGGGAGTATAAACGAGTACAAACTAAATAAAAAATAAAAAAATCATTCCATCTCCATTTTTGAAAATTCTCGCGAGAGGTGAATACAACAATTCATCTTCATTCATCAACATTACGTCACTGGAGATTAAGGAATCCTTCAACTTGCCGGCCCTCTCCGGTTTGCTGATCTTATATTCTCAATTTACTCATTTATTTCCGTTTGATTATGATTATGACTTTGCTTACGCGCCTAAATCCTCTATGCTTTTCACGCACAATGCGATATCTTCTTGGTTGATATTTTTGTTTCGGATTCAGCAACATAATGTGCAGGAAGTAAAATTATACATTTTTGTTCGTTTTGGAAGGAATATGTAAAACTTGAACATGATATATCCAATTAAGTCCTGCAGGCTATTGCTTTTGTTATCCATGATAATTTATGTGGATGATGACGAGATTTTAGCATGAATCTTGCTGAGTAAGCAAGCATGACAGGTCACATAACCTTCTGAAATAGTTGTTCAGTCCGAGTAATAGATAGAATTTTGAAGGAGAGGCTCTAGTATTGGTAGATATAAAAAGTTCTAATATGATTCTTTATGTAGAACTCCCAAGTCATTGGCTTTGATTCTATAAGTAGAACGGCCAAATCATTGCCCTGCCGGTAGGTGCGAATTTGGCTTTGAGTAGGCTACGTTCATCAAAGGATGGAACCCATGATCAAGGCTGGCTTGCCAGATTTTCTCAATATCAAACATCATACTTCCACACTCATGGACACCCCATCCTTCCATAGCATGTAGTATTCCGGCTATACGCCACACGCTCATCACCCTTCTTGGTAACCAATTCTGTTGCAAATTGGCACAAAAAAGTTAAAAGAGATAGGAACTTTAGCATTATGTCTTTTCCAGTAGAAACAAATTGATATAAAGCTTGGTTTTGTGCCTAACCTCACAAGCGTCAACATTCTCTAGATGCTTGGGAGCCAGCATTGCTGGTGTGCTGTTATAGAAGCAGTCTTTACGCATTTTCTTCGGAGGAAAATGTGAAAGGGGGATGAAGTTTGTTCCTTCAGGAGCTTTTAGCTGTTCGTTTTCGTTCAATTCATCTCCCACTAACCATATCTGCACAAGTGACAGTTTGTATTAGCACAAGGCTGAGCCTAGAATATGCACACATTACTTTCATTATCGCTACCTTTGAAGCATTGTTCTTGGAGAGGATCAAATTGTTTCCAGCTTCTTTGGTAAGTTTTGCTTTCAGTTTTTTGTAGTCATCCTCCATTGTCATATATACCTGTTGCAATTAGAGGCATATGATATCAATTAGAACAGGAAGAACTTAATATATCCGGTCATTTATGCTATGATCAAATTTATATGGGAAAGTAGAATACCTGAGTCCCCCCTTGGCACATAGCAAGGGCAACGGAGTAGGCAGCCTTTGATAGGTTGCCCCGTAATACGACCTGAGCTGTCCCTTTCGGAATGCTATTTAGCACGACAGCAACGGCTAAGCTACTCCCGTCGACCAACTTCACTTTTAGCTGAGGGTGCCTTCTTAGGAACAGCTCTCCATATCTATTCAGTCCCTCGTCCTGCATCACATGAACAAGAACATAAATAACTGATAGGGTCTTTGATACAAAAGTATCAAATTGTAGCTCTGCTACTTGCCTGGTTCAGTAGGCCTAGGCTCAACACAGAGATACCCTTCGCCTCTGCTTCTAGTATACTATCCTCAATCATACTATTTATTGCTTCTCTCTGCCATTGCATGTAGTACTGCAGGGACATGAAACAAATGTCAGAAGAATTCGTATTACAAAATGCTGAGTTAGAATCAGTGTAATTTTTACTTGAATGGTGTATTTGGGAATAGCCCATGTTTGTAGTTTTAGGTGTTTGAAGATATTCCTCTCAACAGTGAATGTGCGCCCATAAATCCAAGTGACCATCATGGACCAGAGAGTGATGGGCCACATTAACCACAAGTACCACTTGGGTTTCTGAGGTTCAGAAGCCACGTGCGCGAATCCTAGCCGGAGATGATATATGGATTCAGGTGTTGTGAGATGAGTCAGATGCACCACATCAGGTGCTTCCTCCTCCCTAAGAAGTGACCTCTCGTGTAACGAGTCGGAAGATTTGTCCATGGTGCCATAGATATAATCATAAAACGGCATGAAAAGTGAATAGTTGGTGCGGAATTGGGTGTGATGCAGTGAGTGGTACCTGTTTCATGAAATATGCCGTCAGTTAAAAAAACTAAACTTCCAGAGGCATACTAAGAAAATGACTAAAACAATCAGAAGGTATTTCCAAACTTTTTTTTATTTATTTATTTAAAGCCAGTTTTATCTTCACAAATAACATTTCACCTTGTCCATATACCCAAAGATTGAAACTGCTACTGCATGGAAAAATCTCATTAAAAACATTATATGCCAAATAGTACCATAATATCTTTCTTTTATGTTTGGTTTAAGCATAAAGCACCATTTCTTACTAGTTATGTGATTATGTCATAAATTTTTGTATGTAATAGGTCAATTTAAACTAGAGTCTTATTAAACATTCAATATCCTGCAGGTGCTGTGTTACTAGAAGTATGTTGTAGTGGACTATGATCAGGATGAAACATGAAAGGGTAAAATCTCTCTCTAAAAAGGAGTTGAAGTTCTAAAGTAGACCTGTTGACAAGGATAGAAAGATAGCACACTGTCGACTCAAACTAAGGGGAATTATAACTGGTATCCAAAATAGAAGCAAGAATATAAGTCATTTTTTTGTCATCATGAATTAATTTGCATAAACAAAAATAATTGTCTTCTGCAGAAAGTCGTTGGGTTTTGTTAGTCTTGATAGAATATTAGGACATAGAAGTAGGGCCAAGAGAAACTTTTGGGTCATGAGATCAAGTCTCTGTCCATCTGTAATCTCAGCCAAAACTACTCCCACTTAACAACTGCAAGGAGACTGCTAAACTGAATATTTCCTTGAACAACTACAAAAAAGTGAAAATAAGCCACGAGATAAGAAACTTACGAAGGTGTGTAGATGAGGTACTTGAGGGGGGGAAATATTGAGAAGAGCCATTTCGGGATGTACTCGAAGTTGCAGTGGCCCATGTTGTTCATGAAGTCGACATAAGTTATATAAATAACAACAGAGAGGATGGAAGCATTATCCAAGTAGAAAGTTGTAAAAGATGGCATTGAGAACAGCAAGAAGTACGCAATATGCTCCGCGAATGGGTGAATTACAGCTGCAGCACAATTGAAGTTTGTTGAGTGAAAGGGTTAGATGATAATAACATGCTATGCATGCTTAATCTGCATATGTACCAAATAAATTATTCTCGAACACTATTAAAGAGGGACATAAGCAGCATTTTGTGCAAAAATCCTAAAGTGAAACTTCTGCAAGTGAACATGATTGAGTTTAATGAATAAATTACTCAAGTGATTTATATGGTTACTTTTTTCTATACTTAATATGATTGCCATACTCAGATTCTAAGCTAGCTTTAGATCTAAAGTTTCTTGCCAAAAGAAGACATCTATTGAAAGCAAGAATTTGCAAATACAATGATGACGAAGTTTATATGATCTGTTTCTTACATGTAATAGGTTCAGTGGCAATGGAGGAGTGGTGGTGGGAATGGTATCGGGAGTAAAGGAAGTGATGGTGCAGTGCTCTATGCAGCCAGTAGTATAGGAACTCCACTGGACCAGCATGAACTAAAAATGACCAGACCACCCCATCTGTCCTCCACCAGGAAAGGTGTTGAGCTGCCTTGCAGAACATCGCGACTGCGTAGATCTGAATCCCACTTAGTATAATTTGGTCATCCCTGTGGGTCATTTTCATATCTCATTCAGTGACCACTTCCTAAAGATAACTTGAATGAGAAAGGGGAACATTACCAGTTCTTCTCTCTATCAACTTGTTCGAACTCGATGCTCTTGTCAACTATCCTGTTATTCCCTTTGGCTGTTCGATAACGAGAGAATGAAATCCATATCTGATTGTGCACCACTCTCCATATTAGGAAAGGAAATATGAGAAGTCTTGAAAAATCTCTCTCATTTTCATCTTTCACTATGTATGAATACACTGAATGTGTTACCCAGGGAGCCAATACCACATACTGCATCAAGATTTCAAAGAGTAAGGTATAATTATGTCTAGTCCATGTTTATGGCTTTTGATTATGTCTTTTGTATATGTGAGAAAAATATCACTCATTCTCTTAATCTACTACTATGAAGGAGCTGAAAGTATTTCCTTCATGCTTCTGGCGGCATGTAACAGGGTTGGGCTCTACTATGCAGAAGAAGAAGCTAATTTATACAAATCTTTGTCTGAAGAATGAAGATATGTCTGATGTTTTGCATGGGACACAATGTAGGGGAGTAAAAGATTTATGAGATCAAACTCTCAACACTGTCCTAAATAAGTAGATAAAGAGATGATCATGAGAAAGAAATGATACAAGAAGAAGAGAAGAAAAGCACCTTGTAGTTCCCAAGCCATGTCCATGGCCACTCAGTGAGAATCCCTGGTTTGGTAGCCATTTTTCCTTCATCAACTAGTCAGCTTTCTTTCCCTATATATAGCATGATAAAGAAGCTGCTATAAATTATCACATTATGGCATGGGCAGTTGTCTTACCATATACACGTTTTCCAAGATTTTAATGCGTTAGGACTAACGTTGGATTTTTGGTGATCTAAATTGTTATATTATGTCGTTCGAGCTGTGAAAATGTGTCAAAACCTTGTTCGAGCTTGTTAACTTAAGCTCGTTAAGCTGGCTGGTGTTTTGAATAAGAGGTCGACACTATTCGGTTTGGGTTGGTTCGGTCGGAGTAGTGTAATTAATTTTGATGTTTGAACGTAGTCTCCTTTTGTTTAGTTGCGTATGGAGTCTAATTTGTAAAGATAGGTGTGGTGCATTTATTGTTTCACCAGCCAACGCTATGGGGTCAGATTATAATGGCAGGCGTTATGGTTGGGTATTCATGTCAAATGGCAGCAGCAGGACTTGCTTCAATTCTCATCTGCTACTACTTTCCAAATTAAATCACATTTCTTCTCACTGTAATGTTTAGTCATGACCAAAATTCCTAAAATATCTGTATACATTGATTACTACCTGTATTTGGTGTTTATCTAAATCACATTGGTTTTAAAATAGTAATTTAAAAATCCAATAAAAGTTTTACTTAGTCTTAAAATATGACCATTTTAGTTTAACAAAGGATTATTGACGAGAGAAAATAGGATGGCAAGTCAATTTTTAAAACTATGTATGTGGTAGGCGCGTTTAGCGCCAGAAAAGGAGCTCAACCAACTTTGATTCTTCGAATCTAAATCGTCAACTAATTTAGGAAAAGATAATCTCTTCATTGTTAAGATCTGCATTATGAGGTCCCGTTTGAAAAACATCTTAATTAAGCACTTAACGCATATGATGTTACTATCAGATATGAAAACAAAATAAAAATAAATTGTCCCGCTACGTAGAGGGGATGACAGAGTGGTTGAGGTGAGGTTTCCCGGGACCGACAGGTCATGGGTTCAATCCTCACTGAAGCCATTATGTGTGAGCATGTCACCTGAGGGTGGTTTAATCTCCTATGTGGTTTGCAGGGCTACTGCACAAGGAGTTGAGGTTTACCTGAGCCGCACAGGTAGCGGGCTGCGGTCCTCAAAAAAAAAAAAAAAAAAAAAAAACTATTCTATATATTCTCCCACTTATTTTTTTAGTATATATTGTTGACAAGTTATTTTAGAAGAAACCTAACTAAATTCTATTTCAAAATGAGTCATAAAATAAGAAAAAAGGTAGTATAAGATATCAAATGATTGCTTTCTTGAGTTATACACAGTACAAGATGCAAGTGGTAGGAGTTGGGCGAACTGGATCAATATAGAAAACTCAAATTAGGGCTCGTCCTCTTACTCATTTTGGTCAAGATCTGGTAGTTGCAAATTTGAAGTTGAAATTATCCGCCGACGGTTTCAATAATGTGTTTTTCACTCTATAATGCAAATTATTTTTCTTGATTAACGTTGAACACTTAAAAAACTTCAATATTTCAATACAACACAACATTCGCATTGAATATATCATTGTTTTTATCATTTATATATTTTTCTACGTCTTTTTCTTTTCTTTTCTTTTTTAAAATAAGTGTCTGATCTTATAAATGAAAGATTGATTATTTTCACATCTGTAATATTAAGATTTTATTCTATTTTCCTTCTTCTGAATTACAACCTAAATCATATTCATACGTATAGCGTGACGGCATTGTATGTATTTCGTGTACAGGTAAAAGTCAAATATAGAAAAATTTGTGTAGGGTGGCAATTAATTCCGACAACAGGTTTAGTAAATTAAATAATTTTATGTTGTCCTTTCTATTACGAGAGTGGTCCATTTAGGTGAAGATCATCCTTGCTTGTTGGGTAGGGTAGAAACATAAGTAATGTCTGATTTATTTTTATATTCTTATTTTCATACTATCGATCTACTATTTACAGGTAAAGATAATATTGATTTGTGTATCTTCCAGGCACATTTTTTTTTTATAAAACTATTTCATTAATTGTAGTACTAAATGAGTTATATAGTCTTCTTGGCGGTGGCTAACTATATAATATTAAATGAAAAATTGCACTTCTTTAGGTTATTATCTTGTCAGGTAACATTAAATTCGTATTTGGACAGCTAAGCTTCTATTTGATGAGTGGGATCTTATAATGTTAGAATATTGAATCGAATGTCATAGAATTCAAATTACAATATAATCAACACACTTTATATGATGATTGTAGGCTTCTACATTCATTATTAAGAAAAAGGTTAGAACATGTTGCATGGTCATCACATGATGATTAATTTTGGGGGAGAGGAGTGAGTGAATAAGTGAACCATTAACCACCGGTGGCATAATTATTCCTACTCCTTCATGGCTTTAACGAACTACAACTGTGGTCATTAAAATCTAATTTATTGATTTTGTTATTTTTATAGTATGATTTATTCTTTTATATTATTTTTAATTGGTATATGTGTTTTCTCTAAATTATTCCTTCCAAAAATGTGGGTATATTACTTTTTCACAATTGAACTGTGGTTGTGGATCGGTGTGAGTAAGCCAATCATATCCAACAAATTCGACTTTGAGAACATAATAAAATATCAAACTTATCAGTTGAAGTTTATAATAAGTAAATAAATAAATAGAATAATTTATTTGCTGATTCTATGTTACTTCTAGTGATTGCATGCATGTGAGCAAGTTTTGTTCCCTCTATAATAGCAATTACCGTCGCATTATTGTTATTATTAATTGGTAGGTTGGAGCATTTTACTAAGTTAATGAATGTTGCGCTGATCATCGCATTAACTGGTGGCCAACTACCCTACCCATAGGCTACTTATTTTTTTACTATAAGTGATATGACCCTTTTTCTACATTAACTTTTTAGTTGTACTACCTAGCCCCATTATATTCATTTCAAAAATTTATTGTAAATACAATCCGAATAGAAACTCTCATGAAAATATATAAAATATTATACAAAAATAATTTTATATTATGTAATACTCCCTCCGTCCCATTATTTATGTCCCATTGGGACTGAACACGGTAATTAAGATAGTGGAGGTAAAGGTGTAAAGTTGTGGTGTAAAAGTATAAAGGGGTGGGGTCCACTTGCATAGATTGATTGTGGTCCACTCATTTATTTCCTTATTTGATATGAGATATAAATAATGGGACAACCAAAAAAGGCAAGTGAGACATTAATAATGGGACGGAGGGAGTACATTGTTGTACCAATATTCTTTACTTGCACGTAGTAGTATATACCATGAATAAATATGGAATTTATCTTTGAACATATAAATATTTGTTTAGTATTTATTGTTTATTGACATCATAAAAAGTTTTTAAGTGTTTAAATTTGTTTACCGTAACCGCTTCTTCAACATTAAACAATTAAACTGCTTAATTAAACAGTTGTATTGAGTTGGACATCCAATTGCTTCAATTTGAATTATCCGGAGAATGCCTTATGTATATATCAAAAAGAGATCTTTCTCGATCAATCCCCATGCCCCTCATTCTTCGAGAATGAGGAATTTTCAAGTTTGAAGTTTTTTTTTGGCAGGCTGCTGTAAGTTTTCGATAAGATCCTGAATAAGAATATTCTAGAAAATGCATGATTTCCTCGAGAATATTATAGATATTACCGTTAGTATCTAGCAGGAGCGGCCCAAATCGGTTACATCGGGGACGAATGGTTAGTATCTAGCACATATTAGTAAACTTTCACTGATACTTCTCAAATTGTGTCGAGTCTTAAGTCTTTCAATCTGGAAAGTCTCCACCAGAGTTAAGATAATCAAGAGATGAGTGGATATGACTAAGATGATGTTCATTCACTTCTTACGTACATATATAATAGATTACAACATCTCTGGTTGACAGGAGTATGACAGGGGAAAGAGGAAGAAGATAAGGGAGTCCAAAATTAGCTTCGATGGGCCAAATCTGTTCCAAGAAGTCGCAAACCAAAAATCGAAAGCCAAGAAAAAAGCAAAACTGGACAGATCAAGAGACAGTAACCAGCCGTTTAGGGTACGATGATCATGGAGCAAGCACTGAGACATCCATTGAGATTTTTGCCGTCGAGGGTGTGAGGCTTTACCTTGTTTTTTCTTCAAAATTGTATTGTTTCTTTCGTGGTGTATTTGTTTCCAACTCCAGCTTCATTTTGAGAAGAAGCTGGTAGAGAGGGTAAAAGGGTGAGAGTGAAATGTATAAGCCATGAGAGCTTATTTAAATTATTCCTTCAAACAATCTGACTACTTATACAAAGCAGCTTATTTGCTTTAATTCTATTGTTTTCTTGAGTAATTTATATTTCCATGTGTTTTATTGGAGTATTATGCCAGCTGGCCTTAAAATTCGCTTGCGCCCACGTGCAATTTACTTATACTTATTTGACATTTATAAAAAGTATTTATTGAATTACGAGTTCAATAATTTTTCTTGCCATGTTATACAGTCTTATTCACAAATTTGGACATGTAGTTTAAGAACTTTAGTTTGGTAAAGATTTATGGTTTCTATTGGTCACATTTTTTTTGTTAGATTCGCTTGAGATATACGTCTTTGATTAGTTAGGTTATGATGATTTCATTAAGTTTAAGTTTAATCATTTGGGAGAGGATCTTCTACCCCAGTAGGTGGACCACTACATGTCTCATCAATAAGGTGAGGACATGTGTCGTATGGCGATAACTTGATGATCCATCAATACACGCGTGACAGAGTCTGATTAGTGGGCCACCAAGTGGTTCACCAAATAATGGGTAGAGGATCCTTTTCATAATCATTTCTTCTTTTGGGTTGTCACTTCAATACTTGATCATCCGACTGAAGTCTTAATCAGTTGTTGGAAATATTATTGCTATTATTATTATTATGAGGGTTCAAGAAGAATAACATTGAAACTATATTCAAATAATACGAAAACTTCTTACTCAATAATTACACAGATTATGTACGAGTGTATCTGTGCAATATAATAATATATATAATTATTATAGATTCAATAAGTGTATAATATAATAACAAAATATTTTAAAGTTTTACGATTAAAAATATACAACTTTTTTTTTTTTTTTTTTAAAGTGTTTATAGTAAATGTATACGAGCTGACTTGATTGACCTAACTACCACACCCATTGAAAAACTAGCCTAATGGCTGGGTCCTACACCGTTGATTCAGTCCTCGTCGATCCGACGGCCAAAATCTAAAGATGAAATACTACTGAAACTGGGTCCGTTTCCAGACAATTTGAAATTTATAAAAAGGTAATAATAAACACAAAAAGATTAGTTATGTTCCAGAAGTCTTGACTACCATAATTTCTCTAGCTGAAAACCGCTCTGATTTCCTCCTTTCCAATTCCTCCGCTTCCGACAAAATCAGAATCCCATGTATTAATCTCTTTCTATTCAAATCGTTCACCTCCTGTTAACAGATTTTCAGAGATTTATAGTTTATGCGCGTTGTTTCTGCTGCATCGGTTATTCAGTTGTGTTCTGTTCTCATAGCGGTTTTATTACGTTTTCCTTAAACAATTCGATAGTATGGATGCTTTCTTGTTGATTTCGTTGTTTATCTGAGTTTCGGTTTTGTTGACGTTCATACGCCCTTCTGTATGATCGTGTTCAATATCTTCCTGTTATAGAATCATTTTGAATTTAAGTTTCTGATAAGATTTATGATATTTATCTCCCAGAAATCTCGTGAGATTCTGATAAAATAAATTTGAAACTTTAAATTCGCCTTCCCCCCATTTTAAAATCACTTTGAATCGAAGATTGTTTATTTCTAGTTTTCTACCGATTTCCCACTTTTCAAGAATCGATTTTGGGTCGATGGGAGTTCAGAAAGATAGAGTAAGGTTCAATGTAGGCGGCAGAATTTTCGAGACGACGGCGACGACGCTGGCAATCGCCGGCCGTAATTCTATCTTCGGAGCTATGTTCGATGAGAATTGGGATCTGGAGCCCAACGCCGCCGCCGAACACTTCATTGATCGGAACCCCGATTACTTCGCCGTCCTTCTCGATCTCCCGAGAACAGGGGAGCTCTACCTCCCCTCAAACATCCCAGAGAAACTTGTATACAAAGAGGCCCTCTTCCAAGGCCTCTTGGATCATGTTAGAGCCGCTAAATGGGGCCTTTTTGACGGGAACATGCTCCACCTCACCAGGTCGGTCGCTGGCCTCCGGGCCGGGCCGGATGGAGGGTGCTGTGTTGCCCACGGTAGTATGGTCCACGTGTATGATTGGATGATGGAGGAGCACCTCCTATCAATCTTGATTACCAGAGGGGTAAACGACGCCGTTTGGGTGGATTCGGACAGCATTGTGATTAGTGCTTGTGAGAGGTTAGGGAGGGATGATGGCGGTATGGGATTGTTTAGTGTCTCAAGTGGAGAGTTAAGGTATAAGTTCCATGTCACACATGATGATCAAGTGAAGAGCTACACCGGTGGAGCTTTAGGCTTGAATTCTGATTACAAGTTGTTTTCAAGTTATAAACGGAGGACTAATGAGTATGTGATTGGTGTCTGGGACCAGGTGACCGGCAAGCAAATCGATTTCTTCTACGAGCCGCCCGGTTGGTCACTCGGGGAGGCAGACAAGTTGCAATGGCTACATGGCACTAACTGTCTGTTGGTTGCAACTTTGTTTCCTAGGAAGGACAACTGTTACATTAGCCTATTGGATTTTAGGGACAAGAACATGGTGTGGGCTTGGTCGGATGCCGGGTTGCCTATAACGGATGAGCGTAGGGTCCGGGATGCCATAGCAATGGAGGAGAGTAGCTCCATATGTGTTGTGAATGAGTATGAGGATTTAGGGTTTATGGACTTGAGGCGTGGGGGTGGTTCTGTTTGGTGGAGCTCGAGGAGCCGCCTCATGAAGGGCTCAATGCCGGATGAGCCGTGCTACCCGAAGCTGGCTCTGCATGAAGGGCAGTTGTTTTCTTCCATGAATGATTCTATATCCGTGTTCTGTGGCTCGGATTGGGTGCTGACTTTACGGTTAAGGAATAGTTATGGTGGTTCGATTTGTGATTTCTCGATAGGGGGCAATATTAGTGTATTTAAATCCTAGAAACGCGTATATATCCACACTAATATTTAAGAGTTTTTAAATGGAAACACTAATATTTAACAGTTCGATATGCTTTGTACGTTGATGATTAACTGGATTACCGGACAAATAAAACCGCGCTTACATTATCACAAGAGACCAAGGTAGCTTTAGGAGGTGGACAATGGAGCTCGAGCAACAAATTTCAAAGCCAACACGCTTCGGATACAACACTAGCAACACCCCGGTACTTCGCTTCGACGCTAAAACGGGAAAGAGTAGGTTGGCGTTTTGACGACCATGAAACGAGATTATCACCAAGGAAGACACAATAGCCTGAAGTCGATCGTCTCGTGTCTGGACACCTGGCCTAATCCGCATCGGTGTAAGAGATGAGATCCGACAACGAGGATTTGTATAGATGTAGGCCAAAGTCGATTGTACCATAAATATATCGAAGAATCCGTTTAAGGGCGCTGGAATGTTACTTGCTGGGATCATGCATATGTAAACAAACTTGTTGGACGACATAAGTAATGTCTGGTCTAGTAAATGTGAGATATTGTAATGCTCCAGCAAGACTACGATAATGAGTAGAATCTTCAACTGAAGGACCCGAAGCATCAAGTTTAGTATTTGTATCAACCAGAGTTGGAGATGGTTTGCATGTGATGAGTCGTTTTCGTACCTAATTATTTATGTCCGAAAAGTCTCTTAACTGCGCAGGCGAGACGCTTTTGTTGACAATTATGCAGGAAAATTGACTGATTTGGCATGTGACGTGGAAATGATGTGGCAATGCTTTTTCCAGTTGGAATGACGAGATTATAAGTGGATTTGGCCACTTATGTCGTGGAGGTAGGGGAGGTTGACTAGCATGTGAAGGTGGAGATGGCGTGAAGGATGAGTTAGATATCGGCGAAGAGGAAGAATTAGGTGCGGCATTAGGCGAAGAAGATGAATATGGTAGCGAATCTAGCAAATGAGGTAAGAGTGATAGAGATGGTCCATCGTCAAGAAAACTATAGGATGAAGGGGGATGAGGTACATCAGCAAAGGAAAAACGAGTTTCATCAAAGAGAATATGACGAGAGAGATATATTTCCTACTAGACATATCGTAGCATTTGTAGCCACTGTGCTCACTAGGGTAACCGAGAAAGACACAAGGTGTAGAACGGGGTTGTAATTTATGAATGGTAGAGGATGAAAAAAACGGATAGCATAGATAACCGAAAACCCGAAGTTGAGTGTAGGATGGATCACGGTGGTAGAGAACCTTCTTAGGAGAAATAAAAGAAATTGTTTTATTAAGAAGAATATTAAAAAGGTAAGTGACCATAGATAGAGTATGATGTCAGAATGAAGAAGGTAATTTTGCATGAGCTAGTAACGTTCGAACCATGTCATTGATAGCTCTAATATGTCTTTCCGCTTTGCCGTTTTGTGAAGACGTATGGGGACAGGAATAACGAAAAACCATTCCATAAGGAAGGAAAGTGTTTGTTGGCAAATTCCCCCATTATCAAATTGAAAACTTTTGACACTTACGCTAAATTAAGTTTGAACAAATTTGTGAAATATAAGAAAGTAAGAGTATACTTGCTACTTCTTGCCAATAGGAATTGTCCATAAGAATTTGGAATAATCATCTAAGAATAAGAGATATCCATTAGAGCTTAAAATGGGTGAAGTCCATAAATTGCAAAGTATAATATCAAATGGCATAAGTGTATGAGTAGTAGAAGTAGAAAATGGAAGACGAATATGTTTATCAAATACACATGACTGACAAACTGAAGCACTTGAAGCCATACAAGGTATCCGTTTATTTTGCCTAAGAAACTAAAAAACATGGGCACCGGAATGGCCCAACATTTTATGTCAGACACCTTTATTTTGAAAAGCTCCAAGGGAGAAATAGGAGCGAGGAGGAAGACAACGAAGAGCAGTAATAGGATAGAGATCCCCATAACTATTACACCGCATTAGTTTCGGAATATCCTTCACAGTAAACCCAAAAGAATCAAACTCAATTGTAGCTTGATTATTAATAGAAAAACGGCGAACAAAGACAATATTTTTTATGAGGTTAGGAGCATGAAGTACTCTTTAAAAGGAACAAAGGATGGGGTGGAGAAAGATTACAATGTCCAATCCCTTTAATTTGAAGTTCATGGCCATTACCAACGAGAATTCTGTGAGACACATTCTTATTACAATAAGACGAGAGTGTACCTTGATTTGTCGTCATATGAGTGGATACGCCAGTATCCATATACCAATTATCATCCGGAGCATTGAGTGACATAGTGTGCATGACCTCATTAATATTTGTTGGAGCAGCGATAGAGTGCAGATAGACTCTGATACCATAAAAGCGTGAAGATTTCCCCGTCCTATTCACTATGTAGACAACTTTATATAGTAGTTACAAGAGATAGAGTTTCAATCCAATTTTAGGAAATTAACCTAACAAACTATAGGGATACATGCTTTACAAATATTATCTATATGCAAATATACATAGGATACGTAATTATTCATTATAGTTTTTCTTGAAGTTCGAAAATAATGATATTGTTCAAAAGTTGACTTATTGGAACCGTGTGAAACCGTTTCAGCAGCAAATTTCAACACCCCAAACCAGCAGTGTTACTATACTCAGATTCTGCTGCTCTTTCTCTTTCACTCGTAATCTGATTGTGGTTTTCACCAGATAAAAAACCGAGGAAGCTATTTTTCTATAAATTCGAGGGAATGAAGTTGACTCCGAGGGAGATGGATAAATTGATGCTCCACAATGCTGGAGAGTTGGCACAAAAGCGTTTGGCTCGTGGATTGAGGCTCAATTACCTCGAAACTATTGCACTTATTGCCACACAGGTAATATATATGGATTTACTTAGGGAATCTTATTTGTGATTTTATACTTTTGCATATTGTTTTTTGTTTTATGTGGATGATGATTGGTTTCTTATGTTTCTCTCCCTTTACTTTACTTTCTTTGTTGATTGATATGTTTATCTATGTATATTTTGGTTTATGATAGTATTTTCTGAATTCTGTCATGATCTCATTGTTGTTCAGTCGAATTCGTTTTGTGCGTGTGTGTGTCTTCCACTCATTTGCTTCGTTTAATTTTATATATCTAAATGATGTACTTTTGGACTATTTAACAGATACTAGAGTTTGTCCGCGATGGGGATAAAAGTGTGGCCAGATTAATGGATCTTGGAAGACAATTGTTGGGAAGGTATTAAGAACATAATTCGGAAGTTTATGTTTGCATCTCGTAGTTGTGAAAAAATAGGATCTTCATGAAAGTATCATTTCTGTTTTTCTTAAACACGGAGACCTGGAGGATGATTTTATGAAGCAGAGATTGTAGTTGGCATTTTCCATTCTTTGATAGATATTGAGTGAGTTGAAGACAACCGAAAGTAGTTTAGAAGACTTGGTGAAGCTAAGATTTTAAAATAATGAAGTCCTGAACTGCAATGGAGTATGGAACACGATGTATAGACATTAACTTTTTGTAGTCTTATGTGTTCTTATGCCAATTGATTGAATGTAAACAAGCTGCCATTGACATGTGTAAAAACCTATTTTAATGTTCTGTAATCAAAGTTTAGTTGATGAAATAACCATCCGCTACAACATACCAAGAATCAGAAATTGAAGTGTGGGATTCTTGAGGAATAATGTATCCTTGCCTTCTGTAGTAAGACGAAAAGAAAAAGGGAAATATGTTGTATCATCCACTCCCCGTAGTGATTTTAGCATGAACTTAGAAGTGTTTATTTTGATATTTGTGGGTTTTGGTGAGGCATAACTAATAATCTTCTGAACCACATCATGTATATTGAAAAAAAGTATGCATTTTACAGGAGACAAGTTCTTCCATCTGTTCCTTATCTATTGCATGCTGTTCAGGTATCAATTTTGATGGCTTTAACGAACTAGTTTATCCTCTTTTGGATTAGCAACAGTGGTGCCTTTTATTTGTCAGATATCATTAAAAGAAATTATATTAGCTGCTGATCTACATATAGGTTGAGGGGACCTTCCAAGATGGGACAAAGTTGATTACGGTCCACGACCCTATATCATGTGAAAATGGAAATCTGGAGCTTGCGTTGCATGGCTCTTTTCTTCCAGGTGATTATCCTGACAGTTAACCTCTTTGACACTTAATTGAAGTCTCAACAGAGCACGATTTGGTAGCTTAGCAAAAAAAAACGTCGATGCAGAAGTTGATTCCGTGGAATTGCTGACTTGATGGTTATTTATTGCTCATTGTGCCAAAATTGCTTACTTGATGTCTATTTGTTGTTGCAAAAGAAGTTTAGGTCATCATAAAATCTGAGAGCACCCACTCATCACTAGAAAACCCACAAGCGGCAATTTCTTTCTAGTTCCGTTCTGAAGGAATGTTGGGTTGTATAAATATTCACTATACACGAAGATATGGAAAATTGACTTTGCGTGACATAAGCTATAATGTGCTGATAGCATCTTGAGAGTTTTTATAGTAAGGCTGTTCTACCAAGCAACTTTTTAAAATCTTATTGGGAACCGAGTTTTTTTTTTCTATAGTACCGCGAGGTGTAAGTCTCGAGGCAAACCAAGGCGTAAGCCTCGAGGTGCACATATAAATTCAAAGAGATAGTTTTCATAACAAACAAATTGAATTTTGACATAAAATACATAAAACAATAATACCTTGGAAAGTTTGACATGTATCTCTCACATAAAAGTAAGTAAAATATTTTATACTTAGAATTTTTGCTACTATGTAACTGCTGACTTATATCTATTTTGTGCGTTGTTTGTTTTGTGAGTATGTAAGTATGATAATATTAACAAATTTACTAATTTTATATGTTCAAAAAGCCTAAACTTGGAAATAGTGTGCAAGATTTGAGGCCTAAGCCTCATAAGACTTAAGTTTAGTTCAGAGGTGTTTTTCGTAGCCTCATTCAAGGGGGATTCTTATAACATTGCTATCAAGTGTTACTTCTTTTCAGAGTTGATGTGAATGAAAGTTTGTTTCCAATGATTTCTTGATTCTAGAAACTTCATACCAAGACAAATACCTGCATTTGGTTGGAATCTCCGATATTGCTATCCAGTTAGTGTATTATCCATTGATTGTATTTACACTGGCCTGAATTTAATTAAAATTGCTTGGATTTATCATCCCAACATGCTTCATGGTTGATGACAACTAGTATAAAGCAAGAATTCAAGTTCATTAATTTTGTCTAAGTAGGTTAGAATTACTGCATGATGGCTGCAACTTATATGGAAACTAGCTGCATATTTGGTTAATTCTATCAGGGTACATGGCCACAGAAGTTTTTATAGTTGTTTTATACGAAGTTTGTCATAAAACCATCCATTCGATACCTATATCACTTATCTCGCCTATGTGGTGATTTGTGTGGATCCTAATGCCTTAAACAGATTATAAAACAAAAAAGGGCTTGGTGATTGTTCTGCACCTCTTACAATTCTTAGCATGGGCTGTAAAGATCAGAAATGACACAAGCCATGTTAATTTACAGACAACAAAGTTTTGTCATTGTTGTTTACTTTTTCTCCTCTTTTTGGAAGCGAACCATTTTGCATGAATAATATTTGATGATTGTGTTTTTTTCCCTGCAGTTCCTTCTCTAGACAAATTTCCCACAGTTGAAGTTTGTAAAATTCCTGGTGAATTCTTATGTGGACCTGGACTTATTACCATCAATTCAGGAAGAAAAGGCCTAGTACTTAAAGTAACTAACACTGGGGACAGGCCTGTTCAGGTAAGTTAACCACGTGTCAGCATTTTGATAGGAATAGGGTTCTGTCCTTTTGTTTTTTGTTAGTGAAGGACAAGATAAATCAATCAGCTCGGTTCATTTTTAGTTTATACTCCCTCCGTCCCAAGTGAAACGTCTTGTATTCCTTTTCGGGGTGTCACAAATGACTTGTTTTCCGAAAATAAAAGAAAATTAACACACAAAAGTCACTTTTTTGTGGGTCCAATTCATGACCACTATCTATCTCAACACACAAAAATCAAACACATTAATTACAGCACCGAAAATAAACAAGACATTTCATTTGGGACAAAGGGAGTATATTGCTATGTTAAATAAGCTTGTTTTAGGGGTAACTTTTTTGCCCTTGCAACTTTCATTTGCACAAGCTTGGCACAAGCATGTCAAATCCTATAATTTAGGTCATGTAATTTTGCAAATCAACTTTTTCATTGAGCATGTTTCTGGTGTATTGCGTGATTTTTATGTTCTTTTGAGTAAAATGGAGAGAACTCAAATTTTAGTGTGGTTTAGCAAATTAGAACATCCACCATATTCAGCTTTGCTGTACCTTTGCACCATATGCTAGTATATGATGTGAACGGAGGAGGAGAAGAAGGAAGCAGAATCGAAGGCGAGGTGGGATGTGCGAAGCCTTGGAGAGTTTATGTCCAGAGGAATCTTGGTCCATGAAGATGAAGAGGGGATCACATTTGATGAAGTCCTTATTTTATTAGTTATTAATTATTTCTTAAGTTGTGTTTTTAAGTTCTAAGTGTGTTTGCTTTTCTTGTAACTTTGGATATTTATATTCTGGCCCAGAACCTCTTAGGGATCGAACATTTTGTGGAATGAAATAGGGCGAAGCGCCGCCTTGAATTAGGGGATCTCTACATCGAACTACAGTAGATACTTAACAACAATTATAAAGCTATTTTATTTCTTTTAGCACAAGTTCTGGCCCAAGATAGATGATAAAAGATGCTGTATACCAGCTAAGTTACTCTTAACTGATCTTTCTTCTTTCTTCTTCAGGTTGGAAGTCATTATCACTTCATTGAAGTCAACCCATACTTGGTTTTTGATCGAAGAAGGGCATATGGAAAGCGGCTAAATATTCCTGCAGGAACAGCTACCCGTTTTGAGGTTTCAGTTTTGACCTAGGTTTTCTTTAAACTGGCTGTATGTATGTTTTATCTGATGCATTTATACTGGTTATGGCTTTTCCCAAGATTTCCATTTTGAAATACAAAGCTTGATAAGCTGTCTGAGATAAGTATGTGCCAATGAAACCATCTCTCTTCTGCATGTTCTATCATTTGTGATAGCACAAATTGATATAGTCTTTGTTGATTTAGTGACTCTATTAACCATGTTATTGAACCACAATTAGATAGTACTGTTGTCCACCACAATTCAAACATGCATATAATTCTCTTGTTTTCATTTCAGCTCATTATTATAAATCTAGTATGTTTACATTTAAAGAGTACTTGACTAATGAATTGGCTGATGATAAATTGGAAAGACACTTATTTACTTATTTATTCTTCATCATTCTTCAGTTCTTTGTTAAGCTTGTTATATATGTACCCTGTGATAGTTATGTTCCATCAATATATCGTTCATCACATTGATTTTCCATCTCATATAAATTTGGATGGATAAAGTAAATGTTTGAGCTGCATTTAGTCCAAGCAGAACCTTATAAGTATAATGCTCTACAAAATCATGTGGAGCAAAAGTGTAATACCAAGAGGGGATGCAGATTGCTAAAGTATGTAGAATATGCTTGCACTAAAGATGTTTTCTGCTATATATGTTAAATGGAGTCATTTGAAGATGTTTCGTGTAACCATATATCTGTCTCATCTGAAAGCTAATCTGACAGAACATAAAAATTGTCTGCATAATTTGAAATGATGTGATGGATTAACTTAGAAAGAAGAATAGCATATCTACATCTCTGTCACAACTTCTTATCTGTTGTTTTGCATGTCCTAATTTCTGTTGATATGATAAACTTCCCAAAAAAAAAAAAAAAAATCAGCATCCACATGAACAAACATTTGTCTTGCTTTTACAGCCAGGGGACACGAAAAGTGTTTCACTTGTCAGCATTGGTGGAAACCAGGTCATTAGGAGTGGAAATAATATTGTTGATGCTCCAGTCCATGATTCCAAAATCGCATCTGTTATGAAAGCTGTACATGAAGGAGGATATGGTTTTTCAGAGGAAACAGGAGCTAGGTCATAGAATTCTGTTTTTTATGAAGTTCATCTGGGTTTAAATTAAAAGTTTATAGTGATACAAGGTATCATGGTTATAACTTCTTGATCTTTATTTTTTAACTCTTCAGGGAATTCGTGATTGAAGAAGGATCTTCTTTTGCATATTCAATTTCTCGGGAAACCTATGCTAATATGTATGGCCCTGCCACTGGTGATAAAATTCGGCTAGGGGACACTGATTTACTTGCAGAAATTGAAAGAGATTTTTCTGTTTATGGCGATGAGTGTGTGTTTGGTGGTGGAAAAGTTTTGAGAGACGGAATGGGGCAGGCTTGTGGATATGAATCATGTGATTGTTTGGACACTGTAATAACAAACGCTGTAATCATTGATTATACAGGAATTTTTAAGGCTGATATAGGCATCAAAGATGGTTATATTACTTCTCTTGGGAAAGCGGGTAACCCCGACATCATGCATGGAGTGTCAAATGGCATGATTATAGGAGTGAGTATGGGAAAGTAGAATTAATAAATTTTGATTTCACCCGGTTTATGTAATCATTAGCTTTTATGGCCATCTTACGTTCATTTTCTGGTCAGGTAAATACCGAGGTTATAGCTGGAGAGGGAATGATTGTTACTGCTGGAGCTATAGATTGTCATGTGCATTTTATTTGCCCTCAGTTAGCTTATGAAGCAATAACAAGTGGTGAGTTTTCCAGTTATAACTAGCAGAGAGAAACTTTATTTGTTGCAGAAGGGAGCTACCAAATAACGGCCACACACAATTAGGATTGTTTTAGTCTGCGGGGTATATATGGTTACAGTTCAAGCAAAATGCTGCATTAGCTTGTTAAGCATCTTTTGCCATTTTATGATGTTGTGGGAATTGTACTTCTTAGAAATAATTTTGGGTCACAGAAGTTTTGATGCAAAGTTTGATTAGCCCATTTGCTAACTTTACAAGATGAGGTATAGAATGGACTTTGTAAGATATCAGAACCTACACACAATAAGCATATTGGCATATGATGGCAGAGTTTATCTGAACTCTTTTTTAACCTTTCATCTGTCACACTGAGGATGCCCACTAAAACGAGATTGTGCTTTTGGTTGATGAACTTTCAATAATAATAATAATGAATGACTAGAAAAGAATAGTTTCTGCTTCTGTTACATATATCTTGTTAAGCTTATCTTATTGGTTTGGAGTTGGTAAGGGATTTATACTGCTGTTCATTTGACGTTTTATTCAGTTTCACACCACTTGATAAAAAGCAATTACGTAGCTGGAGTTCATTCTTATTAATCTGATTGTTTTTGTTGGATTCAGATATTTAGGAGAGAACTTTCATTAGACTAGTTGAGAGGCTTCTCGTTTGACTACTTAGTGTTGGAAGTTCTTGTCCAATCCCTTACTATTGAGTAGTAGTGCTTTTACTGTCGCTGTTGTAGGAAATCTACCTAGCCTTGTCCAGTTGTTCTCACATCGCTTATCCTTAAAGAACTGTGAGTCTCTTTCTTGACAAAAGACATTCTTCTGTTGTTATCTCAAATTCTCAACAGTTAGTTCTTATCTCATCTTATAGGGCTTCTTCGAGGTCTGCGAAGACATGTTTAACCAGTTATAGTAGGAAAACAATTGATAGTATTGGAAATAATCGTGAAGAAGGGCACTGTGTCAGTTCTTCAATTAATAGTAATATCACATTAATTTTGTCCTTGTTAATCACGACTATGATTAGCCATACCAATATAAGATTACTGTCATAATTGAAAATGATATTGGCATTCTTACTAATGGTGAGTATAAGAAAGTAAAATTCCAAGTTCCAAACTATTGAAAATGTTCTCGACTTCATTGTTTTTCCTTTTACTTTTATAACAATATGCAGGTATAACTACACTAATTGGAGGTGGTACGGGACCTGCTGACGGGACACGTGCAACTACTTGTACTCCAGCACCATTTCATATGAAACTAATGTTGCAATCAACAGATAGCTTGCCCCTCAATTTTGGTTTCACAGGAAAAGTGAGTCTTGTACTTCATCAAATAGGTCCCTATGATTCCTACTGGATTTCTGATATTGGCTTAACATGTTGCCTTTCCATCTCTTTGTTGGGTACATAGTACTTTTGTTCAACGGAAAGTTTTGTGCAAGAAAATCACTTGTATTTTCAGGGAAATTCTGCCAAAGCAGAGGGCTTACATGAAATAATCAAAGCTGGAGCAATGGGATTGAAGCTTCATGAGGACTGGGGAACTACTCCGGCTGCAATTGATAGCTGTTTGTCTGTTGCAGATATATATGACGTTCAGGTGATTGCTTCCTCCTGAACAAGTTTAGGCCCGACTTTTCAACTCCTACTTACTGCAAACTTTTATAGGTTAATATTCACACTGACACGTTGAATGAATCTGGATTTGTCGAGCATACTATTGCTGCATTTAAAGATCGAACAATTCATACTTATCACAGGTAAATCTACCCTTTGGTTAGATATGTTGAAACTTGCTTTAACCATGTTAATTTGTGCATGTATTTACAAATTCATGTTTGCAGTGAAGGCGCAGGTGGTGGTCATGCTCCAGACATTATTAAAGTTTGTGGAGTAAAAAATGTTATCCCCTCTTCAACAAACCCTACACGTCCTTTCACTTCCAATACTGTAGACGAGCACCTGGACATGCTTGTAAGGAATTACTATAACTAGTAATTGCAAGGATAATAATATAAGGAATTAAGTAGGTTTTCAAAAAGGTTAAAATATATTCTGCAGATGGTCTGCCATCACCTGGACAAGGATATCAAAGAGGATGTCGCTTTTGCAGAGTCACGGATCCGTGCTGAAACAATCGCTGCAGAAGACATTTTGCATGATATGGGAGCCATAAGTATCATATCTTCTGATTCTCAGGCAATGGGTCGCATTGGAGAGGTTATCTTTTCCTCTAATATGCAAAAGTTGAATTTAATCCTAGCCCTTTTTAATTCGTTTTGTCCAAACTCTAGTACCATAAACTGTTAGTACATGAACAGAGGAGGGATTTTGTAGGACTGCTCTGGTTATGTGTTGTACTCTTGACAGGTAATTTGTAGGACTTGGCAGACCGCCCACAAGATGAAGTTAGTCAGAGGAGAACTTGATAGCAGTGCACCCCAAAATGATAATTTGCGTATCAAGAGATACATTGCAAAGTACACTATAAATCCTGCTATAGTTTGTGGATTTTCTAAATATGTCGGATCAGTTGAGGTAGAGCAACATTCAACTTTTACTCTCTCTAATATCTAAATTTGTCTTCTTCCTTGTGTGGTAGTCGTTATACTGGAACATCTCTGATAGATGGAAATCGTATATATGCATTTTCGTTAAACTAAGAACCGTGGAGTTATAACTCAATGCAGGTAGGAAAGCTAGCTGATCTTGTTATATGGAAACCAGCTTTTTTCGGAGCCAAACCAGAGATGGTGCTAAAAGGGGGCACAATAGCCTGGTCTGATATGGGTGATCCAAATGCAAGCATTCCAACCCCAGAACCGGTAATTCAGATCATAACCTTTTTATGTTTTTATATACGATTGACCGCAATGTATCCATTTTGTTTACTCTAAGTTGGATATTAGAATGTATTGGACGTTGTTAATATAGGTGATGATGAGGCCAATGTTTGGAGCTTTTGGCAAGGCTGCGAGTGAAAATTCGGTTGCCTTTGTTAGCAAGGTATACACCTTTACTTCTCCCTTTCCTTATACACGTGATACACACGAAGTTCTCTTCTTTTTACTGCAGGCTGCTCTAGAGGGCGGAGTAAAAGAGCAGTATGGACTGAAGAAGAGGGTGGAAGCTGTGAGCAACGTCAGAAAGCTCACAAAACTTGACATGAAGCTCAACGATGCCCTCCCGGACATCAAGGTCGACCCGGAGACATACACTGTGACAGCAGACGGTGAGGTTCTGACCTGCACTGCTGCAACCACGGTTCCACTCGCACGAAATTACTTCCTTTTTTAGCTCTCATTGCATTTCATTCAAGCGTAGTACATGATCCTTTCCTGCTAATAAGCAAATACAAAATGGAGTAGAGATACTCGTATCTCAACTGATAAAAGCTCATTACGTTGAATAATAGTTACTAATTTATTGTTATTAATGAGACTATATATACATTTACTTATACTGATATTATTCTCTTTTGCCCAATTTCATATAATAAAATTCAAATTTACCAAATTCTTATATTTACTACACAAAATACCCAATTTTACCTACATTATCCCTAACTTTATGACAAAGTCAAAAAGTCGAGCGGGATTTGATAGGTAGAGCGGGATTTCCCGAGCGGGATTTTCCGAGCGGGATGGAGCGGGACGTGAGCGGGATTTGAGTTGGACATGAGCGGGATTTGAGTGCGTGAGCGGGATTTGAGTTGTACGTGAGCGGGATTTAAGTGCGTGAGCGGGATTTGAGCTGGGCTTGAGCAGGATTTGAGCTGGGCGAGAGCGGGATTCCGTATTCTATTTCAGATATCCGATTTCAATCATTAACGCAGTCTGACAAGTAGGGGTTTTTAAGTAAAATTGGGTATTTTGTATAGCAAATATAAGGATTGGGTAAATTTGAGTTTTGTAATATCGATTTGGGTATTTAAGAAATTACCCCTATACTATACTTACTAGCGCAACTTTTAACCGCACTTTGCGCGGGGTTGTGATTTTGACCTGTTTATAAAATAAGGCATGTTTTAATAGTTTTAGAAAATACAACCTTGACTATTAGATGAAATCTAGAACTAAAACAGAGGGAATGAAGGGTAAGGATTGTCATGATCTTCACGTAAGCATAAAGGGGCGGTTAAACTTCATATACAAAAGCGGAGTAAACCCGGGAAACATAAACGTCCACTATAAGACAAAAAACTCTTTAAAAAAATTATAGACATAGAATCGTAAATAATGAAACAACAGAGAGGTGGCGGGTTCTAAAACTAAGATTTATGGAACATCATAAGAAACTGAGAAAGCAATATTTCCAAAAGGAGGGATAAGATTTGAAAAAGAAATTGTAAGGCATCAAAAAGCCACCAACAGAGATCTAAAGTCTCCATTAGAAACTTTTGGAAGATTTTGGTAGCAAGAAGTAGATGGAAACCTCATTTTCCTAACTTGGTCCTAAATATAAACTTTGATTACTTGAAACAGTTCCTGAAAATGGTGTGTAATGTCATAACACATATAGTAATACTTATTTCTAAAATCACCAGCTTAAGATAGAGTATGAGTAGTTATTGTTGGGATTTTGTATACTTGAAGCAATTTTATACTTGTATACAATGTGTATTGTCCTTACCACTATTACATTCTCCTATCTGATAAATATATATTTGCACATGTAATCATTTATCTTGCAAAAAAGTTAGATTTGTGTATTGTGTCGGGTATCACAGAAGACTACACAAATTGGTTGAACTAACAAGATATAAACAGTGGATCACAACTGAGACAACTTCAGGAGAAGTTGTCGGTTTAAACTGCAGTTTAGATAAGAAGTGGCTTGTCTTGGCTGCTTGTCTTTACTGGTACACTTAAGGTGGTGTATTGATGGATCACAGTGAGATGTGTTCTCCTAACTGACCTTAGTGGAGAACCAAGATCTCGGTGACTTATCTGGTCTTAAGCTTGATAAGACTTCAGATGGGTGCATTTGACTATCTATCACTTTGACCTACTATGGTGAACGTCATCGCGACTGGATCTATGTATCTTGGGTGTTAGTAGTTATTTGTAGCTCAGGCTGGTTGTCTGTATCTTGCATCTGTATCTCAGTAAAATGGGTTGATAATATCCCCTGAGGAACTCGTAAGGATTAGCACACTAAACCTGGCCGGTTGATTAAGTTCAGGTGTGTTAATAAGGTCGAGTGGTACTACTCAGTAATTTAATAAGATGTTAATTAATTTAAGCTGTCAGTATGCTTAATTAATTAATGGATATTTCTATCTTAAATACGGAGATCAATTTAGTCTAAAATACAAGCCCAGACTCAACATTTGGGAATAAAGGGGTAAGTCAACATACATTCTCTAGTGAAATGAATTTATGTTTGTGAATTAATAATACTCAGGGCTGAGTATAGAAAATTAATTCACTTGAGGCTCTGCTTTATTTCTTGTATTAAGTCCCTGGTCTGGCCCGAATAAACACCCAGTTGTATTCGACATTTTATCTAAGACTCACAAGGTTACTCACAAAGTTACTCAATTACCTAGAATTGTTCGGTTCTTAAACGGATCAAAACAATTGATAATAGAGTAAGTTGGGCTTGAGATTAATAGGTCCATCACTATTGGGCCCAACACTATTGGGCTCAACACTATTGGGCCCATTAAAGACCAACACTATTTGAAACTTCTCCTATAAATAGGAGGCTAGGGCTTCATAATTAAAGGATGAAGTTTCCGAGATTCCGAGTGAAATTTCGTCAAGAACATTTTCTTGAGTGAAGTTTTGTCTGGAGTTTTCGAGCTTGTGGGTTTGTGAGTTCGAGTGATATTTTGGTCGAAGAGCTTTCTAGTGTCTCTGTACATCCGGAGTTGAGAGCTCGGGTACGGGAACAGTCCAAAAGACCTTTTCTGGACAGAGTCAAGAAGATCGTATACTAGGACGATCTAAGGTATGGGATTCTTCCCCGCAATTCCATCAGCTGGACGGGCTGCATCACCGTCGACACGATCCAGATCTGGGCGTGACGGGAGGCGGCGGGTCCTTCCTCTTGTGCGCGGCGACGGCGGTGATGCAGGGGTGACGGGGGCGGCAGCAACGGCCCGCGCCAGGCGGTGGTTCGCCGGCGGCGGAGCTGCCCGCTGCACGCTCTCTCTTGCCCGCTGGTGAAGAAGAAGATGAGCTGACGTCAGCAGCGCCGGCTGACGTGGCTGATGACTGGGCGCTGACATGGCGCTGACCGTACGCTGATATGGCGCCGACGTGGCGTCTGCGTGTTACTGCTGACATGGCTGTCGGCAGCCTACGTGGCAGTTTTCACCCAGCAGTCCGTTTTGTCTCGTTTCTTCGTCTACGGGTTCCGTTTTTTCCGAAGAGATGTATATGTTCGGGCTATGTAATAGATAGATTTTATTCTTCTATGTGTTTGAGTCCGACGACGACATTTATTTACTCGCTTTATGTCGTGGATGTTTAATTTCATGTATTAGCATGATTAATTGTTTTATTAATTGTGCTTAGATATCATGAAATTAGGGTTTTTCTATTCGTATTTAAAGCATGATTTAATTTTTCTGCGAGCATATTTTATTAAATGTGCTTAGAAAATTATGCTTTAAGGATTACGTGCGTTTATGAAGCATGTTTTCGACAAACCTTTTGAAGCAAAATACTAAGTAAATAATTAGTGTTTAATTAGACTCCAATTAAATTGGATATTAAGCATTAATTCGGACATCCATTAATTGGACTCTTCACGAAAGTAGTAAGATTATGTTAGAAAACGTCCACCTGCGTGACTTGCTTGCATTTTTGAACTACAAGTTTTGTGTGATGAGTTTTCCAAAACAATATTTGATTATTATTGAGTAGTGGGAGCAAAGCCATAAACGTCCACCTAGACGTGACTTATGTGCCTAGTAAACACGAGTACTCTAGAATATAATAATTAAATTGGATGGCTAATTAGATCAAAGTGAATGCGACATGGTTCTCGTAAGTATGTCAATTTCGAGAATTTGATTCTAATTTGGTCAAATTAATGGTTAATACTTATATGTCACCGCAGGTACAATTCACTTCCCTCGAAGTCCCTTCCTGCGTTTTAATAGTGACATGGTCCAGAATAATCAGATTATTAATTTCATTCGTCAGAAGAACCTAGACGTGGATTGGAATTAAAGAGCTAAGTATATAGCTTGGTCTAGGGGTACACTAGTAAACGTCCACCTGCGTGGCTTACGAGTGTGATCTTTAGGGCTATTCGAGTATTTAAACATAATTGTTTTTTTTCAATAGGTTACAATGATGATTAATTACGAAATATGTGTAAATATTAATTTCTTATGTATTTTAAATTTTTATTTTTCAGATATGTCTGTTCAAGGTGTTATCAACAATCTAATGAGCCGACCCCTAAAGGGGCCAAATAATTATAAAGAGTGGAAGAGGAGCCTTACAATGTTGTTCCAAACTGAGAAATATATATATGTTCTTAGTACCCCTGAGCCTGAATTACCTGAAGAGGGGTGACTGAGGAGCAGATAAAGGAATCAGAAAAATGGATAGAAGATAATGATAAGGCTCGATTTGTCATGTTATCTACTATGATTGATTCTCTTGCTTCACAGTATGAAAACACCCCCCATGCAGGAGTAATATGGGATTCCATGGCTGAAAAATTCGGTGAGACCGATAGATCTTAGAGATATCATCTCTTGAGGCAGGTTTCTACCTGCAGAATAACTGAAGGTGCATCCGCGCAGGATCATGTTTTACAAATGATCGAGCTGCTAGATCGGCTTGCGAATGTTGGTGGTATGTTAGACCTTATCACTAAGGTAGATATCATTCTACATTCACTACCTAAGTCATACGAAAATTTTCGGCTTAATGTAGTGATGTCAAACAAAACCTACACTCTAAATCAACTTTTGAGTGAGGTAATCACTGCAGAAGGAATCTTGGGTCAGAATAAAGACAAGGGGACCCACGTATTGAACCGTACTAGCAGCTCAGGGAACCCTTCGAAAGGTGGATTTCAGAAAAAGGGTAAGAAGGCTACGTATGTCAAGAAGGGTAGTGGGAACACAAAAGTAGCACCTACCGGAGGGGTTCAAAAACCCAAGGGAAAGTGTTTTAAGTGTGGTAAGGTGGGACATTGGAAGACTGAATGTCCCGACTTCAAGGCAAAACAGAAAGGTACACGCATAGCCTTAGTAACTGAGACTGTATTAGTTTCCTCTTCTACCTATGAATGGGTAGTAGATTTTGGGGCAACTGATCATGTTTGTTATACCTTGCAGGGATTTCTGCAGAAAAGGGTTCTGGCTGATGGTGAGGTTGTAATCTCAATGGGCAATGGATCGAGAGTTCCTGCAATTGCCATGTGAGATTTATATCTATCTTTTGATAGTTCTGTTTTAGTACTTAAAGACATGTTGTATGTGCCTGAGTTTAGGCGAAAAATAATTTCTGTTTCAAAACTCTATACTATGGATGCTTATAAATCAAGTTTTGATAGTAGTGTTTCTATCATGAAAGACGACGATTTTATTTGTGGTGGGCTATTAAACGGATCTTTATATACTATTACTTCACAACCGCGTAATTCTGTCAATGTTGCATCATCATCAAATCCTAAGAAGAGGGAAAGAATCTTCTAAGGTAAATCAAACTTATCTGTGGCACTTAAGACTAGGTCACATCCATCTGAATATGATCCAAAGGTTGGTTAAATATGGATCATTGGAGTCTCTCCAAATTGAACCATTCCCAACTTGCGAACCCTGCTTGGAAGGAAAGATGGTGACTAGGCCTTTTAAGGCAAAAGGTTATCGAGCCACAGAAGCATTAAGTTTGATATATTCTGACTTGTGTGGACCTATGTCTACACAAGCTCGTGGAGGGTATGAGTACTTCGTCACATTTACTGACGATTACTCGAGGTATGGATATGTTTACCTTCTTCGCCACAAGTCGGATTGCTTCGAAACCTTTAAGGAATTCAAAGCAGAAGTGGAGAAGAAGATAGGTAAAGAAATCATTGCACTACGATCTGATCGTGGTGGGGAATGCCTATCCAATGAGTTCAAGAATTACTTGACAGAATGTGGGATTACATCCCAATTGACAGCACCGGGCACGCCTCAGCAGAATGGTGTGTCAGAGAGAAGGAACCGAACACTTTTAGAGATGGTTCGATCGATGATGAGTTATGCAACTTTGCCGATTTCTTTTTGGGGATATGCCCTACAAACTGCAACATACTTACTGAATCGTGTGCCATCCAAGTTGGTTAGCACGACTCCAGTCAAATTGTGGAGTGGGCACAAGCCCAGTATGCACCACATAAAGATTTGGGAGTGTCCTGCTTATGTGCTAAATAAGCAGCCCGACAAGTTGGAGCCACGATCAGATGTTATGCTGTTTATAGGGTATCCAAAAGAAACGAAGGGTGGTTATTTTTATGATTAAAGAACAGAAGATCGTTGTTAGCACCAACGCTCGTTTCTTAGAGGAGGATTATGTTAGTAATCACAAGTCTCGAGTCGAGATCATTCTTGAGGAATTACAAGGTGATCGAGATCCACTAACACATCCAGTTGTGCAAGATAGTACTCCACGAGAAACTACACAATCTGTTAGCACAACTCCTGACACTGTTCGACGTAGTGGGAGGGTGATATTCACACCTGATCGGTATATGTTCACTGGGGAGACGTCTGACCATCTCCCGACGGATATCGTTCGATCCCTGGACCTACAACGAAGCAGTGGGAGATATAGATGCAGATTCATGGAAAATCGCCATGGACTCAGAGTTAGAGTCTATAACTGATATGGATGTATACCAGATCACTGAACTACCTCACGGCTACAAAGTTATTGGTAGTAAATGGGTATACAAGAGAAAGAGAGGACCGAATGGAGAGATCATGGTATTTAAGGCCAGGCTAGTGGCGAAGGGTTTTACTCAGAAAGAAGGGATCGATTATGAGGAGACCTTCTCGCATGTAGTAATGATCAAGTCTATTAGGATTCTCCTTGCCATATCAGCTTACATGAACCTAGAGATCTGGCAAATGGATGTCAAGACCGCATTCCTAAACGGTCACCTTGAAAAAGGTAGAGACATTTACATGAAACAACTAGAAGGTTATGTGAAGGAGGGCGAAGAGCATCTAGTTTGGAAGCTTAAGAACTCTATTTATGGACTTAAGCAAGCCTCCCGGTTATGGCATCAGCGTTTCGACGAGGTAATCAAATCCTATGGTTTTGTATCCTGTCCTAACGAGGTGTGCGTGTACCGTATCTGTGTTAACTGATCAGTGGTGTTTCTTGCACTTTACGTAGATGACATTCTTCTCATTGGCAACAATGTTGAACTGTTATCAGATGTAAAGAAATGGTTATCCGAGCAGTTTCAAATGAAGGACTTAGGTGAAGCTGCTTACATCCTTGGGATCAAGGTTATCCGAGATCGCCAGAAAAGGATGTTAAGCTTGTCACAAGCATCCTACATTGACACTGTTATTGCTCGTTTTAGCATGCAAAATGCTAAGAGAGGTTCAGTACCTTTCAGACATGACATTTTTCTATCCAAGAATCAGTGCCCTAAAACGCCTGAAGAGATAGAAAGTATGAGGCTAGTACCATATGCTTCTGCTGTCGGAAGCCTCATGTATGCGTTGTTATGTACGAGACCAGATATCTCATATGCTGTAGGCATGGTCTCAAGATATCAGTCTAACCCTGGACAAGAGCACTGGACTGCGGTAAAGCATATTCTTAAGTACCTTAAAAGGACTAAAGATTATAGACTTGTTTACCAATCAGACAGTCTAGTACCTTTGGGTTATACAGACTCGGATTTCCAGGCTGACAGAGACGAGAAAAAGTCTACCTCGGGTTATGTGTTTACCTTGGGAGGTGGAGCCATATCATGGAGAAGTGTAAAGCAGAAATGCATTGCAGACTCAACCATGGAAGCAGAGTATGTGGCTGCTTCAGAAGCCTCGAAAGAGGTAGTTTGGCTCAAGAATTTCCTCCAGGATCTTGATATTGTTCAGGATTTGCCTCAAACTATCACAATTTATTGTGATAATGCGGGTGCAGTGGCAAATTCTAAGGAACCTAGATCTCACAAGGTGTCTAAACATATAGACAGAAAGTACCACATTATACGAGAATTCGTCAATCGAGGAGACGTGCTCATTGATAGGATTAGAACTGAAGAAAACCTAGCTGATCCTTTCACTAAGAGCTTACCAATTGCGGCTTACGAGAAGCATGTTCGTGGCTTCAGATTGGTAGAGATGCCCCCCCACTTAGTATTACAAAAACTTTTGTATAATTGGGAGAAGATGAGGTGATAGATAGGAAATAAAGCTTAGCGTGTTTATTTGTACTAGTTAGTACAAGAACTGACACGTTGTATACTAAAAGTTTGCTTTAGTATAAGTGGGAGAATTGTTGGGATTTTGTATACTTGAAGCAATTTTATGCTTGTATACTATGTGTATTGTCCTTACCACTATTACATTCTCCTATCTGATAAATATATATTTGCACATGTAATCCTTTATCTTGTAAAAAAGTTAGATTTGTGTAGTGTGTAGGGTATCACAGAAGACTACACAAATTGGTTGAACTGACAAGATATAAATAGTGGATCACAGCTGAGACAACTTCAGGATAAGTTGTCGGTTTAAGCTGCATTTTAGATAAGAAGTGACTTGTCTTTACTGGTACACTTAAGGTGGTGTATTGATGGATCACAGTGAGATGTGTTCTCCTAACTGACCTTAGTGGAGAACCAAGATCTCGATGACTTATTTGGTCTTAAGCTTGATAAGACTTCAGATGAGTGCATTTGGCTATCTATCACTTTGACCTACTATGGTGAACGTCATCGCGACTGGATCTACGTATCTTGGGTGTTAGTAGTTATTTGTAGCTCAGGTTGGTTGTCTGTATCTTGCATCCGTATCCCAGTAAAATGGGTTGATAATATCCCCTGAGGAACTCGTAAGGATTAGCACACTAAACCCGACCGGTTGATTAAGTTCAGGTGTGTTAATAAGGTCGAGTGGTACTACTTAGGAATTTAATAAGATGTTAATTAATTTAAGCTGTTAGTATGCTTAATTAATTAATGGATATTTCTATCTTAAATGCGGAGATCAATTTAGTCTAAAATACAAGCCCATACTCAACATTTGGGAATAAAGGGGTAAGTCAACATACATTCTCTAGTGGAATGAATTTATGTTTGTGAATTAATAATACTCAGGGTTGAGTATAGAAAATTAATTCACTTGAGGCCCTGCTTTATTTCTTGTATTAGGTCCCTGGTCTGGCCCGAATAAACACCCAATTGTATTCGACATTTTATCTAAGACTCACAAGGTTACTCACAAAGTTACTCAATTACCTGGAATTGTTCGGTTCTTAAACGGATCAAAACAATTGATAATAGAGTAAGTTGGGCTTGAGATTAATAGGTCCATCACTATTGGGCCCAACACTATTGGGCTCAACACTATTGGGCCCATTAAGGACCAACACTATTTGAAGCTTATTCTATAAATAGGAGGCTAGGGCTTCATAATTAAAGGATGAAGTTTCCGAGATTCCGAGCGAAATTTCGTCAATAACATTTTCTTGAGTGAAGTTTTGTCTGGAGTTTTCGAGCTTGTGGGTTTGTGAGTTCGAGTGATATTTTGGTCGAAGAGCTTTCTAGTGTTTCTGTCCATCCGGAGTTGAGAGCTCGGGTACGGGAACAGTCCAAAAGACTTTTCTGGACAGAGTCAAGAAGATCGTATACTAGGACGATCTAAGGTATGGGATTCTTCCCCGCAATTCCATCAGTTGGTATCAGAGCTAGATTCCTAGCTCTGCGTTATTTTTGATTCGTAGTATCATGCATAGGACGATTGTATGTATGATTTAAATTCTTGTTCATCGTCGTCGGGTTCGTATTTATGGGACGGCCTGTGTGCCATTAATTTTGATCCCGGATATGTAATCTCGTGAGATAAATCCACGAGTAAACTACGGCCAATGTGAATGTTATGTAATTGCTCCAATTATGTAATTGTATTTGCGGATGGGTTTGTTGTTGGCGACGAGAACATGAGTTTTGACCGGAGCAATTGAGCTTCACCGGAGCTACCCGGAAGAATAGGGCAGCAGCTGGAGGTAGGCGACATTATATTTGTAAAGATGTGTCAAAAAGTATAGTTTAATATTTTCAAACTAAATTAATACAAATTAAAATCATAAAACACCGTTATTTAGTCAAATTTTCTTTATAATTGAAATTAATTTTTTTTAATGGTTTCATTAGATGTACTTACCCTAAAAATGACACAACAAATTCGAATAAATGGTCATGTTTGTAGAATGATTATAAAAATTACTTATAATACTATAAAACTAATCTTTTGGCACAGAATAATATACATAATATATAGAATATTCAAATAACAAAGTGACGAAAGAATAAAGATTTTTTGCATATGATAGTAATTTTCATAAAATCGAGATATTTTTCTTTTGTTAGAATGATTAGAAAATAAAGTCTTTGATTTTGTTGAATTTTTTGAGAGAATATATAATTGTGTAACTAAAGGGTGTATTTGTCATATTTAACTGTAAGAGACATCCAATCCAACACACGAGTAAATGAATTATTGAAATTGATTCATAAAAGAGCCAATGCAACACATGATCTCCAAAAGAGTGGCGGCATCAACATCCAACAAATTCGCTCAAGTGACAATCTATCGGATTCTTTGACAAAGACATTACCAACGTCAAACATTCAAGAAATTGGTACACAAGATCGATATGCGCCGACTCAAGGATCAAAAATGACTATATTGAGGTGGAGCAGTTGTACTCTTTTTCCTTCGACCAGTTTTTATTCCAATGGGTTTTTTCTAGCAAGGTTTTAACGAGACAACAATTTCTTTTAAGGATGGTCAATCAAGTAGGAGTGTTGTAAATATATTTTATATACTTACCATATATTGTGATGACCATGTAAACCCTAAAAACCCATGAGCCCATCTTGTACTCTATAAATAAAGGTCTCTACCCTCATAATAATACACATCTATTTTCCCGTTCTCTTTATTATTCTCTCGTACTACTTAGTTTATAACATGAACATAATTTTGAGCCTTTTTACACTCCTACTCAATATAATAAATGTCCACAATAATCACAAATGACATTAACAATTAAGAGTACAGTAAAACCCTCAATTTAATAATAATAATATATATAGTAATAACCTCCTAATAGTAGTAAAAAATTGTAGTCCCAACTCGTGATCATTTACAAATAGTACTAATAAATTCTACATTGTACATGTTTTTTTTTCTAGGTAGATTCTTAACAAATTAACGTCCACATAGTAATAAAATGCATTAATTTCCATATATATACATAAAATGTGTAAAACTATATAACTATTTAACATATACTCAAGATAACATATAAAATACTTATCTAAAGTTGTTTGTGAAAATAACACAACTTTTTTAATTAATGTTGCATCATTTAACTTTTTTGTTCGTAGTAACTTTTAACTCTTTAGCATAATCAACCTTTTCTAATTCAACAAACATGAGTACTGCCTTGTTCCCAAGACCCTTGGGGAACTTCATTTATACTTCTTCTTACACATCTCAATATGAAAATGCATTATTACACCATGGGAGTAGATAATACGAAAATTTACCCTTCAACTTGAGATTAGTCATTTTGCTACCAAACGTGCTTTGTATAGCGCTCATTGCTTCCATCATGTCTCCACCTACTTTGAATTGATTACACGATTTATAGCAGGTAAATCCTCAAGAGTCCATTTCGTTCCAATGCATCAATTTCTTTTTGCATGGCACAATGCAAATTTTTCGTCCTTGATTAAATTATGATATAACTTCGGCTTATTATGTGATGTGATGGCCGTGAGGTAAGCTTTTAGAAAAGTAGAAAAATTGTAATTCTTTCTTAGTAAGACGGGATAAATATGTTAGTGTGGACCTCAAAATCTAACAATGCTCTGATACCATGTAAATGAAGTTTGGAATGTTGCAATTCATTATGTTACAAAGCCTTAATATATACAAGTTACGTCACAAACAAAAAAGAAAATTTATGCGACCCTAAATTAAGGGAAATTCCTAGCCGCAAAAAACCTAACCGCACAAAGTAATAAAATAAAACACAACCCTTATTTTTAAAGAACTAAATAATGGACAAGGGTGTAACCAATCAAAAGATATTTCTGTATAATTGAGTTTTACTTAGAGCGCACTAATATGTATTAATATTTTCATTTTTATCCAAATAGTAATAGTTAATATAATAAGAAATCAGCTAGAATCATCAAAGTATTGTTGTTTTTATTTTAGTAGCCAATCTTACAAAATGTTCGGTTTCCCTCAAATTATATCACTTTGTAATGATAAACATTTTTCTCCAAATTGAAAGGAGCTCAGTGACAAACTGTCATTTATTTATTTGAAACTATTGCATTACCAATCATCTGGTTATCAAAATACTTCAATAAACTTGTTCATTTTCTTCAACTAGAAAATGCCGAAGTCTTCTGGTGCAAAATCATCAACATCAGCATGAGGAGCCTCCACGGGAGCATGGTGTTTTGGAGGATGAGCATGTTCGTGGCCTTGAGGAGGTGGAGCATGATGGCGGTGCTGGTGGCTGTGAGGAGGAGGAGCATGGTGGTGGGGTGGTGGAGCATGGTGGTGGGGTGGTGGAGCATGGTGGTGTCCGGCAGGAGGATGAGCATGCTCATGGCTATGTGGAGGGGGTGCATGGTGGTGGTGGTTGCAAGGAGGTGGAGCATGATGGTGGGCGTGGTTGTGAGGAGGTGGAGCATGGTGGTGGTGGCTGTGAGGAGGGGGAGCATGGTGGTGGTGGCTGTGAGGAGGGGGAGCATGGTGGTGGTGGCTGTGAGGTGGGGGAGCATGGTGGTGGTGGCTGTGAGGTGGGGGAGCATGGTGGTGCTTCACTTCGATCGGACTGATACTCCACTCGACCACTTCATCGTTTATGATGTCTTCGTTTTCATTAATGTAGGAGTTGGAGAAAGATAAATCTTCATCTAGAGTACGGGTTAGAGAAGGGGTGATGGTAAGAGCTAATAGCCCAAGAAGCAAGAAAAGAGAATATATTCCAGACATATTTGTTTGTCTAATTTTCTTTGCTTGGAAGGTAGCAAACCCATAAAAATCCTTTTATAGTCGCATTAGTACACGTAGCTGATCAGAAAAATAAGTTAGTGGTCAATTTAAAATTTAATTTGATTTTTAATATTGAACAATATTATTTGGATTCTCATTATATTTATATTTGTGATTCATAAGAAGATGTTATGTAATTCAATGAATATCAAATTATTTGACTTTTCGATGATGATCACGGTAATGTAAATATTTTATTTTAAGAATTTAGCATAAAAGTTTAAAATCATAATTATGAAATTTTTGATGTTGTACATATTGTTATGATATTATATTAATTAAATATTATTATTCAAAAAATAAAATAGAGGAAATCATGAAAAAGTTACAAAGAAAGAAACTTTGACCCACTAATTAATGTGTATTTAAGTTGCTTATAATGAGAATAAAATTATTTCAAAAATAGAATATAAACGTCATTTTATATCAGTATTTTTCTCAATATTTTCTAATATTATATTGCGGCTAAGTGAATTATTTTCATATACATATATTACTTTATGATGGGGAGTTCTATTTTTTTTTAGAGTTTATTGAAACATGATTAACCATGGAACTGGATTAATTTGTTATGGTCTGTAAATGTTTGGGATATTTTTTTAAAGAGTAATATAGTGATTATTTTATTGTTAAGGGGTAATTGACATTTGAGATAAGAAAAACTATAGCCAAATAAATATTATTAATGCGGCATAAACTTGGAGATATTTGCATCTTTTTTAATGAATGTAATTCGATTCGAATTACCTTGACTCGTGCCACACTATTGGTTGGATGATAGTTCACAAATGATATTGCAATCGATAGTGTAATTGTTGGTCCAAAGACATGATATTCAGGTGTATTGAAGGAATACATTTGAGTTCAGATTTTCGCTTGAATAAGGAAGTCGGATTTCAATGAAAGAAATAACTGAGTTAGATGTTCAACAGTTTGATTAGCTTTTTGATGGAAATGGTGTATAATGTGTACGCCCAGTTTTAGTCATGTATATAAAAAATGTTGTTTAGTCAAAGATCTCAGTTATACGTTTGTGCACATTTCACGATTTCACTAAGAACATATACATGTATGCTTTTCGTAAAACTCTTTTGTGCAGATGGTTAGTAAATAATCAAAGCGGTAAACAACACGTATTTTTAGTGGTGCAGATCAACAATATCCTATGTCCACTCTTCCTGTTTGCACAGAGATTTTGTTATAATATTGAACAAGTTCAGTCAGTCTATGCGCAGTATAGACTGATTCTTAGTCACTATTCTAAGGAACTTTACAATCTCAAATACTCAACTATTCTCTTCGAAGTGAAGGGGTTTACTCAAGGTTTTCCAACTAGAAGGAGTTCTTACAAAAAACACTTTAAGATATCAACTCCTTTAATCTAATTAATATATATATATATATATATATATATATATATATATATATATATATATATATATATATATATATACAGTGAGCTTAGTGGAAATAGAGAGAGGAACTATCAACTACTCTATTAGCAAAGAACAAGTATGAGATTCTATAACAATTGTGTTATTTGCTAAGTGAATGATTGAAGGATTGCTATAGCTTTTGAATTCTTGAATACTTGATTTCTCGTAACATTGCAAGATCTTTTTTATTTATAGTCTCAACTGGAAATAGATCCGCTGGAAAGAAGACCTACTTGTATAGCTAGTTGACTGTTGAATGATCGTCAGAACAATTTGAATCTCCATTGTTGAGATTCCATAATTTCTGTAATATCAGTACTTTACCGCAATTTTATGTTTGGACAAGTATAGTGCCAGTCGCTTCTGATTGTTCGAGGTTAATATGTTTGTTGAGGCTTGATCTGACTCGAGACTGATACTAAGTAGATTCCTCGTATCTTTTACTAATATAACCGTGTGTTGACATGCTCTTTGTTTGATGAAACCGTTCAACTGAATACACTTCACGCGTCAATCAATGGTGATATTGTGTCGACAAATAGTCTTTATTGAGTCTTTAGAACATATCTCTAGACGCTACTAAAACGTGTTCTACATGAATCCAGAGTAGCGACCCTGAATAATCTAACTTTGACCAACAAACTTTATTACATGTAAGCTTAACTAATCTGGCCGATCTATTATAATGACTGGTTTATCATCTAGGATTTGGGGATTATTAAAAGTCTTATCTATTAAATTATCACCCAACAATAATTATCTGCGAGATATTCTTACATGTATGTTGGGAGATGATTCAGTCTCTTCACAATCTGTTGAGACATAACTCAGTAGCCTAGTGCTCTGAATATTTACTGAAGATTTGAAGATCCCAAAACCCTATCTTGAACTGATGAACCATTTCGTTGTAATTTGTATTGTTCTGTCTCTGAGGTTTCAGACTTAGTAGACACTCTTCATTTGGTTCAGGCGCTCAGTAGATTACCAGCCTCCGTACTAGAAGAAGAAGACTCAGTGATACTGGACTCAGCAAGAGCAATATACTGAAAGGCGTCAGTGATACTGAACTCAGCAGGAGTAGTTCACTGAACTCAAAGTTCATCTTCAGTAAAGCCGACTCAGAAGGAGCATGCTACTGAATATAGATCAAACTCAGCAACGGTTGGACAGTCTGACCGTCAGGATCTTAAAAGTCAAATCGACAGTCACACGAAGTATAGAGAAGTCAGCTTCAGATCTACCTTGAAGTCTGTTCTGTCTCACCTACCTTCTTTAGCCTCGACCAATGACGAGTGGCCAGCTGTCAACTTTCTGATTAAAGCTGCAAGTCAACAACTTTCCAGAAATGGAGGGAAAAGACACTGCCACCCTACTTTGAAAGAGCCGTTAGCTACCCAAAAGAGAGAGACACAAGGATCGTCATCTCCAACGAATCTATCCTTATCTCTTCTCTATAAATAGAGGGATGTAATTCAAATTGAAGCTCACAAACCTACGAACAAACACAGAGAAATCCAAGAACATAAGAGCATTCACGAGCAACTCAAAACGACCTAAGTCTTCCGCAAGAAGTTCAAAGAGAAATCTCCGGCGAAAGACGACATACCTGCTTATAGGGAACCAAGCTGAACTTGAGTATAAAGCCTCTAGTATCCAAGCGATTGAATACGAACCCAAGTTCTTACTTAAATTGTTCGTCGCTCTAGAAGCCACTCTCCCGTTCCCTATCCCTTTAACCAAAGCTCAGCAGCCTATATCCATAATTAGACGAAGGAGTTCATATCTGAACTGATCCTTATTGTAAAGGACTCCTTCATTGTTGGAGAGTTTGTCAAACACTTGAGTTTGATATCTTGTAAACTGAGACTTGCTCAGTATAAATCTCAAGACCAGTATCTGTCCAGCGTACAAACCAATTGAGACTATCTCAGTATAATACATAGCTTCCTGATCTTTCAGGACAGTGGACGTAGGATTGTTGGATCCGAACCAATTTAAAAACTGCTTGTGTTCTGTGTGTTTTTCTATTCTTAACTGTTGCATTGATTACTGTGCATACTGAAAACATTTCTAAAATCATTCAACTGAGTTTCAGCAAGCTTAATCGACTGCACTAACATACCGAAACTTTTTTATAAAAATGTTTTCTAAACTCAACTGAATTTGGGACCTACACATTTCCGCACTACTGAACTTCAGCTGAATGGTACTGAATCCTGACTCAGGTCAGCTAGCAGGCCTCAGTGAAGTCAACCACTCTGCCTCACGATCCAGAACAGATCATTTTGTCTACTGAACTCGTTCAGTACGACACTCTCCTGAAAAGGACTGTTCGTGTTTTAAGTTGAGAATTTTTTTTCAGGTGTATTCACCCCCCACCTCTACACCTGAACGTTTAATCTCGGGACCAACAATTGGTATCAGAGCAGGAGTTCTATAAGACTCTTGTTGTTCTGAAATTGGTCTACTTGAACGGATCCAGAAAACGTTTTCACTCAATATCATTCGTCATTCATATCATTATCTACTATGTCTGATATGTCAGGAATCAGGATGATACCCATGTTCTTAGTAGAGAACTACAGGGTATGGTGGGTCAGAATGGAGGCACATCTGACTTCCCTCCACGACAGCATGACAGAGGTACTGGAGGACGGACCTATCGTTCCGATGGTTGATAGTGTCGTAACTCAGGACCCAACATAAGGAGGAGGAATGGTGACCAGGAAGAAGATCCCTAAAGACAGAAGTCTCTTCACCCCTGAGGAGAAGAAGCTTCACAACCTAGACCGGGTCGCCTAGAAACGCCATACTGACCACGTTGAGCGATTCTTATCTCGGGAGAGTTCAGGACTGCAAGTCCGCAATAGAACTCTGGGATGCTCTAGCGCTACTGAGTCGGGGGACTCAGAAGATCAAAGCGAATAAGCTGGCGCTGGAACTTCAGAAACTGGTGAGACTATCTCTCGTGCCTGGTGACTCCATTGAAGATCTCAACGTCAGATTCACGGATCTGATGAACTCTATCAACGGGCTGGGAATGACGTTCTCCAACCGAGAGATGAATCTCAAGATTTTGAGGGCACTGCCAGACGGTCATTGGACTCCCTTCGCTACTTTACTGTGACATTCTGATTTAGATATTGTTACTCCTGACCATATCTTTTCAGAACTTAAAGCTGAGGAGTTCGAGTTTGGTCTACCTCAAAGGAAGCAGCGAGTTGAAGCTGACACCCAAATCGACCATGCTTTCAAAGCATCAGTCAGCACAGCGGCTCCAACTTCTAGCAAAGCTGATCCTTCACTCAGTGACATACAAGAAGGAAACATGGCTAAGAAGTACGCGCTGCTTGCAGTGAAGTATCAGAAGGAGAAGGAGAGGCGCAGAAAAGTCACTAGAGCCCTCAGAGACTCCAAGGGTAAGTCTGAGTATACACCTAAGCGCACTCCTGACTCACATACTTCTGAATGTAGGAAACAGGAGGACTCAGCTCAGTCGAAAGACAACGAGAGCAAAGAAGAGAGAGTCATTACCTGTTATAGTTGCAAAAAGTCAGGACACTATCAGTATGATTGTCCTGAGCTCAGTACTGCTGAGAGAGCAGCATGCAAAGCTCGAAGGGAGAAGTTCATCAAGAAGCGTCAAGCATATATAGCTGGTAACTCTCAGATGACTCAGATGAAGTCGATTCCTTCATGGATTCATCCGACGATGAAGCGACATTCATGGCCGTAGAGCTTGAAGAAGATGCTGAAAAGTGTCTCATGGCAGGTGAAGAGGATGAGGTAAACTCTCACGCTCCATTTAACTCCTCTTCATAATGCACACACGACACTATTTCAGGTGCAGATGAGAATCTGGACGTCGCAATCGCATATGAAGAACTACTCGATGAGCAGATTCAGATGAGCCTGCAGCTCAGTAAGACTCTTCAGGAGTTGGATACCCTGAAAGTGGAGAATTAGAGACATTCTCAGGAGAGTCAGGTAGCTACTGAGTCAGAAGGACTTGTGTTGAGACTCAGGGAGGAGATAAACTCTCTGATGGCCAAGTCTCAGTATCAAGAAGATCGGATCTCAATTCTGACCAACGACTTAACTTAGAAAGATACTGAACTGAGTCTATTGAAGCAAGAACTGTCAGGACTTCAGACCGAGCATGAAACGCTAAAGAAAAGTGATGATGTCTGGAGAAACCTGATGACTGAGCGTTACATGAGCGCTGAAAAGAAGCTAGAGGCTATGCTAGCAAGCAACAAGCCCAAGCATTGTAAGGAAGGACTTGGATTCAGCTAGGAAACTTCCTCATCTGCCCCCGTACACTCAGAAGTGCGACTTGCTGATAGGTTTGTTCAAGGGGAGACCATCAATGCAGACATACTGAATCCCCTAGCCAAGAACAAACAGAAGATGAAGACACCTCATCCTACACATCAGCACTCTGACAAGAAGATCAGCACCAAAACACCCCAGTTCAGTCAAGGGGGAACCAGCAAATTAAAATGGGCTGATCAGTATGGACCTCCTCAGCTGACACATCCAGCTCAGTATGGGTCATATTATTATGATCCTATAGTCAGGAGAGGTTCCAAAAGTCGAAGAAGAAGAAGAAAGCCGCACAAAAGGCAAAGGTCAGCAGTCCACCCACTCAGAAGATCAGGACCTCCTGAACCTGAAAAGCCTAAAAAGTCAGCATTGACCAGTCCAGTGGTCAGATACGTTGACGCAAGTGGAAAGAAGTTGTCTGAGACCACCAGGGTCGTAAGACAAATATGGGTTACCAAAACTAACATCTAAGGACCCAAAATAAAAAATAAAGGGTACCTAAATATAATTCTTTTTTACAGGTGCACAAAGATCCTTGGTATGTGGACAGCGGATGCTCAAGACACATGACTTACCAAAAGGACTTGCTGAAGAATTATACAATTGAAGAACGACCCCGAATCGAGTTTGGAGACAATGCCAAAGGCTATACCAGAGGCTATGGAACACTCAGCATTGGAACTGCCAAAGTTCCAAGAGTATCATATGTTGAAGGACTTCAGCATAACCTTCTCTCTGTTAGTCAATTTTGTGATAACTCGAATAGAGTGATATTTGACGCTGGTTTCTGTGATGTTATTGATAAATCCACAGTGTTATCAGGTTCGCGCAAGAAGAATATCTATGTAGCTGACTGGAACTCAGCTGAACCTGAAGCTTGTCTGTTGGCGAAGAATGACAGCAGAACGCGTTGGCTTTGGCACAGGAGACTCAGCCATCTCAACTTCAAGACGCTCAACAAATTAGCAAGAAACACTCTAGCAAGAGGACTGCCGAATGAAGTAATCAGCAAAGACACTCAGTGTGAAGCATGTCTGAAGGGAAAGCAAACAAAGAAACAAAATCCACCTGTTCCATCTCCTTCCACTAATGGAATCCTTCAGCTGCTACATATGGATTTGTTCGGTCCAGTCTCTCCGGTGACGATCAGAGGCAAGAAGTATGCATTAGTGGTCATTGATAACTACTCGCGCTACACATGGGTCATATTTATTGCCAACAAGTCTGACGTCAAAACAGAGTTACCAATGCTTCTGAAAAGGCTCAGTGTCGGGAAGAACACCAAAATTGTCAAAATACGTTCAGACAGAGGCACTAAGTTCCTTAATTTCATGGTGGAAGAGTTCCTCAAAGCAGAAGGAATAGAGCATGAGACATCTGCTGCACGCACCCTCAGCAGAATGGGGTTGCTGAACGAAAGAATCGAACACTCAAAGAAGCAGCAAGAACTCTACTCGCAGACTCAGGACTCCCATCCAAATTCTGAGCAGAGGCTACTGACACTGCATGTTACACTCAGAACCGATCTCTACTGACAAAGCAGCATAAGAGGACACCATATGAACTATGGAACGGCAGGAAGCCTTCTCTATCTTATTTCTATATTTTTGGGTGTTCGTGCTTTATCCACAATAATGGGAAAGATCAGCTGAAAACTTTTGATAGCAAGTCAGATCAGGGAGTGTTCTTAGGATACTCCCGGGTCAGCAAAGCTTTCAGGGTATTCAACTATCGGTCCCTTTGCGTTGAAGAAAGCCCTCATGTTGTTTTTAATGAGTTTGCTACTGAAGACATGAGCAATAACTCTAAATCTGAATATGAGGACATCAGTAAGCAGCTACAAGATTTGAGCTTAAAAGACAAAGTCGAAAAGATCCAGCTATGTTGGGATGATGATTCAGATGAGGAAACTGAAGTCAAGTCTACTGAATCTCAACCTACAGCAGAGGTAGCTGAGCAGATTGACTCTCCTGAACAGAGTCAATCCCTGGTAACTCAGGTCAATGACGAAACCCAAGAGGTAACTGAGACCACTACTGAGAATAACAACTCAGGGGGAACAACTGAAGTTCCTGAGCTAAATGCCCCTGAACCTGGTGACTCAGTAGATCACACTCTCATAACTGAACTGCTTCAATCTTAGAATAGTACAACTGAAATGCCTAACTCACCTACTATCTGTGTTGAACAAATTTCAGATGAAGAGCTAAAACATCGTAGATCGTGGCTAGATGATCATACTTCTGATTTAATCATTGGAGATCCTTCAGCAAGCGTAAAGACACGATCCAGATTCTGTCAGGGAGAAAGCGCCTTATACTCCTGCTTCTTGTCTACTAAAGAACCTCAGACAATCGAGGACGCACTGAACGATGCTGACTGGATCATAGCCATGCAGGAGGAGCTGAATCAGTTCACGAGAAATGAAGTTTGGGAGCTTGTTGACAGACCCCGGCATCAACATGGGATTGGAACAAAATGGGTCTTCAAGAACAAGCGGGATGAAAACAACATCATAGTAAGGAATAAAGCAAGACTCGTGGCAAAAGTCTATTGTCAAGCTGAAGGGATAGATTTCGACGAGACTTTCGCTCCAGTTGCAAGATTGGAGGTAATCAGACTATTCCTAGCTTACGTAACACATCAAAGATTCAGAGTCTATCAAATGGATGTGAAGTCTGCTTTCCTGAACGGCGTGCTGAAAGAAGAAGTCTATGTGGAACAACCGCCCGGCTTTCAGCAGGGACATCAAGTTTATAAACTCTGAAAGGCTCTGTATGGGTTAAAACAAGCACCCAGAGCTTGGTACGATACCCTATCTGAGTTTCTTCTTCAGAAAGGTTTTCAGAAAGGCACAGTAGATCGCACATTATTCATCATTTGACTGGAAGACGACCTATTACTCGTGTAGATCTAAGTAGATGACATCATCTTCGGCTCGAAGAACGTCATGTGTCAGCAGTTTGAGAAAATGATGAAGGATAAGTTCGAGATGTCAATGATGGGAGAAATGAACTATTTCCTTGGCTTTCAAGTCAAACAATCTGAGAAGGGAACGTTTATTAATCAAGGCAAATACACTCGAGACCTCATCAAAAGATTCGGTTGCACATCCGGCAAACCTATCAAGATCCCGATGAATACGAATATGAAGATTAATCTTGATAAAGAGAGATTATCAGTAGACCAAACTGAATTTCGTGCTATAATTGGTTCTTTATTATACTTAACAGCTACTCGTCCTGACATAACTTATGCTGTAGGTGTCTGTGCTCGATTTCAGGCGAATCCAAAGCAGAGTCACATGGACTCAGCAACGAAGATTCTCCGCTATCTCAGAGGAACACCTGACATGGGTTTATGGTATCCAGCTGATGATAATATAGAACTAACTGGTTATTCTGATGCTGACTATGCAGGGTGTAAAATTGACCGAAAATCAACTTCAGGAACGTATCAGTTCCTTGGCAGTAAGCTGATCTCATGGTTTTCAAAGAAACAGCACTCAGTAGCCACGTCAACTACTGAAGCTGAATACATGGCTGCCGGAAGTTGCTGCGCCCAAATCCTTTGGCTGAGACAGCAGCTATGCGACTATGACGTCATTCAAAATGAAGTGCCAATTTTCTGCGACAGTACCAGTGCCATTGCAATCACTCAGAATCCTGTACTTCATACAAGATGCAAGCACGTGGACATAAGACATCACTTCATTCGTGACCATGTCGAGAAAAAGGATATCAGGATGGAAAAGATCCATACTGACCGACAAAGGGCCGATATACTGACCAAGCCTCTAGCTGAAGCCAAATTCAGAGAACTTTCAGTAGAGCTAGGTCTGCTAGACCCTACTGATTCCAGTCAGTAAGAGGATTCAGGAGAGGAGCATTCAGTAAGGGGGAATGTTCACTCTCAGTACTGAGTAAAATCAGTGCGTAGAGACTCAGCAACCATCTACACGAGGTATCAGCTGATTACGATGTTCAGCTGACAGGTTTGCGTATCTCTACTCAGTAGTAGCCAATTGAACAATTCTATGCATTTATGATTCAGATTCAGCACCGTATTTAATGCCTTAAGAATTGTTATTTAATATTAACGGTTTACATTTAATGCACGACATTCTATGCATAAGCTTGCTGAACTCTGCCACGCATTTAATGCATGTCGTATCATAGTTACTTCTTACGCATTTAATATTAACGGTTTACATTTAATGCAGGACATTCTATTTTATAATACTTAATCTTAGCCGTCCATCTCAAAAAGCGGGTTTTAAACTGAACCGTTGATCGTTAACTGTTCACCTTCTCTTAGATATATGTTTACGATCATATCTTTGAAACCGCCATTTGCGAACTATCAAATCTTTAACTCCGAAATTTCTGAGATCTCATTAATTGCAAACTTTACTTGCAATATCTTTCAAATCTTCAAAAATTTCTCAAAAAGTTCAGTGGTAAAATGTCAGGAAATGTTGTTTATGCTCCAGAGAATATGCAAGAAATCCTAGAGAAAGATCGTGTCTGGTGCGAGCCAGTCATGGAGTTCGACGTCTGCGATCTGGACTTCATGGAGGAGATTTTCTCAGCTCTCAGAGAAACTGGTCTAGAAGGCTTTCTGACAAAGAAGCCCACATTCTTCCTTCCCCGACAGGTTGCAGAGATCTACTTGAATTCTGATTCAGTAGACGGAGATATCCGAGGGAGATTCATCGTCCACACAGTTGGCGATCCCTCGAGGACGGATATAGAAGTGAAGCAGATGTCAATCAGAGAGGCTCTTCGGAGAAGCTTCAATCTGCCAAGCGAAGGCGTCAGCACCGTGGCATACAATGATGATCAAATGGATGACTACTTATCCATTTTCTGCGGGAAGCCTACAGTCTTCAGAGCCGCATTTCCCAAGAATACTATGCTACCTCAGTATAGAGCTCTTGCATACATCGTGACTCAGCTGCTAACGAGTCAAGCAGGATCATTCGATCAGGTGTCCAGACCAAAGCTACAACTGATGATGGCCATCTATGACAGGGCCAAGATCAATTGGACAGAGTTCTTCCTACGGGAATTTATGGTGCAGTCTGCAAAATTTGACAAAGCATCCTACAGGCTGAGAGCCAAAGGGAAGCTACTTTATGGACTGAAGATCTCAGTGATGATCGAAGACTACTGCACTTCTGACCAGATCACATTTGCTGACAAGCAGTACTTCAATGTTAAAAAGGCCAGGTTTCATATTTTTCACATGAAATATTCTTTCAAAGTTAATTAAGCGGTTAAGCCTTGTGTTTTGGGTTGGATTACATAGAAATAATTTTTTTGAACAAGTCCAATAAATTCAATTATCTAGCCCTGAAATTGCATATTGGCACCTTCTAAATAAAATATGTCCCACCTTCCCAAATTATGCATGGAATCATGGATTGGTCTGACCGAGCGAGGCATTATTTATTTATTTATTTAATTTTTAATCGAAATATCTCAAACCGAATATTAGTGGTACATTGTTGGTCCCGAGATTAAACGTTCAGGTGTAGAGGGGGGGAAGGTGAATACACCTGAAAACAATTTCTCAACTTAAAACACGAACAATCCTTTTCAGGAGAGTGTCGTACTGAACGAGCTCAGTAGACCAAATAACTCTGTTCTGGATCGTGTGGCAGAGTGGCTGACTTCACTGAGGCCTGCTAGCTGACTTGAGTCAGAATTCAGTACCGTTCAGCTGAAGTTCAGTAGTGCGAAAATGTGTAGGCCCCAAATTCAGTTGAGTTTAGAAAACGTTTTTATGAAAACAGTTTTGGTATGTTAGTGCAGTCGTTTAAGCTTGCTGAAACTCAGTTGAATGATTTTAGAAATGTTTTCAGTATGCACAGTAATCAATGCAACAGTTAAGAACAGAAAAACACACAGAACACAGGCAGTTTTTAAAGTGGTTCGGATACAACAATCATGCGTCCACTGTCCCGAAAGATCAGGAAGCTATGTATTATATTGAGATAGTCTCAGTTGGTTTGTACGTTGGACAAACACTGGTCTTGAGATTTATACTGAGCAAGTCTCAGTTTACAAGATATCAAACTAAAGTGTTTGACAAACTCTCCAACAATGAAGGAGTCCTTTACAATAAGGATCAGTTCAGATATGAACTCCTTCGTCTAAGCTATGGATATAGGCTGCTGAGCTTAGGTTAGAGGGATAGGGAATGAGAGAGTGGCTTCTAGAGCGACGAACAGTTTAAGTAAGAACTTGGGTTCGTATTCAATCGCTTGGATACTAGAGGCTTTATACTCGGGTTCAGCTTGGTTCCCTATGAGCAGGTATGTCGTCTTTCGTCTGAGATTTCTCTTTGAACTTCTTGCGGAAGACTTAGGTCATTTTGAGTTGCTCGTGAATGCTCTTGTGTTCTTGGATTTCTCTGTGTTCGTTCGTAGGTTTGTGAGCTTCAATTTGAATTGCATCCCTCTATTTATAGAGTAGAGATAAGGATGGATCCGTTGGAGATGACGATCCTTGTGTCTCTCTCTTTTGGGTAGCTAACGGATCTTTCAAAGTAGGGTGGCAGTGTCTTTTCCCTCCATTTCTGGAAAGTTGTTGACTTGCAGCTTTAATCAGAAAGTTGACAGCTGGCCGCTCGTCATTGGTCGAGGCTAAAGAAAGTAGGTGAGACAGAACAGACTTCAAGGTAGATCTGAAGCTGACTTCTCTATACCTCGTGTGACTGCCGATTTGACTTTTAAGATCCTGACAGTCAGAAGACTGTCCAACCGTTGCTGAGTCTGATCTATATTCAGTAGCATGCTCATTCTGAGTCGGCTCTCCTGAAGATCAACTCTGAGTTCAGTGAACTACTCCTGCTGAGTTCAGTTCCACTGACTCCTTTCAGTATATTGCTCTTGCTTAGTCCAGTTTCACTGAGTCTTCTTCTTCTGGTACGGAGGCTGGTAATCTACTGAGCGCTTGAACCAAATGAAGAGTGTCTACTGAGTCTGAAACCTCAGAGACAGAACAATACATATTACAACGAAATGGTTCATCAGTTCAAGATAGGGTTTTGGGATCTTCAAATCTTCAGCAAATATTCAGAGCACTTGGCTACTAAGTTATCTCTCAACAGATTGTGAAGAGACTGAATCATCTCCCAACATTTTCCCCCTATTTGATGATGCCAAAACCTAACACTATAACTGTCAGAAACAAAACTCCTTACAAGTATTACAAGTAGAATAAGTGGAGTTGTTCTTCAAGTTCTAGACTACTGAGGGAATCAGGGAAGAAATATCAAAACATATATAAGAGACTAATCATCAATTTCTCCCTTTCTAACAACATTTTCCCTCATCTATAAGCAATCTAACAGGCTAGAATCTAATCAAGGTAAAAACTGACAGAATAAATATATTCAGTAAGTGTGTGAGTCAATAATCACTTGAATGATTTTGTGTGTTAAGTATAAAGATAAACAAGGCCATATAGACAATAAGGAATTGTAAGGGCCGAACAACAGTGATGTTTTATATATAATGAAATACAGTACAGATACATGAGACTGGTATTCTAAGAAAACTGAACAGAAAAGAAATACAGAAGCTATCTATCATCTGAACTGTTGAATCCTGTCTTTGAAGTCCTTTGATTTTGATTCAGGAAGTGGCAGTCCATACATTCTGTAAGTAGTCTTCCTCAGCTTCAGTATCTCTGGCAAATCAGCAGGCTCGTCTTCATCTAAGTGTCTTGCTTGGGCAGCATCTTTAATCTCTTTCTCAATCACCCCATAATGAACAGAGCCATCTAGTTTCAGTGGGGGAGGCATGATCCTTGGAGCAGGGACTCTGACGTTAATTTTATCTGCTATGGCCTTCTGAACTCTAGCAAATATCTCTGGGTCAGTCTTCAGAAGCCATTCAGCAAATGCGATGAACTTGTGCATTTCAGGCCAGTATCTCCAGAAGTAGTATCTCTTGATGTAGCCTGCCTTCAGTGACTCCCACCTCTGTGTCCGTTCCCATGGCATCTATTCATCCACTCTGGGCCATCTGTGAATCTTAAGATCAGTAGGCTTCCTGAGTCTTCTGTATCTGTAAGGAATCTCTGCCTTCTAAGGAATCCTTTGGCTTGCTTCCTTCTTAGCCTTCAGCCTCAGAGCTTCTAGATCTGCCAATCTGAGCCTTTCTCTTGCTGCTTCTATTTGCCTTGCTTCAGCTCCTCTATCTAGATACCTCTCCATCTGATCCATATCTCTTGCATTTCTAGCTCTTGTTTGTTCTAGGGAACATAGGAAGGCACATGCTCTTCTTCTTCTGAATTAGCAGGAGTAGATGATTTTTCTTTTGAAGTTCCCTGCTGACCAGATGTCTGCTGCTGCTGCTGCTGTTCCTTCTCTTTCTCTTTATCAGTTTCATCGCTCAACTTTAGTTTCCTTGGAGGCAGCCTTGTCCCAGGCTTCCTACCTCCTGCTGGGGCCTTAGTCTTGCCTTTAGCTGGCTTTTTCTTTGGCTTGTTGGCAGCCTCAGCCTCGGCAATCTCTCTGGCAAGCTTTTCATCTGCAGCTATTTGAGCTTCTTCCTCCGGCGTGATGAATCTTTTAGTTTGTTTTGAGGGAGGAGTGGGAAGCTTCAGTAATTTCTTTCCCTTTCCTTGCACTGGAGGAGGCAGATGAACCTCTTCCTCTTCTGAGTCCTCCTCTGCATACTCAGAAATCTCCTTGATTATATCACTGGGAGTCTGAGTTGCTTGAGTAGCAGAATCCTTGGGTCCTGAGCCACTTGGGCCAGTCTCAGCAAGCACTACATCTCCTGCTGCTGAGACACCCTGGGCCTCGCCTTGTGCAGTCTAAGTAGAGGAACCAGTGGGAGCAGATTGTTGACTCTGAGTAGCTCGAGTCACTGTCCTTACTCCTTTAGGTACTCTCTGTACCTTCTCTTTCCCTTTAGTTATCTTCAGTTTTCCTTCCCCCTTTTTGGCATCAGCAAATAAGTCAGGGGTAGGAATCTGCACCTTTTTGTCTAGATTCTTATAGGCTGCTGAAAGATCATCCAATGCATACTGTAGCTTTGTGAGTATCTCATGCAGTTCGTTTCTCTCATCTGTTAGCTGTTCGCTGTACTTCTTGTGAGAGGCATCTACTGCTATTTGAATATCTTGCAACTTATGATCCACCTTATCTTCCATAGCCTTCTGAATTGATTGGATTCTGAGTTCAGAGGCCTAAGAGATGGAAGAGACGGATGCAGTGTGAGCTGACTAGGCAGCCTTGTAATCTTCCAGAAGTTTCGCTTGGCCAGCCTCCATCAACTTCAGTTGCTCTTCGAAGTGGGCTCATTGAGTGGTGAGTGCATTTGTTAGGATTGTGGAGAATTCGGGGGGCAGGAGTGTTTTGATAGTCGTTCTGAGCCCCTTGTTGGTCCCGAGAGCACGTTCAGGTGTAGAGGGGGGGTGAATACACCTGAAACCAATTTTCTCAACTTAAAACACGAATAGTTTTTTTCAGGATGATGTCATACTGAACAAGTTCAGCAGACCAAATAAGTTGTTTTGAATCGTGTTGGCAGAGTGAGTGACTCTACTGAGACCTGCTAGCTGACTGAGTGTCAGGATTCAGTATCTTGCAGATAGAGTTTAGTGGTGTGGAATCGTGTAGGCCCAATTCAGTTGAGTTGGAAAACGTTTTTAACAAAATAGTTTCAGTAGATTAGTGTAGTCCATTTAAGTTTGCTGAAACTCAGTTGAATGATTATAAAAAGGTTTTCAGTATGAACAGTAAATCAATGCAACAATTAAAAGAACAGAACACAAGACACAGAGATTTTTAAAGTGGTTCGGACACAAAAATCCTACGTCCACTGTCCCGAAAGATCAGGAAAACTATCATTTATACTAAGATAGTCTTAGTTGGTTTGTACGCTGGACAAACACTGGTCTTGAGATTTATACTGAGCAAGTCTCAGTTTACAAGGTCATCAAACTGAGTGTTTGAAAAACTCTCCAACTGTGAAGGAGTCCTTTACAATAAGGATCAGTTCAAAGATGAACTCCTTCGTCTAAGTTATGGATATATGCCTTTGAGCTTAGGTTAGAGGGATAGGGAATACGGAAGTAGCTTCTAGAATGACGAACAACTGAATATAGCTTTGGGTTTGTGTATCGTCGTTTGGATACTAGAGGCTGAATGAAACAGTTAAGCTTGGTTCCCTAAGAGCAGGAATGTAGTCTTTCGCCGGAGATAGATTCCTTGAATTTCTTACAGAAGACTATGGCTTTTCGGATTAGCTCGTTTGAATGCTCTGAGTGTTCTTGTTGGCTCGTTTTGTTCGTTATGTTCGTGTTTTTCAAATTTTGATTTATCCCTCTATTTATAGAGAAGAGATTAGGATAGATCCGTTGGAGACGACGATCCTTTGTCTCTCTCTTTCGGGTAGCTAACGGCTCTTTTGAAGTTTGGTGGCAGTGTCCTTTCCCTCCTTTTCTGGAAAGTTGTTGACTTGCAACTTTAGTAGATATAGAGTATGTGTCTGCTTGTCATTGGCCGAGGTTCAGAAAGTGGTTGAGACAGAACAGACTTCAAGGAGATCTGAAGCTGACTTCTCTCTTCCTCATATTGACTCTGCTGAAAAGTGACTTCAAAGATTCTGACAGCCAGAAGACTGTCTTGCCGTTGTTGAGTCTGATCTCTGATTCAGTAGCATGCTCCTGTTGAGTCGGCTCTCCGAAGATCGCCTCCGAGTACGGTGAATCGCTGCTCGCCGAGTTCGGTCCACCGACTCCTTTCGCATATCTTGCTCCTACTGAGTCCAGTATTTACTGAGTCTTCTACTCATGGTGCTGAGGCGGATAATCCACTGAATGCCTAAGCCAGAGCAGAGGGTCTGCTGAGTCTGAAACCTCAGAGACAAAACAAAATACAACGAAATGGTTCACCAATCAATATAGGGTTTTGGGATCTTCAAATCTTCATAAATACATTCAGAGCATAGGGCTACTGACTGTGTAATACCGAAGAAGACTGAATCATTTCCCACTATTAAACGACACTGCTGAGGATAGAATCATCACCCAACACCCCTTGATCTCCGCACTCTGAGCCTGAGTGGTCTGCCTCCACGTCTTGTGGATGGCACGGGCTAGGAATCTGTTTTGAGTTCCTTGACTCCTTAGGGCCCTGGCCACTGACTTCGATCATCGGGTTTTAGGGCTGGGCGCTACCTCGAACGCAGACTCAAGTAGAAGCTGAGCTGGTTCTGCCGCCTTCAAGGTACCAGCCTCCGACTGACCTGGTCCAAGGATGCTGAGAGGAGGTTCAGCTGTAGAAGTTAGATCATCCTTGTCCGGTTGAGTTCCCTCATCAGGCTTCTCAGGGCCTGAATCACGGGGTGGGTCCTGACCATCGGGGTTAGACCCATTTGAGGGTGTCGTTGCTGAGGTTGGTTGGCGATTATTCTGCATGGCTAGCATGGCATCCCTCAAGTCATCTAGGGAGCAGATATCAGATGGCTCGGAGTAGCCAATCTTGTCCCTTATGATTAACTCCTCTTCGTGGAGTTGTTCGCAGGTGTGGTGGAGTATCAGCTTATTCAGAGTAGACCACTCCTGGAACCTGATCAACATATGGAGTCTAGCATGCCTTGCCAGTATGATAAGGTCAGTGTGGCTGGCTATCTCCGGGATATGTTCAGCAATCTCTCGGGAGGCTCTTGATTGCAGAGCAGATGCCTCTATCCCGATCGATTCTGACTTAGAAGCAGTCTCAGAATCCTCGACTTCAATCGGAGACTGTTGCTTCTTAGCAGACGGAATGCTGCTAAGTGGAGGAACATCCAAGGGGCTCTCGATTGTAGGAACCTGTTTAGCTTCGACCCCTTGGTCCACTGTCTCGTCTCGTTCAGTGGAGACGGCCTTCTCCACTGAGTGAGTTTTCTCTGAGGACTCAGCCTCATCCCTCAGCTGCAGAGGTGGTTCAGTAACAACCTCTGTCACGACCTCACTGACTTTCTTCAGTCTCTTGGTCGGCGTCTTGGGAGTAGACATGGGAGGCGACTGTAAGATATACTTATTATTTATCCATATCTCACTCATTATTGTGGTCTAATAGAAATATGTTGGGTGATGATTCAATCCTCAGCATGATCATACTTGTGGGAAATGACTTTATCTTCTATACTGGATCACGCTCAGTAGCCTCGTGCTCTGAACTGTTGAGAAGATTTGAAGATCCCAAAACCCTATCTGATTGGTGAACCATTCCTTTGTATTCGTATTTGTCTCTCGAGGTTTCGACTCGTAGACACTCGCTCGGTCAAGGCGCTCGGCAGCTTATTTGCCTCGGCACCGTTCGAAGACTCAGTGATCTTGGACTCGGCAGAGCAAGATACTAAGAGAGTCAGTTGAACTGAACTCAGCAGGAGTAGTTCACTGGACTCAGAGCTGATCATCAGTAGACTTGTCTCAGCAGTCTATCTACTGAATACAAGGTCGACTCAAGCAACGACGATAGTCTTCGGGATCGCGAATCTTTTTGAAAGACAATCGGCATTGTCATGTACGAGGAAGAGAGAAGTCGGCTTCGCCGTCTCGAAGTTTGTGCTATCTCAACCACTTCATCCACCTCAATGAATGACAAGCATACACGTGTCTTCTCACCTGCTAAAGCTGCAGTCAACCTTTTACCTAAAAAGGTGGGAAAGTACACTGTTACCTACACCAAAAGAGCCGTTTGCTACCAAAAAGAGAGAGAGAGAAGAAGATCGTCTCCAACGGATCTATTTTCAATCTCTGCTCTATAAATAGAGGGATCATTCAAGATTTGAAGCACTCAAGAAACCAAGAACTAGAGAGAGCGCTAAAAGAGCGAATTTAAAAGAAAAAAGTCTTAGCAAGAACTCGAAGAACAATCTCCGGCGAAAGACTACATTCTAGCTCTTAGGAATCAAGCTAAACCAACATATAAAGCCTCTAGTATCCAATCGACGTTACATGAACTTATAGCTTACCTTCAGCTGTTCGTCGATCTAGAAGCTACTCTCTCATATTCCCTATCCCTCTAACCCTAAGCTCAACCATTCTTATCTATAGCTTAGACGAAGGAGTTCACTTTTGAACCCAATCCTTATTGTATAAGGACTCCTTCACTGTTGGAGAAGTTTGTCAAACACTTTAAGTTTGATAGTGTTGTAAACTGAGACTTGGATCAGTATAAAAACCAAGACGCGGCTTTGCCCCGGTGTGCAGTAGGCGAGACTAACTCAGGATAATAAATAGCCTCCTGATCATTTGGGACAGTGGACATAGGATTTGAGCAATATCCGAACCACTTAAAAAATCCTGTGTCTCTTACTGCTTTCTTAACTGTTGCATTGATTTTACTATTCATACTGAACATCATATTTAAAATCAATCAACCGCTCAAAGATACCGAACTTTTAAATCTACCGCGAGACTTGCATAAAACGTTTTCTCACAAAAACTGATTTGGGCCTACACAATTCCGCACACTGAACTCTCACTGATCGATACTAAATTCTGACCTAGTCAGTTAGCAGATCTCAGCTGAGTCAGTACTCTTTTAGCCTTTAACTCGATTCGAAACGGTTCCATGCCGCTGTTTCGCCGACACCATCCTGAATAGGACTGTTCGAGTTCGAAGTTGAGAAATTTGGATTCAGGTGTATTCACCCCCCCCTCTACACCTGACCGTACACTCGGGACCAACAAAATATATTTTTATAAGGGATATATGTTAAATCCGATAAGTTGGTTATTATTAAGGAGATAATCTCTATCTATGATGGACTAGATATTTAATGCGAATCCTATTCCAATTAGAAATCGGTCCTCTCTCCGCCTATAAATATATTGCTTTAGAGCCATCATAAAGCACACTTACGAAACCATATTATACACGGTTTATAGGCAAGGAGAGAGAAACAGATTTCTAGCAGTGACATATACCGACATCAACCACTCAAACCATGGAAGGAGGTATTCTAGATCTCTCTCAAATATTATGTGTATAATGTGATAATCATGTAGTTTAAGATCTTAGGGTTCATGTAATTAATCTTACATGTGGTATCAGAGCTTAGGTTAATGAACACATGATTGTCCTTGAAGTAAAATAGATATTTGATAATCAATTATTCGAAGTAGGGATTTATTTAGTGCATTTATTTTTTGATTTTGAGACCATGAATAATTTGCATATCATGCTATACGAGAGTTTTATTTCTTCATATCTCATAATTTGTGATCATCTTTATGTCCAGTGATTACGCATGTTATAAGCTTCTACTCTTCTTGTGTTATTATCGGTCTAACACCAGATATTATGATCATGATGTTAAGTTAATCCGCTGTTAATTTTGGTCAACTGAATGTGTCGCCCAGCCACAATTATTATTAATTATTATTATTATTATTATTATTATTATTATTATTATTATTATTATTATTATTATTATTATTATTATTATTGTGTTTAATAAATTCATATTGCCCCGAATAGTTTTGCTACATTATGCCTAAATACTTGATTCAACCGTAAGAAATTGTGATTTATCTATTATTAGGAAATACAGATATGTTTTAGCATGATGATATTATGTTTAGGGATCACCACAGTGACCTTAACTAATTGAAGTTTATAATTTCCAAGTTGTTCAATGATTTATAATATTAAAACAATATGGGATTGATTAGAAAGGAATCCACAGATTTCTTTCGTGTTATGATTGAAATTGCTACAATACTTAGATTGTGCATGTTGAAGTGCGACTCATAATGATATTATTGTAAGATTTATATTAACTACCCACAGGAGCATTATAATATCTTGTCGCATTAGTTCAAATATTATGATGGTATTAATTGTAGAAATTGTAGTCACATCCCACAGGAGTACTATATTTTCTTATATGTTTGAACATGAGATGTTGTTAGTACGACCTCAATTAAAATGATTTTTTCTTATACTGTAGCAATAGTTTCTAAACAATTAGCATCATCTCGTATGTTCCACTTCTTACTGGAACTAATTTCTCGGAATGGAGAGAGAATATTGAGTTCGCATTAGGAGTACTTGACTCTGACTTGGCTCTTACGACTGATAAGCCAAATTCCATTATTGACGCAAGTATTGATGAAGATAAGATACTATTTTCTGCATGGGAAAAATCTGATAGATTGAGTACGATGTTTATGCGTATGACAATTGCTAGTAACATCAAGACTTCCTTACCAAAACCAAAGAGTGCTAAGGAATACTTAGAATCAATAGAAGAACATTTTAAGACTGCACACAAATCCCTTGCAGGGAAACTTTTGGCAGATCTTACAACCATGAGGTTTGATGGCACACGCTCAATGCATAATCATTGCATTGAGATGAAGAACCTTGCTGCAAAGTTAAGGAGCTTAGAAATGACGATTGACGATACTTTTCTCGTACATTTTATTATAAATTCCTTACCTTCTCAGTATGGACCATTCCAAATTCATTACAACGCCCTTAAAGAAAAATGAACGGTGCATGAATTGGCTAACAAATTGGTTCAAGAGGAGGGCAGACTGAATCAACAAGGTATTAAGGTTGCACATTTTGTCCAAGGAGCTGGATCAAAAGTTGGGAAAAGGCATAATTCAAGCCATAAGAGAGCACTACCCAAAGACAATGGACCTCATCAAGGAAACGAGAAAAAGGTGAAGAAGGATGACAGATGCAAATTTTGCAAGAAACCTGGTCACTTCGAAAAAGACTGTAATAAACGAAAAGAATGGTTCGAAAAGAAAGGTAACCTTAGGGGTTTTGTAAGTTTTATTGAACCAGACATTTCTTATGTACCTTCTCATACTTGGTGGATTGATTCTGGTGCTAATGTTCATGTTTCAAATTCTTTCCAGGGATTTCTTACGATCCAAACCATAAATCCAAGTGATAACTTCGTGCTTATGGGGAATCGAGACAAAGTGCCAGTTGAAGCTATTGGAACTTATCGTCTCATTTTAGATAGTGGTTTTAAGTTAGATTTATTTCAAACTCTTTATGCTCCATCTATTTCCCGTAATTTAGTTTCAGTAAGCAAACTTGATAGGTATGGTATTAAAGTGTCTCATGGAGATGGACGTTTCAATTTAATGTTAAATTCTAGTTTTATTGGTTCTAAAATTTTGATTGATGGACTTTACAGATTTAATCTTGATAGTCAAATTTCTGAAACTCATCTTACCCTGCAAACTAATAATGAAACAAAACAAAAGTCAAATAAAACTGACTCTTATTTCTTGTGGCATAAACGACTAGGACACATTTCTAGTGAAAGAATAAAATGTTTGGTAAAGGATGAAATTCTTCCATGTCTTGACTTTACCGATCATGAAATGTGTGTACATTGTATTAAAGGGAAACAGACAAAACACACGAAGAAAGAAGCCACAAGAAGTACAAAGCTTCTTGAAATCATACATACAGATATTTGCGGACCTTTTGATAATCCAAGTTTTGGTGGAGAGAAATATTTTATCACTTTCATCGATGATTTTTCACGCTATTGTTATCTCTATTTATTGCACGACAAATCTCAGTCTGTGGAAGCTGTACAGACATTCATCACTGAAGTCGAAAGGCAATTAGATTGAAAAGTGAAAATCATAAGGTCGGATAGAGGTGGTGAATTTTATGGACAGTATGACGAAACAGGACAACATCTTGGACCTTTTGCACGACTTCTCCAAAAACTTGGAATTGTAGCACAATACACAACGCTGGGTTCTCCATGGCAGAATGGTGTAGCTGAAAGGCAAAATCGTACATATATGGAAATGGTTAGATCCATGATGAGTCACGCCAGTTTACCGATATTCTTGTGGACATATGCCTTAAGAACAGTTGTTTACATTCTAAAGAGGGTTGCTCGCAAGGCAGTTTCAAAAACTCCATTTGAACTGTGGAAAGGATGGAAACCTAGCTTAAAACACCTCCAAATCTGGGGATGTCCAGCTGAAGCACGCATTTATAACCCACATGAAAAGAAATTGGACTTCAAAACGATTAGTGGTTACTTCATAGGTTACCCTGAGAAGTCTAAAGGATATACGTTTTACTGTCCTAACCATAGTACAAGAATTGTAGAAACCGGGAATGCTAGATTCCATGAGAATGGTAGAACCAATGGGAGTGATAAAGTACAAGATGTAAATATACAAGAAATAAGGGTACCTATCCCAATACCCTCATTACCGAAAAGTGGGAATTCTTTAATTGTTGAACCTTTAAACAATGAGGAACACCCTCGTAATGATACACCACCCATGATGTTGTAATTACCAATAATGAACAAATTGATGAAGTACAAGAAGAACCACCATTAAGAAGATCAACTCGTGAGAGAAGATCCGCTGTTTCCAATGATTATTTACTTTATCAAGTCGAATCTGATATTGGGATGATTAAAGATCCAGTTTCATATAAACAAGCATTTAAAGATATTAATTTTAGTAAATGGATCGATGCCATGCAAGATGAAATAAAGTCTATGGCTACGAATGAAGTTTGGGACGTTGTTCAACTACCTGAAGGACACAAACCAGTCGGTTGTAAATGGGTCTTCAAGACCAAATGCGACTGTAATGGCAACGTTGAACGATATAAAGCTAGACTTGTAGCTAAAGGCTTTCATCAGAAAGAAGGCATTGATTATATCGAGACTTTTTTCCCAGTGTCCCGAAAGGAATCTCTTAGAATTATCCTAGCTCTTGTAGCTCATTACGATCTTCAGTTACATCAAATGGACGTAAAAACTGCCTTTCTTAATGGAGACTTATTTGAAGAAGTCTACATGAGTCAACCTGAAGGCTTCATTCTTGAAGGAACGGAAGACATGGTCTGCAAACTAAAGAAATCAATTTATGGACTAAAACAAGCTTCGAGGCAATGGTATCTTAAGTTTGATGACACCATTACAGATTTTGGTTTCAAAGAAAACATAGTCGATCCATGTATAGACCTCAAGATCAGTGGGAGTAAGTTCATATTTTTGATCTTGTATGTTGATGATATCTTATTGGCCAGTAGTGATCTTGGTCTCTTACATGAGACTAAGAACTACCTATCTAAGCACTTTGAAATGAAGGATATGGGTGAGGTATCCTACGTGATTGGAATAGAAATTTTTCGTGGTAGATCACTTGGAATTTTAGGAATCTCTCAAAAAGCATACATAGACAAAGTTCTAGAAAGGTTTGGCATGATGACGTGTTCTTCAAGTGTTGCTCCATTCCATAAAGGTGACAAACTTGATCTTGCTCAATGTCCACAAAATGAATTGGAACGTAAAGAGATGGAAAAATATCCTTATGCTTCACTTGTTGGTAGTTTAATGTACGCAAAAGTTTGTACCAGACCAGATATTAGCCACGCCGTTGGCATGTTGGGAAGATTTCAAAGTAATCCCGGTATCAGTCATTGGAGAGCTGCCAAGAAAGTTTTGAGATATCTAAAGGGAATGAGAAATTACATGCTCATATATAGGAAGTCAACACATCTACAGATGGTTGGTTTTTCCGACTCAAATTTTGGTGGATGTTCTGATTCGCGACATTGCACACTTGGCTTTGTTTATCTCTTAGCTGGAGGTGTCGTATCATGGAAAAGTCAGAAATCTACGTTGTTGTATACATCTACTATGGAGGCTGAATATGTGGCATGTTTTGAGGCTGCAAATCAAGCAGGATGGCTGCGAAATTTTGTTACTTAGTTCGGGCCTTTGAGTTTTATTTCCAAGCCCTTGACTATCTATTGCGATAATAAAGCTGCAATCCAATTTTCAAAGCATGATAGGATATCTAAGGGATCAAAACACATGGACCTTAAATATCTCTCATTGAAACAAGATGTGAGACAAGGAATAATTATGATCGATCACTTAGGAACGGATGAGATGATTGCAGATATGTTTACGAAAGGACTATCTCCAAAGCATTTCCAAAAACATACTTCAAGTATGGGACTTGAAGATAGCTCCTAAATACTTACTTTATGCATCCGACATTATTCTCTAAATTTTTTATTTATTTTGAGCTCTTTATGTTTTTCACATCTTTATAGTTCTGTTTTTCCATTGTGTACATGACTTATTATTTGGATATATGATTACAGAACTAGTCTTTTTCCAAGACATTATGGGACCATTATGAAAAACTCTTGTTTATGGTTTGATTATGATAGTTGTTATTGTTGTGGTACATGGAAGGAATCATGTTACAAAATGTTGAAACCGCCATGACTCTCACTAACTACTAGCGCGCCTTATGCGCGCCTTATGAATTCCAAATAACTACATAAATAAAGGATTAACATTCTATAGATTAATCAAGAGATTCATGAAAAACTACATAAATAAAGGATTAACATTTAATGCGCGCCTTATGAATTCCAAATAAACTATTAATATATATTCCTCTCGACCAAGTGGGAGACTGTAAGATATAGTTATTATTTATCCATATCTCACTCATTATTGTGGTCTAACAGGAATATATTTCAATAAGGGATATATGTTAAATCCGATAAGTTGGTTATTATTAAGGAGATAATCTCTATCTATGATGGACTAGATATTTAATGTGAATCCTATTCCAATTAGAAATCGGTCATGTTGGGTGATGTCCTCAACAATGTGGAAAATAGTGGGAAATGACTCAGTCTTCTGAATGGACATTTACTCAGTAGCCCCGTGCTCTGAAAGAGCCTGTGAAGATTAGAAGATCTCAAAACCCTATATTGATTGATGAACCATTACGTTGTAATATGTTTTTGTCTCTGAGGTTTCAGACTCAGCAGACACTCTGCTCTGGTTCAGGTAATCAGTAGATTATCTGCCTCATCACCAGAAGTACAAGACTCAGTAATATTGGACTCAGCAGGAGCAGTATACTGAAAAGAATCAGTGGAACTGAACTTAGCAGGAGTAGTTCACTGAACTCAGAGCTGATCTTCAGTAGAGCCGACTCAGGAGGAGCATGCTACTGAATCAGAGATCAGACTCAGCAACGGCCAGGCAGTCTTCTGACTGTTAGGATGTTTAAAAGTCATTTCAGCAGAGTCAATACGAGGTAGAGAGAAGTCAGCTTCAGATCTCCTTGAAGTCTGTTCTGTCTCAACAACTTTCTGAACCTCGACCAATGACAAGCAGCCACGTATCCTACATCTATTAAAGCTGCAAGTCAACAACTTTCCGGAAATGGTGGAAAGGACACTGCTACCATACTACGAAAGAGCCATTAGCTACCCAAAAGAGAGAGACAAAGGATCGTCGTGTCCAACGGATCTATCCTAATCTATTCTCTATAAATAGAGGGATAAATCAAATTTGAAGCTCACCGAACCTTCGCATACACGAGAGAACACACAGAACATTCAAACGAGCAAATTCGAAAAAGCTTAAGTCTTCCGCAAGAAGTTCGAAGAATCAATCTCCGGCGAAAGACTACACTATGCTCATAGGGAACCAAGGTAAACTGAATTAAACTGCCTCTAGTATCCAAACGATGCTACACGAACCCATAGCTTAAGTCTACTAAAACTGTTTACATAAAAACGTTTTCCTAACTCAACTGAATTTGGGCCTACACTATTCCGCACTACTAAACTCTATCTGGAAGATACTAAATTCTGACTCTAAGTCAACTAGCAGATCTCACTAGAGTCAGTCACTCTGCCACACGATTCAGAACAGCTTATCTGGTCTGCTGAACTCGTTCAGTACGACACTATCCTGACAAGGACTGTTCGTGTTTTAAGTTGAGAAAATCAGTTTTCAGGTGTATTCACCCCCCCTCTACACCTGAACGTGCTCTCGGGACCAACAATTGGTATCAGAGCAGGAGTTCTATAAGACTCTTGTTATTCTGAAACTGGTCTAACTTGAACGGATCCGGAAAACATTTTCACTGCATATCATTCTTCATTCATATCACTATCTATCATGTCTAATATGTCAGGGATCAGGATGGTACCCATGTTCTCAGTAGAGAACTATGGTGTATGGCGGGTCAGAATGGAGGCACATCTGACCTCTCTCCACGATAACATGACAGAGGTTCTAGAGGACGGACCTATCGTTCCAATGATCGATAGTGTCGTAGCTCAGGATCCAGCAGAAGGAGGTGGAATGGTGACCGGGAAGAAGGTTCCCAAGGACAGAAGTCTCTTCACCCCGGAGGAGAAGAAGCTTCACAACTTAGATCGTGTCGCCAGAAACGCCATACTGACCACCCTGAGTGATTCCTATCTTGGAAGAGTTCAGGACTGTAAGTTCGCGAACGAACTCTGGGATGCTCTAGCGCTACTGAGTCGGGGGACTCAGAAGATCAAAGCAAACAAACTTGCGCTGGAACTTCAAAAGCTGGAAAGATTGTCCCTCATGCCTCGTGACACCATTGAAGATCTCAACGTCAGATTTACGGATCTAATGAACTCTATCAACGGGCTGGGAAAGACATTCTCCAACTGAGAGATGAATCTCAAGATTTTGAGGGCACTGCCAGACAGTCACTGGACTCTCTTTGCTACTTTATTGCGTTATTCTAATTTAGATATTGTTACTCATGACCATATCTTTTCAGAACCTAAAGCAGAGGAATTCGAGTTTGGCTTACCTCAAAGGAAGCAGCGAGCTAAAGCTGACACCTAAGTCGACCATGCCTTTAAAGCATCAGTCAGCACAGCAGCTCTAGCGACTAGCAAGGCTGAACCTTCACTCAGTGACATACAAGAAGGAAATCTAGCCAAGAAGTACGAGCTGCTTGCCGTGAAGTATCAGAAGGAGAAGCAGAGGCGCAGAAAACTGATAAAAGCCCTCAGAGAATCCAAGGGTAAGTCGGAATATACGCCTAAGCGCACTCCTGACTCGCATGCTTCTGAATGCAGGAAAAAGGATGACTCAGCACAGTCGAAAGATAGTGAAATTAAGGAAGAAAGAGTCACCACCTGCTATAACTGCAAAAAGCCAGGACACTATCAGTACGATTGTCCTGAGCTCAGTACTGCTGAACGAGCAGCACGCAAAGCAAGAAGGGAGAAGTTCATCAAGAAGAGACAAGCATACATAGCTGGTGAACTCTCAGACGACTCAGATGAAGTCGATTCCTTCATGGATTCATCTGACGATGAAGCAGCTTTCATGGCCTTAGAGCTTGAAGCTGAAGAAGATGCTGAAAAGTGTCTCATGGTAGGAGAAGAGGATGAGGTAAACTCTCATGAACCATTTAATTCCTCTTCATACTGTACACACGACACTCTTTCCGGTGCAGATGAGAATCTGGACGTCGTGATCGCAGACGAAGAACAACTCGACGAACAGATCCAGATGAGTCTACAGCTCAGTAAGACTCTTCAGGAATTGGATACCCTGAAAGTGGAGAATCAGAGACTTTCTCAGGAGAGTTAGGTTGCTACTGAGTCAGAAGGACTTGTGTTGAGACTCAGGGAGGAGATAAACTCTCTGATGGCCAAGTCTCAGCATCAAGAAGATCAAATCTCAGTTTTGACCAAAGACTTGACTCAGAAAGATATTGAAATGAGTCTACTGAAGCAAGAGTTGTCAGGACTTCAGACCGAGCACGATTTGCTGAAAAATAGTGATGATGTCTGGAGGAACCTGATGACGGAGCGTTACATGGGCGCTGAAAAGAAGCTAGAGGCTATGCTAGCAAGCAAAAAGTCCAAGCATTGTAAGGACAGACTTGGATTCAGCCAGGGAGCATCCTCATCTGCCCCCGTACGCTCAGGAAACTGGCTTGCTGATAGGTTTGTTCAAGGGGAGACCATCAATGCAGACATACTGAACCCCCTAGCCAAGAACAAACAGAAGATGAAGTCACCTCATCCTAGTCATCAGCACTCTGACAAGAAGATCAGCACCAACACACCCCAGTTCAGTCAAGGGGGAACCAACAAGACAAAATGGGCTGATCAGTATGGACCTCCACAGCTGAGACATCTAGCTCAGTATGGGTCATATTACTATGATCCTATAGTCAGGAGAGGATCCAAAAGTCACAAAAAGAAGAAGAAAGCCGTGCAGAAGGCAAAGGTCAGTAGTCCACCCACTCAGAAGATCAGGACTCCTGAACCTGAAAAGCCTTAGAAGTCAGCATCGACCAGTCCTGTGGTCAGATACATTGACAAAAGTGGAAAGAAACTGTTTGAGACCACCAGGGTCGTAAGACAGATATGGGTTTCCAAAACTAACATCTAAGGACCCAAAATCAAAAATAAAGGGTACCTAAATGTAATTCTATTTTGCAGGTGCACAAGGATCCTTGGTATGCGGACAGCGGATGCTCCAGACATATGACGTACCAAAAGGACTTGCTGAAGAATTCTACTACTGAAGAAGGACCCCGAATCGAGTTTGGTGACAACGCAAAAGGCTATACCAGAGGCTACGGAACGCTCAGTATTGGAACTGCCAAAGTTCCAAGAGTATCATATGTTGAAGGACTTCAGCATAACCTTCTCTCTGTTAGTCAATTTTGTGATAACTCGAACAGAGTGATTTTTTACGTTGGTTTCTGTGATGCATTGATAAATCTACAGGGAAAACAGTGTTATCAGGTTCGCGCAAAAAGAATATCTACGTAGCTGACTGGAACTCAGCTGAACCTGAAGCTTGTTTGTTGGCAAAGAATGACAACAGAACGGGGTGTCTCTGGCACAGAAGACTCACCCATCTCAACTTCAAAACGTTCAACAAATTAGCTAGAAACACTCTAGCAAGAGGATTGCCGAATGAAGTATTCAGCAAAGACACTCAGTGTGAAGCATATCTGAAGGGAAAGCAAAAAAGGAATCAAAATCCACATGTTCCATCTCCTTCCACTAATGGAATCCTTCAGCTGCTACATATGGATTTGTTCGGTCCAGTCTCTCCGGTGACGATCAGAGGCAAGAAGTATGCATTAGTGGTCATTGATGACTACTCATGCTACACATGGGTCATATTTATTGCCAACAAGTCTGACGTTAAAACAGAGTTACCAACGCTTCTGAAAAAGCTCAGTGTCGAGAAGAACACCAAGATCATCAAGGTACGTTCAGACAGAGGAACTGAGTTCCTGGATTTCATGGTGGAGGAGTTCTGCAAGGAGAAGGTATACATCATGAGACGTCTGCTGCGCGCACGCCTCAACAAAATGGGGTTGCTGAGAGGAATAATCGAACACTCAAAGAAGCAGCAAGAACCCTGCTCGCAGACTCAGGACTCCCAACCAAATTCTGGGCAGAAGCTACTGATACTGCATGTTATACTCAGAACCGATCTCTACTGACAAAGGAGCATAAGAAGACACCATATGAACTATGGAACGGCAGGAAGCCTTCTTTATCTTATTTCTATATTTTTGGGTGTTCGTGCTTTATTCACAATAATGGGAAAGATCAGCTGAAGACTTTTGATAGCAAGTCAGATCAGGGAGAGTTCTTAGGATACTCCTGGGTCAGCAAAGCTTTCAGAGTCTTTAACTATCGGACCCTCTGCGTGGAGGAAAGCCCTCATGTTGTTTTTAATTCGTTTGCTACTGAAGACAGGAGAACAAACTCTAAACCTAAATCTGAGGACATCAGTAAGTAGCTATAGGATCTGAGCCTAAAAGATAAAACTGAAAAGATCCAGCTATGTTGGGATGATGATTCAGATGAAGAAACTGAAGAAAAGTCCACTGAATCTCAGCCAGAAGCAGAAGTAGCTGAACAGATTGACTCTACTGAACAAAGTCAATCCCAGGTAACTCAGGTCGATGAAGAAACCCAAGTGGTAACTGAGACCTCTACTGAGAATAATATTTCAGGGGGAACTAATGATGTTCCTGAGCTAAATGCCCCTGAACCTGGCGACTCAGTAGATCACACTCTTGTAACTGAATTGCTTCAATCTCATAATAGTACAACTGAAATGCCTAACTCACCTACTATCTGTGTTGAACAAATTTCAGATGAAGAGTTGAAACATTGTAGATCATGGCTGGATGCTCACACTTCTGATTTAATTATTGGAGATCCTTCAACAAGCGTAAAGACAAGATCCAGATTCTGTCAGGGAGAAAGCGCCTTGTATTCCTGCTTCTTGTCTATTGAAGAACCTCAGACAGTTGAGGACGCACTGAAAGATGCTGATTGGATCCTAGCCATACAGGAGGAGCTGAATCAGTTCACGAGAAACGAAGTTTGGGAGCTTGTTGACAGACCCCGGCATCAACATGTGATTGAAACAAAATGGGTCTTCAAGAACAAGCGAGATGAAAACAACGTCATAGTAAGGAACAAAGCAAGACTCGTGGCAAAAGGTTACTGTCAAGCTGAAGGGATAGATTTCGATGAAACGTTCGCTCCAGTTGCAAGATTGGAGGCAATCAGACTATTCCTAGCCTACGCAACACATCAAAAATTCAGAGTATATCAAATGGATGTGAAGTCCCGCTTTCCCGAACCGCCGCCCGAAGAAAGAACCGGGGCCCCCCCCCCCCGAACATCAAGTTTATGCACTCGAATTTTTTTAAAGCAAGACAGCCTATGGCTGGATACTGCCTCCCGAGTTCTCTTCAAAGGCGAAGGAACATGCACATTATTCAGCATTCGACTGGAAGATGACTTATTACTTGTGCAGATCTACGTAGATGACATCATCTTCGGTTCGAAGAACGTCATCATATGTCAGCAGTTTGAGAAAATGACGAAGGAAAAGTTCGAGATGTCAATGATGGGAGAAATGAATTATTTCCTCGGCTTTCAAGTCAAATAATCTGAGAAGGGAACATTCATCAATCAAGGCAAATACACTCGAGACCTCATCAAGAGATTCGGTTGCACATCCGGCAAACCAATTAAGATCCCGATGAACACGAATATAAAAATTGATCTTAATAAAGAGGGAGTATCAGTAGACCAAACTGAATTCCGTGCTATAATCGGTTCTTTATTATACTTAACAGCTACTCGTCCTGACATAACTTATGTTGTAGGTGTCTGCGCTCGATTTCAAGTGAATCCAAAGCAGAGTCACATGGACTCAGCAAAGAAGATTCTCCGCTATCTCACAGGAACACCTGACATGGGTTTATGGTATCCAGCTGATGATAATATTGAACTAACTGGTTATTCTGATGCTGACTATGCAGGATGTAGAATTGACCGAAAGTCAACTTCCGGAACGTGTCAGTTCCTCGGCAGTAAGTTGATCTCATGGTTCTCAAAGAAACAACATTCACTAGCGACGTCAACTACTGAAGCTGAATACAAGGCTGCCGGAAGTTGTTGCGCCCAAATCATTTGGCTGAGATAGCAGCTACGCGACTATGATGTCATTCAGAATGAAGTGCCGATCTTCCCGCGACAGCACCCAGCCGCATTCGCAATCACTCAGAATCTTGTACTCCATACGAGATGCAAGCACGTGGACATCAGACACCACTTCATTCGTGACCATGTCGAAAAGAAGGATATCAGGATGGAAAAGATCCATACTGACCATCAAAGGGCTGATATACTGACCATGCCTCTAGCTGAAACCGCATTCGCAGAACTTTCGCAGAGCTAGGTCTCTGTTGACCCTACCGACAACAATCGAAGAGGATTCAGAAGAGGAGCATTCAGTAAGGGGGAATGTTCACTTTCAGTACTGAGTAAAATCAGTGCGTAGAGTCTTAGCAACTATCTACACGAGGTATCAGCTGACTACGATGTTCAGCTGACAGGTTTGCGTATCTCTACTAAGTAGCCTGTAGAAATATTATGTGCATTTATGGATCAGATTCAGCATCGTATTCAATGCCTTAGAAAATGTCATTTAATTTTAACGGATTACATTTAATACACGACATTCTATGTAAAAGCATGTTGAACTCTGCCACGCATTAAATGCTTGTCGTATCAAGTTACTACTTAGGCTATTTACAACTAGCTTTTGACTTAGGTGGCTAATTTGATCATTGCCTATTTTATACAACTTAATCCTAGCCGTCCATCTCAAAAGCGCGTTCAAACTGAACCATTGATCTTTAACTGTTTATCTTTTCTAAGATATTTATAAGCGTTCAAATGTTTAGAACCGCCATTTCATCTCTGCAAATATCTCAAGCACCCTAAATTTTCTGAGTCTATCACTCGCTTTGTTACATATATTCTATCCTTTAAAACATCTCAGAAAATCTTTTGGTAATTTTTCAATGATCTTTTCAGTATCGTGTGATCTTTAAATAATTTCTTTTGTATCTTATCGAATACTGACTAGCGATGTGTTTGCAGATTATTAAAATGACAGGACCACAGGTAGTTGCTCCTACAGATTTGCAAGAGATCCTCGAGAAGGATCGTGTCTGGTGTGAACCAGTCATGGAGTTTGACGAGTGTGATCTCGATTTTATGGAGGAGATTTTCCACGCTCTCCGTGAGATCGGATTAGAAGGATTCCTGACGAGGAAGCCTACCTTCTTCCTCCCTCGTCAAGTAGCAGAGATCTATCTGAACTCCGATTCACTGGACGGAGACATCAGAGGCAGATTTTTCGTTCATACAGTAGGCGATCGCTCACGCACGGATATAGAAGTGAAGCAGATGTCGATCCGAGAAGCTCTTTAGAAAAGCTTCAACCTGCCAAATACAGGACTCACAACCGTCGCATATAAGGACGATCTGATGGATGAGTACCTCACTGAGTTCTGCGGGAAGCCAATAGTCTTCAGAACCGCCTTTCCCAAGAATGCAATGCTCCCTCAGTACAGAGCATTGGCGTACATAGTGACTTAGCTACTGACGAGTCAAGCAGGCTCATTCGACCAAGTGTCCAGGCCCAAGCTACAACTGATGATGGCGATTTATGACCGGGCCAAGATAAACTGGACTGAGTTCTTCCTTAGAGAGTTCATGATGTAATCAGCCAAATTTGACAAGGCATCCAATAGGCTGAGCGTCAAAGGAAAGCTCCTATACGGACTGAAACTCTCAATCATGATAGAGGACTTCTGCGCGTCTGACAAAATCACCTTCGCCGACAAGCAATATTTTAGCGTGAAGAAAGTCAAATTCCAGAACAGGGCAGCGGCCCTTCAACAGATTGGCTCAGGGCCCGCTGCACCTAAGGCCGGGACTCAGCAGACCTCCAAACCGAAGAAGAAGAGGTCCCCTACTAAATAAACGCCTAAGGCACCGACCAAGAGGCTGAAGATGGTCGGCGAGGTTGTGCCTACTGAGACTGAGGTGGAACCAGAAGCCGTCATTGCTGAGCCGCCTCTCCAGCTGAGAGACGAGTCAGATCTTTTGAGAAGACATAATCAGTAGAGAAGGCTGTCTCTACTGAACATGAGAAAATCGTGGACCAAGGGGTCCAAGCTGAAGAAGTCCAGACTGAAGAAATTAAGACTCTCGAAAGCCCCTTGGACATCCCACCACTCAGCAGCGTCCCGTCTGCTGAGAAACAGGTGTCTCCTATCGAAGTTGAGGACTCGGAGACAGCCTCAGAGTCAGAATCTGTCGGGATGGAGGCCACAACTCTACAATCCAGAGCCTCTCGAGAGATTGCTGAAGTTATACCGGAGATCGCCAGCCACAGCGACCTTTTACTACTTGCAAGGCAGGCGAGGCTCCATATGCTGATAAGGTTCCAGGAATGGCACAACCTGAAAAGACTAGTCATTCACCATTCCTGCGAAGAGCTTCACGAAGAAGAACTGCTGATCAGGGGGAAGATTGGCTACTCAGAGCCATCTGACCTAGGCACGCTCGAAGACCTGAGGGCAAAGAATGCTCGCACCGGGCCGAACGATGCATACCGTCACAAAGATCTGCTCCCTCGATGGGTCTGACCCTGATGGTCAGGACCCACCCCATGATTCAGGCCCTGAGAAGCCTGATGAGGGAACTAACAGGACAAAGATGCCACTACATCTACTGCTGAACCTCCACTCAGCATCCTTGGTCCCGGGCAGACGGTGGCTGGTACTTCGAAGGTAGCTGATCCCCGCTTAGCTCTTTCTGAACCGCTGCCAAGTAGCGCCACAAAAAAAAGCCGTCGATCAAAAACAGTAGCCAGGGAAATAAAGAATCAAGGCACTCAAAATCGCCTACTCGCCCGAACCGTCCACAAAACATGGTGGCAAACCACTGAGGCTCAGACTGCAGAGTTGCAGGGACTTAGAACCTCTATCTCAACATCTCCGGTCCCTGACTTCTCCAGCATTATGATGAATGCCCTAGCTGCACAGCGAGCTGACTTCGAAGAACAGCTCAAGACGATTAAGGAAGGCTAGGCCAAACAACTGAATGATTACAAGGCCGCCCAAACCGCTCATACTGAATCCGTCACTGCCATCTCTTAAGACACTGATCTAAGATTGGAAAATATTCAGAAGGCCATTGAAGAGAAGGTGGAGAAGCAGCTAAAAGAAATCAAGGCTGCGGCTGATCTCTCACATAAGAAGTACAGTGACCAACTGACAAACGAGAGAAACGAGCTGCATGAGCAACTGACAAAGCTACACACTAAGCTGGATGATCTATCAGACTCATACAATAGCCTGAATAGTAAGGTATCTGCTCCGCTCCCTACCCAATTTGCTGATGCCAAAAAGGGGGAATGATTTATTGAGAAAGGAACTAAGGAGTTGTTACTGAAAGCTCCAAAGAGAGCAATATCAGTAGCAGGGGCATCTAAAACTCAGTCATCTGCCCTTACTGGACCTACTGAGACTGGCGAGGCCCCGGGTATCTCAGCAGCAGGAGCTGTAATACCTGCTGAGACTGGCCCAAGTGGCTCAGGAGCCAAAGAAGTCACAGCTCAGGCAACTCAAACCCCTTCAGACATTATTAAAGAAGTTGCTGAGTATGCTGACGAGGAGTCAGAAGAGGAAGAAGCATCTCTTCCTCCTCTAGTTGCCGGTAAAGGCAAAAAGGCACTGAAATTTCCAACCCCTCCCTCCAAGAAGAAAGGACCCAGGAGGTTCATAACTCCGGAGGAGGAGGCTCAAATAGCAGCAGATGAAAAGCTGGCTAGGTAAATAGCTGAAGCTGAAGCCGCAAATAAACCAAAGAAGAAGCCTGCTAAAGGCAAGGTTAAGGCTCCAGCTGGAAGCAAGAAGACACGAGCTAGGCTGCCTCCTAAAACGCTCAAACTCAGCGATGAGGCTGATAAAGAAAAAGAAAAGGAGTAGCAGCAACAATCAACTGGGCAGCAGGGGACATCCAAAGAAAAATCATCCACGCCTGCTGACTCAGAAGAAGAGCCACCTCACAAGCCCTCCTACATTGCCTCAAAGGCACAGGAACAAGAGGTGGAAGAAATTTGGGCTCAGTTAGATAGATATCTATATAGAGGTGAAGAGGCCAGACAGATAGAAGCAGCCAGAGAGAGAATAAGAATGGCTGAACTTGAAGCTCTCAGGCTGACGACTAAAAAAGAAGCGAGTCAAAGGATCCCTAAAAAGGCTGACATTCCATATAGATACAGGAGATTCAGGAAGCCCACTGATCTGAAGACTCACAGATGGCCAAGAACAGATGAATGGATACCGGTGGAATTCACTCAGCGATGGGAAGCACTGAAGATCGAGTTCATAAAGAGGAACTACTTCTGGAGATTCTGGTCTGAGAAACGCAAGTCAGTGGCATATACTGAATGGATCTTAAGAGCTAATGTGGATATATATGCCAGACTTCAGAAAGCTGTCAAGGAAAATATTGAAGTTAGAGTTCCTGATCCCAGAATCCTGCCACCCCCACAGAGACTAGATGGATCTATCCACTATAGAGTAATAGAGAAAGAAGTGAAGGACGCTGCAGAAGCCAAATTTCTTGATGAAGAAGACCCAACGGACTTTGCTGAGATACTCACCTATCGCATGTATGGACTGACTCTTCCTGAAACTCAATCACAGAACTTCAAAGATAGGATTAGTCAGTACAAATGATTATGGCTTCTGTATTCTCCTTGTATCTTTCTTTTTTTCTTTTAGTCTAGCAGAGACGTATCTGTACTGAATTTCTCATATATATATATCATCTCTGTTTTGGCTTTGACAATTCCTTATTGTCTGAATAGCCGTATTTGTTTCCTGAAGTGATTACTGACTCACACACTCACTGTTGTTTCCTACTGTCAGTTGTTGCTTAGCTAGATTCTGATAGACTGCTTAGTATTTAGGGGGAAATGTGTTGTTTATGTTATTAAGACAGGGGGAAAATGTTGATTAGACTCTGTATATGTTCTGACTTTTTGCCCTGATCCCCACAGTAGTCTAGGACTTGAAGAACAACTCCACTAATCCTACTTGTAATATTTTGTAAGGAGCTCTGTTTCTGATAAGTCATAGTGTTAGGTTGATAGCTTATTAGGTTTTGGCATCATCAAAAAGGGGGAAAATGTTGGGTGATGATTCTATCATCAGCAATGTGGAAAATAGTGGGAAATGACTCAGTCTTCTGAAGTGGCATTTACTCAGTAGCCCCGTGCTCTGAAAGAGTCTGTGAAGATTTGAAGATCCCAAAACCCTATATTGATTGATGAACCATTACGTTGTAATATGTTTTTGTCTCTGAGGTTTCAGACTCAGCAAAGACTCTGCTCTGGTTTAGGCAATCAGTGGATTATCTGCCTCAACACCAGAAGTAGAAGACTCAGTAATACTGGACTCAGCAGGAGCAGTATACTGAAAAGAATCAGTGGAACTGAACTCAGCAGGAGTAGTTCACTGAACTCAGAGCAGATCTTCAGTAGAGCCGACTCAGCAGGAGCATGCTACTGAATCAGAGATCAGACTCAGCAACGGCCAGACATTCTTCTAACTGTCAGGATCTTTAAAAGTCATTTCAGCAGAGTCAATACGAGGTAGAGAGAAGTCAGCTTCAGATCTCCTTGAAGTCTGTTCTGTCTCAACAACTTTCTGAACCTCGACCAATGACAAGCAGCCACTTATCCTAAATCTATTAAAGCTGCAAGTCAACATCTTTCCGGAAATGGAGGGAAAGGACACTGCTACCATACTACGAAAGAGCCGTTAACTACCCAAAAGAGAGAGATAAAGGATCGTCATCTCCAACGGATCTATCCTAATCTCTTCTCTATAAATGGAGGGATAAATCAAATTTGAAGCTCACCGAACCTTTGCATACACGAGAGAACACACAGAGCATTCAAACAAGCAAATTCGAAAAAACTTAAGTCTTCCGCAAGAAGTTCGAAGAATCAATCTCCGGCGAAAGACTACACTCTGCTCATAGGGAACCAAGCTAAACTGAATTAAACCGCCTCTAGTATCCAAACGACGCTACACGAACCCATAGCTTACATTCAGCTGTTCGTCGTTCTAGAAGCCACATCCTTGTTCCCTATCCCTCTAACCTAAGCTCAATAGACAAAATCCATAGCTTAGACGAAGGAGTTCACTTCTGAACTGATCCTTATTGTAAAGGACTCCTTCACTGTTGGAGAGTTTTTCAAACACTTAGTTTGATAACCCTGTAAACTGAGACTTGCTTAGTATAAATCTCAAGAACAGTGTTTGTCCAACGTACAAACCAACTGAGACTATCTCAGTATAATAAATAGCTTCCTGATCTTTCGGGACAGTGGACGTAAGATTTTTGTGTCCGAACCACTTTAAAAATATATGTTCTTGTGTTCTGTTTTTACTGTTGCATTGATTTACTGTTTATACTAAAAATATTCTTTAAATCATTCGACTGAGTTTCAGCAAACTTAACAGACTGCACTAATCTACTGAAACTGTTTTGATAAGAACGTTTTCCTAACTCAACTGAATTTGGGCCTACACTATTTCGCACTACTGAACTCTATCTGGAAGATACTAAATTCTGACTCTAAGTCAGCCAGCTCGGAGATCTCAGTAGAGTCAGTCACTCTGCCACACGATTCAGAATAGCTTATCTGGTCTGCTGAACTCGTTCAGTACGACACTATCCTGATAAGGATTGTTCGTGTTTTAAGTTGAGAAAATCGGTTTTCAGGTGTATTCACCCTCCCCCCTCTACACCTGAACGTGCTCTCGAGACCAACAGGTCCTCTCTCCGCCTATAAATATATTTCTTTAGAGCCATCATAAAGCACACTTACGAAACCATATTATACACGGTTTATAGGCAAGGAGAGAGAAACAGATTTCTAGCAGTGACATATACCGACATCAACCACTCAAACCATGGAAAGAGGTATTCTAGATCTCTCTCAAATATTATGTGTATAATGTGATAATCATGTAGTTTAAGATCTTAGGGTTCATGTAATTAATCTTACAGCGACTTCTTCTTCGTAGGAGTGGAGGTTTTCTGTGCTCCGGTCTTGGGATCAGCAGGCCCAGACCCAACCTACTGAAGGGCCGCTACCCTGCTCTGGAATCTAACTTTCTTCGGGTTGAAATACAGCTTGTCCGCATACACCATATTGTCAGCTCCGCAGAGGTCTTCTATCATGACAGAGAGCTTCGTCCCGTATAATAATTTTCCCTTAACTGACAGGCGGTAGTCTGAATGATCGAACTTCACAGCCTGAGTCATAAACTCGTTCAGGAAGAATTCAACCCAGTTAATCTTTACATGATCGTGAATGGCCATCATAAGTTGAATCTTCGGTCGCGATACTTGGTCGAACGAGCCGGCCTGACCCGTCAGTATCTGAGTCACTATGTAAGCAAGGGCTCTATACTGGGGAAGCATAGCATTCTTTGGGAAGGCAGCTCTGAATGTTGTAGGCTTCCCACAGAAAACTTCGAGATACTCGTCCATAAAATCGTCCTTATAGCCCACTATAGTGACGCCTTCGCTCGGAAGTTGGAAGCTTCGCTGAATCACTTCCTTGATAGACATCATCTTGATTTCAGGAATGGCGCGGGAGGGATCTCCAAGAATATGAGTGACAAATCTGCATCGGATGTTCCCTTCTACTGACTCAGAGTTCAGATACAACTCAGCTATCTGTCGAGGAAGGAAGTATGACGGCTTCCTAGACAAAACTTCTCCAAACCAGTCGCGCTCAGTGAGTCAAAGATTTCCTCCATGAAATCTAGATCGCAGGAGTCAAACTCCATCACCGGTTTGAACCATACATGGTCCTTCTCGAGGATCTCTTTCATGTTCGCTGGTCCCATAACATCTCTTCCTGCCATATTTTATAATCTGCAAAGACAAGAAATCAGTATCGAACGAAAAATATTAGTAATATCATATACGATGCTGAATAATCATGAAGAAATTTACCAAATGTTTTCTGAGATATTTGAAAATGAGTTTGCAAGGAAACAAAGGCTCTTTCTCAGAAAACTAGGGTTCGTAAAGATTGTAGAGTGAAAATGGCGGTTTCTAACTTTGAACGTGTTTATATATGTTAAAGAAGATGAACAGTTAATAAATCCACGGTCCAGTTTGAAATAGTTTTTTGAGATGGACGGCTAGGATTTAATGTTTTAAAATAGGTAATGATCAATTTAGCCGCCTAAGTCAAAATACAGTTGTAAGTAGCCAGAGAAGTAACTTGATACGACATGCATTAAATGCGCCGCAGAGTTCAGCATGCTTTACATATAATGTCGTGTATTTAATGTAAATCGTTATATTAAATGAAATTTCATAAGGCATTGAATACGAAGCTGAATCTAAATTATAAATGCACATAATATTTCATTGGCTACTGAGTAGAGATACACAAACCTGTCAGCTGAACATCGTAGTCAGCTGATACCTCGTGTAGATGGTTGCTGAGTCTCTACGTACTGAATTTACTCAGTACGGAGAGTGAACATTCCCCCTTGTTGAATGCTCCTCTCCTGAATCCACTTACTGACTGGAGTCAATAGGGTCCAATAGACCTAGCTCTACTGAAAGTTCTCTGAATCTGGCTTCAACTAGAGGCTTGGTCAGAATATCTGCCCTATGATGGTCAGTATGGATCTTTTCCATCCTGATATCCTTCTTCTCGACATGATCACGAATGAAGTGGTGTCTGATGTCCACGTGCTTGCATCTCGTATGAAGTACTGGATTCTGAGTGATTGCAAACTGGTGCTGTCGCAAAAGATTGGTACTTCATTTTGAATAACATCATAGTCGCGTAGCTGCTGTCTCAGCCAAAGGATTTGGGAGCAGCAACTTCCGGCAGCCATATATTCAGCTTCAGTAGTTGATGTCGCTACTGAATGCTGTTTCTTTGAAAACCATGAGATCAGCTTACTGTCGAGGAACTGACACATTCCAGAAGTTAACTTTCGGTCAATTCTACATACTGCATAGTCGGCATCAGAATAGCCAATTAGTTCAATATTATCATCAGCTGGATACCATAAGCCCATGTCAGGTGTTCCTCTGAGATAGCGGAGAATCTTCTTTGCTGAGTCCATGTGACTCTACTTAGGATTCGCCTGAAATCGAGCGCAGACACCTACAAAGCATAAGTTATGTCGAGTCGAGTAGCTGTTAGATACTACCGTCCCATTATTTCCGACACTTTCATTTCGCATGAAATTAAGAAAGTAGATGATTAATATTGAGATACGGGTAAATGATAAAGTAGAGAGAGAAGATGAATGAGAGTAGATGATAAAGTAAGTGAGAGAAGATGATAAAGTAAGAGAGAGAAAATGATAAAGTAAGAAAAAGTAGGAGAGATAAATGGTAAAGTAGAGAGAGAGATAGAGATTTCCAAAAAGGAAACGTGCCATAATAGGGACTCCATTTAAGGAAACCGTTCAGAACGGACGGAGGTAGTATAATAATGAACCAACAATAGCACGAAATTCAGTATGGTCTATTGATACTCCCTCTTTATCAAGATCGATTTTCATGTTCATGTTCATCGGGATCTTGATTGATTTGCCGGATGTGCAACCGAACTTCTTGATGAAGTCTCGAGTGTATTTGCCTTGATAGATGAAAGTTCCCTTCTCAAATTGTTTGACTTGAAAATCGAGAAAATAATTCATCTCTCCCATCATTGACATCTCGAACTTATCCTTCATCATTTTCTCAAACTGTTGACACATGATGACGTTCTTCGATCCGAGGATTATGTCATCTACGTAGATCTGCACATGTAGGATATCGTCTTCCAGTCAAATGTTGAATAATGTGCGGTCTACTGTGCCTTTCTGAAAATCTTTCTAAAGAAGAAACTCGCATGTGGTATCGTTCCAAGCCCCGGGTGCTTGTTTTAACCCGTACGCAGCCTTTCTCGAGTCCGCAGACTGATGTCCCCGCCGAAAGCCGGGAGGCCGTGTTCTACATAGACTTCTTCTTTCAGATGCCGTTCAGGAACGCAGACTTCACATCTATGTGATAAACTCTGAATCTCTGATGTGTTGCGTAGGCTAGGAATAGTCTGATTGCCTCCAATCTTGCAACTGGAGCGAAAGTTTCGTCGAAATCTATCCCTTCGGCTTGACAATAGCCTTTTGCTACGAGTCTTGCTTTGTTCCTTACAATAATGTTGTTTTCATCTCGCTTGTTCTTGAAGACCCATTTTGTTCCAATCACATGTTGATGCCGGGGTTTGTCAACAAGCTCTCATACTTCGTTTCTCGTGAACTGATTCAGCTCCTCTTGCATGGCTACGATCCAGTCAGCGTCCTTAAGTGTGTCCTCAACTGACTGAGGTTCTTCAGTAGACAAGAAGCAGGAATATAATGCGCTTGCTCCCTGACAAAATTTTGATCTTGTCTTTATGCTTGATGAAGGATCTCCAATAATCAAATCAGAAGTGTGAGCATCCAGCCACGATCTACGATGTTTCAACTCCTCATCTGAGAATTGTTCAACACGGATAGTAGGTGAGTTACGCATTTCAGTCATACTATTCTGAGATTGAAGCAATTTAGTTACTAGAGTTGGGTCTACTGAGTCACCTGTGTTCATTAGTTAGGGCATTTGTTCCCCCGAATTATTATCCTCAGTAGAGGTCTCGGTTACCACTTGGGTTTCTTCATCGACCTGAGTTACCTGGGATTGATTCTGTTCAGTAGAGTCAATCTATTCAGCTACTTCTGCAGCTGGCTGAGATTCAGTAGACTTATCTTCAATTTCTTCATCTGAATCATCATCCCAACACAGCTGGATCTTTTCAACTTTATCTTTCGAGCTCGATCCCGTAGCCGCTTATCGATGTCCTCGGATTCCGGTTTAGAGTTCCCTGCTCCTATCTTCTGTAGCAAACTCATTAAAAACAACACGAGGGCTATCCTCCACGCAAAGGGTCTGATAGTTAAAGACTCTGAAGGCTTTGCTGACCCGGGAGTATCCTAAGAAGACTCCCTGGTCTAACTTGCTATCAAAAGTCTTCAACTGATCCTTCCCATTATTGTAGATAAAGCACGAAACCCAAAAATATGGAAATAAGATAAAGAAGGCTTCCTGCCGTTCCATAATTCATATGGTGTCTTCTTATGCTGCTTAGTCAGTAGAGATCTGTTCTAAGTGTAACATGCAGTGTCAGTAGCTTCTGCCCAGAATTTGGTTGGGAGTCCTGAGTCTGCGAGCAGGGTTCTTGCTGCTTCTTTGAGTGTTCTATTCTTTCTTTCAGCAACCCCATTTTGTTGAGGCGTGCGCGCGGTAGAAGTCTCATGCTCTATGCCTTCAGCTTTGTAGAACTCCTCCACCATCGAATTCAGGAACTCAGTTCCTCTGTCTGAACGTATTTTGATGATCTTGGTGTTCTTCTCGACACTGAGCTTTTTCAGAAGCGTTGGTAACTCTATTTTGACGTCAGACTTGTTGGCAATAAATATGACCCATGTGTAGCGCGAGTAGTCATCAATGACCACTAAAGCATACTTCTTGCCTCTGATCGTCACCGGATAGACTGGACCGAATAAATCCATATGTAGCAGCTGAAGGATTCCATCAGTGGAAAGAGATGGAACAGGAGGATTTTGATTCCTTGTTTGCTTTCCCTTCAAGCATGCGTCACACTAAGTGTCTTTGCTGAATACTACATTCGGCAGTCCTCTTGCTAGAGTGTTTCTAGTTAGCTTGTTGAGCGTCTTGAAGTTGAGATGGCTGAGTCTTCTGTGCCAGAGCCACCCCGTTCTGTTGTCGTTCTTTGCCAACAAACAAGCTTTAGGTTTAGCTGAGTTCAGTCACCTACGTAGATATTCTTTTTGCGCGAACCTGACAACACTGTTTTCCCTGTAGATTTATCAATGACATCACAGAAACCAGCGTAAAAAATCACTCTATTCGAGTTATCACAAAGTTGACTAACAGAGAGAAGATTATGCTGAAGTCCTTCAACATATGATACTCTTGGAACTTTGGCGGTTCCAATACTGAGCGTTCCGTAGCCTCTGGTATAGCCCTTTGCGTTATCTCCAAGCTCGATTTGGGGTCCTTCTTCAGTAGTATAATTCTTCAGTAGGTCCTTTTGGTATGTCATATGTCTTGAGCATCCGCTGTCCACATACCAAGGATCCTTGTGCACCTACAAAACAGAATTATATTTAGGTACCCTTTATTTTTGATTTTGGGTCCTTAGATGTTAGTTTTGGAAACCCAGATCTGTCTTACGACCCTGGTGCTCTCAGACAGTTTTTTCCCACTTTTATCAACGTACCTGACCACTAGACTGGTCAATGCTGACTTCTGAGGCTTCACAGGTTCAGGAGTCCGGATCTTCTCGTGTAGGCGGACTGCTGACCTTTGCCTTCTGTATGGCTTTCTTCTTCTTCTTCTGACTTTTAGGTCCTCTCCTGACTATAGGATCATAGTAATATGACCCATACTGAGCTGGATGTGTTAGCTACGGAGGATCCATACTGATCAGCCCACTTAGCTTTGCTAGTTCCCCCTTGACTGAACTGGGGTGATTTGGAACTGATCTTCTTGTAAGAATGCTGATAGCTGGGATGAGGTGCCTTCATCTTCTGTTTGTTCTTGGCTAGGGGGTTCAGAATCTCTGCGTTGATGGTCTCCCCTTGAACAAATCTATCAGCTAGCCGATTTTCTGAGCGTACGGGGGCAGATGAGGAGGCTCCATGGCTGAATCCAAGTCCCTCCTTGCAGTGCTTAGGCTTGTTGCTTGCTAGCATCGCCTCAAGCTTCTTTTCGGCGCCCATGTATCGCTCTGTCATTAGGTTTCTCCAGACATCATCGCTCTTCTTCGGCAGTTCATGCTCGGCCCGAAGTCCCGACAACTCTTGCTTCAAGTAGACTCGGTTCAAGTATCTTTCTCGAGTCAAGTCACCGGTCGGATCGAGATCCGATCTTCTTGATGCCGAGACTTGGCCATCGAGAGTTTATCTCCTCCCCCGAGTCCTGAACACAAGTCCTTCCGACTCGCAAGCAACCCGACTCTCCCGAGAAAGTCTCGATTCTCCACTTTCAGGGTATCCAACTCCTGAAGAGTCTTACTGAGCTGCAGGCTCATCTAAATCAGCTCATCGAGTAGTTCTTCATATGCGATTGCGACGTCCAGATTCTCATCTGCACCTGAAATAATGTCATGTGTGCATTGTGAAGAGGAATTAAATGGAGCGTGAGAGTTTACCTCATCCTCTTCACCTGCCATGAGACACTTTTCAGCGTCTTCTTCAAGCTCTACGGCCATGAATGCCGCTTCATCGTCGGATGAATCCATGAAGGAATCGACTTCATCTGAGTCGTCTGAGAGTTCACCAGCTATATATGCTTGACGCTTCTTGATGAACTTCTCTCTTCGAGCTTTGCGTGCTGCTCTCTCAAGAAGATCGAGCTCGTGACAATCATACTGATAGTGTCCTGACTTTTTGCAGTCATAGCAGGTAATGACTCTCTCTTCTTTGCTCTCGCTGTCTTTCGACTGAGCTGAGTCCTCCTGTTTCCTGCATTCAGAAGTATGTGAGTCAGGAGTGCGCTTAGGTGTATACTCAAACTTACCCTTGGAGTCTCTGAGGGCTCTAGTGACTTTTCTGCGCCTCTCCTTCTCCTTCTGATACTTCACTGCAAGCAGCGCGTACTTCTTAGCCATGTTTCCTTCTTGTATGTCACTAAGTGAAGGTTCAACTTTGCTAGAAGTTGGAGCCGCTGTGCTGACTGATGCTTTGAAAGCATGGTCGATTTGGGTGGCAGCTTCAACTCGCGGCTTCCTTTGAGGTAGACCAAACTTGAACTCCTCAGCTTTAAGTTCTGAAAAGATATGGTCAGGAGTAACAATATCTAAATCAGAATGTCTCAGTAAAGTAGCGAAGGGAGTCCAATGACCGTCTGGCAGTGCCCTCAAAATCTTGAGATTCATCTCTCGGTTGGAGAACGTCATTCCCAGAGCGTCAGACTTGTTGGCAATAAATATGACCCATGTGTAGCGCGAGTAGTCATCAATGACCACTAATGCATACTTCTTGCCTCTGATCGTCACCGGAGAGACTGGACCGAACAAATCCATATGTAGCAGCTAAAGGATTCCATTAGTGGAAGGAGATGGAACAGGTGGATTTTGTTTCTTTGTTTGCTTTCCCTTCAGACATGCTTCACACTGAGTGTCTTTGCTGAATATTTCATTCGGCAGTCCTCTTGCTAGAGTGTTTCTTGCTAATTTGTTGAGCGTCTTGAAGTTGAGATGGCTGAGTCTCCCGTGCCAAAGCCAACCCGTTCGCTCGTCATTCTTCGCCAACGTACAAGCTTCGTGTTCACCGAGTTCCGCAACGCTACATAGATATTCTTCTTGCGCGAACCTAATAACACTGTTTTCCCTGTGGATTTATCAATAACATCATAGAAACCAGTGTCAAATATCACTCTATTCGAGTTATCACAAAATTAACTAACAGAGAGAAGGTTATGCTGAAGTCCTTCAACATATGATACTCTTGGAACTTTGGCAGTTCCAATGTTGAGTGTTCCATAGCCTCTGGTATAGCCTTTGGCATTGTCTCCAAACTCGATTCGGGGTCCTTCTTCAGTTGTATAATTCTTCAGCAAGTCCTTTTGGTAAGTCATGTGTCTTGAGCATCCATTGTCCACATACCAAGGATCTTTGTGCACCTACAAAACATAATTATATTTAGGTACCCTTTATTTTTAATTTTGGGTCCTTAGATGTTAGTTTTGGTAACCCATATTTGTCTTACGACCCTGGTGGTCTCAGACAACTTCTTTCCACTTGCGTCAACGTATATGACCACTGGACTGGTCGATGCTGACTTTTTAGGCTTTTCAGGTTCAGGGGTCCTGATCTTCTGAGTGGGTGGACTGCTGACCTTTGCCTTTTGTGCGGCTTTCTTCTTCTTCTTCTTCTGACTTTTGGAACCTCTCCTGACTATAAGATCATAATAATATAACCCATACTAAGTTGGATGTGTCAGCTGAGAAGGTCCATACTGATCAGCCCATTTTGATTTGCTGGTTCCCCCTTGACTGAACTGGGGTGTTTTGGTGCTGATCTTCTTGTCAGAGTGCTGATGTGTAGGATGAGGTGCCTTCATCTTCTCGTTTGTTCTTGGCTAGGGGATTCAGTGATGTCCGCATTGATGGTCTCCCCTTGAACAAACCTATCAGCAAGTCGCACTTCCGAGTGTACGGGGCGAGATGAGGAAGTTTCCCTGGCTGAATCCAAGTCCTTCCTTACAATGCTTGGGCTTGTTGCTTGCTAGCATAGCCTCTAGCTTCTTTTCAGCGCCCATGTAACGCTCGGTCATCAAGTTTCTCCGACATCATCACTTTTCTTTAGCGTTTCATGCTCGGTCCGAAGTCCCGACGCTTCTTGCTTTCAATGGACTCGGCCCAAGCATCTTTTTGAGTTAAGTCGTTGGTCAGAACCGAGATCCAATCTTCTTGATGCTGAGACTTGGCCATCAGAGAGTTTATCTCCTCCCTGAGTCTCAACACAAGTCCTTCGCACTCGCAGCAACCCGACTCTTCTGAGAAAGTCTCTGATTCTCCACTTTCAGGGTATCCAATTCCTGAAGAGTCTTACTGAGCTACAGACTCATTTGAATTTGTTCGTCGAGTTGTTCTTCATATGCGATCGCGGCGTCCAAATTCTCATCTGCACTTGAAAGAGTATCGTGTGTGCAATGTGAAGAGGAATTAAATGGTTCATGAGAGTTTACCTCATCCTCTTCTCCCGCCATGAGACACTTTTCAGTATCTTCTTTTTTTTTTTTTTTTTTTTTTTTTTTTTTTTTTTTTGACGAGGAACCCGCAGCCGCTACCTTTGGTGCGCACAACTTTTCAATATCTTCTTCATTTTCAAGCTCTAAGGCCATGAAGGCTGCTTCATCATCCGATGAATCCATGAAGGAGTCAACTTCATCTGAGTCGTCTGAGAGTTCACCAGCAATGTTTGCTTGTCTCTTCTTGATGAACTTCTCCCTTCGAGCTTTGCGTGCTTCTCGTTCAGCAGTGCTTAGCTCAGGACAATCATACTGATAATATCCTGGCTTTTTGCAGTTGTAGCAAGTGGTGACTCTTTCTTCCTTACTTTCACTGTCTTTTGACTGTGCTGAGTCATCCTGTTTCCTGCATTCAGAAATATGTGAGTCAGGAGTGCGCTTGGGTGTGTATTCATTCTTACCCTTAGAGTCTCTGACAACTCTTGAGAGCTTTATGCGCCTCTCTTTCTCCTTCTGGTATTTTACGGCAAGCAGTGCATATTTCTTGGCTAGATTGCCTTCTTGTATGTCAGTAAGTGAAGGTTCAGTCTTGCTAGACGCTGGAGCTGCTGAGCTGACTGATGCTTTGAATGCATGGTCGATTTTGGTGTCAGCTTCAGCTCGCTGCTTCCTTTGAGGTAAGCCAAACTCGAATTCCTCTGCTTTGAGTTCTGAAAAGATATGGTCAGGAGTAACAATATCTAAATCAGAATGATGTAGTAATGTAGCAAAAGGAGTCCAAGTGACATCCGGGCAGGTGCCCTCAAAATCTTGAGATTCATTTCTCGATTGGAGAATGTCTTTCCCACCGTTGATGGAGTTCATCGATTCGTGAATCCGACGTTGAGATCTTCAATGGTGTCATCGAGCATGAGCGACGCCTTTCCAGCTTTTGGAGTTCCAAGCAGCAAGTTTATTTGCTTTGATCTTCGAGTCCCCCGACTCGCAGCGCTAGAGCATCCCAGAGTTCCTTAGCGGACTTGCAGTCCTGAACTCTCCTGAGATAGGAATCATTCAGGGTGGTTAGTATGGCGTTTCTGGCGACACGATCTAAGTTGTGAAGCTTCTTCTCCTCTGGGATGAAGAGACTTCTGTCCTTGGGAATCTTCTTCCCGGTCACCATTTTACCTCCATCTGCTGGATCCTGGGTTACGATACTATCTATCATGGGAACGATGGGTCCATCCTCAAGAACCTCTGTCATGCTGTCGTGGAGAGAGGTCAGATGAGCTTCCATTCTGACTCGCCATACGCCGTAGTTCTCTACTGAGAACATGGGCACCATCCTTATTCCTGACATATCAGACATATTTGATAATGATATGAATGAAGAATGATATGCAGTGAAAACGTTTTCCGGATCCGTTCAAGTAGACCAGTTTCAGAATAAGAAGAGTTTTAGAGAACTCTTGCTCTGATACCAATTGTTGGTCCCGAGAGCACGTTCAGGTGTAGAGGGGGGGTGAATACACCTGAAAACCGATTTCTCAACTTAAACACGAACAGTCCTTTTTCAGGATAGTGTCGTGCTGAATAGGTTCAGTAGACCAGATAAGCTGTTCTGACTCGTGTTGGCAGAGTGACTGACTCTACTGAGATCTGCTAGCTGACTGAGAGTCAGAATTCAGTATCTTGCAGATAGAGTTCAGTGGTGCGGAATAGTGTAGGCCCAATTCAGTTGAGTTGGAAAAACGTTTTTAATAAAACAGTTTCAATAGATTAGTGCAATCAGTTAAGTTCAGTTGAATGATTTAAGAAGGCTTTTCAGTATGAACAGTTAAATCAATGCAACAGTGAAAAAGAAACATAACACACGACACAGAGATTTGTAAAGTGGTTCGGACACAAAAATCCTACGTCCACTGTCCCGAATGATCAGGAAGCTATTTATTATATTGAGGTAGTCTCAGTTGGTTTGTACGTTGGACAAACTCTGGTCTTGAGATTTATACTGAGCAAGTCTCAGTTTACAAGGTTGTTGGGTGATGATTCTGTCCTCAACATAGTCTTACTTGGTGGGAAATGATTCTATCTTCTATAGTGAACCATGCTCAGCAGCCTAGTGCTCTGAATGTTGAGAAGATTTGAAGATCCCAAAACCCTATCTGATTGGTGAACCATTCCGTTGTAATCGTTATTCTTGTCTCTCGAGGTTTCGCACTCGGCAGACACTCGCTTATGATCAAGGCGCTCGCAGATTATCCGCCTTAACACTGAAGTAGAAGACTCGATGATACTCGGACTCAACGAGAGCAAGATATCGAAAGAGTCGATGAACTGGACTCAAGAAGAGCGATTCGCCGAACTCGTAGCCGATCTTCGGCAGACTTTACTCAGCTATCTACCTACTAAATACGGGATTAGACTCAGCATCGGTAGACAGTCTTCTGAACTGTCAGATACTTTTGAAAGACAATCAGCATTGTCATATACGAGGAAGAGAGAAGTTAGCTTCAGTTTGCCTTGAAGTCTGTGCTGTCTTAACCACTCTATCCACCTCGACGAATGACAAGAACACACGTGTCTTCTCACCTGCTAAAAGCTGCAGTCAACCCTTTACCTAAAAAGGTGGGAAAGTACACTATTACCTACTTCAAAAGAGCCGTTTGCTACCAAAAGAGAGAGAAAGAAGAAGATCGTCTCCAACGGATCTTTTCCAATCTCTGCTCTATAAATAGAGGGACATTTCAAGAAGAGAGAATGCGCATGAGCTTAAACAACGAAAACATACACAAGCATTCAAACGAGCTAGAACCAAAAAACCCTAAGTCTTCCGCAAGAACTTGAAGATCTATCTCCGGCAAAAGACTACCTTCTTAGCTCATAGGGAACCAAGCTAAACTGTTAGAAGAGCCTCTAGTATCCAAATCGATGATACACGAACCTAAAGCTTATTTCAGCTGTCTTCGATCTAGAAGCTACATTCTCATTCCCTATCCCTCTAACCCTAAGCTCAACCGAATATACTTATAGCTTAGACGAATGAGTTCATATTTGAACCCAATCCTTATTGTAAAAGGACTCCTTCATAGTTGGAGAAGTTTGTCAAACACTTTAGTTTGATGCCTTTGTAAACCGGGACTTGCTCAAGTATAATCCCCAAGCCACGGCTTTGTCCCGTGCACAAGCCGACCGAGACTAACTCAAGCATAATAAATAGCCTCCCCGAACTTTCGGGATAGTGGACGTAGGATCGATTGATATCCAAACCACTTTAAAAATCGTGTCTTGTTATTGCTTTCTCGATTCATCGTTGCATTGATTTTACTTGTTCATACCGAAAATCTTCTTTAAAATCATACAACCGTCTCAAAGATACCGAACTCGTCTACTTGCCGAACCGAGACTTGCATAAAACGGTTTTCCACTCAACCGATTAGGGCCTACACCTTTCCGCACCGCCGAACTCTACCTGTTTGATACCGAACTCGACTCGCCCGCCCAGCGCATCTCGGCAGAGTCGACTCTTGGCCACACACGATTCGAGAATAGCTATTTGGTCTCGCTTGAATTATTTCAAGATCGACACTTTCCCCGAACAGGACTGCTCGTGTTCGAAGTTGAGAAAATCGGATTCGTGTGTATTCACCCCCCCTCTACACATGACCGTACACTCGGGACCAACAAAGGTTATCAAACTAAGTGTTTGAAAAACTCTCCAACTATGAAGGAGTTATTTACAATAAAGAATAGTTCAAAGATGAACTCCTTCGTCTAAGCTATGGATATATTCTATTGAGCTTAGGTTAGAGGGATAGGGAACAATGAAGTGGCTTCTAGAACGACGAACAGCTGAGTATGACTTTGGATTCGTGTATCGTCGTTTGGATACTAGAGGTCAGTATTTAACGGTTCACCTTGGTTCCCTAAGAGCTAGAATATAGTTCTTCGCCGGAGATGAATTCTTTGAACTTCTTGCGGAGAACTTAGGTTTTTCGAGTTTGCTCGTTTGAATGCTCTGTGTATGCGGTTTTTCTTTTTCTTTCGTTTCTCGCGTCGTCGTGAGCTTCAAATTTGATTTATCCCTCTATTTATAAAGAAGAGACTAGGAAAGATCCGTTGGAGACGATGATCCTTTGTCTCTCTCTTTTGGGTAGCTAACGGCTCTTTTGTAGCATTTGCAGAGTTTTTTCCCTCTTTTCCGGAAAGTTGTTGACTTGCAGCTTTAGTAGGTGTAGGACAGGTGTCTGCTTGTTATTGGTCGAGGTTCAGAAAGTGGTTGAGACAGAACGTACTTCAAGGAGATTTGAAGCCGACTTCTCTCTTCCTCGTACTTGACTATGCCTGATTGTCTTTGAAAGATCTCGACGGTTCGTACGATCGTTTAGCCGTTGCTAAGTCCGATCTTTGATTCAAGTAGTGAACTCCCCGCCGAGTCCCGCTTTTATCGAAGTTCAACTCCGAGTACAGTGAACTACTCCCCGCCGAGTTCGGGTCCCACTAACTCCTTTTAGTATACTGCTCCTGCTGAGTCCAGTATTTACTGAGTCTTCTACTTCGGTTGCTGAGGCGGTTAAGCAACTGAATGCCTGAACCAGAGCAGAGGGTCTACCGAGTCCGAAACCTCGTAGACAAAAACAAAGTTACAACTTAAAGGTTCACCGATCAAGATAGGGTTTTGGGATCTTCAAATCTTCAGACTAATTCAGAGCACGAGGCTACTGAGTATCGGTCAGTACAGAAGATAGAATCATTTCCCACTACATCTAATACTGCTGAGGATAGAATCATCACCCAACATAAACAATTAAATAAATCATTATATGCTATGTGTAAATTCCTAAATATTTTTGTTGAGCAAACATTTGAAAATGGTTGGTTTACAAAATTGGACAATCAAAATGTTGGGATTCTAAGTTTGGTTTTTCTTTATGCTGAAAAATTTATCAATATAATCTTCCCAGATAGTGCAAGTTAAAGATGTCCCCCTACATATGACTTGCAACATTATTAATTAGAAATATATTGATAGATTTTTTTTTAACAAAATCTAAAATTAATAATATTAAAATTAAAATTGATACTTTGTATCTTCAAGTTTGATATTGATTAGTCTTTTCTCTTGTCCATTAGGTGTAGGACGGATCTCCACATTGCCAACCTGTGCAACCGCTCCTATAATATATGCAAAGCATATGGTAGTTGATGATATATATATTCTCTCATGAACATTTTTAAACTATAAGTACAATCATATATTTATAACCTACCAAACGGTGTCACTTTGTTAATATTTTCTATTTTGTGAACCTCATCAAAGCTCTTTAATCAATTTTGTGTATCGTGAAATTTATTTTGCAAAGAGTTTAACACTCGGGCTTTTTCATTCATCAATATTCTATATGTACTTATTGTAACCTTGTGCGTCCTACTATAATGCACTACTTTGATGTTTTTACACCATATGTCCGACCCTCCTTAAGTTGTGGTTTGAATATGCGAACCGCATTTTTTGGTATTGTTGCTTCAATTATCTCTTCCCGAAACATTTAAATGAGCCAATTTAAAATATGAGTTCTTGGAATATTAAAATCTAAAACTGCTCAATTAACTGTACCTTGGAATCATGAAAAACACACTCCATACTAGATATATTTTTTTTGTTGAAAGAATGTATCTCATATTCTCGTATCATATGGAGTTTCATTGCAAATGATTCTTTGAATTCATCAAACTCTTCAATGAGAGACCAAATATTTGTGTTGCACTTTTTTTTCGTTCAAATTATGATAAGAGTTGTCAAAATTGTAGTAGAGTTTTTAGTAAATGTTTAATTGATTCCATATACAAGCAAGTTTAAATATGAATATAACATAAAAGTTGTTAAAAAAATATCTATTTCAATAATAAGAGATATTTGATATTTTATGGAAGACGAAAAATTGGAAGAAAACAATTTAATTGACATGATCTTCATTAATTAACGTGATTTATGAGAGACAAATTTAGAATAAATTATGAGAAAATTAAGTTTTTATTATTTTTTAAATTTATTTAATTAGTTATTTCAAATCAATTGAGGTATTTTGAGGTAGTATTTATGAGATTTTTCTTTTTAAGTAATTTAATCCAATGTTTTAATCTAGTTATGTAAATATATAAGCCTAATCAGCTATCTATTGTAATATGCCCTATATATAATAATATATAATATATAATATTATAATATTATAATATATATATATATATATATATATATATATATATATATATATATAATTAACGTAAAAATCAATTGAAAATCAATGATATTCTCTTATCACAATCAATTAACGTGATTGGTGGGAAAGAGAAAATTTATGAATAATTTATGAGAAATCCCATTTTATATATGGAGATTTTTCTCATAGTGTAATAATTACAATTAATGTATATTGATTTGATTGATTCCATATCCATGCAAGTTTAAATATAAATATAACATAAAAGTTGTTAAAGAATATCTATTTCAATGATAAGAAATATTGGTAGTTTATGGAAGGCGAAAAATTGGAGGAAATAAATTTAATTGACTTGATCTCCATTAAATGTTATTTTTTTGAAAGCATCCTAATTGAAATTCATTGGCATTAAAATCACACTATATTAACGTGATTTATGAGAGACAAATTTATAAGAAATTATGAGAAATTTAAGTTTTTATTATTGTTTAAATATATTTAATTGGTTATTTCAAATCAATTGAGGTATTTTGAGGTAGTATTTATGAGATTTTCTTTTGAAGTAATTTAATCCGATGTTTTAATATATATATATATATATATATATATAAATATATATATATATATATATATATATATATATATATATATATATATATATATATATAAGCCTAATCAACTATCAATTATAATATGCCCTATATATTATAATATATAATATTTCCTCCGTCCCATTGGAAGCGTCTTGTTTTCCATTTTGGGCGTCCCATTGGAAGCATCTTGTTTCTAAAAATGGCAAGAATATGTGGATAAGATTTAACTATCCAAAAGTCAAACAATATACACCACACATCATCATTTTCTTAACATCCATGCCCAAAAGAAACAAGACGCTTCTAATGGGACGGGGGAAGTATATAATATTATATAATATTTATAAAATTAACGTAAAATTAATTAATATAGAATTATCTATTGAATTGCATTGAAATGGCATGAATTGATATTTTCCTTTAAGGTATAGCTAAATGAAAAATTGATAAGAAATTCTCGGATCACCTATATAATATTATATAATATGTAATGTATATAGAATTAACGTAAAAATTAATTGAAACTCAATGATATTCTCTTATCACAATCAATTAACGCGATTGGTGGGAAAGGGAAAATTTTGGAATAATTTATGAGAATCACATTTTATATATGGAGATGTTTTTCTCATAACGTAATAATTAATTAGATTATAGAGAAATCCCATTTTATAGAGAAATTTTTTTTGGAAAAATTAATTAGTTTGAAATGTAATTAGATTTGAAATTGAATTTTAATGTAGATGTGTATCTATTGAAAATAAAAGAATAAAGCTTCCTCAATTTAATTTATTAAATCATAATAATATTTGCCCCTCAATTTAATGAAATTGAGACTGATTTAGAATTAAAATCATTTGGTTTTTATATATATAAGATATATAAGATGTGTATATTTGCTCTCTATTTTAAAGTTCAATGTCATTTTTGCACCTAAACAAACGTTAAGAGCAATTTTGCTTACATAGTAAAGTTTAAGGGCATATTTACACTTGATCCCTTGATTTTACTCCAAAACAAAAACAAAAGGTCGTGTGTTCACCATGTTAAAATCATTTATTTATGTTATTTAAAAAAAGTATAATTTGTTAGTCATTCGGTCCTATGACCGGATGGCCGTAAAGGATTGTGATGCCTTTTTAGAGGTCCAGTTAACCTATCGGCCGGATTGCCCCGAGCGGATGACTTTATCCCATGTAGTAGTAAAAACAATCGTATTGAATCTATTGATATTTGGACTTTTGCAAATTGTGGAGATATAAAGAGAAAATGAATGTTACAAATGCTTTTTATTACTCCCTCCGTCCCGTTAATACCGTCTCGATTTCTTTTCTGATTTGCACTAAGAAAATTGATTTAGTTGTATATTTTATGTGTTTTAATTATATTAAGAAACTAACACCAAGAATGGTTGGTGGGAATGAAAGAGAATTCATTCAAATTTTATTAATGCATAATTTAGGCAATTGATTTCTATTTTCGATTTTTTTTTTCATGTTATAATTAAAGAAACAATCTTAAGTTTCCAAAAAGCTTAAAAATCATAATTTTCCGAGTTCATGTAGAACATAATGGTATGAGAGGAAAACTTTTGGAGAGAGTGTGTATAAGAATGTGGGGTGGATAGTGAGTTATGAAAAGCCGATCTCATTTTTCATTAAAGAAAACATGACTATATTATTGGGACAATTCGAAAAGGAAAATAAAATAATATTAATGGGAACGAGGGAGTAATTATTATGAGAACTGGGCTTGGGATTTGTGCATTTAGTTATGGGCCTCAACATTTTTAAACAATTAGAGTATATTCTGCCAACAAGGGAGTGGTTTAAACTAATTAACCTTCTAAATGATAATTAAAAATAAACGCTTAGTGATTCAAAAAGCAATGTTACATAAACAATGGTAGGTTTTATTTAAGTTGAAATGTCAATAATACCTTATTAATACTGAACAAATTTTAGATAGTATAGAATTAAATTCCACAATTTAACATTACAGTGTAGTAGTTACTTGCTGGCATTGTATTATAAAGCGTTTCAGTACAAACAATAAAAAAAATAAAATAACAAGAAAGACTAGAGAGTGAAGATATGGAATACAATGAGAGTTTATAAACAATTTACTTTAATTTATGCTAAAAAATAAACTTGACATAAACCTTTTTTCACTAATTTTCATAAACATGAGATGTTAAAATTATTTAAAGTTTCGATTAATATTCATTCGTGATGACCTGTCGATTGATGGTTAGACGTTCTAATCTGACATGATTATGTGTTTCTTGTTAAGCAGCAATGACATGCACGTACTCCTTTCGTCTCAAAATTATTATCCATTATTCTTTTTTGGGTTGTTCTAAAATTTTTATCCTTTTTCATTTTTAGTAAATTATTACACATAATTTTTTTGTGGAACCTACAACTTTACACCACTCTACACACAATTAAAAACTCTCCTTAAAAACGTGTAAAAAGCAAAGTAGACAAAAATTTTGGGATGGAGAGAGTATTTATATAATGACTTTGGAATTTTCTCATAAAAATAAAATAAGGAGAGTTGAAAGTGAAAAATGTTTTACAACAAAAATCAGAAAAGAACAAGACGAGCTAATTAAATGTTGATTCGGGTATTTTGTGGGTAAGGTGTGCCTTGTCATTCTGGAGTAATTACATATATGTGTTGTCTCATTCTGCACCTCTACTTTCTCTACAAGGTAAAAAGAAACTCATACTTGAGATTTCGATATCATTAACGAGAATCGGTACAAAGGGATTACAAAAATAATATTGAATCCAGAATTACGAGTGAGGAGATGAAAACCTCAATTTCGGATGGGGGAGGGAAAATAAAATTCCAGGATTAATTAATTGAAATTATTTTTTTAGAGTTGGGGCAGCTCAACGAGTACTCATACCGTCATACGTCTCTTGTATCGGTCAATGATCAGAAAATGTTTTTATCTAGAGATGAAAGATAATGGTTTTTGAAATAGTAACGTTAAAACGTAAAACTATATCTTAATTAATACAAACACCTTTCTCTCCAATAAAAGGTAAAAAGTGGAGATCCGCGCTTAAGTAGCATGATAATATTCCACATGAACCAAACACCTTTCTCTGTCAGAGAGGAATTTAAGCTATACTTTATAAAATCCTAAATATTAAATATCGTTCGGACATATTCCGTCTTCTACTTTATAGCCACGCACCAACCACTAAAGGTTAAGAATCTTGGATCCACGCATAAACACACTAGTAATATAAAATCGCCATATTTTTTGCAATTCGTTACTCAATTTTTAAAGATTGTAACTACACCATATTTTAATCTACATATGTTGAGAGCGGAAAGAAATTCGTTGTTCAAATTTTAAATATTCAATTTATATCATAAATAAAATGATGGTACTTATTCATTTAACTCAAAATATTTAAAACAATAATTACCAATGGTTAATAAATTTCAACTAAAGTATTTTAATTATTAAATGAAAATATATGTCACCTGCATAAATTAGACATCAATAAAACAAGAAAAATTCGATAAGTGATCCACTAGCGTTGAAGGTATAGACGAGTTTTAGAAAAATATGGGAAAGATGAGACATGTCTAATCATGAGTTTGCAATCTTTAAAAGGTTTCATGTAAACTTAATTTAAATCAAATCTAATAATCTCTCCATCTTGTCTGAATTTTTATTTTTTTCATGGAGATTAAGAATAATTGTTGGGCACAAAGAAAAAGTGAGAATTTGAAGTAATTACTAAATAAGACAATGCAAAAAGAACAACCCTAAAAAAATACTCCCTCCGTTTCTTTATTAATGTCCACTATACTATTTTGGGCTGTTCCGTTATTAATGTTCACTTTCCTAAAATGACAAATTACTCACCATCCACCCATATGAGGTGGGCCCCTCATATTCTTATACATTTTCTCTCTCCAAAAGTTTCTCTCTTACACGATTCCGCTTCGAACATAGAAAATTTTGATTTTTAACTTTTTGAAAACTTTAGATTATTTCTTTAAATACAATATAAATTTTTTTAAAAAAAAATTAAATCAAATGCTTAAACTATGCCTTAATAACATTTAGATAAATTCACATTCATTCCCACCAACCATTCATCGAAAACCGTGTTAATTTATTAATACAATTAAAACTCATTAAATATATCTCCAAATAAAATTTCTTAATCTCCGTGCCCATTCCCAAGTGGACATCAATAACGAAACGGAGGGAGTACAAAATAAGTTAAACGGACAGTTCATTTTTATAGATAGAAATAGCAGGCCTGCAACACTACAATCATTGTACTTAGACTACCCCACGTCGCCACTGTCCCGCCACTAACATAATAAAATAAAAAATCAATCATAAATGGTATATGAAGTATTGAGTGCCTCAATACAACCTAAATTGAGCGGCAAGTTGAGTACTATTCATTAGGGTCAAACCATTCATATCATGACAAATGGCATGTATTAATTGGTTCTTAATATATTTGGTGTGAATAATTGTATTTGATAAAATTATTAAATAATTATTCATTAAAAAAATTACCAAAATTCGTATTTTTTTCCTCTATAAATAGAGCATAATATTGATAAGTTTTCATTCACGCTACTAAAAGTTTCTTTCATCCAAATTTTTAAAATCATAAATTTAAAATAAAATAATTTATATTATTTTTTTTTAAATTTAATAAAATATATTATATATATTACTTAGTAAAAAATATAAATTAGGTTGGATTAGGTTAGAAATGTAAATTGAAAGTGGAAAAATTGTGAATTGTGATGTAATAGAAGATAGAAATGAATATTTTATTTAGAAGGTGGGATGAAGATATTCTTAAAAAAATAATAATATTATATAAATCAATAGCAGTGAAACTTCTATAAGTAGTAATAATTGGACAAAAATTTGAATTTCAATGTGATGGTGTTCGAATTGAATTTTAGTTTTCCCTTGTTTTCGTGTGGATTGACATGACAAGACAAGTCTACAAATGTTTACAGTCACTTGATAAAGATCCATGATTTATAATTGAGAGATAATAAATTTATAATTTATACTAGATTTAAGAGGCAAAATTATGATTTTTAAAAATCATAAGTAAAATTTAGAATTTTGGAATACAGTGGTCTGCAGGAGCACCTTCATGATATGTTCACGACAACAGTTTCACCAAGTGTAGCATATTTTATTCATTTTAAATAAATAAAAAATAATTGTTGATAAATGATAATAAAACATTGGTATATGGTCAAGCAATTTTTCATAGTTTCCTCTCATCGATCTTAATTACATTTAAGTATAATAAATTAATTAGTTCTTGCACTTTTTAACCATTTTCTCAACTATAAAATGAGATTTCTCAACATCATTTTCCCCTTTCATTACTTTCAAGAATTCAAATTTTCTTTATTCGCTAAAACTTCTACTTTGATTTGTTTAATTTAAAAGTTGTTAAAAACCAAAATGACATTATGATTTATCTATTTACCATTTATATATATTACTCTTTTCAAAGAGTAAATACTTTAAATAAATTTTTTGAAATCAAATTATTATTATGGACATATGAATCGACCATATATATTTTTGTTTACATTTTCATTTAAGTTATAAGTGTGATTATTAAAACAATTTTATTTGCAAAAATGATGAGTGACGCATATTTAATTTTTTCTATAGTTATTTCAATAAGGAAAATAGACATACGAGATACTACATGCTTAAAGTTATGGACGAAACTTATGGTTCTCAAGAAAATGGGCCTACAATCATTATTGTTTAATGTCGTTATTGGCAGAGTCTACGGATTTTCAAGGAAATATGATGACGAGCCACTATAAAGGAATGTGCAGGAAAGAATTTTGATCGTGAAAGAAAATAAAAGTGATTGATATGCTTTCAAAGAAAATGGATACTAATATGAATATGAATGTTATTTTATTTATTTATTATTTTATTTGAAATTAAAAAGGAAGTTGGGTGTTTTATGATGGATTCATAATTCTACATATAATTAATAATTTTTCTTAAAAATCATGCTAAAAAGAAAGTGAACAGGTTTTATGAGACGAAGAGAGTAATAATATCAAATTATTACGCATTCTCATGTACATGTTGATAACGATCATTTAATGTGCATAATGATAGTTAAAATTTTGAACTCACTAAAAGTAAAGAATATTCCTTTTAGATGACATTTAGAGGAACCACTATAGTCTGTCTAATAAAGTATTGATACCAAACATTTTAGTTAGTATATGAACCATTGATAAAATCTATTTACATTCAACATAAGATTGATTGTATTAAGTCTTAGGAATGAAATGAATTAATTTGTTCATGTGTTACATTTTGGGGTGAGAAGACAACTGTTCATCCCAGCATGAAAGAAACTATAAATTTGCCTTCTTGACTAATGTACTTGTTTCAATGAAATAACATAAATGAGAGAGCTTATATTGAGATCTTATATACAATTGACTCGACTAAAAGATATTTGTAAAATTTAAAATCTTTTACTTTAACTAAAAACTCTATCAATAAACAGTATTGACCCCCTAATAAATTCGTCATCTCAAAATTTCACCTGTCTCTCTTAAGCATGAATCTGTCCATATCATTAAATGGCCACCAAAGTGCCATTCTACCAACTTTTCCAAGCTAAAAGTTGGGCATGCTAGCTATGTTATTGGATGTCCTCGAGGATTGAAGGGACAACTTGGCTATATACTATTGATTTTGCTCAACAGCTAATCACATAAATTTCCTAATATAACTATTATATTCCCAATGCCCAATTTCATACACTATTCCAGTCATATAAAAAGTCCCAAATAAAAAATATGACCGATAACATGATAGTGCACATGCAATATATATATAATTATTATCATATGATCGTATAATCAAATTGATTACCCACTGACAAACATACGATCATTTCCTATTAAAGTTCCATGATTTATTTATTGATCGGCCCAATGAATTTTTCCAGCATCACGTCACAAAGCGACAATCCACAACCTATGCCTTTCAATTCTTTTTCCTTATTTTAGCAAACATTTAGTGGTGGGATGATTAGGCCATAAAACCCACAATACTTACTTTCTTGTTAATCTACATTTGGGAGTTACGTAGATGTTTCTGTTTGAATTTTTAATACTACCCTTTCAGAATGGTTTCCACTAATAAAGTAAGGACCGCTTGATTTGGGTAATCATAGAAAGGGAATGTAAGCTCATAAGTCATAATTCGTGTGTACGTGTTTTGTTGAGCTTTTGAATCATTCAATTTCTTCTATTTGAGGTTTTGGTTCCTCTACTTTCACTCCTTTTTATTCACCTCTTTTTTATTCGCCATTCCGATAGAGATGGAAAAAGAAATTAAATATTTTATTCGATTTAGTATTTGTATTCCTATTCAGGATCTCAATATTCTTATCTGAATACAAATACTCGATTGGATTAATATTTAAATAGGAGCACAAAATTATGATATATTTGATATTCACAAATATTCAATTCGATTAAATTTATAATTTAATTAATTATTTATTAGGATGGTAAATTTATATATATATATGAAATTAGTAAATATATTTTTAATTGTAATAATATATTATTGCGTAAAGATATATTTATTAGGTTTACAAAAAGATCTAGAAAACAAATAGAAACAAACATACGCTTACTTGATGGAAGATTCAAGAATCAAGATGGGTGCTAGTTGAATTTGATAATTAATTTTGTTTTATTTACATATTTGATAATTATTGCTTATCTTATACTTCCTCCACCCATAATTCTTGTCACATTTTCCTTTTTTAAATATCCCATAATTTTTGTTCCATTTTCTAAAATAGCAAATTATTACACATTTTAATTATTAGTAGGTCTCACATCTCTACACACAATCAATAACTCTCCTAAATTACTGTGCCAAAAAAAGGGAAAAGAATTATGGGATGGAGGAAGTACAAACTTTTCGAGATAATTTGAATGAGGGTGGTTTGCTATGAACTTCGGTATACCAAAATGTCAAGGTATACCGAAAAATGACGGTATACCTATTATAAAATATTTTTAAAATGATATATGTGGTATTAAGTTTGATATGCGCTATATACCGACTCGGTATATATCGATATTGTTCGGTTATGATAAGGTTTAGCGAAATTTCGACATACAACTGTATACCGGGGTGTCTTCAAATTCATGCCAAAATTTACAATATATTAAAAAAAATAGGTATTTTGGTATTTTTTCGATAGATACGTACAATATACCGATTTTTCGATATATTTACCACCTAATTTGCATTGAAACAGTTGAATTATCAACTAAATTGAATATCTAGTATTGAGTATTTATTAGATAAATGTAACGTTAAAATACTTTTTAATATATTATTTAGAATATTATCTTATAGATTTTTTCCGTGAAAGTTCGAGTCATATAGTTTAAAACCAACTCGAATAGTATTGAAAACAAATATTTGAATCGGATACTTTAAGACATCGCATACTAAAAACCGAAATGAATAGTCCATCTACCTATCTCGCATACTTGATCAATCATTTTCTCTCGCATACTTGATCAATTGTTTTCACTCATTTATCTCTTCTATTTTATCATCTACATGTCTCTCATATTTTATCATCTACTCTCTTAATTTCTATGCCGAAAAAAATGAGACAAAAATAGCGGGACGGAGGTAGTAGTCTGAGACCAACTCAAGTAGTATCGAAACTAATAGAACATTCAATATGAAAGACTTTTTATATGATACTATAGAATAAATATTGTAATACACTATTTAGATTCATGTTATATTTAATATGAAATACTTTTTATATGATACTTATATGATATTCCCTCTATCTCATAGATTTAGTTCAGTATTCTTTATTGGGTTATCCTATTAAAATAATCCAATTTTCTTTTTTGACAATTTATTACACATTTTTTTGAGGGACCCACAACTTTAAACAACTCTACACACATCAATTATTCTCCTTAAAAATCGCGCCCAAAAGAAAGTGGACCATATCTTTGGGCCGGCGGGAATAATAATTATCCTTCTTGAACCAAACAATCAGAAATTGAAGAATCAATTCATTTTCCACTCAAACAAAATACAAGATCGATAGTCAATTCCTTTTTTATTCTTTACCATTTTCCTTCTCGAACCAAACGGCGTAAAGAATGTATATGCGTGATTGTGACCATAGAACGAATACAAGGGTTAGATCTTGTAACGGTAAAACATTTATATGTTTTGATTTCTCTTTATGCATCGTGGAATATTTTGGTATCTGCATCTATCTCAGTAAAGGTTAGGTAGTGTTTGGAACAATTTAAATAAGCTGTTTCTGGACTTTTTCACTGCAGAAGCACTTTTTTAATGTTTAGAATGTAGGCTTCTGCTTTTTTTGAGTTTAAAATAAGCCAGAATAAACAAAAACTCATAATCTGGTCAATTGTGCTTTTTAAAAGCAGAATTAAAAAAAAACTAAAAAGTAACTTATGATAGTGTTTGGAATATTGTTTTTTCTAAAACTAAGTTACTTTTTTCTAATATTGTAAACACTAACAACTTCTGCTTAAAAACAACTTTAAGCATAAATAATTAAAACTATTCATAAAAATTATTCCAAACACTAGGAGAGACCTATTAGTCGTGATATTAGTTCAAATAATTACCACTCCTACGGTTCCACTTACTATAAAAATAATAGGCACGAGCATCAAGTGATTGTTAAATTTGCAAAAGATCAGATTTAATTTTATTAAAGTGCCACGTGATATGTCATTGTTAATGATTTGGTTAAGACTTCAGAAATCACATATCAAATTCCAACAAAATAACACTAGAAAGAAAAATCACAAAGCTTTTGCCAAATAATAGGACTGAAAAAATTAGAGGATCCTATGTTGTCCCCAACAAAACCCCTTCCTATAGTATTCCCTATAAAATTATGTCGTATTTTGGGTAAATTTAATTGATTGTTTAAAAACAAAAATATATATAGAGAAATAAAATAAAGAACCAATCAAAAGTACCCAAAATAACGTAGTTTTTTTTACAATATAAGGACAAAGATTTCGGGAATAGATGATTCGATCCCCAAAATGATTTATGCCCAAGTATCTTTCTGTATATATGTAGATCTTAGTGATGAAATAATTGCTTGGATAAATATATACTCTCCATCCCATTAAAAGTATCTCTTTTTTTAAGCATATTTATTAAAAATATAATATTTTATAGTGTAAATTATTTAATGTTTTGACTTTTTAATTTTAATTCACATATTCTTTGTATTTTTTTAAATGAGAAATGAGATGCTTTTAATAAAACAAAATAGTAGTATTTCTTTAGTTAATAGACTTACAGAATAAATTGATTAAAAACTATTTACCTAATTATCATTTTTCTAAATTTAATTTCCCTTGTCAAGAAAAAAGCTGCTCCGTAATTTATCTTCACGTCGTCACGTGATCAATATAACATTCCCTGATCGATTCACGTCGGGAAAATTGGTAATTTTATATTTGTATCTCTCTAAATAAAGAGAGATGAGTCAGAGAGAGAGAGAGAGGGTTTTAGTGTGTTGGATCTTCAGATTTTCCTTCTCCCCCTCTCATATGTCACTGTCTTCGCTTGATGGAAACTGATAATAAAACCATGTCTATTTAGCAGATTGATTTGCTCTCTCTTTCTATTTCTATACGAAAATAACAAAGAGACAAGTTTCAATTTCTCAGTCACAAAATTTGATTCAGTTCTAATTCTTTCTCAAGAGGGTGAAAAACACAGGGGAGAAGAAAGAGAGGGAGAAAAATGGTGGTCGAACAATTTTTCCGCAGTGTATCGAGTAAGTCTCCTTATATCTCTCTCAACCTTCATACATTACATGCATGCACACGCACAATGAGGATGATATGTCTCATTTATTCATGAAAAATATGATTTATACATGAAACTGGGCAGAATATATTCGGATGAAAATTGCAATATTTTAGGAACTAACGAGATGGACTCTCAGTTTTTTGCTTGTAAGTTGTTTGCATGGGTTTTTATCTACATTTGTTTGCTATTTCATCTTCATATTATCAGTCTATGAGGAACAAATTTGCAGAAACTTAAATTCTTTTTTGAAGATTGTTTGTATGCTAAACTTTAAGCTTTTAAGAAAATTATTAACTCCTAGTAAAGTATGAAACAATGCCAGATGTGACATCTATTAAAAAAATCTAGGACAGATTAGGACTAAATCCTAATTTCAGCTAATCATATCAATGATGTGAATTTGTTGCCTAGTTCTTGGGAGTTTTCTTTGAGAAGAATATTTAAAAAAAGCATTGCCTTGATCATAAGGAAAAAGGACGTTCGAAACTAAATGACAGTAAATGAAAATCCTATGTTATGTCTATTGTATGTTTCAATTGTGATAATGACGTATGCATCTTACCAAGATGCAGACACGTGTAGTAATTTTTGAATGGCTCTTGTTCGTCCCTCATTCACACTCACACAGTGACTAGGCATGAATTTTTTTCTAGTCTTGGATGTGTGTTAAATCAGCCTCCTCAAGATGTTGGAATATAAAGTAAAAAAAAAAAGTTGATGGACTGCTCTGATTACCTCATTAAAATCCAAGAAGTAAAACAGGAACTTGGAGGCATCCTACTTAATTTAAGCAAGAAAGAGAAAGAGACAGAGATAGAAAACAATAGAAAGTACATATGCCGACTAATTGAAAAAAAAAAAAAAAAAAGACAAGCAAAGATTGTATTTTTGACTTAAAAGTAATTGTTTTGGCTTTTTGCTTGGATCCGTCATGATTTTCTGTGTCTTTTTTTTACAATTTTTTAATCAAATGGTGCAGTGTTAACTTGTGAAATTATGTTGTCTAATGCAGTATTCTGTAGTTTTTATGGATAGGTAATTTTGTTTGTTAGAAGTCTGTTTCAACTTCTGTCTAAATGGCTAATGCTTGAAGGGGAATGAACTTTGAGGATGATCATAATATTCTAACATTCAAAACATTTAGTAATGCCATCATATTAATAATAATTAGAGCAGTTGATACAAGGATTTTTTTCTCAAATCAATTGAATAGTTATTAAGTACATGGAAGATTTTGATCCATGAATGACCTCTTTTTTGTTCACGATGTTCGACAGATTTAAGGTTTCTTGAAGTTGAATTAGCATGGCCAGAAATGATCTCCCCCTGCCTCTGGGAAGATGCCAGTATAATCCTGCAGCTCGGGTTCCTGGCAATTGTGTTGCTCTTCTACATAAGAAACAATCTAGATTATTTCAGCAAAGGAAGAAACAAGATAAGAGAAGAAGACAACTACCCAACAGATGGAAAATATGGCCTATCCTACAAACTAAGCTTCATATGTTCCATCTTGGTGCTCAGCACTCAAGTTGTCACGTTGTCGACAATGCAGCAAGAAACTGGAAGCCGTTGCTTGTCAAAAGTCTCAGTTCTTTCATCAAGGATAATGCAGGTTATATCATGGACAATCACATTAATAGTACTGCATAGAATAAGAAACATCAAGTGTCTTAAATTCCCAAGGATCTTGAGATTCTGGTGGTCATCGAGCTTTCTGTTGTCACTTGCTCGTACGATGATCGATGCTCATTGGACAATAACACGCCACGATCAACTCGGGGTGCAAGAATACGATGATATAGTTAACCTTGTAGCTTCTATCTCTCTGCTTATTCTATCAATCCGAGGAAAGACCGGAGCAACTCTTAGCGCTACAGATGACATTACCGAGCCCCTTCTGAATGGGAAAACAGACAAGTCTTCAGAAGTGAGGAGAGACAATCCTTATGGAAAAGCAACCCTCATCCAGCTTGTCACCTTCTCTTGGCTCAATCCGTTGTTCGAGTTTGGATTCAAGAAGCCGCTTGATCAGGATGAAGTCCCTGATGTTGATATCAAGGACTCTGCGGCTTATCTATCGAAAGAGTTCGACGAATGCCTCAAGCACTTGAAGGAAAGAGATGGGACCGATATACCGTCTATCTACAAGGCAATGTACGTATTTGCAAGGAAGAAAGCAGCTATTAATGCACTCTTTGCGGTCACAAGTGCAGCGTCGTCTTATGTGGGACCTTATCTTATCAGTTACTTTGTAGAGTTTCTTAATGAGAAGAAATTTAGGGGTCTAGAAAGTGGTTACCTTCTTGCATTAGGGCTTCCTTGGAGCGAAGCTCGTGGAGACAATAACACAGAGGCAGTGGATCTTTGGAGCCCGTCAGCTTGGCCTTCGTCTGAGAGCCGCTTTGATCTCTCAGATTTACCAGAAGGGCCTTATCTTGTCGAGCCAATCGCGCCAGAACCGAACAAGTGGAGAGATCATTAATATTATGAGCGTTGATGTGCAAAGAATCACAGACTTCATATGGTACTTGAACACAGTATGGATGTTGCCAGTACAGATCTCCTTAGCAATCTATATTCTTCACTTGAATCTTGGAATGGGAGCTTTAGTGGCTTTCGCTGCAACTATGGTTGTGATGGCTGGCAACATCCCTTTAACAAGAATACAAAAAAGATACCAAACCAAGATTATGGAAGCTAAGGACGACCGGATGAAATCCACGTCAGAAGTTCTGAGAAACATGAAGACACTGAAACTGCAAGCATGGGACAGTCATTATCTTCAAAAGCTAGTAGACTTAAGAAAGACTGAGCATAACTGGCTGTGGAAGTCTCTCAGATTGTCGGCATTAACCGCGTTCATCTTCTGGGGTTCGCCTACTTTCATCTCAGTCATCACTTTTGGTGGATGTGTTTTGATGGGAATTCCTCTCACGGCTGGGAGAGTTTTATCGGCTTTGGCTACATTCAGAATGCTTCAAGATCCCATTTTCAATCTACCGGACTTGCTTAATGTGATTGCACAAGGAAAAGTTTCTGTAGATAGAATTTCTTCATACCTGCAAGAAGATGAGATCAAGAAAGATGCAGTTGAGTTTGTTTCAAACAGTGAGACTGATCTTCATGTGGAGATTGATGGTGGGAAGTTCAGCTGGGATACAGAACAAGGAGGAGATCCAAATCCAACCCTTGATCATATACAGTTGAAGGTGAAAAAGGGAATGAAGGTGGCGGTATGTGGTACGGTTGGATCCGGGAAGTCGAGTCTACTTGCATGCATACTCGGTGAGATGAACAAGCTGTCTGGGACAGTTAAGGTCAGTGGTGAGAAGGCCTATGTTTCTCAATCAGCATGGATATTAACCGGGAATATCCGAGATAATATACTCTTCGGAAAGGCGTATGATAGTGAGAAGTATGAGAGGACAATTGAAGCTTGTGCTCTAACAAAGGATTTCGAGTTGTTTGCTGCTGGAGACTTGACAGAAATAGGTGAGAGAGGCATAAATATGAGCGGCGGACAGAAGCAGAGAATACAAATTGCGCGCGCTGTTTACCAAGATGCTGAGATATATCTTCTTGATGATCCTTTCAGTGCTGTGGATGCCCACACAGGATCACAACTCTTTAAGGTTTGTTCTTGAAACAATCACATTGACTCAAGAGATAATTTATACTTTAGTATATATATATATATATCTTCTATAATGGGATTAAATTGAATTGCCACTTTACTTTTCAGGACTGTCTGATGGGAATGCTCAAGGACAAAACTATACTTTATGTTACTCACCAAGTAGAGTTTCTTCCTGCAGCTGACCTCATTCTGGTAAGTGATCTAAAATCAAGAACTATGGTGGTAGTTATATAAGTAAGCCTAAATTTAGTACATGCAAGATATCAGTTTTGAGTTAAATTATGTTGAATGATAGGTGATGCAAAACGGGAAAATTGCACAAGCTGGGACGTTTGATGAACTACTAAAACAAAATATTGGTTTTGAAGTATTAGTCGGCGCTCACAGCCAAGCTCTAGAATCAGTTATGAATGTTGAACACTCCAGTAGAACATCAGAGTTTGCAGCTGTGGAAAATGAGGTAGATGCAGATGCCAGCACGAATCAAGAATTTCCTCATACTAAGCAGGACTCAGAGCATAACCTAAGCGTTGAGATAACAGAGAAAGAAGGAAGGCTGGTGCAGGATGAAGAAAGAGAGAAAGGAAGTATAGGGAGAGAAGTATACATGGCTTACTTGACTACTTTCAAAGGCGGCGCTTTAGTTCCAATTATTCTTCTCGCGCAGACATCATTCCAAGTGTTGCAGGTACTCAGCAACTACTGGATGGCTTGGGCTTGTCCAGCAGCGGACGAGGAGCAAGTTGCCGGGATGGACTTCATACTGATTGTATACACTTGTCTTGCTGTTGGCAGTGCTCTTTGTGTGCTACTCCGTTCTTCTTTAGTGGCCATATCAGGTCTCCTCACATCAGAGAAGCTCTTCAGCAATATGCTGAATAGCGTGCTCCGTGCTCCAATGGCGTTCTTCGACTCCACTCCTACCGGGAGAATCCTAAACCGGGTGAGTAGATCAAAATGTAAGCCATTTAATAAAATAAACCGAAAACTTCTTCTGATCATGTCGTGTGAAAATACCTTGCAGGCATCCACGGATCAAAGCGTGTTAGACTTGGAAATGGCTAACAAGTTAGGTTGGTGTGCATTCTCAATCATTCAGCTGCTCGGGACTATTGCCGTAATGTCACAAGTTGCATGGGAAGTGTTCGTCATCTTCATTCCGGTAACAGCTATCTGCATCTGGTACCAGGTATACACTACCATACAAAAAACTCGCTTTCCTTAATGTAGTAAGCAAAAACTTTGTCTGAAACTAGTGGTTTTTTTCAGCAATACTACATACCGACAGCAAGAGAACTAGCGCGTCTAGCGGGCATTCAAAGATCTCCAATCCTCCATCATTTTTCTGAGTCACTCACGGGAGCAGCAACCATCCGCGCTTTTGACCAGCAGGAGCGCTTCAATGATGCTAACCTCTGCCTCATAGACGGCCACTCAAGGCCGTGGTTTCATAATGTATCGGCTATGGAATGGCTCTCTTTCAGACTGAACCAGCTGGCTAACTTCGTATTCGCCTTCTCACTAGTCTTGCTAGTTACTCTCCCTGAAGGGATCATAAATCCAAGTAAGGCAAACTCATAAATCAAGATTTGAGGTCAGGTAGAAAACTAAAAGTAAACTAAGTGAATAACCGTTGGCTTTTGTTATGTAGGCATTGCTGGGCTAGCAGTCACTTATGGCATAAACTTGAATGTCCAGCAAGCTTCAGTCATATGGAATATATGCAATGCAGAGAACAAGATGATATCAGTTGAGAGAATTCTTCAGTACTCAAATTTAGCTAGTGAAGCTCCACTTGTTGTAGAAGACAGTAGGCCTCCATCAAACTGGCCAGATATTGGGACTATTTGTTTCTCCAACTTGCAGGTAAGTAACTTGGAATTTATTTACACAATTCTACGAAAATTGTTTATGAGTTGATGCAATGATATTTGTTGTCAGATACGGTATGCTGAGCATCTCCCATCTGTGTTGAAAAACATTACCTGCACTTTCCCAGGGAGGAAGAAAGTTGGAGTTGTGGGCAGGACGGGGAGTGGTAAATCGACGCTCATCCAAGCCATCTTTCGTATTGTGGAAGCAAGAGAAGGCAGCATTGTTATTGATGATGTGGATGTATCGAAGATAGGCCTTCATGATCTTAGATCAAGGCTTAGTATCATTCCACAGGATCCAACCATGTTCGAGGGGACTGTTCGAGGCAATCTCGACCCGTTGGAGAAACATTCTGATACTGAAATATGGGAGGTACAAATCCACAAGATCAAACTTTTCTTATTTAAGGCCAAGAATCCTTTCTTATATATGTTTGTGTGCAGGCGTTGGACAAATGCCAACTTGGAGATTTAGTGCGTCAGAAGGCAGACAAGCTAGAAACCACAGGTTAGTTGTCCAAATATTTTATCTAGTTTCAAGTTGTTTACCTGAAAAAGAGGTGCATGGTATTGACAGTGGTTGAGAATGGAGAGAATTGGAGCGCGGGGCAGAGGCAGCTGTTCTGTCTGGGAAGAGCCCTGCTGAAGAAAAGCAGCATTCTGGTTCTGGACGAGGCGACTGCGTCGGTAGACTCGGCGACTGATGGAGTGATACAGAAAGTGATTAGTCGAGAATTCAAGGAGCGGACAGTAGTGACAATAGCTCACAGAATCCACACAGTAATAGACAGTGATTTGGTGTTGGTGCTGAGTGATGGTAAGCAAGTCTCTCTCTACTTGAAAGCTTTTGTTTTGTGTATGAATGTGTGTAGTAATTAAAGCAAGTGGATTTGCAGGAAGAATAGCAGAGTATGACACACCAAGTAGGCTACTGGAGAGAGAGAATTCATTCTTCTCCAAATTGATCAAGGAGTACTCAATGAGATCTCAGAGCTTCAACGCCACACACAAGTTGCAACATTAATTAATAGCCTAACACTTTTCCAAAGGTGTAATATGTTGGATAAGATCAATAAAACAGATCAACAACTTCTGTGCGCAGTCAAAACTATAATTTAATCTATTCAACCTATATTGTTAATTTGTTATTGCAGCCTCCATAATTCCCCGGAAATATCTGGTATGCTCGGTTATTTTTTTCGTAAGCTGATGTATCATGTTCTGGGTTCCACTCCATGCTCAAGGTTCAGAAAATATCTATTTTCGTCATTTAATGTGTCTATCCGATTCTGGTTATCTAATATGCCAGTGTCCAATTTTGGTACAATAACTTTATAAAGTTTTCGATTTTAATTCGCCAATGTGACATTGACCGATTTTGGTCCTATAATTTTATTATACGTTAGATTTTGGTCCTATAACTTTATAAAGTAGCCTATTTTTGTCCTCCGGTTGGAATTGTCAAACATAAAAAAGGCGCGTGAATTTCACACTTCGTCGAGTGAGTAAAATAAGACATTTTTGTAAAGTTTCATGACAAAAAAAGGAGTATTTTTATTACTAAAATCAGTTCAATTTTGGTTCTACAATGTAGTTTCCAACTCTTTTTGGGTCTTGTAATTTTAAAAGTTTGTTTGTTGTCCCAAAACTTTATAAAATGTCTTATTTTAATCATGCAGCGAAGAGTATAATTCATGTGTCTTTCTATTTGACAGTTTTTGTCAGAGAACTGAAATTGTACACTTTATAAAGTTATATGACCAAAATTAGACACATTATAACATTGTAGGACAAGAATCGAGCACTGCTACATTAGAGGACCAAAATCGAACACTATATAAAGTGATAGGATCAAAACAGACACTACCATATTAGAGGACCAAAATCGGACAAAAGCCACATTAAAGCACCAAAATTAATATTTTCTCACTCAATGTTAAGAGTTTTAATATTGCATGAACAAATTTTAATCATTGCACAGGTCACCAAAAGTATCAAAGTCGATGTACAAATCCACATATTCTTCCTATATTTATTTTTAGGTTAACAACCCTAAAAAACCATATCATTTTAAAAATTCACCACTTTGTTCATGTAGAATCTTCAAACTTCCATTTCAGTTTCAACAAATTAAAAGGTCATGTATTACCCAAGCATTTTGAAAATCATGTTCAAAACCAAAGTCCGTGATTTTTCGAGTATTTTACAGACTACATAGCCAAACATGAAATGATATTTATTAAAAGAAATCCAGCCAAGGTAGAGAGTAGTATGGATATCATAGTTGGGAGGAAAAAATAAGCTAGCTGAGCCGACTATGATACACATCCTCAAAAACAAAACAAGGAAAGTTGTTGGTTCGAAGGAGCAAGTAGAGTTGGCAGGTTCAAGAAGTGACTCCGCGTGGAATAAGCGCTGCAGCTACCATTCTGCCCTCTTCATTCAATATATTGTATGTAGAAGCTGCATTTCTCTACAAATACAACCACAACCAACAAGGATTAACTACAAAAAGTTAAAACATATTCAATCATGGGCAAGGTCCAAAGGAAAGTGAAGAAAAATATATCAGACTATCTTTATAGATGAAAGTGATATAGACTTGAGTTTATGGATGCAGTCAGCGAAGTCAGGTATCTGGCTCAACTACTGGAAAAAACAACAATCGAGCCAAAATGGCGTGCAACGAAAAATTATAAACAGAATTTATCAAGCAAAATGCATGTCATGTGAGGAGAATTTAGAGACTTACAGAGTCAACTGCTTCTATTTTCATGCCAGTTGAACGAATGAAACTACGAAGTTCCGGATTTACTGGTTGAATATACTTCCCACAACCGATAATCAAAATTTCTGAGATCAACAGAGGCCTGGTTCAGCTACATATAATGTGAAGTGCTATGTGAGATGTTACACTACATGCATGATATGACTTTGATGACAAGAATGGAATATAAACAAAAAACAAAAATAGAAGGCGAATGCTCCCCAAGATTCTACAATGACTTTCAAGTTCATAATTGACGAGCCAATGTCAATTTACAAATTTTCGGGAACATTGAGTCAATTATAGCCTAACCACGATATTTTGCATAGCATACAGAGGCTAAATCTCTTCATTAGCATTTTGGTAAACTCACTTGGGGTGAACTGCCATATTGTTTCTAGAATGGTAGAACAATCAAAATGACAATCCAGGGATCAGATACGCAATTTATTGATCTTCATACAATTCAATAGCTCAGTACAAGTCATTTCCAAATAATAGAAAAGAGTAAAACAACTTAGTATACTCCCACTCTCACTTCTATCTCTATATAAGAGAGATTAGGGCCCTTAAAATCAGAGGCAGTTTCCACTATCAATCAAATTAAAAAAAGTAGGCTGTTTGTACTTCAGAAAAATATAATTAGAATTCTTACCTGGAATGGGCCGTACAATCTTAAAAATAGACAAGCTGCCAAAAATGAAAGATGAAATCAAAATAACATAAAAGTTGATATTCAAATGGTTCTAGAAAGTAATAACTTGAAACCATTAGCATGAACAAGCTCCATAAAATTCTCTACTTGATGCATTGGCTACAGAAGCTTCAATAGCATAAACTAGCTTATTGATTTCAAACTTGAAAAAGATTCAACTCTCACCAGTCACCCACAGAAGAGAGCCAAAAATACGAACTTCCTTATTATCCTTGCCAAAATAGTCTAAAAATCTATATTGAAGTTTGAAGATGTAAAAATTAATCAGGTAAGGGTTTGGGCATCGTTTAAATGTTATTGTTCACTTCAGGCCATCGATGGAGTTAACCGCCAATAAATTACATGAAGATATGTTGCATAAGCATCAAACTTTCGATTCTCAAGGTGGTAACTGAGAAAGTACAGTTTCCACGGAATAATTTTGGTTCTGTCAATAGAAAATTTGGAAATGGAGAAGTAAAAGCATTTCAAACTTGTCCTTACTCAATTATTATCAAGAAGCATACACAATATTTCTGGATAACTGGTTAATTTCTAGTCTTAGAGAATCTAAAACATCAGATTAAAGTCAAGAAGTGTCCCACCTTCAGAGAAAAACTATCAATACATGAAGGCAAATGATAGTTGCAGTTATTTTTCATCACCTCCACAAAAAATACAAATGAAAAAGTTGCAAGTCCTCTCCTAATTAGGGTCTAAGTGAAACCATACAAGCCTAATAGAGTATCCTCTCAAACCACAATTCTCATAAAGATACCAACTCAAAGTTCAAGGATAACAAGCAGAAAAGACATTACCAAAGATTTGACAATGAGCTTTTTATTTCTTTACAAACAGAAGAAATCAGTACGACTATGACTCAGATGATGTCTCTTATTCAAGTACCTTTCGGCAGTGATATCCGAGAACTTTTTGGGCGTCCAAGACATCAGCAAATTTCCTACGCAAAGTATGCTACCTTCATACTTAACTCCATTTACTTCAAATCCTGTGTCATCCAACCTGTCAAATGAAGAGAAAAAAGTTGGACTGTTGAATTCTGGAAACATTTAAAAGCAGGTTCAAAAGATTTAATCCTCATACAAACTTCCTAAAAATGCACATGGAAATAAGATTAATGTATGTATACACTACGGAGTTCCTAGTATAAAAAATTATAGGTCAAAGTACAATATCCATTGAACACAAAAAATTAACTATAAATGCACCCAGTGCAACTTAAATATCTATCCTCTGGAAAAGTGGCCTAAAAGTAAAAACCAACGGATACATATAGATTATTTTGCCAAATCTTATGAAATGTTCACCTGTTCATTTCATCCACGTCGGAAGAGCCAAAGAGGTATAAACATAGAAGTCCAACAGATGTGAAGTCATAAATTTATTGTATAAGTGAACTAAACATGGAAAAACTGAATTTTGTGACATCATGAAAAAGCAAAGGGACAAGCTTTTCCGCCTCTAAACTTCTTTTTTTTGCTTATTTTTTTCACGGCCGTATCAGCATGAAAGGGTTTAATATGAGTTGAAGTGTTGAACTGTATTCCTAATAAATGGATAGATGTCGTGCACAAAGTAGCAAGCAATTCAATGCACTGCAAATGCAACCTCTACATATTCACAATTTCACATAAAGAATATACAAGTAATGAGTGTACACTCACACACGGGTATTTATCAAGAACAAAGCTCATTGCCATGCTAATAAAAATAAAATAGAAATGACTATGGATACTCCTTTTCCAACTCCCAAAAATGAAGTTCTTCCTTCAGATTTCTAGGGTTTGATCTCCAAACACTGAAATTGTCGTGCACACAATACCAATTACAGCTAGATTCTTTAATTACAAAACAACGAAATCAAACGGCAATAAGCAAAAAAAGCAACGATTAATAACAAAATAAAGAGAACTGGTAAAAGAAGAGTTAAATACCCTTCGAAACGCAGCTGGTCTTCGGGGACTTCATTGATGATATTAATCTGATCGTAGAGGGAGAAAGCTCTTCTAAGCGACGGCAGCGCCTTTTGGTGCCTCGGCGTCGCATCTCTTCGCAACGATCGCATTAGCATCGGAAGCGCCGCCGCTCGTTGCCTCACCGCCATCTCTTACGGTGCTTCTGCTCGTCTCCGGTTGAGCCGTAGCGGACCAAATTTGTTTTTCTTTTACGATTTTTAAAATGAGCCTTTTAGTTTTTTGTTTTTTTTTTCCAAAAGTTTGCAGCAATCCCAGAAGAGAAGTGTACAGCAAATTCGGTAACACGGGGTGGCCTAATTGCAAATCCGAAATTTTGACAATTAATTTAAAGGAATATTGAATAATACCGATTAGGACCGTTGATAGAAAAGAATGGAATCAGAGAATGAATAAATAATTTCTGAAATTGTTGTTTGGTTACATCAGAGGAATCAACTTGATTTCAACAGCTGTTTAGTTTAATTGAATAAATGAAATCAATTTATTTAATTTACTAAATAAAGTTGTATTCAAAATATTCTATTCTAACCTATATAACATTCTGAAACATGAAAAATCAAATTAAAACATAAAAAATATAAAAGATAATGTCTTACATAAACTTAAGTAAAAATCATAGTAGTCAGTCATACAAAAACTTAAACAAACCTAAATCAGTCATATATACTAAAATCAGACATAACCTAATCAAACTTAAGAAGCTCAATGACATATTTCTTCTTTGACTCAACCGAATCAAGGGAATAAAAAATATCCATGACACTTGACCTTTCTTCGATCAAATTTGCTGCTCTAAATCCTTGAGCTTTAGTTAACCCGGAATAGCAACCATCTCCTTTGCCAAACCCCGTCGAAAAGTTCGCACTTCGTTAACTGTCTTACGCTCAAGTTGGTAGTTGTTACTCATGGTTGTTGTCATGCTTTTAAGATGATTACTAATGTTGGTAGTGCGTGCTTGATCTCATCCTTCCTTTCCCTTTCCCACTTGAATTGATATGTGTCTTTTGTTTCTTGCTAGGACGCCAAACTTCTTCAACTTCATTATTCATTGAAGCATCGTCAACACTAAATTCAACATCATCATCATCCTCACCAAGGTTGATACTTTCATTTTCCATATTATCCACGGAATCGGTTGGGAGCTCACACCTCTTCTCATTGGCTCTATCAACACCAAAAATAACCTCTAACTTATCGAAAAAAGGAAAATGCACATTCTACAATGCGTGTGCTTTGGGGTGTGTCTACAAAAATGAATTTAGAATTAATATAAGCAATTAAAGCAAAATGCTGCAAATGACAATTAATGGAAGAAAAATTACCTCGCAAAAGTCATCATATGCATGTCTTTCACACTGCACTATCTTTTTCTCACATTCCATTGAAAACTAGATGTTTTGCTTATAACATCTCATTAACTACAACATATTTTTCTCTAAACCATTTCACTTTAGACTCAATATGAGGGTCTGCTAGAAACCACAACTAGGATGGACCACATTCATCATATATTCGACCTTTTTTGTGAAACCACTCTTAAAACCTTTATTGGGTTATGAGTTAGTGATCGTTTAGATCATTGCTAAGGGGGTAATTTGAACTGTCATCAGTAGTTCATGTACTTATGACTTATTGCTGTATTTCGATAATGGGGGAAATTGTAGTGATTTATCGCTATAGAATTGAAGATCTCAAAACCTGTCCTATACCCATAGTGTATTTTTCGGACTTGATGATGTAATAGGCTAGACTGTTCTTATATTCGTTATCTGCTTTTTTTAAGTCCTGTAAGGGGTATTTGTTGGTCTGAACTTCAGTAGGAAGTTAAATTCCAGAACTCCATGTCATCAGTTTGTAAGAGCTCGTGTCCTCCGGTCTCCAACTGATTGTTCTCAATAGAAGATTCCCATCAGCTGACCTCCGTTGAAGACACAGTTTGAAGAAGTCAGTACCTTCAGAGTCACCAGCTGACAGTTCTCAGTAGAAGACTTCCATCAGCCGACTCAGACGAAAAAGTCAGTATGATCAATCCAGATCTACTGAATTCGACAGGAAACGACTGCTCGACTATTACTGTCATTCGAAAGTCAACAGAGTATCATACGAGGATAAGTGAGAGTCAACTCAGATGAAGACTGATGTCTGACAAGTCTCACCTACCACAAACCTCGACTAATGAGAAGCAACCTAAGCCTTACCTGCTCTGACACTAAAGCTGCTCTCATGTACAGAAACCAACCACTCTGCGGCGCTACTTCGAAAACTTATGGTCGTTTTCCTTGGAAGTTTGTGACACGTGGCATCGTCTTCTCCAACGGACAAATGTCTGGGTCACGACTATAAATAGAGAAGTATTTCCGAGCTCAACGCACGGGACATCAAAGGGAATACACGCTCACAGCATTCAAACTCTCTAGCGCATTCACGTCGATCCAGCGAAGAACTTGCTTAGTTGAATATCTGTAGTTCTTCTCTCTAGAGTTTCTTTAGTTCCCTCTTCTCTATCTAAGCTCAACTGTTACATCCATAGCTTAGAACCTTCGAAGGAGTTCACTTTCCGTGAATCGTTCTTATTGTAAGAACTCCTTCATTGTTGGAGAAAATCCCCTCCCTTTCAAACTTCGATTTGATTTGTAAAGTCGCTAAGGACTATAACTTAGAAGGGTCTATCCAGTGCACAAATTCCTTGCTGAGGCTTGCTCAGATTAATCAATAAGAATTCCTGTTCAGCAGGACCGTGGACATAGGATCTTGCGTATCCGAACCATGTTAAAAATTGCTTGTGTTATTTACTGTTTTATTGCATTGTTTTCAAACCAATTTATAAACTCATACTTTGCATAAAACGTATTTAAAAGTGCACCAGCCAAAACAAGTTTGGTTTGCGAAAAATGTTTTCAGAAAGAGACGAAGTCTATCGGGCCCCACACTTATCCGCACTAAACTCTCCGACTGAGATCTTAATACTAACAAAAGTTAGTAGGACGGACTCAGTAGTTGAGACACTCTGACCCGCGATCAGAAGGTTACTATTTGACACTATTCACCAGTCGCATTCTACAGCTTAGCTCTCCTTCGCGTTTGAGGAAAAACTTATACTCAGGTGTATTCACCCCCCCCCCTCTACACCTGATACTCGTCTCCGGACCAACAATTGGTATCAGAGCACAGTGTTCTCCTAATCATCATTTTTGAAAACTACTGGTCTACTCGAACAGATTCTGAAAACGTTTTCACTGCACAAGCATCTCTTCATATATCCTTATACCCTCATCTATAATGTCTGATATATCAGGTATACGGATGGTGCCAATGTTCTCGGTAGAGAACTACACGGTATGGCGCGTGAGAATGGATGCGCACCTTACATCGCTGCATGACAGCATGACAGATGTCCTTGAAATAGGACTCATCATTCCCATGATCGACAGCGTTCAATATGCCACTGTGGGAGGTGTAGGAGCACAAACAGGTAAGGTTGCCAAAGACAAATCTGCTTTCACGCCAGAAGAGAAGAAGTTGCACAACCTCGACCGAGTAGCGCAAAATGCAATCCTGACAACGCTCAGCGATTCACACCTCGGGAGGGTGCAAGGCTGCAAAACGGCAAAAGAGCTTTGGGATGCCACGGCGATCCGAGCCAAGGAACCCCACAGATCAAAGAAAATAAGCTCGAGCTAGAGCTTCACAAGTTCGACAACTTTGCCATGGAGCCCAATGAAACCATTGACGAGCTTAGCATCAGATTCACCAATCCGATCAATGTGATCAACGGGTTAGGGAGAACGTTCACCAATAAAGAGACGAACACCAAGATCTTGAGACTGCTGCCTCGACTGAAGTGGCTTCCTTTTGCTACTTATCTACGTCGCTCAAATCTTAATGCTTTAACTCCTGATGTTATCTTTTTAGAACTGAAGACGGAGGAGTTCGAGCATAGCTTACCCCAAAGACGCGCTAGTACTCCATGTGACACTCAAATAGAACGTGCTTTCAAAGCAACAGTCAGCACACCAGGAGCTAACCCTGTTTCTATCAGCAAGACAATAGCTGCTTCAGATGCAAAGTCTTTAGAGACTCCCATTACTGATCGTCTTGCGCTTATGGCTCTCAAGTATCAAAGGGAGAATGAGAGAGTCAGAAAGCTAAAGAAATACCACAGAGATTCTCCCTCAGGTAAGAAAGATCATCATAAAAGGGAAGAATCTAAACCTTCTCCTGATTGCAGGAACACAGAACCTGCTGCTAGTCCATCCAACAGCTCAATTGGAAAAGGTAGTAGAGTAACTGTGTGCTACAACTTCAAGAAAGAAGGATATTTCCAAGATCGAATATCCCGAGCTCTCGGTGCCTGCCAAAGCGTAACGACAAAGCCGACGTGAAAAAATTGCCCAAAGAAGGCAGGCCTACATTGCCGGAGAGCTATCCGATGACTCAATCGAGGAAGATACTTTCATGTATTCTTCTGAAGACGAAGCTGCATTTATTGCTGTTGAGGTCGGAGAAACATATCCTGAAACATCGACTGAACATTGCATGATGGCGGAGAAGAGGCTGAGGTAAATTCGAAACCTATTATATCCTCCTATTCACAGAGCACACACGACACATGCTCAGCTACAGATGAACCTCTAGACGTGATGCAAGCATACGACGATCTACTAGAGGAGCAGATTCAGTTAAGCAGAACTGTTTAGGAACTGGAACAGGTAAAGGCTGAAAATCAGAGACTTTCTTCTGATTGTCAGGTCTCTACTGATTCAGAGAATCTCGTTGCGAGACTGAAGGAAGAGATTGAATCTCTTATGACTAAGTCTCAGCTTCAAGAAACTCAGATATCAGTTCTGACTAAGGACAATTCTGAGAAAGATACTGAGATAGCCAGACTCATTCAGAAGCTCGCAGAGGTTGAAAAGGACTACGAATCACTTCGAAAAGTGATGAAGTTTGGCGAGGACTGATGACTGAACAGTACCTGGGAGCCAAAGAGAAGTTGGAAAGCATGCTTAGAGCCCAAAGGCCACTAGTCATGAAAGAAGGATTTGGCTATACTCACGAAGCTTCCACCTCTACTTCAAAAGGCTCAGAAATGCTGGCTGATAGGTTTGTCAAAGGAAAAGTTCAGATCACTGAACCTACAACTCAGGCGAAAAAAAACTAGAAGATGATCGCACCTCAGCCGAGCAACAAGAAGCAACTGACCAAAAGTTCTAGCCCCAGAACACCACGATTAAATTCAGAGGGAACTAAGAAGGTCAGGTGGGCAGAGCAGTATGGTGAGCCACTGTATGAGCATCCAACACAGTTTGGTTCGTACTTTTATGAGCCCAGGGTCAGGAGGAGCACAAAGCCTCAGAAGAAGAATGCTCCTGAACCCAAAACTGGCAGAAAGTTAGAATCTCCAGGTCCAGTGGAGAAAAAGACTGACAAGGTTCTGAAAAAGAAGGTTTCTGAGACTCTTAAGGTCGCCAGACAGATTTGGGTCGCGAAACCATCGACTAACGCTTAAGGACCCAAATTGAACCAAAGGGTACCTAAAAATGTTTATGTTTTGCAGGTGCATAAGGACCCTTGGATCGTGGACAGCGGCTGCTCGAGACATATGACTTATCAAAAGAGTCTGCTGACCAATTACGTGCAAGAAGATGGTCCCAGAATTGAGTTTGGTGACAACTCTAAAGGCTATACAAGGGGATATGGAACACTGAACATTGGGATCGCTTCGGCTCAAGAGTAACATATGTTGAAGGACTTCAACATAATCTCCTTTCTGTCAGTCAATTATGTGATAATCTGAATAGAGTTATCTTTGACACTGGTTTCTATGATGTTGTTGACAAATCTACAGGGAAAACAGTGTTATCATGTTCATGGAAGAAGAACATCTACATTGCTAACTGGAACACCGCTGAACCTGAGGCTTGCTTACTTGCTCAGACGAAATCTAGTGATAAAACAGGATGTTTGTGGCATAAGAGGCTCAGTCACCAGAATTTCAAGGCAATGAACAAGCTAGCCAAGAACTCTAAAGTCAGAGGACTACCCAATGAAGCTTTCATCAAAGACAAAAATTATGAAGCGTGTTTGAAGGGAAAGCAGACAAAGAAAAGCAACCCACCAATTCCGTCGCCTTCCACTGATGGAATCCTTCAACTGCTCCACATGGACTTGTTTGGGCCAATTTCTCCAGTGACCATAAGAGGCAAGAAGTATGCCCTCGTCGTTATTGACGATTATTCGAGATATACATGGGTCATCTTCATAGCCAACAAATCTGATGTCAAGACTGAGCTACCGATACTGCTGAAGAAACTCAGTGTGGAAAAGGACATCAAGATTCAAAGAATTCGCTCAGATAGAGGGACATAATTCCTCAACTCAGTCATTAAAGAGTATGTGATAAGGAGGGGATTCAACACGAGACTGCAGCAGCTGGCACCCCTCAGCAGAACGGTCTTGCTGAACGGAAGAACATAATACTAAAAGAAGCAGAAAGAACGCTCCTAGCAGACTCTGGACTACCCTCAAAGTCCTGGGCTAATGCCACTGACACCGCCTGCTACACTCAGAACCGCTCACTACTTACAAAGCAACACATGAAGACACCATACGAACTGTGGAAAGGGAGAATTCCTTCTATCTCTCATTTTCATATCTTTGGTTGTCCTTGCTTTATCCACAATAACAGGAAGGATCAGTTAAAGGTCTTTGATAGCAAATCTGATCAAGGAGTATTCTTAGGATACTCTCGAGTCAGTAAAGCCTTCAGGGTCTTTAACTACCGGACCCTTTGCGTGGAGGAAAGCCCTTATGTTATTTTTGATGAGTTTGTTACTGAGGACAGGAAACCTAAGAAGACAAATCCTGAAGATGTCAGCAGCAAGCTACAAGATCTCACATTAAACGACAAAGGTGAGAAGATCCAGCATTGTTGGGATGATGAGTCAGACGAAGAAGAAATCCAGACCTATCCCGCAAGCACTATAGCTGACCTGGTTGATTCTACTGAATAGAATCAACATCAGGTAACAATGGTCGATGAGGAAGCTCCAGTGGTAACTGAGACCTCTACTGAGAATATAAATTCAGGGGGAACGACTAATGTTCCTGAGCTAAATGCCCCTGAACCTGGAAACTCAGTAGATCCTAACCTTCTTACTGAATTACTTTAGTCACAAAATAGCACTACTGAAATGCCTAACACTCCCATTGATTGTACAGAAGTAATCTCAGAAGAAGAAGACAAACTCAGACGTTCGTGGCTAGATGCTCACTCTTCTGATTTAATCATTGGAGATCCATCAGCAGCAGTAAGGACAAGATCCAGACTAAGTCAAGGAGAAAGCGCTCTCTACTCCTACTTCTTGTCTACTGAAGAACCTCAGACGATAGAGGATGCTATCAACGATGCTGATTGGATCATTGCCATGCAAGAGGAGCTGAACCAGTTTGTCCGAAACGAAGTTTGGGAGCTTGTTGACAGACCTAGACATCACATGTGATTGGTACTAAGCGGGTCTTCAAGAACAAGCGAGACGAAAACAACGTCATAGTAAGAAACAAGGCTCGACTTGTTGCCAAGGGATACTGTCAAGTAGAGGGAATAGACTTTGACGAAACATTTGCACCAGTCGCCAGATTGGAAGCCATTCGTCTATTCCTAGCCTATGCAATGCATCAAAAATTCAAAGTATATCAAATAGGTGTTAAGTCAGCGTTTCTGAATGGCGTACTGAAGGAAGAAGTCTACGTGGAACAACCGCCCGGCTTTCAGCAGGGACATCAGGTGTATAGACTTCGGAAAGCTCTATATGGGTTAAAACAAGCACCCAGAGCTTGGTACGATGCCCTATCAGACTTTCTTCTTCATAAAAGTTTTCAGAAGGGGACATTAGATCGCACTCTATTCAGCATTAAGTCAGGCGATGACATTCTACTGGTGCAGATCTACGTGAATGACATCATTTTCGGATGCAGGAACGTGACTATATGTCAACAATTCGAGAAAATGATGAAGGAGAAGTTCGAGATGTCCATGATGGGGGAGATGAACTACTTCCTTGGATTTCAAGTGAAGCAATCACCTGAAGGAATATTCATTAACCAAGCCAAGTACACTCGAGACCTCCTGAAAAGATTCGGCTGCGACTCGAAGCAAGCCGACCAAGATCCCCATGAACACGAATTTTAAAATCGATCTAGACAAAGAGGGAGCTTCTATTAACTCTACTGATTATAGAGCTATTATTAGTTCTTTATTATATTTAACAGCAAGCAAACTTGACATAACTTAATCTGTAGGTGTATGCACAAGATTTCAGGCGAATCCCAAGCGAAGTCATCTAGGCTCAGCAAAGAAGATTCTACGATACCGGAAGGGAACACCTGACGCAGGGCTATGGTATCCTGCTAATGATAATTTGATTCTAACAGGTTATTCTGATGCTGATTATGCAGGATGCAGGATAGATTGAAAGTCAACTTCTGGAACATATCAGTTCTTAGGCAGCAAGCTGATATCATGGTTTTCAAAGAAACAGCATCCAGTAGCGACGTCCACTACTGAAGCTGAGTATATGGCTGCTGGAAGTTGTTGTGCCCAAATCCTTTGGCTTCGATAACAACTGCGAGATTATGGTATTACTCAAGATGAAGTGCCCATCTACTACGATTCCACCAGTGCAATTACAATAACTCAGAACCCAATTCTCCATACGAGATGCAAGCACGTGGACATTCGACACCACTTCATCCGAGATCATGTCGAGAAGAAGGATATCAGGATGGAGAAAATCCATACTGATAAGCAAAGGGCAGACATACTGACCAAACCGCTAGCTGAGAACAGGTTCAGAGAACTATCAGTCGAGCTAGGTCTACTGGATCCTACTGACTCGAATCAGTAAGAAAATTAAGTACGAAAGGTCAGAAGTCAGACTCATTACTTGATTTAGTAGGGTGAATCATACAGTAGATAGTAAGGGGGAACATGGTACTTTCAGTACCACGAAGATTCTCCTGAGTTGATTCGGTAAACAGCTGATCATAAAAGTTCAGCTGAAGAGGTTTGCGTATTAGATTCTTTAATATTCTCATAAGCATGCTCATATTTAATAACTCAGTCATTCGCATTCAGTGGCATGACTTGCATCTATTTCCCGTCATAAATTTTTAAGGATAAAGTCGGTAGAAACCGTTTCCATTTAAAATGCCTTATCCCTTAAGCTGCCAGCAACGCATTTAATGCATATCTTCTCACCTTACTCTAACTGTGCATATCTTACGTGGGTCTAGTTTAGAGGTAGCTAAGTAATCATTCCTTTTATAAAATCAAATCTGAACCGTCCAAGAAAAACAAGATTTTATACTGATCGTCCGATCTTAAAACCCTTGACATTCAAATCTTATAAAATCTGTACCTTTTCTCTCTAAACACACTTTACGCCATTTCCGACTTAGAGCTTTCGATCATCATCTTTATCTGCTGCATACTGTTGACTGCTTATATCTCTCTAAAGCTCTTCGATTACGGTAAATTTCTTATCTATCTTAAATCTACGTATCTAACTTACTCTATTTTCGAGTGCTAACACACTTTTTGCAGACTTCTGATTTAATGGCGCCTATATTGACCTCTTCAAATATCGAGGAGATCATCCTCTATAGGGTTCAGTTTGAGCCCACGATGACCTTTCACCAAGCAGAGCTGCCTTTCATGGAGCCGATCTTCTCTGCCCTCGAGGCATCGGGATTGAGGCTTCTTCTGTCAAAGCACCCGAAGGCTTACCTACCTAGACAGGTGGCCAAGTTTTACTACAATCTGCGTTCCGTGGAGGATAGAGACGCAGAAGTAACCGTCATTGGATTTATGAGGGAGGTTACCCCTCAGAAGTGGGAAGCAAGCCACGCCGACCTTAGCGCTCTTGAGGCGTTGAAGTCCATATTTGAACTTCCTGACAGCGGGATTTCTCCTATCGGATACAAGGAGAACGAGCTGAATGACTATGTTTGTCACTTTTGCGGCTGTGGTCCATATTTGAACTTCCTGACAGCGGGATCTCTCCCGCCGGATATGAGGAGAACGAGCTGAACGACTATGTTTGTCGCTTCTGTGGACGTGATGATGTCTCCTTCAAATCCGCCCTACCGAAGAACCAGCTCCTGCCGGAGTATAGGGGCCTCGCATACATCGTTATCCACATTCTTACGAGCGCCTCCGGTTCCGTCGATCAACTATCTAAGCCCAGACTCCAGATAATGATGGCAATAATAGATGGAGTCCAGGTGAACTGGGCGAAGTTCCTCCTGTCTGAGCTAAAGGCTCAGGCTCAGAAGTTTGTGACCATAGAGTCTGGAGAGAGAAGACTAATTAGTGTAAGCAAACTCATGTACGGGACGAAGGTGTCCATTCTGATTGAGGACTCTGTGACAAGTCACGCATCCTTCGCGGATATGAAATACTTCGACCGCAAGCTGATCAAATTCAAGACGAAATCAGCTGCCGAAAAGTCCATCGAACGTGGAGCTGAGCTCAAAAGGTCATCTACTGATCTGCCTCCACGTGCCGATCAGCCGAAGAAGAAGAAGTTATCCAAGTTTGGAGCTTCTAAGACTGCTTCCTCACCGCCCCCTCAGGAGGAAGAATCACTGGACGCTGACACTGGCATAGAGGGTGCTGCATTGTAAAACAAAGTGCAGCGAGTCAGTACCAAGGAGACACATCAGGAAGAAGCTGATGAACCTGCTGCTGAGGTTTCCTCAGAAGAATCATCAACAGTTCAGCTGAACCGTCTCCGTGCAGCGGGAGAGGTTGCTGAACAGATTCCTGAAATAGCCCAACATCAGGATCTAGTTGATGTTGCGATAAGGGCAAGGACACAGATGCTGCTGCGATTCTTGAACTGGGATATCCTTGCTGATCTCATTCAGCAGCATTATGCGATCTCTCTACTGGCCGAGGAGCAACACATTCAGTCGGTGATAGGGTTTGGGGAACCCGCCGATATAGCCTCCTTCGAGGACCTCCGCTCTGCAATGCTCTATCTTCTAGAACTCATGTCCTCTCCTCCGTCCACCAGAAGCCCATCGCCGCCTTCTCATCACGATGATGGAGATGATGATCAGGCACCCAAGGATGCAGAAAAGGGAGATTCTGCTGAGGGAAAGACTTCCAGCGAGAAGGGCGATTCACCACCTCCTCCTCTGGAATTAGGTGCCGCCCCTGTTGCTTCGTCTTCTAGACAACAACTCGCTGCCTCTGAGCAGAGGCTTGGTACCTCCTCCTATTAGATAAAGCCGATAGGTACCATGTCCTCTAAGTCCGTCAATCGAGCCATAAGGAAGCAAGGAGACAAGAATCGTCTCTTGGCCAAAGATGTCCATCTCAAGTGGGCACAATATACGAAGGCTCAGACAGAGAAGGTTGACGAACTGACTGGCGCAGTCAAGAAAGTCTCAGATGCTCCAACTCCAAATATTCAGGAGAGAGTCGAGACTGTGCTAGCAGCTCAGAAGGCGGACATGGCCGCCCAATTCCAGTAGTTGCTCGAAGCCCAGCAGAAGAAATTCTCGGAGCAACTGTTTGTGAGCCTGGCCACTGTCCAGAAAACTATGGATGAGCGAAACAGGCTGGCCACCTCCAGTGTCCAAACAACCATAGAAACTCAGGCAGCAGCCCTGAAGCTCATTCAGAAGGAGATGACAGATTCCCTCGATGCATCGCTTCTCAAACAGCGAAATCAAGCAGAGGCCCAAATCCGCCAAATCCACAAGGATCAGGAGGAGGACTGGGTCCACTACTGTGATGCAGTCGGGGATTTCAACACCACCTCAGAATCGATCAAATCAGCTGTCTACGCACTCCAACTGGAGGTAGCAGCAATCAAGACTCTCCTGTCCTCGACAGATGATGCCAAAAAGGGGGAAGGAAGAGTGAAGGAGGTGTTGACAGAGTCAACTGAGAGGGAACCAATCAAGGGGGAAAGTTCAGCACAAGGTGGAACGAGCTCGGTCCCCACTCCCTCAGTCCAAATCCCTACTGTCCAAATTCCATCAGAGGCTCAGCTCTCTGAACCTCAGCTGGTCGCGCAGGCCGGAGGATCGGGTGAAGGATCCTCGGCTCAGGCGCAACACATTGAAGATGTAGCCAAATTCGTCGAAGGCTCAGATCATGAATATGAGCCCCTACCAACTCAAAGGCCCGAAAAGGAGAAAGCTACTGAAAACACTCCTCCTCCTTCCCCGTCTCCCAAATTCAAATCCAGAGAAGAGTAGGAGGAAGATGACAAGAGGGTAGCTCAGCAGCTTCAGGATCAGATAGATTATGAGCTAAGGATGGAGGAAGAAGCTCAGAAGAAGAAGAAGAGGAAGAAGAAGAAGAGGGTCCCAATGTTCAGGACGTCAAAGAGTCAGGCGAAATTGATCATGGCTCAGCGGAAGAAAGCACAACAATCTGCTACTCCAGAGCCTACTGAAGACTCTGACACGGACACACTGCCCCTTGCTCAGCGGATGAAGAACCTTCCAAAACTTACAGCTGTGCAGGAAGCAGAGGACAAGGTGACTTGGGATGCTGTGCAGCAACGGCTGAACCTCAGGACGAGGGACAAATGAGCTACAGAGCTAAGAGAGAAGAAGAGGCAGGCGGATCTGGCCAAGATCATTGAACTTACTGAACAAGCAGCCAGAGAGCTATCCTCGATCGCAGCAAGCAGATTCCCAGGACTTCCAAGTTCTTCCGGCGTGGTGCTCAAAAGCCTCATCCGAAGAGGACTCCCGCACCGCCATGTAGACAAATGGATTCCGTGGAATCTGAACGAAGAGTGGGAGGAGCTGAAGATCGACTTCATCAAAGCCTTCTATGTGTGGAAATGCTATCCTTCTGAAGTTTCGGCAGTCGAACTCTTTGATTAGTTTCTATTTCACTACGACCCGAACTTCAGAGCTCAGATTAAACTCTTATTATTCAAGGAGAAGCTACCATTTACTACTCCTGCCTACCGTCCGTTGAATTCTCCCATGACCACCAAAGGCGTTATATGCACCAAGGAGATAGAAGAGGAAGTGGAGACAGGTACTCGTCGCAATAATCTGGATCTTTTGATGACAGAAGATCTCATCCCCATCCAAGAACTCAGAGAAAGAATTTACAAATCCTACAGATTGGAGGCTCCTGCTACTAAGTCTTTTGATTTCAAAGTGAGATCAAGAAATTCAGACGATAGTAGTTTTTCTTTTATATCTTCTTTTATATCCTCCTTCCCCGTCTCCCAAATTCAAATCCAGAGAAGAGCAGGAGGAACATGACAAGAGGGTAGCTCAGCAGCTTCAGGATCAGATGGATTATGAGCTAAGGATGAAGGAAGAAGCTCAGAAGAAGAAAAAGAAGAAGAGGAAGAAGAAGAAGAGGGTCCCAATGTCCAGGACGTCAAAGAGTCAGACGAAATTGATCATGGCTCAGCGGAAGAAAGCACAACAATCTGCTACTCCAGAGCCTACTGAAGACTCTGACACGGACACACTGCCCCTTGCTCAGCGGATGAAGAACCTTCCAAAACTTACAGCTGTGCAGGAAGCAAAGGACAAGGCGACTTGGGATGCTGTGCAGCAAGGGCTGAACCTCAGGACGAGGGACAAATGAGCTGCAGAGCTGAGAGAGAAGAAGAGGCAGGCGGATCTGGCCAAGATCATTGAACTTACTGAACAAGCAGCCAGAGAGCCTATCCTTGATCGCAGCAAGCAGATTCCCAGGACTTCCAAGTTCTTCCGGCGTGGTGCTCAAAAGCCTTATCCGAAGAAGACTCCCGCACCGCCATGTAGACAAATGGATTCCGTGGAATCTAAACGAAGAGTGGGAGGAGCTAAAGATCGACTTCATTAAAGCCTTCTATGTGTGGAAATGCTATCCTTCTGAAGTTTCGGCGGTCGAACTCTTTGATTAGTTTCTATTTCACTACGACCCGAACTTCAGAGCTCAGATTAAACTCTTATTATTCAAGGAGAATCTACCATTTACTATTCCTGCCTACCGTCCGCTGAATTCTCCCATGACCACCCAAGGCGTTATATGCACCAAGGAGATAGAAGAGGAAGTGGAGACAGCTGCTCGTCACAATAATCTGGATCTTTTGACGACAGAAGATCTCATCCCCATCCAATAACTCAGAGAAAGAATTTACAAATCCTACAGATTGGAGGCTCCTGCTACTAAGTCTTTTGATTTCAAAGTGAAGATCAAGAAATTCAGACGATAGTAGTTTTTCTTTTATATCTTCTGATGTATAGCATAGACTGATGTAATCACTGCCTTATCTATAATATCAGTTTTTGCTTGGCCAGGCAACTACTCATTGTCTTGAGGCTGTTTTTATTGTTTATCACTCACTGATCACTGAAGTGATCTGATCTGACACACACTCACATAACCTGTTCTCTTCTGATTTGCCTATCTTTTATCTGCTGATAACCTTGCTATCATTGTTCAGTATTTACTGAATTCTCTTAGATCAGTAGTTTAGTACTTAGTGGTTTTCGCATCATCAATTAGGGGGAAATTGTTGGGTTATGAGTCAGTGATCGTTTAGATCATTGCTAAGGGGTACTTTGAACTGTCATCAGTAGTTCATGTACTTGGGACTTATTGTTGTATTTCGATAATGGGGGAAATTATAGTGATTTATCGCTATAGAATTGAAGATCCCATAACCTGTCATGTACCCATAGTGTGTTTTTCGGACTTGATGATGTAATAGGCTATGCTGTTCTTATATTCGTTATCTGTTTTATCTAAGTTCTGTAAGGGGTATTTGTTGGTCTGAACTTCAGAAGGAAGTTAAATTCTAGAACCCCATGTCATCAGTTTGTAAGAGCTCGTGTCCTCCGGTCTACAACTGATTGTTCTCAGTAGAAGATTCTCATCAGCTGACCTCGGTTGAAGACACAGTTTGAAGAACTCAGTACCTTCAGAGTCACCAGCTGACAGTTCTCAGTAGAAGACTTCCATCAGCCGACTCAGATGAAAAAGTCAGTATGATCGATCCAGATCTACTGAATCCGATAGGAAACGACTGCCCGACTATTACTGTCATTCGAAAGTCAGCAGAGTATCATACGAGGATAAGTGAGAGTCAACTCAGATGAAGACTGATGTCTGAAAAGTCTCACCTACCACAAGCCTCGACCAATGAGAAGCAACCTAAGCGTTACCTGCTCTGACACTAAAGCTGCTCTCATGTACAGAAACCAACCACTCTGCGGCGCTACTTCGAAAACTTATGGTCGTTTTCTTTGGAAGTTTGTGACACGTGGCATCGTCTTGTCCAACGGATAAATGCCTGGGTCACGACTATAAATAGAGAAGCATTTCCGAGCTCAACGCATGGGACATCAAAGGGAATACACGCTCACAGCATTTAAACTCTCTAGCCCATTCACATCGATCCAGCGAAGAACTTGCTTAGTTGAATATATGTGGTTCTTCTCTCTAGAGTTTCTTTAGTTCCCTCTTCTCTATCTAAGCTCAACTGTAACATCCATAGCTTAGAACCTTCGAAGGAGTTCACTTTCTGTGAATCGTTCTTATTGTAAGAACTCCTTCATTGTTGGAGAAAATCCCCTTCCTTCAAACTTCGGTTTGATTTGTAAAGTCGCTAAGGGCTATAACTTAGAAGGGTTTGTCCAGCGCACAGATTCCTTGCTGAGGCTTGCTCAGATTAATCAACAAGAATTCCTGTTCAGCAGGACCGTGGACGTAGGATCTTGCGTATCCGAACCACGTTAAAAATTTCTTGTGTTATTTACTGTTTTATTATTTGCATAAAACGTATTTAAAATGCACCAGCCAAAACAAGTTTGGTTTGCGAAAACACGTTTTCAGAAAGAGACGAAGTCTATCGGGCCCCACACTTATCCGCACTAAACTCTCCGACTGAGATCTTAATACTGACAAAAGTCAGTAGGACGGACTCAGTAGTTGAGACACTCTGACCCGCGATCAGAAGCTTACTATTTGGCACTGTTCATCAGTCGCACTCTACAGCTTTGTTGTCATTCACGTTTGAGGAAAAACTTGTACTCAGGTGTATTCACCCCCTCCCCCCTACACCTGATACTCGTCTCCGTACCAATAACCTTCTTCTCCCTTCCAGCATTGATCAACAGTTACTTCCATTAAACTATTAAACAAAGTTTCTTCCTCATTATTTCTCGAAAAACGTTTTTTTTTCCTCTTTCATTTTGTGAATTCATCTAAATAATGATAATAGAAGTGAATTCAATCAACCCAATAACCAAGAAAAACAATACTCCATCAATTACTTAGAGCAAGAGAAACTGAAGTAATCATTCGTGAGATAGGTGATTAGATTCATATTGATGAGTCCAGATTATCCTATTAGAGTTTTGAATTTTGGAACTATAAAATTTCATATTTTATGTTGCAGTTCATTTAGTTTAAATCTCAAATTTGGATCGTTATAGTTCTTTTAAAATTCATTTTTATTTCATTTCTCATTCTTTCACTTTTTTTTCATTCTTTAATTTTTTTTTCATTTTTTTTCTCCATTTTACATTTTTTCATTTTCCAATTTTTTCTTTCATTTTACATTTTTTAAAATAATTTTTATAGCATATATACAAGTTAAGAGTAAAACTGAAAATTTATTTTATTCATTTTGAAAGAATCACTAAACCAAACATCAACTCATCAGTATTGGAATGAATAGTCCGATTCCAAATCCAATAAAATGACTCTAAACCAAAATCCAATTCTGAACTACAAACCAAACATGCCCTAAAGCATTCTAAACCATCTTCTTTGTAAAAATTCTATATACATATATAAGTAAAAAAATAATAGGGTCGACGTGTTACCTAATTGTTTATATATTCATATCATTTTCTTGTTTTTGTATATGAAGCTGCTACAGTAGAGATTAAGACTAAACAATGCATTACTCGCATACTGCACTAGATTTGTAATAAGATGATCTGTTGTGCTTCTTAGCTTCGAAGGAGGCTCCATCTCTCAACATATATTGTGCATCAGTCTCCTTTTTAGGTTTAGAAGGGGCCAGAGCTTGCATGTAGAATGTCGTCAGCCACTCCAGCAAGCAAACCTCAGCCAGCATCGCGTCTCTCAGCACTAGCTCCGCCTGCTCTATCATCAAATACGACAAAGCTCGTCTCACAAGTACGGTCCCGGATGGCACCAACATCATCCACCCGATTATAATAAATTCAGAATTAAAAACTAGGGGTGGAAAAATCAGAAATTACGGGAGAGTGGGACAACACCTGCAGTTTAGTGGGGAGAAAAAATCAATTTTTAAAAAAATACACCACAAAACCCGAGAAAAATCCAAGATTATGCATGATTTAGGGGGATGAAAATCTGAAATTTCAAAAAAGAGGAAGACAAAATATAATTTTGAAAAAATCATACAGAAAATTTGAGATTATGCATCATATATACCTTGGAATAGTAATCGGTTGTTGTTGGTCCAAAGACAAGTTTGCAGGTGTGGGGGTTGAATACACCTGAGTCCAAGTTATAACTCAAACGTAAAAGTCAGTCTTCGACTGAATGTGCTACTGAGCGAGTCAGCAAGCCAGATAAACTTTCAAATCGTGTGGGCAGAGTTATTTGGAATACCAAACACTGTCTACTGACTTCAGTCAGTCTATAGTAAACTCAGAGTGCGGAATGTGTAGGCCCGATTTTATATCATCTCTTGTTGAAAAACGTTGTTATTGAAAACATGTTAGATCATGCTTGTGCGTGGATTCAGTTTTACTGAAAACCTAACTTATGAGTTTTAGCAAATCAGTTTCATGCAGCGTGAACAGTAAACCAATGAAACAGTACGTGTACAAGCAGTTTTTAAAGTGATTCGGATATGCAAGATTCTACGTCCACTGTCCTGAACAAAGCAGGAGTTCTTGAATTTATTATACTGAGCAAGTCTCAAACGATTTGTTTGCAGGACATATACTCTAGTTATAGTCTTAACAACTTTACACAGTTTCAAACACAGGGTTTGAGTTATCTTCAACTAGGAAGGAGTTCTTAAAATAAGAACAATTTAATCAATATGAACTCCTTCAGTTTCTAAGCTTATGATCTAACAATGGTGGCTTAGAATAAAGATTGGGAACAATGTATCTCTAGAGAGAAGAACTATAACAGATGCTCTAAGATGTGAGTTATTCGTTAAGTGAGCTTTAAGTTCGCTATAGGTTGTATGCTTTGAATGCTTGGTGTTCGTGGTCGTGTGTTCATCGTTGAAGCTCAATCTCTATTTATAGTCTTGATTTGTGAATAGATCCGTTGGAGGGAACCTAGACACGTTTAAAAAATGACAAGGGAAATGACCATCTTCAACTTTGAATGTTACTGTAGAGATTCTCTCTATTTCAGTCTTGAGGGCAGCTTTTGTCAGAGCAAGGAACAGTGTTGACAGTTCCTCATTGGTCGAGGTAGAATGATAGGTGAGGCTTGTTCAAACTCCAAGTTAGATGCTGAGTTGACTTCCTCTGATTACTCGGACTGAGATATCTTCTACTGACATTCTTCTGAAAAGTTCAGCTTATGCATCTTCCTGTCCACAAATTCAGTAGTTTCTGACTAATAATACTGAGTCTCAATGCTGAGTTCGTCCGGCTAACAAAGATCTACTCTACTGAGTCTATCAACTACTGAACCCTAGTTAGCCTACTGAGTTCCTAACATGCTAAACTCAACTATGCTACTACATTATTTAGTTCATCATTCAGCTAGGGGTTTTGGGATCTTCAAATCTTATCAAGTTGAATCTCATCATACTGAATTTCATCCCAACAGTTGCACTCTTGAAATCCTTATCTCTGAACATGATATCTCCAAATTTCTTTGTGTTTAACATATCTTGAACTTTTTGTGTCCATTCTTGGAACAAGAGCTTCCCCAATTATAACAACAAATCACTAAAAATTACATTTTGCACAATCAAATGTGCTACATGGCCTTCTTTAGTCATAACCAATGTAACACCCTTAAATTTTTGGTGTAAAATGCATTGCATATCTATTCATGCATGTTATCAAGTGTTTTAATTTTGTAAGTTGCGCCCTATAAATTTAAATGAAAATTAAAATATTTATCTTATTTGTCATTAAATCATTTTTGTTATGTAAATTTATTTTGAACTTTGAATGCGTTTATTTATATCATATTATGATTACATTATTATTATTGAGATATAAATCATGATAGAATTATGAGGCAAGAATAATATTTATTTATTTTGAATTTCCTAAACCTACTAGGATTCATGAAAGGATATAATATTTTATGTTGTATTAAGTTATTAGTAGATTATTTGAAATTATGTTTTGTGAATAAAATAGATATTAGATTTGTGATATACATGTTTAGGATGAAATTTAGTTGTGTTTATCAATATCCTAATTTATCTATGATTGAATCTCTTATATGGAAAGTGATAGACTAAATTTTATATAAATTATATAAGTACAAAAATAAATATGGATAAAATATATTTGATACCTTATATGATTAGGGATATTTAGATAATTATTTCTAACCCTATAAATACACCCTTAGTCGTCCATAATATAGTTTCACATGAGATTTTCGAAATTCTGCCAGCATACCTACGAACTGTTTCAAGAATTATATACACATCGTCCCATCATCATATCATCATGAAAATTTAGGATCGACTTCCTCGGTATTTCTAATATAGTTTTATAGAATTTTCCAAGCATGATAAGTATTTGTTAAAAATTGTTATTCGTAACCTTCCAGTTTTTGACATGTCCATGAGCTTGATAGAAAAATTATTTTTCATGTTTTTTTTATATTGTTTCCAACCATGCTGAATTTTAATGGGATATATTACATGTTAGGTTATTCATGTTAAAAATATAGAATTTTTAGGATACATTTACTATTTATTTGTTAATTTGTTTCTTGATGTGCCAGATTATTTTGTCAACATGCATGTAGATTGAAAAATAAAAGCTTTCAGGTTGCTAGTAAATGAATTATTGGTCATGATTAGTTTTATTGCGATGGAATATGTAATATGTTGTTAATGTTAGAGATCTATAATTATTAGGACAAAATTTTTATGATTTCATTAATTTATTTCATGAATAACTGAATTACTCGATGCACGAATAAATTTTAAATAGAAATAAGATTGTGTTTAATATACTTAAGATTATTACTAAGAGAAATCGTTAAAAATGCATGTTAATAAGTAGATTACGTATAATATACATTGTTTTATTATTATGATCTATTTGTATTTATGAATTATTGAAATTGTTGGTGCATGCATGACATTCCATGTACGAGTCTTTAAGATTTAATTTTCATATTAGGATTGACGCGCAGAACTTAAACATCTGATATCCATAATTTTTCATCAAGTCAAGGTTAAGGTGGGGAATGTTACGTTTATCTTTATTTTATATTATATTCGATATTTCATTTTTTGACGATAGGCATGTAAGAAAGTGGTCTATGTGGCCAATACAAGTTTAAGTGGTCTGTGTGGCCAAATTACAAGTTCATGTGGTTTATGTGGCCAAATTACAAGTTCATGTTACATGATCTAGTTATTCATGTTTATATTTGATATAATCTTTAGTTTGGATAAATGTGTTTCCCACTGAGTAGTCGTACTCATCCCTATTATTCTAACATTTTTCAGGAAATGGCTCGGCCGATGCGTAGAGGTGTTGGTGGTAATTATCACGAGGATAATTTATCATACTAAAATTATTGCTTTTAGTTTATGAAAGTTTTTGTTTTTTTTTAAATGATAGATTTAGTAAATTTTTATTTAAGACTTCCACTGAGTATAAAAATAACCTAAGTTTTGCAGCGGTTCTCTTGAATGAAAATATTTTGAAAGAGTTGAAATATGCATGTTAAGTATGAAGTAGCATCCCTGTTAAGTTTTGAAAATTGGGGCGTTACAACCAAAGTGATGAGAGTAGATAAGTTGATACGGAGTTGGGGAAAGATATGCCCCAAATAGAGGGTGATGGGAATAATAGAGGAAGAAATATACCTTCCACTGCGTATGGTGTAGTCGCTTTAATTGTTGCTTATGTTCAGATCTTCTAATCTGTGTCCCGTCCTTTTTCTTCCTCCGTGTGGTAAGAGAACTGAAGAAAATAATTTTGTCTCACTCTCTTAAACTTGCGTGTATGAACGTGTGAGTAAAAGAATGTGTATGTTCTGATTATAAACAGAATACTAATATATATATTGTTGGGTGATGATTCAGTCCTCAACACGGTTTTACATAGTGGGAAATGATTCTATCTTCCGTACTGAAATGCACTCAGTAGGCTTATACCCTGAGTGATCCCATGAAGATTTGAAGATCCCAAAACCCTATCTGATTGGTGAACCATTCCTTTGTAATTGTTTTTGTCTCACGAGTATTCGGACTCGGTAGACACTGCACCTTGGTTCGGGCGGTCGGTAGATTATCGGCCTCGGCACCGGATGTAGAAGACTCGGTATGTCTTGGACTCGACGAGGAGAAGTATGCGAAAGACTCGGTGGACCGAACTCAGCGAGGAGTAGTTCATCGAACTAAGAGCCGACCTTCGGTAGAGTAAATTCGGTACTCTCTACGGGATCGGACTCGAAGGCAACGGCATGTCTTACGAACCGTCGGATCTTTTGAACAACAATTAGCATAGTCAAATACGAGGAAGAGAGAAGTCAACTTCATTATGCCTCGAAGTCTGTTCTGTCTTAACTACTCTGCGAAACCTCGGCAAATGACAAGCCAACACCTGTCCTTACCTGCTAAAGCTGCAAGTCAACAACTTTCCGGAAAAGGAGGGAAAGGACACTGTCACCTTTTTCAAAAGAGCCGTTAGCTACCAATAGAGTGAGATAAAGGGATCATAGTCTCCAACGGATCTTTCCTAATCTCTTCTCTATAAATAGAGGGATGATTCAATTTTTTTTGATGCAAGAAGAGAGCCAAAAAGCAACGAACGAGCCAACACACTCTCGAGCAAGAAAAAGGAAAAACGAGCAAAAATAAAATATCGCATAAGTCTTCCGCAAGAACTTAAAGTACATTCTCCGGCAAAAGACTACCTTCTAGCTCTTAGGGAACCAAGCTAAACAGACATAAAAGCCTCTAGTATCCAAATCGACGATACACGAACTCAAAGCTACAACTCAGCTGTTTGCGATCTAGAAGCCACTTTCTCGTTCCCTATCCCTCTAACCCTAAGCTCAACTGAATTTATCCATAGCTTAGACGAAGGGGTTCACCTTTGAACCTTATCCTTATTGTAAAAGGACCCCTTCATAGTTGGAGAAGTTTGTCAAACACTTTAGTTTGATACCCGTTGTAAACTGAGACTTGCTTAGTATAAATTCCAAGACGCGGCTTTGTCCTGTGTACAAGCTGACTGAGACTAACTCAGGATAATAAATAGCCTCCTGACCTTTCGGGACAGTGGACGTAGGATCCTGTGCATCCGAACCACTTTAAAAATCTCTGTGTCTCTTATTTACTGTTGCATTGATTTTAACTGTTCATACCGAATATCATATCTTTAAAATCATTCAACTAAGTTTCAAGCATACTTATTCGATTCACTCTTCCGAACCGAAACTATTTTTAAGAAAACTTTTTTCCACTCAACTGATTTGGGCCTACACATTTCCGCACCACTGAACTCCGTCTGAAGATACTGAATTCTGACTTAGTCAGCTAGCAGATCTCAAAAGAGTCAGTACCTCTTTGCCTTAACACGATTCAGAACAGCTATTTGGTCTGCTGAACTCTTTCAGTACGGCACACTCCTGAACGGGACTGTTCGTGTTACAAGTTGAGAAATAGGTTTTAGGTGTATTCACCCCCCCTCTACACCTAAACGTGCTCTCGGGACCAACAATTGGTATCAGAGCAGGAATTCTATAAGACTCTTATTATCTTGAAACTGGTCTACTTGAACGGATCCGGAAAATCGTTTTCACTGCATATCACTCTTCATTCATATCATTATTTAACATGTCTTATATGTCTGGAATAAGAATGGTACCTATGTTCTCAGTAGAGAACTATGGTGTATGGCGAGTCATAATGGAGGCTCACCTGACTTCCCTCCACGACAGCATGACCGAAGTACTTGAGGAAGGACCTATCGTTCCTATGATCGATAGTGTCGTGACTCGAGATCCAGCATTGGAGGAGGAATGGTGGACCGGGAAGAAGATTCCCAAGGACAGAAGTCTCTTCACTCCTGAGGAGAAGAAACTTCACAATTTAGACCGAGTTGCCAGGAATGCCATACTAACCACTCTTAGTGATTCTTATCTCAGCAGGGTTCAGGAATGCAAGACAACAAAAGAGCTCTGGGATGCTCTAGTGCTACTGAGTCGGGGGACTCAGAAGATCAAAGCTAATAAACTTGCGATGGAACTCCAAAAACTGGAGAGTTTGTCTCTCATGCCTGGTGACAAAATAGAAGATCTAAATGTCAGATTTACGAATCTAATGAACTCCATCAACGGGCTGGGAAAGACATTCTCCAACCGAGAAATGAATCTCAAGATACTGAGGGCACTGCCAGATGGACATTGGACTCCTTTTGCCACCTTATTACGCCATTCTGATCTAGATATTGCTACTCCTGACCATATCTTTTCAGAACTTCAGGCAGAGGAATTCGAGTTCGACAGACCTCAACGGAAGCAGCAAGCTGAAGCTGACACCAAAATTGACTATGCTTTTAAAGCATTAGTCAGCACAGTATCTCCCGCGTCAAGCAAAACTGAACCTTCACTAACTGACATACAAGAAGGAAGTTTAGCTCAGAAGTACGCGCTGCTCGCTGTAAAATATCAGAAGGAGAAGGAGAGGCGCAGAAAAGTGAATAAAGCCTATCGAGAAACAAAAGGTAAGTCCGAATATACACCAAAATGCGCTCCTGACTCGAACACTTCTGAATATAGGAAAAGAGATGACTTAGCATCTTCAAAAGAAAGCGAAAACAAAGAAGAAAGAGTCATCGCTTGCTACAATGCCGCAAGAAGCCGGGACACTATCGGTATGATTGTCCGAGCTCGATAGTGCTTGAACGGGCAAGCACGCAAAGCAAGGAGAGAGAAGTTTGCCAAGAAGAGACAAGCTTACATTGCTGGCGAAATCTCAGACGACTCAGAAGAAGTCGACTCCTTCATGGATTCATCAGATGATGAAACCGCTTTCATGGCTTTGGAGCTTGAAGGTGAAGGAAATGCGAAAAGTGTCGATGGCGAGGAGAAGAAGATGAGGTAAACTCTCATGCATCTTTTAACTCTCCTTCACACCGCACACACGACACTATTTCAGGTGCAGATGAGGATCTAGACGTTAGCTCAGCATATGAAGAACGATTAGGCGAACAGATTCAGATGAGTCTGCAGCTCAGTAAGACTCTTCAGGAATTGGATACCCTGAAAGTGGAGAATCAGAGACTTTCTCAGGAGAGTCAGGTCTCTACTGAGTCTGAAGGACTTGTGTTGAGATTCAGGGAGGAGATAAACTCTCTGTTGGCCAAGTCTCAGCATCAAGAAGATCAGATCTCAGTTCTGACCAAGGACTTAACTCAGAAAGATACTGAACTGAGTCTACTGAAGCAACAACTATCAGGACTTCAGACTGAGCACGACACACTGAAGAAAAGTGATAATATCTGGAGGAACCTGATGACTGAGAGGTACATGGGCGCTGAAAAGAAGCTGGAGGCTATGCTAGCAAGCAACAAGCCCAAGGACTGCAAGGAAGGTCTTGGTTTCAGCCAGGGTGCTTCCTCATCTGCCCCCGTACACTCAGAAGTGCGACTTGCTGATAGGTTTGTTCGAGGGGAAACAATCAATGCTGAAATACTGAATCCCCTAGCCAAAAACAAACAAAAGATGAAGGCACCTCATCCTACACATCAGCATTCTGACAAGAAGATCAGTACCAAAATACCCCAGTTCAGTCAAGGGGGGAACTAGCAAATCCAAATGGGCTGATCAGTATGGACCACCTCAGTTGACACATCCTGCTCAGTATGGGTCATATTATTATGATCCTATAGTCAGAAGAGGACCCAAGAGTTAGAAGAAAAAGAAGAAAATCGCACAAAAGGCAAAGGTCAGCAGTCAACCAGCTCAGAAGATCTGGACTCCTGAACCCGAAAAGCCTAAGAAGTGAGCTTCGACCAGTCCAGTGGTCAAGTACATTGACTCAAGTGGAAAGAAGATGTCTGAGACCACCAGGGTCGTAAGACAAATTTGGGTTACCAAAACTAACATCTAAGGACCCAAAATCAAAAATAAAGGGTACCTGAATATAATTCTATTTTGCAGGAGCACAAAGACCCATGGTACGTGGATAGCGGATGTTCAAGACACATGACGTACCAAAAGAGTCTACTGAAGAATTATATCCCTGAAGAAGGACCCAGAATCGAGTTTGGAGACAACGCTAAAGGCTACACAAGAGGATTTGGAAACTCAGCATTGGAACGCTTACGTCTCCAGAGTATCATATGTTGAAGGACTTCAAACATAATCTTCTCTCTGTTAGTCAATTTTGTGATAACTCGAATAGAGTGATATTTGTATTTGGTTTCTATGATGTTATTGATAAATCTACAGGGGAAAACGAGTGTTATCGAGGTTCGCGCAAGAAGAACATATATGTAGGCGATCGGAACTCGATTGAACCACGAAGCTTGTCTGTTGGCGAAAAACGACAACCGAACGGGGTGGCTATGTCATAGGAGACTCAGTCATCTCAACTTTAAGACACTCAACAAACTTGCAAGAGACACTCTAGCAAGAGGACTGCCGAATGAAGTATTCAGCAAAGACACTCAGTGTGAAGCATGCTTGAAGCGAAAGCAAACAAGGAATCAAAATCCTCCTGTTCCATCTCCTTCCACTGATGGAATCCTTCAGCTGCTACATATGGATTTGTTCGGTCCAGTCTCTCCAGTGACGATCAGAGGCAAGAAATATGCTTTAGTGGTCATCGATGACTACTCGCGCTATACTTGGGTCATATTCATTGCCAACAAGTCTGACGTCAAAACAGAGTTACCAAGGCTTCTGAGAAGGCTCAGTATCGAGAAGAACACCAAGATTATCAAAATCCATTCTGACAGAGGAACTGAGTTCCTCAATTTTATGGTGGAGGAGTTCTGCAAAACTAAAGGAATAAAGCATGAGACTTCAGCTGCACGCACACCTCAGCAAAATGGAGTTGCTGAACGAAAGAACAGAACTCTAAAAGAGGCAGCCAGAACTCTACTCGCAGACTCAGGACTCCCAACCAAATTCTGGGCAGAAGCTACTGACACTGCATGTTACACACCGATCTCTACTGACAAAGCAACAGAAGAAGACACCATATGAACTATGGAACGGCAGGAAACCTTCTCTATCCTATTTCCATATTTCTAGTTGTTCGTGCTTTATCCACAATAATGGGAAAGATCAGCTGAAAACCTTTGATGGCAAGTCAGATCAGGGAGTGTTCTTAGGATACTCCCGGTTCAGCAAAGCTTTCAGGGTATTCAACTATCGAACCCTTTACGTGGAGGAAAGCCCTCATGTTGTTTTTAATGAGTTTGCTACTGAAGACAGGAGCAATAACTCTAATTCGAATACGAGGACATCGGTAGACGGCTACGGGATCTAAGCTTAAAAGATAAAGTCGAAAAGATCCGGCTTTGTTGGGATGATGATTCGGATGAGGAAACCGAAGACAAGTTTACCTGAATCTCAACCAAGAGAAAACGTAGCTGAACAGTTGACTCTCCCGAACGAGTCAATCACGGGTAACTCGAGTCAATGAAGAAACCCTAGAGGTAACCGAGACCACTACCGAGAATAACGACTCGGGGGGGGAACATCTAGTAATGTTCCCGAGCTGAATGCCCTCGAACCCGGTGACTCGGTAGATCATGCTCTCACTCTTGAATTGCTTCAATTTCGGAATAGTACAACCGAAATGCCTAACTCACCTACTATACGTGTTGAACAAATTTCAGATGAAGAGCTGAAACATCGTAGATCGTGGCTAGATGCTCACACTGCTGATCTAATTATTGGAGATCCCTCAGCAAGTGTAAAGACAAGATCCAGATTCTGTAAAGGAGAAAACGCATTATTTTCTTGCTTCTTGTCTACCGACGAACCTCGGACGATTGAGGATGCACTAAAAGATCTTGGACCGGAACATAGCCATGCGAGAGGAGCTGAATCGGTTCACGAGAAACGAAGTTTGGGAGCTTGTTGATAGACCCGGCATTAACATGTGATTGGAACTAAATAGGTCTTCAACAACAAGCGAGATGAAAACAACGTCATAGTAAGGAACAAAGCAAAACTTGTGGCAAAAGGCTACTGTCAAGCTGAGGGAATAGACTTCGATGAGACTTTCGCTCCGGTTGCAAGATTAGAGGCAATTAGACTATTCCCCGGCCTACGCAACACATCAAAGATTCGTAGTCTATCAAATGGATGTGAAGTCTGCGTTCCCGAACGGCGTCTTGAAAGAAGAAGTCTATGTGGAACAACCGCCCGGCTTTCAGCGGGGACATCGAGTTTATAGACTCAGAAAGGCTCTATATGGGTTAAAATAAGCACCCGAGCTTGGTACGATACCCTATCTCGAGTTTCTTCTTCGAAAGGTTTTCGAAAGGCACGATGAGACCGCACTCTATTCGCAAGATTCGACCGGAAGACGATCTACTACTTGTGCGAGATCTATGTGGATGACATCATCTTTGGATCAAAGAATGTCATCATGTGCCAACAATTTGAGAAAATGATGAAGGACAAGTTCGAGATGTCAATGATGGGAGAAATGAACTATTTCCTCGAGTTTTCAAGTTAAGTAATCTGAAAAGGGAACGTTCATCAACCAAGGCAAATACACTCGAGACCTCATCAAAAGATTCGGTTGCACATCCGGCAAACCTATCAAGATCCCAATGAACACGAACATGAAAATCGATCTTGATAAGGAGGGAGTATCAGTAGACCAAACTGAATTTCGCGCTATAATTGGTTCTTTATTATATCTAATGGCTACTCGCCACGACATAACTTATGATGTAGGTGTCTGCGCTCGATTTCAGGCGAATCCCAAGCAGAGTCATATGGACTCAGCAAAGAAGATTCTCCGCTATCTCAGAGGAACACCTGACATAGGTTTATGGTATCCAGCTGATGATAATATAGAACTAACTGGTTATTCCGATGCCGACTATGCGGGATGTAGAATTGACCGAAAGTCAACTTCGAGAACGTGTCGGTTCCTTGGCGGCAAGCTAATTTCATGGTTCTCAAAGAAACAACACTCGGTAGCCACGTCAACTACGGAAGGCTGAATACATGGCTGCCGGAAGTTGCTTGCGCCCAAATCCTTTGGGCTGGAGACAGCGACTACGCGACTATGACGTCATTCAACATGAAGTGCCGATTTTCTGCGACAGTACCAGTGCCATTGCAATCACTCAGAACCCTGTACTTCACACGAGATGCAAGCACGTGGACATCAGACATCACTTCATTCGGGACCATGTCGAAAAGGACATCAGGAAGGAAAAGATCCATACTGATCGACAAAGGGCTGACATACTGACCAAGCCTCTAGCTGAAGCAAGATTCACAGAACTTTCAGTAGAGCTAGGTCTGCTGGACCCTACTGACCCCAGTCAGTAAGAGGGTTCAGGAGAGGATCATTCAGTAAGGGGGAATGTTTGCTCTCAGTACTGAATAGTTTCAGTACATAGAGACTCAGCAACCATCTACACGAGGTATCAGCTGACTACGATGTTCAGCTGATAGGTCTACGTATCTCTACTCAGTAGTAACCAATAAAATAGTAATATGCATTTATTGTTCAGATTCAGCATCGTATTAAATATCTTATGAATTGTCATTTAATATTAACGGATTACATTTAATGCACGACATTCCATACATAAGTTTGTTGAACTCTGCCACGCATTTAATGCATGTCGTATCATAGTTACTACTTAAGCATATTACAATTGGCTTTTGACTTAGGCGGCTATTTGATCATTACCTATATATGTCATCCTATCTTAACCGCACATCTCATAAAGCAAGTTTAAATTCAACCATAGATCGATAACTGTCCATCTTCTTCTTAGATATAAATATTCGATCATATCTTTGAAACCGCCATTAGCATAATTAAATCTTTTCAACTTTGAAAAATCTGAGATCTCTCTAGCAACCCTACTTGCAAATCCTTTTATAAACACTCAGATTTTTCATTGGTATGATTGTGTATCTGTTATAGTTTTATTCTATTATTTGTTCAGCATCGTCGTAATAACTACTTTATCAAACTCGATACTGGCAACGTTTCTTGTAACAGATATAATGGCGGATACATGCCTCTCTGTAATCGTCCCTAAAGACATGCAAGAGATCATTGACAAAGACCGTGTCTGGTGCGAACCAGTCATGGAATTTGATGCATGCGAGCTGGAGTATATGGAAGAGATATTCGCAGCCCTTCGCGAATCTGGATTGGAGGCGTTTCTCTCCAAGAAGACCACCTTTTTCCTCCCAAGGCAAGTCGCTGAACTTTACCTCAACTCTGACTCAGTAGCGGGCGATATCATCGGAACATTCATCGTTCACACAATCGGTGAGGCTGCCATAAGGATAAAGAAGATGTCAGTGAGGGAAGCACTGAAGAGGAGCTTCAACCTACCCTCGAAAGGAGTCAGCACCGTCGGGTATCTGGACGATCGGGTGGATGACTACCTTTCAGTCTTCTGCGGGAAGCCCACGGCCTTCAGAGCAGCCTTCCCAAAGAACGCCATGCTGCCTCAGTATAGGGCACTGGCTTACATAGTCACTCAACTGCTGACGAGCCAAGCCGGCTCTTTCGATCAGGTATCTAGGCCAAAGATTCAGCTGATGATGGCGATACATGATCGTGCTCAGATTAACTGGACTGAATTCTTCCTCCGAGAATTCATAGTCCAGGCTGCCAAGTTTGACAAAGCCTCATTCATACTGAGCGCTAAAGGAAAATTAATGTATGAGCTCAAGCTCTCAGTAATAATTGAAGATTTCTGCGGCGATGACCAGATCACCTTCCACGACAAGACTTATTTCAATGTGAAAAAGGTCATGTTCCAGAACCGCACCGCAACACTTCAGTAAATAGGGTCAGGACCCTCAGCTCAGCAGACACCGCCTCAGAAGGCCGCGCCCATGAAGAAGCGGTCTCCTCAAGCAAAATCTCCTAAGGCACCGACCAAACGTCTAAAGAAAACATTCACTGACGTGCCTACTGAATCAGAGGCAACTGCTGAAGTTCCTGAGATCCCTACTGAACCGACACAACCACGGCAGCTGGTTGATGAATCTGAGTCCTCTGAAAAGACTCACTCAGTGGAGAAGGCCGTCTCTACTGAACAAGCACAAGAAGTGGACCAAGGGGTTCAGACTGAAGAGGTCCAGAGTGGTGATTTGGAGACTCTGGACAGTCCCCTTGACATCCCTCCACTCAGCAGTTTACCATCTGCTGAGAAACAGATGTCCGCCATAGACATTGAAGATTCAGAAACGGCGTCTGAACAGGAATCGATCGGAATGAAAGCTTCAGCTCTCCGATCTCAAGCATTCCGAGAGACTACTGAACTCATACCGGAGATTACTGGCCATCCTCATCTGGTATCTCTTGCCAAGCAGGCCAGGCTCCACATGCTCCTAAGGTTTTAGGACTGGCATCCTCAGCTCCGCCTCATCCTACACTACTCCTGCGACCAGCTACATAAGGAGGAGCAGTTCTTAAGGCAACAAATAGGCTACTCCCAGCCTGCTGACCTTGGAACCTTCGACGATCTGAGGGCCGCAATATTGGCCCTGCTGAATGATAGACAACAGGCAACTAGCTCTGCCCCCTCAGATGGGTCTGACCACGACGGTCAGGACCCACCCCATGATTCAGGCCCTGAGAAGCCTGATGAGGGAACTCACTAGGACGAGGATACAACTACTCAACCAGACCTACCACTGCGTATCCTTGCTCATGTGAAGTCGGCGGCTAGTACTTCGTCCTCGCAGCAGCCGCTCGGCTCTTGGCCGGAGTCGACCTACGAAGTAGCGCCCAGCCCCAGAGGCCGACGCTCAAAGTCAGTGGCAAAGGCTCTCCGAAGCCAAGGCACTCAGAATCGTGCCCTTGCCAAGGCTGTCCACAAGACATGGAAGCACACTTGCTCGGGCCACTAGTGCGAGCTTCAGTGGGTGAAGAAATCATTGTCAAAATCGCCGCCCCGATGTCTCCTCCATCGTATCAAACGCACCGGCCCAAGTAGAAAGGCCGACTTTGAAGAACGGCTCGAGACTATTCCGGGAGGGACAAAGCTAAACTACTTGCTGAATTCAAGGCCTCTCGGTCCCTTCATACGAGTCGGTCTCCACCTTATCTCGGGCCAATGAGCTCCGTCTCACATCTATTCGGAAGGCTACGGAGAATTCGGTCAGTCTGAAGCTAAATGAGTTCAAGGCTGCAACAGACACTTCTCACCAGAAACACAAAGATGAACTGATTAATGAGAAGAATGAGTTGCACGAGGAGCTGAACAAGATCCACACTCGACTTGATGAGTTGTCAGCATCCTACAAAAGCCTAAACACTAAGGTAACTGTTCCTAACCCGGCTCAATTTGCTGATGCCAAAAAGGGGGAAAAGAATAAGAAGCTCGAAAAGGAAAAGACACACGAAAAGCAGCCATCAAGCAGGGGGAAGAGAAAACCCGGAAGGCTCGGGAACACGCACCAAAGTCTTCAAGGAAGACAAGGTCGATGGGCCGGAGCAAGCACGAACCGGACCGGGTGAGGCCCAGGGTGTCTCTATTGGAATCCCAACAGAGACTGGCCCAAGTGGCTCAGGAACCAGAACACAAGCAACTCAGGCAACTCAAACCCCGTTGGATATGGTCAAAGAAATTGCCGAGTATGCTGAGGAGGATGAGTCTCGAAGAGGAAGAGGCACCTCTCCCACCCCCCAGTAGAAGGCAAAGGCAAGAAATCCTTGAAACTCCCGACCCCTCCCTCCAAGAAACTGAAGAGATATATAAGTAAGGAGGAGGAGGCTCAGATCGCAGCTGATGAAAAGCTAGCCAGGGAGATAGCAGAAGCTGAAGCAACGAATAAGCCTAAGGCCAAAACCACAAGCCGCCAAAACTAAGGCTCCTGCTCGTAGAGGAAAGAAGAAAGCTCCTGCTAGGTCGCCTCCCGTAAAACCGGTACTTCGGGATGATGAAGACAGGGAGCAAAGCAGCAACAACGTAAAAGTACTGAGAAGCAGCTAAAGACAAATCTAGTACCCCTGCTGACTCAGAAGAACAGTCGTCTCAGAAGCTCTCATACACAAGATCAAATGGACAAGATGCTGAGATCGAGGCCATCTTTGCTCAGATGGATCGGTATCTTTACAGAGGAGAAGAGGCGAGACAGATAGAAGCTGCCAGACATAGGAATCATATGGCAGACTTAGAGGCACTCAGAATCCGCACTGAACAAGAGGCCAGGCTGAGAGTACCTCCCAAAGCTGATATTCCATACAAATACAGAAGGTTCAGGAAGCCAACGGACATGAAGATTTAGAGATGGCCTAGGACGGATGAGTGGATTCCTGCTCAGTTCACTTAGATATGGGAATCACAGAAAATGGAATTCATCAAGAGGAATTATTTTTGGAATTTCTGGTCAGATAAGACAAAGGCTGATGCCTACGTGGAATGTATGATGATCACTGAACCGGACTTATATCCCTACATGGAAAATGTTGTAAGAGCAAACATTGAAGTCAAGGTTCCTGAACCCAGAATTCTGCCACCACCAAGAAGACTTGATGATTCTATTCACTTTGGAGTGATAGAGAAGGAAGTGAAGGATGCTGCTGCACACAAAAGACTTGAAGAAGATGAGCCAGCAGACTTCGCTGAGTATCTGAAGCTGAGGAAGTACACCTATAGAATGTATGGACTGCCCCTTCTCGAGACTCAATCGCAAAATTTCATGGATGGGATCAAGCAGTACAAGCGTTCATAGTTCTTAGACTTTTCTAGCAAGAGATGTATCTGTACTGAACTTTCTTTATCTGATATACATATCTCTTTCTTTAGCTTTGACAATACCTTATTGTCTCTATAAGCCATGTTCTGTTTTTATGCTTAACACTCAGAATCACTGAAGTGATTACTGACACACATTCACTTGTTGATCTTTTGTCAGTAGTTGCTGAGATTCTGTTAGACTAGCTGATATGTTATAGAGGGAAATTGTTTCCTTGTAATAAGGGAAATTGTTAAGACAGGGTTATGCTTAATCTTTTTATTCTAACTTCCCGCTCCGCTCCCTTCGATGAGTCTAGAACTTGCGAACAACTCCACCGATTCTTCTTGTAATATTGTAAGGAGCCTGTTTTTACGTATAAGTTTAGTGCTTTGATAGCATAGATAGTGTTAGATTTTTTATAGTGTTAGGTTTTGGCATCATCAAATAGGGGGAAATTGTTGGGTGATGATTCAGTCCTCAGCACGGTTTTACATAGTGGGAAATGATTCTATCTTCCCTACTGAAATGCACTCAGTAGGCTTATACCCTGAGTGATCCCATGAAGATTTGAAGATCGCAAAACCCTATCTGATTGGTGAACCATTCCTTTGTAATTGTTTTTGTCTCTGAGGATTCAGACTCAGTAGACACTCTGCACTGGTTCAGGCGGTCAGTAGATTATCAGCCTCAGCACCGGATGTAGAAGACTCAGTATGTAATGGACTCAGCAGGAGCAGTATACTGAAACACTTAGTGGAACTGAACTCAGCAGGAGTAGTTCACCGAACTAAGAGCCGACCTTCGTAGAGTAAATTCGGTACTCTCTACGAGGATCGGACTTCGATAACGGCGGCGATCTTCTGAACTGTCCGATCTTTTGAACAACAATTAACATAGTCAAATACGAGGAAGAGAGAAGTCAGCTTCATTATGCCTCGAAGTCTGTTCTGTCTCAACTACTCTGCAAAACCTCGGCAAATGACAAGCCAACACCTGTCCTTACCTGCTAAAGCTGCAAGTCAACAACTTTCCGGAAAAGGAGGGAAAGGACACTGTCACCTTTTTCAAAAGACTCGTTAGCTACCAATAGAGTGAGATAAAGGGATCATCGTCTCCAACGGATCTTTCCTAATCTCTTCTCTATAAATAGAGGGATGATTCAAGTTTTTTTGATGCAAGAGGAGAGCCAAAAAGCAACGAACGAGCCAACACACTCTCGAGCAAGAAAAATGAAAAATGAGCAAAAACAGAATATCACATAAGTCTTCCGCAAGAACTTAAAGTACATTCTCCGGCGAAAGACTACCTTCTAGCTCTTAGGGAACCAAGCTAAACAGACATAAAAGCCTCTAGTATCCAAATCGACGATACACGAACTCAAAGCTACAACTCAGTTGTTCGTCGATCTAGAAGCCACTTTCTCGTTTCCTATCCCTCTAATCCTAAGCTCAACTGAATTTATCCATAGCTTAGACGAAGGGGTTCACCTTTGAACCTTATCCTTATTGTAAAAGGACCCCTTCATAGTTGGAGAAGTTTGTCAAACACTTTAGTTTGATACCCGTTGTAAACTGAGACTTGCTCAGTATAAATTCCAAGACGCGGCTTTGTCCTGTGTACAAGCTGACTGAGACTAACTCTGACCTTTCGGGACAGTGGACGTAGGATCCTGTGCATCCGAACCACTTTAAAAATCTCTGTGTCTCTTATTTACTGTTGCATTGATTTTAAATGTTCATACTGAATATCATATATTTAAAATCATTCAACTAAGTTTCAGCATACTTATCGATTCACTCTTCCGAACCGAAACCGGTTTTTAAGAAAACGTTTTTCCACTCAACTGATTTGGGCCTACACATTTCCGCACCACTGAACTCCATCTGAAGATACGATCTCGACTTAGTCGGCTAGCGGATCTCAAAAGAGTCGTACCTCTTTGCCTTAACACGATTCGGAACGCCTATTTGGTCCGCTCGAACTCTTTCAGTACGGCACACTCCTGAACGGGACTGTTCGTGTTACAAGTTGAGAAATAGGTTTTAGGTGTATTCACCTCCCCCTCTACACCTAAACGTGCTCTCGGGACCAACATATATATATATGCTTCAAAAGTTAATATTATATTAATATTTTTAGCCCATCAATTTAATTATATCCCCAATGGGCTTCCACATGATAAGCCCATAATATAATTAATTAATCTTTTGGGCTACTTTTATTTATCAATCAATTGACACAGCCAATTAATTCCATATAAATAACACTATTAAATAATGCAAAATACATTAATATATTAATAATGATTTCTGAGAGACAATAAATGACTAGGCAACTAATTGGGCCAGATTAGAGATCTAATATAAGAAATAAAGTTGGGCTTCAAATTAATTAATTATCTATGCTCATCCCAGAGCAAAATTAATTAATAAACACAGATTCATTCCTCTAGAGAATTCTTGCTGACTTACTCCTTTATCCCAAATTGAGCAAGGGTTTGTATTTTAGACTTAATTGATCCCCGTATTTAAGATAGAAATATCTGTTAATTAATTAAGCCCACTGACAGCTTAAATTAATTAACATCTTTTTATATTTCTGAGTAGTACCACTCGACCTCATTAACACACCTGAACTTAATCAACCGGGCGAATTTAGAGTGATAATCCTTACGAGTTCCTCGGGGATATTATCAACCCATTGTACTAGGATACGGTTGCCAAATACAGACAACCAGACCTAAGCCACAAATGACTACTACCACCCAAGATACGTAGATCCGGTCGCATTTTACTAGGGGAAGGGTCTACATTAGTAGCTCATAGGCCAGTGGTAAGCTCTTAACCAAGAGGTTTTAGGTTCAAGTCCTCTTAGTCGCATTTTTTTAATTTATTTAGCGAAAATTATTGTTCGGTTATTGAATTATTTACAATTTTATTCTTTTAATTGTCAACAAAACGTAGACCCTTTTTCTTCCAACTTTTATTGAGGACAAAAGTGTCATTTATTTTGAAAAAAAATATCATTTGTAGAGTATCATTTATTGACTATCAATTATTTTTGAAAAAAATGTGTTTTGTTTCGAAAAAAGTGTCATTTGTTTTGGAAATAAGTATCAATTTTTGTGAACAAATGTGTCATTTATCTCAAAAGTGTCAAATCAGGCTGAAGTATTGTACCAATCATAATTAAGGAACGTGTCACTTTAATCTAATAAATATACGAAACCACTGTTCAATGATTTAGTTTACAAAATATGATCAACAAAATAACCATAAACGTTACTCAAAGTATCAATCGAAATAAGAAGAAGTGTCAATTGTCTTAGAGGAGAGTGTCACATTATCATAGAGTGTCATTTTGTAATGAATAAATGTGTCAATTGCAGCGAACAAAAGTGTTATTTTATTTTAGAGTGTCAATCACGGTGAAGTAGAATATCAATTATAATTAAGGAACATGTCACTTTTATCCAATAATCATACGAAACCACAGTTCAATTAGGAGTATATAGTTAAATCTCTCTAAACTACTATAGTCGGGACCATGAGATTTTATTAGTTTAGAGAGACATTAATTTATCTATAAATTAATATGCATTAATTTAGAGATAATTTTTGAACTTCGACGAAATTGACTTTTAAATAGATGAATATAAGGAGTTATAAGTTTATTTAATACATCATATTTAGTGTCATTTTACTATTTATCATCTAGAAATAATTAATTATATTAATTTGTTAAGAAATAATGAATTTGTTCATTTAAAAAATAATACAATGATGTAGTTAACATTCATTGACAATAAACAAAGATAATACTGTTGGGTTATGAGTCAGTAGATGGTACTCAGCTGTCTAGTGGTTAAAAGAATATTGGGGGAAATCATAGTAGTACTATGGAATTGAAGATCCCAAAACCCAGCTGATATCAGTCGTGCAGTGTGTCTATATGATTAGATGATGTATAGGTTAGACTTGTTTATTTTGATTATCTTTTTTCTAAGTCCTGTTCGGGGTAAATTGTTGGACTGATCTTCTGACGAAGTCACTTTCCAGAACCCCACGTCATCTTCGTAAGAGCTTGCGTTCTTCAGCCAGCAGCTGATCTTCACCTCAGTAGGAGACAGCCCATCGCCGATAAGCCATCGCGAGAAGAACATATGCAAAGCTCAGTACCTTCGCAGTCGCCAGCTGACCTACTCAGTAAATGTATTCCTTGTCAACCGACTCAGTCGAAGAAGACAGAGACTTATCTAGTCTACTGTGTCCGACAAAAAACGACCCAGTCGCACAAGTCTTTCCGAAGTTCAGCAGAAGATCTTACGAGGTTGTTTGAATAGTCAACTTTGACTCTGACACATTCTCACCAACCACAAACCTCGACCAATGAGAAGCCGACAGCGCCATATCTGCTCTATACAGTAAAGCTGCTCTCATGTACAGTAATTAACTGCCCTGCTGCAACAAATTTGAAATTATGGCCGTTTTCTTTGGAAGCTTGTGACACGTGGCATCGTCGTCTCCAACGGACATATGCCATAGCTCACAACTATAAATAGAGAAGAAATTCGAAGCTCCACGCACGGAATAAAAAAAAAAAGGGAAAAACGCTCAAGCTTTGAACACTCTAGTAAACTCAAAGATTATCCAGAGAAGAACTTGCTTTCTTAGAATATTCTTAGTTCTTCACTCTAGAGTATTTAGATCCCTCTCTTCTCTAGACTAAGCTCATTGCCATATTTATAGCTTAGATTCGAAGGAGTTCACTTTCTGTGAATTATTCTTATTGTAAGAACTCCTTCTTTGTTGGAGATTATTCCATCCCTTTCGAACTTCGGTTTGAATTGTAAAGACGTTAAGGACTATAACTTAGAAGGATCCGTCCGGTGCGCGAGATACCGCCGAGGCTTGCTCGAGTATAATCAACAAGTTATCCTACCATTGTCGGGGACCGTGGACGTAGGATCTTGCGTATCCGAACCACGTTAAATCGCTTGTGTTCTTTCTTGTTTTATTGCATATCATAAGCGTTCAAAATCATATGTTTGCATAAAACGTGTTTCAAAACGCACACCAAAAGAACTTGATTTGTGAAAAGCGTTTTTCAAAACCGAGACGAATCTCCGGGCCCCACACTTATCCGCACAACGTCTCCGGCCCGAGTTTCGAACGACCGACAAAAGTCGGTAGGAGAGCTCGATGGCCGACCCACTCGACCCGCATTTGGCACTTGTTCATCGGTTGCACTAAAAGCGGCTCGGTGTCCTTCGGTTTGAGAAGAAGAAACGCGTGATCGAGTGTATTCACCCCCCCTCTACACACGACTATCGTCTCCGGACCAACAATTGGTATCGAGCATCGGTGTTCTTCGATCGTCGGTTCGTACTACTTGGTTCTCTCGAGCAGATCCTTGAAAACGTTTTCACTGCATAAGCATCTCTTCTTTCATCCTTATAACCGTTCGCATAATGTCTGACATGTCAGGTATCAGGATGGTGCCGATGTTCTCAATAGAGAACTTCACGATATGGTGCGTGAGAATGGAGGCACACCTCACATCGCTGCACGACAGCATGATGGACGTCCTGGAAACTGGACCCATCATTCCCATGATTGACAACGTTCAGTTCGCTACTGCTGGAGGTGTAGGAGCACAAATCGGTGCTAAGGTTCCCAAAGACAAATCAGCCTTCACGCCTGAAGAGAAAAAGCTGCACAACCTCGACCGAGTTGCACGAAACGCAATACTGACAACGCTCAGTGACTCTCATCTCGGGAGGGTGCAGGACGTCAGGACGTCAGGATTCCAACTTAAGGATAAGGTACAAGGACGTCATCTCGGGAGGGTGCATGAATGGAGGGAGCCACACTTAAGGATAAGGTACAAGTGATCAGCTCCGAGGAGACTCAGTCGGACGTCAGGATTCCGACTGAAGAGACTTCCTCTGAGTGGACGACCATCCACTCTACTCGCCTCCAAGCCACAAGTGAAGTCCACTCACAGATCTTTGAGATATCTGATCATTCAGATCTGGTGGAAATAGCCATAAGGGCTAGAGTTCAGATGCTGCTGAGGTCCCTGAGTTGGGACATACTCGAAGAGATCATAAGGACTCAGACAGCTCTTTCATTACTTACTGAAGAGCAAGAGTTGCGATCGGCAATTGGGTTCGGGGAACCCGGTGATCCGGCAACATTCGAAGATTTGAGGGGCGGCAATGCTCTATTCGCTAAGCTTGCGCACCTCGGTGCCGGCGACGATCATTCGCCACCATCTTCTCCTGATAATGAGAATAATGGAGATAAGGATGAGGAGATGGAACAGACATCACCCAAGGATGCAGAGTTGGGAGGCTCTGCTGAGGGTCCCACTCTCCGCGAGAAGGGAAAATCACCACCTCCGTCCACATCAGGTGATACCCCGAGTGCCTCGAAGCGCAGTCGAGAGCAACTACTCGCGATTTCTGAGCAGAGGATCGAAACAAGCTCGTATCAGATACAACCAATTGGTTCCGTCACCTCTAAGTCGGTGAACAAGGCCATAAGACAACAAGGGAACAAAAATCACCTCTTAGCCAAAGATGTTCATATAAAATGGGCCCAGTATACTAAGGCCCAAACGGCTAGTGTAAACCGACTGGCTGAAGGCGTGAAGAAAGTCTCAGAAGCTCCTACTCCTCAGCGGAATATTCAGGAGATAATTGAGACTGTCTTAGCAGCTCAGAAGGTAGATTTGGAAACACAGAGTCAGCAACTCCTTCAAACTCAGCAGAAGATTTTCTCTGAGCAGCTGGCTCAGGCTCTTGCTTCAGTCAAGGCCGAAATGGAAGAAATGAATAAATTGGCCACCTCCTGCCTACAAATTGCTATAAAACAACAGGCGGAGGCCCTTAAGGCCATTCAGAAAGAGATGACAGATTCCCACGATCAGGCTTTGCTGAAACTCCGTCGAGGAGTCGGCCCGCGCAGCTTAAGCAATTCGTAGCGATCAAGGAAAAGATTGGGAAATGTACTGCGACCTCGTCAAAGACTTCGAATCCACTGCCACTCTCATTAAAGAATCAGTCTACAATGTTGAACGAGAAATCAAAGCCATCCGCTCTCACCTCTCTAAGGCAGATGATGCCTGGTGATCGCTGTATTGCACCAAATAATCCTGTAAAAATCAGAGAATTACTTCAGTATAGTTCACAGGTATCGAACACAGGGAACGGACGACTATACACTTTATTTTTCCTACTTATCTAGGGTTTTGGTTAGCAACCACGCAAGAATTGGGTTTTCCATTAAACTACGAACTTGTAAAATTAAAAGCAAGAATAAAAACAGAAAACGAAATTTAAACTGTATTAACTGGGCAACTGAAGGTAGGTCCAGCAGAATATTCATGCACACATAATTCCAATCCTCGGCACTTAATATGAATTAATCTCAAGAATCTACTAGTTATAGACCACCGTAACTTAAACTGCGTGATCCTCACTCCCACTTACTTATTCGGTAACCGCCATGTTGGGCATAGAAACGGCTACTTCTCTAACCTAGCTACAACCTACGTTGTTGGGCAATCAATAGATTTAATAGCTAGACAGCTTTATCGAACTAAGGGAGCCTAGTATAGGAGCCTACTCGTATGTTGGGCATCTCATAGTCTCCTATCGGTTTAATCCAATTACTCTTACGAATAATTTCGCTACTTACCTAGCCTTGTTCCACGAGAAACGATGGAAGTACTAAGTTAGCTACAGACTGCGCAACCTAGGGTGGTCAAGCCTAAACTACTAGCCAGATTAATTAATTCAGAATTATCCCGAAACCCTTTTGATTAATTATGAGCACCTAAGCCTCATGTACTGTTCACGTGTGCATTCACATTCTGCCGGACCCTAAAAAGTTTAGCTACTCATGCTGACGCTTCGGTTGGACAACTGGGACAGTTTGTAGAATAGAAACATGAACACGAATAACCCTAAATTTAGCACGCACAAAATTTAAACTAATTAAGGTACGAACTAGCAGAAAATAATAACTTACGAAATTTAACTAAAATCTTGAATTGAAATAACAAAGAGGTTCGAATGTAAAATATTAAGTTCTTAGAAAACGATTAAATTCAAAACGGAAATAAAACTAGAGTTCAACTACGAATTTAAAGAACATAAGTCTGAAATTAAAAGGTGTTTTTCTTCTTCTAATAGCTACGGAAATCGGTTCACCGTGGTTCGGAAGGTTGTCCGGCTTCGGCGGTCGGCTTGGGCGGTTCGGCGGCGGCGATCTGCGCGGCGGTGGTCGTGCGGTGGTTCGGAAGGGAGCAATGGCCGGAATGTGAGCTCGGGATGTTTGGGACGTGTTCTATGGTGTAGAGAATTGTCTCGCGTGTGTAATTTTCGTCCCTCATCATCCTCTTATATACTCCTCCTTTTCTTCCTCTCCAAGGTAGGTTAGATCTTGATTAGGAAAAGATTTGGGTAGATAAGGAAACCAGATCTTTCCTTAACCACCTTAAGATATTTTCTTGATCCTTTCCTTTTCTCATAACCGTTCCTTTCTCGCGATTTTCCGCGACTTTTCTTCACCAAAATGCGCCAATTAATATCCTTGTCATCCTGCCACGTCAGCGCCAAAAACTTGCATTATACGCCACTGCGACTGCACCAGTTGGCCAATTGACGCACTTTTCGGCCTGAAATCACTAAGTACGAAAACGACTCATCAAATATCCTTACACTTGATTTATGCTCGCCCTCGAGTATAAGGAGAGAAAAAGATAAGTACTTAGTTATTTCGGCCAATCCCCAAGACTCAAAACAAAAATAAAAGACTCAAGGAAATAAAGACACGACAAACAAGGACATAAAGACACGAACAAAAACAAACACACCAAACAAACACACGGACTCAAATAAAAACAAGAAAAACGACGACATGAAGCAGCACCAATCAATCCAAAATTCTCAACACCAATTAACTAGCCAAGCAAATCAAATCATGCAAATATGATCTCATCAAGCAAGTAGACGATGCAAATTTCGAAACTAAACACACATATATCAACTTGGTCAAAATCTAAACAATGTGGATCTCCTCAAGGTTCGCTCATCACTCAACTAATCTAAGTCCGGTTCAAGCCACTCAAGAAAATAAATCCACGCAATTACGATAAGAGATCGTCACAATAGCAATATCAAGGAGGTCTTTCTCATTAGGTTGTAATGGGGCTTAGGACTTAGACAAATTGATGTTGGTAAGGGTCTTAGGGGTACTAAGCTCCATAAAAATTACAATTTAATGTTATGCCGATCAAATTCACTTACTTGTGCAATCAATACAAAAATTTAAAACATCCCACCACTTAACAATTTCGAACAAATGCTACAATTATGTAATGTACCCATTTTTTCTTTTTTTTTTTTTATATATTTTTTTTCTGCCACATCTTTTTTTTTTTTCTTTTCTGAATATTTCATATGTATTTTTCGTGGCATAAATTTTTTTTCTTTTTTCACATTATGGGTACAGCTCGTCTCAATCGGGCAATCAGGCCACTTAAAATCTGCTTTCTTCTTTCGCAGCTTATACATTCAACTTTCGGCCTATGCAAATCTTTTTGCAGCACCTCTTACTTTGGTAGGTAGAGGACATATGTAACAATCCTCTAAACAACATCTATCATGCACAAGAAAGTTTATAAGACACGCAATAACATGGGTCAAGAGAAAGTTTAAAAAGACATTGGCTAAATTTTTACTAACTCATATCAAAGAATCGGTCAAGGCTCAACTTGGCTCACTAGGGGATAATTTAGGGTCGGAAAAATTTTGTCGCGGCCGTTTGGCTAAAAATCCCTGGTGCCTCCTATCATGTATCACAAATTACTCAAACTTATTGCAATTTTGCGGATAAACACTCTCAAAAGAAATAGTAGGAAGTGTCCTACTTTAGGCTCAAATCTAATTTAAGTGAGTGGTTTAATAAAATTCGATCCAACAAAGTTTATTTTTCGTCATCCCAAATTACATACACATATGTGCCTAGATCTAATTTTCACAAAGTCTGCAAGCAAGAATATTGAAACACAAAAGCACAAATAAGACATGCTTGAACATAGAAATCGGCGCTTCAAAAAAATCGAAAATTTTGGCATGCTTCGACACAAAATAAACCCCCCTCCTTACACTTAAAACTTGCTCGCCCTCGAGCAAGAAGAAAAGACAAAACAAAGAGAGAAGGCATGACAAAATAAAAACAAAAACACCCTCCTTACACTTGAACCCTTTCAAGTGTAAGAACATACAAACGACAAAATGAAAATAAACTACCCCTCCTTACACTTGAACCCTTTCAAGAGTAAGGACACAAAAGACTCACAAACACAAACTCAAAACAGAAAACAAAAACAAAAACACAAATTGGGGAGAAAAGTTACTTGGCGCCTCGCTTGGGCAAGCGAGGCAGTCGGCTCATCACAGTACGGCGCACGCGGTCAACACGGCATCCCAAAGAGTTTAAGTCAGTGCACAGCAGCTCCACAGAATCTCCACCTACACTCGAAGATGCACTCGAAACACGAGGTCCCGGTGGATAGAACTGAATGTCCCGGTTAGGCAGTTCGTACACTAAGCGAGAATGTCTCAACAACGACATATCAAACGAAGTGGGAGGGGGCACTGGACTTAAAAACTGAGCATCATATATCACAAAATTACGTTCAATGAACGTAGCAAGTAAGTGGCACAATGTGAGGTGTCGTGCGGTGTGACTAGATATGATGAACATATTCCTGGCAATCCAATAAGCAAGGTTGACCGGTCGGCCGACATGCATACAAGTTGAAATCTCCTTCATAATTGCCGTTATGGTCGTCGGACACATAGTCCGAATCTTGGTCTTCGCTCGGCAACTCACCATGTATTCCTTCCAACCACTTAATTCCTCCATAATATTGCGGTTGCGGCACCAGTTCACATACTCGAGCTTGGTCCACAAAGGGCAACCACTCGTACACTGTTTGCGGAGAGCGAGGCGGTTGAGAGGACGAGGCTTCACCGGGATGTCGGGCGGATGATCGTCGGGCACGAGATCGGCGAGGTGGAGACGGCGGTGGTGTAGGCTCGGGTGCATGCTCGGGAGACTCCTCGGATGTTGTTTCCGTGAGATCCGCCCTCGGCAGTTGGATAGGTTCTTCAATGCGAACTCCCGCATTACTTCTTAACCGTCTCCTTGGCGATTTCGAAGGTGAAGACGATTCCGTAACAAAGGTTGAATATGTACCTTGCGTGTCTTCCTCCGGCTCCGGTTGGTATGTAAACTCCGGCGGTGGTGCGACATCTTCTTCTTCAACTTGTTGGAAAGGCACAATGGCAAGTGCTTGGGCTCGAGCTTGAGCAGCGGCGGCCTCAGCGGAAGCTTGAGCGGCGGCGCGGCGGCGCTGTAACTCTGGGTCATCCTTGTATGCTGTGAACCACTTTGCGGCGGCGCGGAGTCCAGATCTTTTCTTCGGCGGCATGATGTATCGGTTGTGCAGTTGGTAGGGTGGTGGAGAGGGAAGTTGTAAATCTTGTTGAAAATTCTTTGAGAGAGAGAGAGAGAGAGAGATGTGGACGGCGGTAATGGGAGGAAGTTATGGGAATAGTGGCAAGTGGGTAGGGTTCAAGATTTCCTTCCTTTTATAGTTGCTAACTTTTGCACTTTGACCCCTCCACTTGCACAAATTGGAAAAGTTACCCCATCTCTTGCAATTGAGTCCTCAAACTCTTTCCTTCTAATTTTTTACCACACTCTCCTTACACTTAAACCTTTTCATCCTCAACCAAAAATTCTGAAAAATAAGAAGAAAAAACATCAAGCATAAAATCGGCAAAAATAAATAAAAACACGAAAAATTAAAATAAAACGCGGGTTGCCTCCCGGTAGCGCCTCTCTTTAGAGTCTTCGGCTAGACCTCCTCTTCAAAGAGTCAAACGTAAGAGGGAATGGATAAGCTCTGCTCGTCCACATCTTTCATCATGGCGGCTGCATGGTAGATTTTAAGGCGATGGCCATTTACGGTGAAAGCTTCGTCCGAATCCAGTTTATGTATGACCACTGCTCCGCTTGGCCAAGCGGAGCGCACTTGGAATGGACCAATCCATCTGGACCTAAGCTTTCCCGGCATGATCCGTAGGCGTGATTGATACAGCAAGACAAGTTGCCCTGGCTCAAATTTCTTCAAACGAATAGCCTTATCATACTATGCCTTATTACGATCTTTGTATTGCATGGCCGCGTCATAGGACTCCATCCGAATCTCTTCCAACTCTTGCAGCTGATATTTTCTTTCCTTTGCACATTCGGTTGGGTCCATGTTGATTTTCTTAACAGCCCACCAAGCTTTGTGCTCCGGTTGCACGAGCGAGATGACATTGCTTACCAAAAATCAATGCGTATGGAGACATTCAAGAGGAGTTTTATAGAGTCGTCCGATAAGCCCATAAGGCGTCATCCGGCCTTGTACTCCAATCCTTCCTTGACGGATTGACGAGTCTTCTCCAATATAGACTTGATTTCTCGATTAGACACTTCGGCTTGTCCATTCGATTGAGGATGGAAGCGGTAGAGACTCGGTGAGCTACTCCATACTTCTTCATTAATGATTCTATGGTGCGGTTGCAAAAGTGTGTGCCTTGATCGCTTATTATAGCTTTAGGCACTCCAAATCTGCAAAAAATGTTGAGTACGGAGAAATCCCGCAACAACTTTATAATCATTAGTTTTGGTGGCTTTCGCCTCGACCCACTTAGAAACATAATCGACAGCAAGGAAAATATACACGTTCCCATATGAGTGTGGAAACGGACCCATGAAATCCATCCCCCATACATCGAAAATTTCACAAAATCTTAAAGGCTTTTGGGGCATTTCATCTCTCATGGATATATTTCCAGTCATTTGACAATGTGTACAAGACTTACAGTACTTATAAGCGTCGAGGTGTAGGCGTGGCCAAAAGAATCCCGCATCCAACACCTTCTGTGCGGTTCTTTTTGGACCAAAATGTCCACCATAAGCAGAAGAGTGGCAATGGAATAAGACATCTTCTTGCTCTTCTTCGGGTATGCATCTTCGAATCACTTGATCGACTCCCATTTTCCAAAGAATTGGGGAGTCCCAATAGTATTGCTTGCACTCGCTTTTCAACTTAGCTTTTTGAGCGTGAGTAAACTCGGGTGGAAGCTGCTTAGATGTCAAATAATTCACAATATTAGCAAACCAAGGTAAATTAGAAGTCTTACCCACCATCTGCAACTGTTCTGACTTGATGGTGTCTCGGTTGGCCAACGGAGACATTTTCTGAACTTGCATAGCAAAACACTGTTCCGATAGCAGTTGGGCAAAGGTGGAAACTGATCTCGGAAGAGCATATAAGTGTTCTTACGGAAAGGTCTCGTTGATTGGCTCTCCATCATCTTCTTGATTTAATCGGCTTAAGTGATCCGCCACATGATTTTCAGCTCCTTTCTTGTCCTTCACTTCCCAATCGAATTCTTGTAGCAAAAGAATCCATCAGATAAGCTTTGGCTTTGATTCCTTCTTTGTAAGGAAATGCTTGACGGCGGCATGATCGGTATAGACGATTATCTTCGAGCCGAGTAAATAAGAACGGAATTTATCAAAGGCAAACACGATTGCCAACAGCTCCTTCTTCGTGGTGGAATAGTTACATTGAGCGGATTTAATGTCTTTGATGCATAGTAAATCACATGGCTCTCCTTCCCGGATTTCTGTCCCAGTACTGCTCCGATTACCCAATCGGAGGCATCGCACATTATTTCGAAGGGCTTATTCCAATCCGGCGGCTGCATCACCGGAGCTGTTGTAAGTTTGTCTTTTAGGAGGGCAAAGGCCTCCTTACACTTGTCATCGAAATCAAATTCGATCTCTTTTTGCAGTAGCCTTGTCGATGGTTGAGCTATCTTTGCGAAATCCTTGATAAAACGCCGATAGAAACCGGCGTGCCCTAGAAAACCGCGGACTTTTTTTGGCGTAGTAGGGTACGGTAATTTGGCTATGGACTCAACCTTGGCCTTGTCGACTTCAATCCCTCTTTTAGAAACGATATGACCGAGCACAATTCCCTCGGTCACCATGAAATGGCATTTTTCATAATTCAACACCAAATTCTTTTCGACGCACCGGGCTAGGACCTTGTCTAGATTCTTCAAGCACGTAGTGTAAGAGTCACCGTAGACGGTGAAGTCGTCCATGAAGACTTCTATGCAATTCTCGATAAGGTCCAAGAATATACTCATCATGCACCTCTGAAAGGTGCCCGGCGCGTTACACAATCCAAACGGCATTCGGCGGTAAGCGAACGTTCCATATGGACATGTGAATGTTGTCTTATCTTGATCTTCATCTCGAACATGGATTTGGAAATAACCGCTATATCCGTCTAGAAAACTGAAATAGATTTTCCCCGCAAGTCTCTCTAGCATTTGATCGATGAAAGGAAGCGGGAAATGATCCTTGCGTGTGGCCGAATTCAGCTTCCGGTAATCGATGAACATGCGCCATCCCGTCACTAAATGTACCAGAACCAGTTCATTCTTCTCGTTCTCCACCACTTGAAATCCAGATTTCTTCGGTACGACGTGCACGGGGCTCACCCATTTGCTATCCGATATAGGGTAAATAATACCCATTGACAACAGCTTCAAAACTTCCTTTAGTACGACCTCCCGCATATTCGGATTGAGCTTCCTTTGTTGGTCGCGGAAAGGCTTGCTATCAGGCTCCATCAAAATCGAATGCTCACATACATCCAGGACTTATACACCGTAATGTCGGCTAAAGTCCAGGCCTATAGCCTTCTTATGCTTCTTCAAAACTTCAAGCAGTTCCATCTCTTGATTGTCATCAAGCTCCTTGTTGATGATGACGGGCAGCGTCTCATTCTCTCCCAGATATGCATACTTCAGATGTGTAGGGAGTTGTTTTAGTTCCAGCTTCGGAGCTTTGACGATAGAGGGCAACGAGTTTCTCGAGGTGTCTCGGTTGGGCAACCGAGACACGTTGCGGCGATTTCGATCTTTGGGGGCTGCGTACGAGCTAAGATGCTCTCTCCGATCTCCTCATCTCTCATATCTTTGACGTCCGCCTCGGTCGGTCCTTGAGTCAAGGTAACTTCCATCTTATCTCGCACCACATACGTCTCAAGATATTCTTGGACAATAGCATCAATGGAGTCGGTATAAAAAGCATTCTCATTCTCATGATCGTAGGGTTTCTTTAGTGCTTCGGTTATCCTATGAACATAAGTTTCATTATGATATGCCACACTAATTGAACCCTCATCCACATTAATTATGGCTTTTCTTGTCTTTAAAAATGGTCTTCCTAATAATACTCCTGCAGTTCCCTCAACTTGTCTATCATTCGTATCTATTACATAAAAATCAGCCGGATAGACAAAATTATTGATTCGACTAAAATGTTCTCAAGCAAACCAATCGGAGCAATGCATGACCTATCCGCTAATTGGATAATCACTTTAGTGGGTATTAATTCGGCTCCTACCAATTGATTATATACGAGATAGGGGCATAACATTTATAGATGCTCCTAGATCACACATGGCTTGTTTAATCATGACATCACCCATCGACAAGGGAAGTGTGAACATACCGGGTCGGCACATTTGGCGGGAAGCATCTTACGTATAATCGCCGACACCATGTGATCGAACAGGACTTTCCCGGACTTGGGAACTTTTCCGGCTATGAAGTCCTTCACAAATTTTCCGAACTTTGGAATCTTTACGGCTTCAAGGAAAGGGATATTTATCTCCAATTTCTCAAACAACTTCATGTAATCCATGCTTTCCTTGTTCGGCGTTCTCTTTCTTTCTAAAGCTTCGGAAATGGTGGAGGAAGTATCGGTTCAGACTCCGATTGGCTAATCGGAACAGTTTCCTCTTCTCGTTACGGTTCGGCAAATCTTCAAGCACGCGGCTCTTCCGAACAGTAGGGTTGTGCGGCTGTTATGCGGCCTTCTTCTTTTTCGTCGGCTTTTACGGGTGTCTCGCTTGCACTGGCCCGGGCCGAGCGGTTCTTTTCCTCCACGCAAGCATAATCATTGCGAGTTATGGGCATTTGGATTTTGCCGTGGCCGTTGGAAGCCGTCCTTGAGAATTCTTTATCTCCTGCATAGTAGAATTCAACTTACTCATTTGCTTGGCCAACCGATCCATTGTAGCTTCGTTGGTCCTTCTTCGTTTGATTCATCTCTCGCCGAGTTTGGATTATCTCCTTACGTATTTGTTGTTGAAATGCAGTAGTGTCTTTCTGTGAAGAAACCATTTCAGCCAAGAGTTTTTCCAATGGATTCTGGTGCTCCGGTTGGGCAACTGGAGCACTCTGTCTTTGGAACCGCCTTTGATGCGGAGGCCTATACGTCTGCCGGTAGCTATTCGATTAGGAGCTCGGTAAGGCTCTTGGTATGGTCTTTGAAATTGTTGTTGAGGCGGATTCCTCTGTTGAAATTGTTCTTCCGGTTGCCTCCATCGAAGGTTCGGATGAACCCCTTCTTGTCCGCTCCAATTTCCAGTGCGTTTACTTCTTCTCCTGGACATTGTAGTGAGGTATGTCCTTTTTCTCCACACGCTCCGCATGCGTGATCGGCATTTGATCGGCTTGAAGTGGGAGCGTTCTGCTTGAGTAGCAAGTCGAGCTTGTCTTGTAATAGGCTGAATTTTACCTCCACTTTATTATCGATCTCATCCAAGTAGTCAGAATAAGACCAATTTACAGCTCTCCTTGTTGGTCTCGGGCCCTTGTATTGTGAGGTGGATTCCGCAAGTCCTTCGATTATATTCCTTGCATCTTCGTAGAGGCTTGTATGGAAATTCCCCCTTAGACCGATATCAACCATGGCTTTGGCTTCGTCTGTCATTCCTTGATAAAAAAATCTGTAGAAGCTCCACATCCGAGTAGCCATGGTTCGGACAACTATTGACGAGTCGTCCAAATCTCTCCCAGTATGTGCCAAAGGTCTCATCGAGTTCTTGAGCAATCCCGGAAATCTGCTTCTTTAATGCATTTATCTTTGACTGTGGGAAATACTTCTTTAGGAAGACCGTACGCATCTGGGCCCACGTCGTGATCGTATTCGGCTTTAAACTAGAGAACCACGCTTGTGCTCCGTCTTGAAGAGTGAATGGAAAGGCCTTGAGCTTGAAAGCGTCTAGGCCCCGCCGGTGCAGATTACACACTTGGTTGAACGACGCCAAAAAGGAATTTGGATTTTCGTTCGTCCTTCCATAAAACTTTGGCATGGCAGCGACCATGTTCAGCTTGACATCAATTTGTTCTGTAGTAGTGATTTGGATTGGACCAGGTAGGTCCGCTCCCATATCAAGCGATCCGGTATTCATCCTCAAGGGTGGTGGATCATGCACTTCGCCCTCCATCTCTTCCTCCTCTGATTCTGAGCTTGTTACTGGAGTGTTGTGGAGTGTTTTGTCGAACAAAACAGTCTATGGTTCTGAGTCGCCGATCGGATCAACGGCGGATGTTTTATCTCTTGGTTGGGCGGTTAAGACGTCTGGCACGCCTCGGGACGTAATTTGTTGCTTTTGCGGCTTTGTCTCCTTCCTATTTCTTTTAGTCGCTTTCTCGATCTCGGGATCGAATATCAGATTAGGCTTGGAAGACCTGCTCATGCAACATTAAAAAGCTCGAAAGATTAGTAGAAAAATCAAAGAAACTAGTTAACACTGTTCCCCGACAACGGCGCCAATTTGGTGATCGCTGTATTGCACCAAATAATCCTGTAAAAATCAGAGAATTACTTCAGTATAGTTCACATGTATCGAACACAGGGAACGGACGACTATACACTTTATTTTTCCTACTTATCTAGGGTTTTGGTTAGCAACCACGCAAGAATTGGGTTTTCTATTAAACTACGAACTTGTAAAATTAAAAGCAAGAATAAAAACAGAAAACGGAATTTAAACTGTATTAACTGGGCAACTGAAGGCAGGTCCAGCAGAATATTCATGCACACATAATTCCAATCCTCGGCACTTAATATGAATTAATCTCAAGAATCTACTAGTTATAGACCACCGTAACTTAAACTGCGTGATCCTCACTCCCACTTACTTATTCGGTAACCGCCATGTTGGGCATAGAAACGGCTACTTCCCTAACCTAGCTACAACCTACGTTGTTGGGCAATCAATAGATTTAATAGCTGAGACGCCTTTATCGAACTAAGGGAGCCTAGTATAGGAGCCTACTCGTATGTTGGGCATCTCATAGTCTCCTATCGGTTTAATCCAATTACTCTTACGAATAATTTCGCTACTTACCTAGCCTTGTTCCACGAGAAACGATGGAAGTACTAAGTTAGCTACAGACTGCGCAACCTAGGGTGATCAAGCCTAAACTACTAGCCAGATTAATTAATTCAGAATTATCCCGAAACCCTTTTGATTAATTATGAGCACCTAAGCCTCATGTACTGTTCACGTGTGCATTCACATTCTGCCGGACCCTAAAAAGTTTAGCTACTCATGCTGACGCTTCGGTTGGACAACCGGGGACGTTTGCGGAACGTAAACATGAACACGAATAACCCTAAATTTAGCATGCACGAAATTTAAACTAATTAAGGTACGAACTAGCAGAAAATAATAACTTACAAAATTTAACCAAAATCTTGAATTGAAATAACAAAGAGGTTCGAATGTAAAATATTAAGTTCTTAGAAAACGATTAAATTCAAAACGAAAATAAAACTAGAGTTCAACTACGAATTTAAAGAACATAAGTCTGAAATTAAAAGGTGTTTTTCTTCTTCTAATAGCTACGGAAATCTGGTTCAGCTGGTTCGGAAGGTTGTCCGGCTTCGGCGGTCGGCTTGGGCAGTTCGGCGGCGGCGATCGTGCGGCGGTGGTCGTGCGGTGGTTCGGAAGGGAGCAATGGCCGGAATATGAGACTGACAAATCAGCTGATCAACACTTTGATGGACTTATCAGTCGATTCGATATGGGTTTCAGAAATCAGATCCGCCAGATCATGGAGAAAGAGAAAATACCCTTCAGAGCTCCAGCCTTCAGGCGAATCCCTCCTCCTAGGACTACTCGCGGCGTGCTGTGCACAAAAGAGATTGAGAGAGAAGTAGAAGAAGCTGCTGTTCATCTATGTCTGAATATGTACGATCCAGATGATTATGAGGAAATCCAGGTTCTACGCTCAAGAGTTTACAAGTATTACTACCTGGACCCTCCAGCTGACAAGTCTGCTGACTTTAAGAAACGCACGAAGAATTTCAGAAGTCAGACTTGATCTCTTATCTCATATTTGTTGTAATAGTAATAGGGCCCATGTACTCTCTGTCTATATATATATTGGTTCCTATTGCTTGCCAGACAATTACTCATTGTCTCATGGCTTTTGTTTGTGTTTTCTCACAACTGATCACTAAGTGATCTGACACACACTCACATAATCGTTCTCTGATTTTGCCTATATCTCGCCTACTGACCTGATGTTTTATTGATCATCTTGATTGTCTTCTGGGGAAATTGTTGTCAGTAGATTAGCTCTCCGTTCCTTATTTTAGAATAGAGGCTAGATGGTTAGAAATAGAGGTTTTGGCATCATCAATTAGGGGGAAATTGTTGGGTTATAAGTCAGTAGATGATACTCAGCTGTCTAGTGGTTAAAAGAATATTGGGGGAAATCACAGTAGTACTATGGAATTGAAGATCCCAAAACCCAGCTGATATCAGTCGTGCAGTGTGTCTATAGGATTATATGATGTATAGGTTAGACTTGTTTATTTTGATTATCTTTTGTCTAAGTCCTGTACGGGGTAAACTGTTGGACTGATCTTCTGACGAAGTTACTTTCCAGAACCCTACGTCATCTTTGTAAGAGCTTGCGTTCTTCAGCCAGCAGCTGATCTTCACCTCACTAGGAGACAGCTCATCAGCTGATAAGCCATCAGCAGAAGAACATATGCAAAGCTCAGTACCTTCGCAATCGCCAGCTGACCTACTCAGTAAATGTATTCCTTGTCAGCCGACTCAGTTGAAGAAGACAAAGACTTATCTAGTCTACTGTGTCCGACAAAAAACGACCCAGTCGCACAAGTCTTTTCGAAGTTCAGCAGAAGATCTTACGAGGTTGTTTGAATAGTCAACTTTGGCTCTGACACATTCTCACCAACCACAAACCTCGACCAATGAGAAGCCGACAGCGCCATATCTGCTCTATACAGTAAAGCTGCTCTCATGTACAGTAATTAACTGCCCTGCTGCAACAAATTTGAAATTATGGCCGTTTTCTTTGGAAGCTTGTGACACATGGCATCGTCGTCTCCAACGGACATATGCCATAGCTCACAACTATAAATAGAGAAGAAATTCGAAGCTCCACGCACGGAATAAAAAAAAAAGGGGGAAAAACGCTCAAGATTTGAACACTCTAGTAAACTCAAAGATTATCCAGAGAAGAACTTGCTTTCTTAGAATATTCTTAGTTCTTCACTCTAGAGTATTTAGATCCCTCTCTTCTCTAGACTAAGCTCATTGCCATATTTATAGCTTAGATTCGAAGGAGTTCACTTTCTGTGAATTGTTCTTATTGTAAGAACTCCTTCTTAGTTGGAGATTATTCCATCCCTTTCGAACTTCGGTTTAAATTGTAAAGTCGCTAAGGACTATAACTTAGAAGGATTTGTCCAGTGCACAGATACCTACTGAGGCTTGCTCAGTATAATCAACAAGTTATCCTACCATTGTCAGGACCGTGGACGTAGGATCTTGCGTATCCGAACCACGTTAAATCGCTTGTGTTCTTTACTGTTTTATTGCATATCATAAATGTTCAAAATCATATGTTTGCATAAAACAGACGAATCTCCGGGCCCCACACTTATCCGCACAACGTCTCGACTGAGTTTCGAACGACTGACAAAAGCCAGTAGGAGACCTCAATAGCTGACCCACTCTGACCCAGTGATCGAAGGTTACTATTTGACACTGTTCATCAGTTGCACTAAACAGCTCAGCTGTCCTTCAGTTTGAGAAGAAGAAACTGTGATCAGGTGTATTCACCCCCCCCTCTACACCTGACTATCGTCTCCGGACCAACAAATACTATTCCCTTGGGACCAGTTAATTAATCACTTATTGCGTCAGGACTTTTCATAATTTTATGGTGTAGTTCGAGAAAATAACACCCGGACTTTTTGATGCAATTAGGAAAGTTAGAGATGAGATTCATTTAGATTTAAGTTTTAAGAAGAAAAAAAAGGTAACACTAGAATTATATTTCACAAAATTGCCTTAGTGTTATTGGTAATTTTTGAATAGTTAACAGGACTATATATTTGCATTGAAGTTTTCTGATTATTATATTATTATCTTATTGAATTTGATGATTTTTTACATTGGCCTGAATCGGGACCAAAAAAAATATTATCTTAGAGGAGTTATTAATTTATCGAGTATAAATTATAGAGATCCTACTGTATTAGGAGTATGAACCATTGCTAAAATGGATCTAATTCAACAAATAAACACAAAAATTAACAGGAACAAAGAGAACACCAATATTTACGAAGAAAACCCCCTTTCAATGTGAAGAGGTAAAAATCACGAGACCCTTAAGTCTAACCAAATCTAGTATAACAAAGTAGAGAGTACAATCGAGAAAATAATATGATATCTAGCCCTTAACAACAACTATGAAGGCACTAGAATCACAAACCAAAAAATAAAGAAGTAAAACGTCCACAAAACCAGCAGTAAATTTCAAAAAATATAAGTCAAGATCTAACCGTTAAAATTACAATTCCTTTGGTCAGAATATAGAACGACGTGTCTTCTAGCACCAATTAAAATTTCAGACTCATCCGACTACGTATGAGTTTTCGATTATCAAAAATGCCGAGACTGTACAAGCTTCGGACTCATCGGCGACTTGACTGCGGCGATGGATGAATTGAGGCGGAGTAGTAGCGCGTCGGCAATGAATGAATGGAGATTGGAGAGAGAGATTTATGTTTTGGTTGAGATGTAGAGAAAAGAGGGGCGCCGCTACATATGAAGAAAAAAGAAAAATGGTGTGAAACTAATTTTTTTAAAGAAATCAAAGTCGGATCAAAAGAGAGAAATTAGATCATAAATTAGATCATCTTTACCCGAATGTACCTACATCTGGCTTACTGAAGTGTCTCTTAAAAAAGTGTTTATACAGTGTAAAAGCCTAGAAAGAACTTATTTAAATAAATTTGTAAATAAGGAAAAATAGTCATTTTGAGAAGTATAATTGCAAACTAATCGTGCTATCTCAAAAAATGCAAATATAGGCAATGTGACATTTTTGTCACTATTGGACAAAAACCTGCACCTAAACCTAGGCCAGCTATATCTACTTTTTTAGTTTATTATGGAGTACACACAACTTTCTGCAGTGAGGTGTCTATCCCTCATGTCAGATTGTACACTTTTACCATATTGATTGGCTATTATATATACATCTAGAAAAACTAAATCACAAGCTAACAACTCTTATATAATTTCTAAGCCATTTTCGCTGATCTAGTGAAATCCCTCTTTATAACTCTTATATTTCCAAGCATATTTCGTTGATTTTGCGAGATCCACTACACAAGCAATATATTTCTGTAAATCTTTCATTTGTATGAAGCGTCTAATTACAAATATACTTATATCTCTAATTTATTTATGTTTAATCTTTCATTTTTATCCCTTATTTTTTTGTGTTTCTATGTCTATAATTTATTTATGCTTCTATCTTCTTTTGTATGAAGCTTCTAGACGAACAAAACAAGTTGTCTATCTCTCATGTTATGTTTATAATGTTTGTCTTCTTTGAAAATAAAAACGTTAATCTCAATTAATATGAATAAGTTAGGTTAGAGAAAAAAAGGATGCGAGAACTCCATGAGATGATTTCAAAAAGTAATCTATTAGATATATTACATTTATCTGCCTAGTGTTTGTTAAATACTAGTAAAGTATTTGAGTGATGCTGATATGGTTATCAATTTTTATACTCTTATTATTACATAATATTTAAGTTAATAATTACTTAGAGATAAATTTCTTTAATGAGATATATAGTTAAGTTAGTGTATACATTTCTTTAATCATATATACACTATAATTAATTATAGTGTCCGTTAATTATTTTCTTTATGGTACTATACTTTAATAATTCTAATATATTAACGGACACTATGCTTTATTAATACTAAAATTAGTTAATACTATGCTGATATTATTTTTGTATTGGTGTTATTCATCGATGCACAATACATCGGCTGCGATGAGCAACTAGCATATTTTCAAACCGATTATCTTTCTCGACATTAACGAGAAACATCAATTCGATTATGCAAGCAAATTCAGTCAATACACATTACATAATGTATTCTTTATCGCGTGCTCTTGTAGGCTGTTAAAGTGTCTCTTGAGTTTCGATGAGACTCTTAATCGATTGATCACCTTAAATGAAGAGCTCATCATCTATGTTGTTCACACAACTACTAATGATGATGTTCAAAGCTCTCAACAAGAACAGTACACACCGTATATTCCTTCTTATTTAGAACCACCATTCGTATTTGGTGACTCGTATATAAGAACTGGAGCTAAAAATGATTATGCTTATCAAGTGGAAGAACAAGTTGACGAAGAAGTGGGAGAAGCAGAAGAAGTGGCAGTGAGAAGAGAAGAAGTAGATGAAGATGATGATGATGATGAGAATGAAGAAGAGGAGGGTGAGGAGGATCGAGATTTGCAAAATCAATTTAACTACGACACATTTATTGAATTCTTAGTATGGATTCAAAGGGGGTGGGTTCAATAAACTTATGACAATGATAGAACAACTCAATAACAGAGCAATTAGCCCAAATGAAGGAGATAGAGAAGAAGTAGCAAATTGGTTTGTTCCATTTATGTCAGTGAAGGAATGAAATTTGTGTGCCTTCTTCGTATGTTGTAGTAACTCTGATTATCACTCCTACTTTAGATTTTCTGATCTGTGTCCCGACTCTTTTTCTTCCTCCGCGTGGTTAGAGAACTGAAGAAAAATATTTGTCTCTCACTCGTGTATCGTGTGAATATGTGTGTGTGTTATGTTCATGAACAAAATACTAATATATATATATAGGCTTCAAAAGTCAATATTATATTGATATTTGTAGTCCATTAATTTAATTATATCTTTAATGTACTTCCACATCAATTAGCCCATAATATAATAGATTAATCTACTATGCTACTTTTATTTATCAATTAATTGACCCAACTAATTAATTTCTGATAAATAATATTATTAAATAATATAAAATATATTAATCTATTAATAATGGTTTTTGAGAGACAATAAATAACTAGGCAATGAATTGGCCTAGATCAGAGATCCAATACAAAAAAATATAATCGGGGCTCAAATTAATTAATTTATCTATGCTTAGCCCAGAACAATATCAATTAATAAACACAGATTCATTCCACTAGAGGATTCGTGCTCATTTATCCATTTATATCAACTTGAGCATGTGCTTGTATTTTAGACTTAATCGATCCCCGTATTTAAGATAGAAATATCCGTTAATTAATTAAGCCCACTGACAACTTAAATTAATTAACATCTTATTATATTTCTAAGTAGTATCACTCGACCTTATTAACACACCTGAACTTAATCAAATAGTTGTGTTTAGTGTGATAATCCTTACGAGTTCCTCAGGGGATATTATGAACCCATTTTACTATGATACGGTTGCAAGATACAGATAACCAGCATAAGCCACAAATGACTACTAGCACCTAAGATACATAGATACGGTCGCAATGACGTTCACCATAGTAGCTCAAAGTGATAGTAGCCAAATGCACTCAGCTGAAGTCTTACCAAGATAGCTAAATCACCGAGATCTTGGTTCTCCATTAGTGGTTTTCCATTAAGGTCAGTCAGGAGAACACATCTCACTGTGATCCATCAATACACCACCTTCAGTGTACCAGTATAGACAAGCAGCCAAGACAAACCACTTCTTATCTAAACTACAGCTTATACCGACAACTTATCCTGAAGTTGTTTCAGTTGTGATAATTGTTTATATCTTGTCAGGACAACCAATTGAGTAGTCTTCTGTGATCTACAACACACTACATAATCTAACTTATATATAACATAAATGATTATATGTGCAAATATATATATATATATATATATATATATATATATATATATCAGATAGGAGAATAAAACAGTGGTAATGACAAAAACATTGTATACAAGCATAAAATTTGCTTCCAGTATATAAAACCCCAACAGTCAGTAGGTGAATCTGGAGTCTTTGTTGTTAGTGATTTAGAGAGGATGCAAGATGGTTTTCTATCAGCTGGTTCGACATTCTTCACCAAGGAGGATACGACAAATGCTATAGGATTGTGGTATTTAGATCATCAACGATCGTTTAAAGTGTTTAAGGATAACAAAAGTTATCAGTGGTACAATTACATACATTCTGATAGATATCCTTTCGAGCTACGTGCCGCTTGGAGAGGAAAATTTTCGCACGTGTATGAATTCGAGCCAAAACATACTTGTCAGCTTGACTTTGGATAGCTGGGGCCACAAAAAGTCAACTACACGACGATTGTTGCATATTTTGCCAAAAAAATGCGAAAAGAGGCCACAATAATAAAACCTCGTGACATGATATATGAGCGTAGAGAGAATTTCGTATTCGATCAACTTATGATAAAGCGTTGCGTACTAGAAATAAGGCGATCGAGATGATTCATGGTGGTTATGCAGCTTCTTTCAATATGTTTCCTCAATATCTTCATATGTTGAAGCAGTGTGACTCGGGTACAATAACTCAATTGGAAACGGACCCCGACGACCGGTTCAAATATGCGTTTGTTGCTTTTGGGCCATGCATAAGTACGTTTATGCTTAATCTGAGACTGGTCATTGTCGTTGACGGAACCCATCTTAAGGGAAATAATAAAGGCCTTATTCGTTGTAGTCACGAAAGATGGCAACGAACAATGTCTCCCGCTAGATATCAGCATTGGACCGATTGAGAATAATGACAGTTGGACTTGGTTTCTGAATCAACTTGAAGGGGCATTTGGAACGCATTCGAAACTACTAATAGTGTCTGATCAACATGTCAGTATTAAGAATGCCATTGAAAAAGTGTATCCAAGTAGTGCTCACGGTCTTTGCTTCTACCATCTGCTAAACAAGCTCAAGCATTGGGGTGGTGGTGTAGCCACAATGTTCCCTTAAGCAATGTATGCATACAATGAAGCAATTTATGAGGAGGCGATGGCTTCAATTCAATCACAAAGTCTAGATGGAGGCTACGCAAAACTTTTGGATGTTGGACCCAAGCGGTTGGCACGATCAAAGTGTGCAGTTCGTCGGTATTGTTTCTTAACATCAAATGTGGCCGAGTCTTTCGATGGGAGGTTATTGTTTGCTAGGCGTTTACCAATCTGCTTTTTAATTGACACAGTACGGCATATCATCGAAAAATGGTTCGATGAGAGACCAGTTGTAATGAATGCTACAAAGTAGCCTCTGACGGAAGAGGTCATTCCTAAGCTAACTGTCGGGGTAAAAAAATCTCGCACATATACTATTGTCACGATACCGCAGACTCAGTTCAAAGTTACTGAAGACAAAAGAAGGACATTCAATGTGAAATTGTATCATTGTGCGTGTCACAGTCGAGAATTCAAAGTGGATCTGATATCATGCTCACACGCCATTGCTGCTATTGCGTAAGAAAATATCTCTTTAATCTTATTTGTTGCTTAATTATAATGTATTAACTCAATTTCCTCCACATGCACAATGATAATGACATCTACAAATTCGTTGCCACTTACTACACAACGGCAAACTCTCGGGATTTGTATTCACATGTCATTATTCATCTTCCTCATCTGAGTGAGTGGAACATACCAGATGACTTTGGGACAATTTTGCCCCCTTTGACTAGACGTCAAGCTGGTCGTCCGAAGACAAGGCATTTTCGATCTGGATTGGAAGCATCTAGCAGTATTAGACCTCGCACATAAAAAAATGCAGCATATGTCGCCAATCGGGGCATACAAGGAAGAAATGTACCATGAGAACATGATTGATCATATGCAATAAAATTGAGTTTTCTGTTATTACAACTGTACAAATCGTAAATACAAAAGTACGAAATGTGATATGTTGGTCCGGAGACGAAAAGTCAGGTGTAGAGGGGGGGTGAATACACCTGAGCTCTGTTTCTTTTTCTCAGTGAAGGTCAGCTGAAGCTGATGTTTGCAACCGATGAACAGTGCCAAGTAAGCCTTCGATCACTGGGGTCAAAGTGAGTCGCCTTCGAGCTCTTCTACCGACCGATGTCAGTATTACGGAAACTCGGTCGGAGCGTAGTGCGGATAAGTGTTAGGCCCGGAGTCGTCTCTTTTGAAAACGCGTTTTTGCAAGTTAAATCTTTTGGTCTGTGCACTTTATAAAATACGTTTTATGCAAACTTATGATTTTCAAGTCGGTTGAATGCAATGCAATAAAACAAGAAATGAACACAAGCGATTTAACGTGGTTCGGATACGCAAGATCCTACGTCCACGGTCCCGAACAAGGCGAGAGAACTTGTTGATTATTCCCGAGCAAGCCTCGGTAGGGATACCGTGACTTTGGACAGTTCCCTCTAAGTTATAGTCCTTAGCGACTTTACAATCCAAACCTAAGTTTAGAAGGGAGGGAATATTCTCCAACCGAGAAGGAGTTCTTACAACAAGAACAATTCACTAAATGTGAACTCCTTCGGATCTAAGCTATGAATCTAGCAATGAGCTTAGTCTAGAGAAGATAGGGATCAAAGTGCTCTAGAGAGATGAACTACAAGAAGTGTTCTATGAAAACTAGTTCGTCTCGGATAAGCTTGAAGGTTCTAGAGCATTGTGAGCTTGAATGATATCCCTTGATTTCGCGTATATTCCTCTTCTTGAAATCTTCAAATCCTTCTCTATTTATAGTTGTGAGTTGTGACATATGTCCGTTGGAGACGACGATGCCACGTGTCACAAGCGTCCAAAGAAAACGGCCACTATTCAACTTTGTTGCAAGCAGGGCGTTAATGCACCGTTCATGAGAGCAAGCTTTACCTGTGTAGAGTAGGTAAGCGTTGTCGGCTTCTCATTGGTCGAGGTTTGTAGTTGGTGAGTGTCGAGTTGACCGTTCAAACTACCTCGTATGTCTTCTCGCCGAACATTTGAAGGGACTTTAAGTCTTTGGGTCGCTTTCGTCGGATACAAGACTCGAAAGTCTGTCTTCTTCGGCCGAGTCGTCCGACCGATAAAGTGAGCTTCGATAGTCGGTTGGTCGATCGCGAAGGTATACTGCTTGACCTTGGTTCTTCTACCGATGACCATCGCCTTGTAGAGAATGCTTCTACCGAGGTCCAGGGCCACGATGCGGGATCTTCAACCGAGTTTGATATCACTGCCGACGAAGAATGCAAGCGATTACACCGATGACGTGGGGTTCGAAAAGTATCTTCAACTCGAAGATCGGTTCAACAACTACCCCGCACGGGACTTAGACAAAAATAATAAGCATTACATCACGTCTAACCTATACATCAGCTAATCCTATCGACACACTAATCTACTGATATCAGCTCGGTTTTGGGATCTTCAATTCCATAGTACTACTATGATTTCCCCCAATTTCTTTTAACCCTAGAACAGCTGAGTATCAATCTACTGACTCATATCCAACAATTTCCCCCTAATTGATGATGCCAAAACCTCTATACTCTAATATCTATTAAAGATATCGTCCCTATCGACAACAATTTCCCCCTTAAAGCATCTCGAGGAAAAACTGATAATAGTAAATGAACTTCGGCAGGAGAGAAAGGCAAGATCGAGAAACCGATGTGAGTGTGTGTCGGATCACTTGGTGATCGTGAGTGTAAACACAAAGTAAAAGGCCGAAAGACAATGAGTAATTGTCTAGCAAGCAGAGGAACTGATATATATATCAAGAATTACAGAGTTCCTATGCTATTACAAAAAATGAGAGAAAAATCATTGCTGCTGCTTCTTGAACTCTGCGTTTTCTTCTTGAAGTCAGTGGATTTTTCCTCGGGAGGATCCGAGGTAATAGTATTTATACACTCTAGCTCGAATCTCCTGGATCTCCAAGTTATCATCCGGCCTTTACGGGAGCGAGCTCGGGCCGTAGGCGGCTTCCTCCACTTCTCTTTCTATGTCCTTAGTGCTCGGCGATCCACTAGCAAGTCTCGGCGGTGGAATACGTCGGAAAGCTGGGGCACGGAAGGTTACATTCTCGTGATTCCATGACTTGCTTCAGCCGTTCACGTAATTCAACATTAAATCTCGTAATCAACTCCTCAAAGAGCGATCGGCTGGGCGATCAAGTGGGTAAATGCGCCATACGTAGTAGCCTTTGATAAAAGTTTCTTTCAATCTCTCCCAATGTTCATTCATATCGCCCGGCACCCACTTATCCACATGCCGAATCGGTTGTTGCTTGATGTGGGGGCCCCCGATGAACTTAGATCCTCTCGGGATCCGCCTTCTTGGATCGGCTCGCCGGTTTATCGGATAGGCTTTTCATTCTTGCCGAGTCAGCCATCCTTTTCTTCTCACGGAGAGCGACCGCTCTAGTGTCTCCTCGTCCGAGACTCGGTCCTTGCAGCCGTCGCCTCCCGTGTCGTTTGATCTTCGCTATCCGCTCGAGTGTAAGAGTAGATATGGGAATACTACGAGCAAGGTAGCTTTGATTTCGGTCGGAAGAGCCTTAGCAAATTCTTCTTGGGCTTTCTTCTTTTGCTCTTCGACCGTATTAATGACCTTTCTCTTTCCTTTGCCCCACGACGCTTTGCCCTTAGGCTTTTTTCGCCGTTACCGCCTCCTCTAGCCGACGCTCCCGGTCCAGGCTTTGTCTTGCAGCTCTTGGGCTATTCTCGAGGTCGAATGCCTCTTGCTCCGCTTTTGATTTAAACTTCTTGATTGGGGAGGAAGGAGTAGTGGATTCAGTAGCGATTTCCTTCCCCGACCTCTGCGGCGGCATTTTGAGACTCTTCTTCTTCGGTGGCTCTTCAAGGAATTGAGCGATTTCGTCTATGTGCACAAATGAAGAGGAGATGGGGTCAAGGAGAAGGACCTCGTAGATGTACCTTTCGAGTAGTTGGTCCCGCCTCCCGAGCCTCGTTCCCCCCGAATCTCTGGCCGAGGGCTCTGGCTCGCCGAGGAGGGTCTCGCCTCCCGAGCCTCGTCCCTCAAGGATCCGGACGTCGCCCGTATCCGTATCGAGTTCATCTTTCACAATATCTTCCCCCTTTTTGGCATCAGCAATATTCGCCGAGGGAGGTGCGGATAGCTTTTACGTCCCGCTCCAGTTGTGCACGAGAATCTTTGATCCGGGTAACCGTGTCATCAAAATCACCGACCAAGTTACGTAGTTTTCCCGGTCTTTCTCCCGATCGCTCTAGATTTCTTCAATCGAGCGGCCGACTCTCGACGGAGTTTCAAAGCAGAGCTTGATCATTTGATTCTGTCATTTCTTTCGAATGGCTTTTAAGGCCTCAACCTGTTGCTTGATGGCCGTTTGAAGAGAGGTGGTTGCTATCTTGTTTCTCTCATCAATGAAGCCTTGAATTGTGTTCATCGCTTGAGTCACTGCTCCGAGAAAGTTTTATGCTTTGAGTGGCAAGCATGGCCGACTCGTGGCCGTTAAATCGGCCTTTTGAGCACTTAGGGCCCGCTCAACTATCTCCTTGAAATCCGGGCCGAGAAGCCTCTTTAGGGGTGGAGATGTCGGCGGCCAACTTACTTAGAGCTTCGTTCCGAGCCTTGGTGTACTTCTCCCATTTAAAATGAACATCTTTGGCTAGGAGTCGATTTTTCTCACCTTGGCGTTTGATAGCCCTGTTGACGTAACGTGAGGACACGGAACCGATGGGTTGTATCTCGATAAGAGCTGGTTCCGAGCCTCTCGCTCGTAGAACGAGATCAACGCTGCTCCCCTACCGTACTTCGGAGCGGTTGTAGCCTCACCCGATGTGACTATGGGTGGTGTTGGGCTCTTCTCTTGGGGAGTTTGTCCCTCTGCAGATTCTCCCCGGTGCCGCTTCCTTGGGTTTTCCATCCATCTCCTCATCTTGATCATCATTATCGCCTTTATCGAAGGTGGAGATGGGGGCGGAGTCATTTCGATCGGAGCTCTCAAGCTCGATAAATAGAGCATTGCAGCTCTCAAATCTTCGAAAGACGCCACATCGGTGGCTCTCCGAATCCAAGCTTGGCTTGGAGCTCTTGCTCCTCCGTCGGTAGCTCATCCGGTGACTCGCTGGGATTTGGCAAAGTCAATAAGAATGTCCCAGTAGTGAGAAACCTTAAGAGCATCTCGAGCTCTTGTCCTTCTCGCTATTTCAACCGGATCTGCGTGCTCAGCAATTTACGGTATCTCTTCTTGAATCTCAGGCGCAGCACGCTGATCGAGTGGTGTCGCTTGTTGTCCACTCGGCCAGTAGGTTCGGGTGACGGTTCCCTCTTGTCGGACTCGTTCCCTCGTAGCCGATCACTTGGACTTTGTCCTTGATCGTCGCTCCCTCGATTCCAAGATTCGAATCGAGTAGTTGCTCCTCTTGAATAGAAGGAGCTGGCTGAATAATGGTAAGTGGCTGAGCCACTGTGACCTCAGCAGGTCGAATCTTAGCTAACCTCCTCTTGTTTGGCACTTGGACGGTTGGGGGCGAGCGAGACGCCGCTCTCTTCGGTTCAAGTGGCCCCTTGCCAATTGACTTTTTCTGCTCCCAGCCTTTGTCATAAATTTGATAGACTTCTTGTCAAAGTACTTGGAGTCCTCAAAGGCCGAGTGCTCAACAATGAGTTCCTCCGAACTATGCATTCTATCGAAACGTACATCTTTGTTCCGAATAGAAGTTTACCCACACCGGCTATCCTCCTCTCGCCGATGGGTAATGTGGTGAACTTCGAGCCTCGTGCCTTCATCGAGTAGTATAATACTCGGCCCAGTTCACTTCAACCCCATCGTCTATTGCCATCATCACCTGAATCCTAGGTTTGGACAGAGTTGATCATATGATCCAATTCGAACTTGTCGGAATGTGCGATACCACGTAAGCTAGACCTCCGCATCCGAGGTAGCAACATATTCCTCGGTAAAAGCCGTTTTGAACGCCACATCCTTGCGTCCACAGAATTTCTGCACATATGCATTGATCTCCTTCTCCTTGTATCCAATCGGAGAAATGCCGGAGTTGGGAAGATCGAAAGAGAGAGCTAGAGCATCTTGAATATCGAAGGTAAGAACAGCTAACTCCCACTCATCTTGATCGACTTCCTTCTGATAAGAGAAGGACGATTCCTCTCCTCCCGACGCTAGAGATTTCCAGTTGAAATAAACTTCAGCGACCTGTCGAGGGAGAAAAGCACGGGGGTGCTTCGAAACCAGCATCTCCAACCCTGAACGCTCCAAAGCGTCAAACACGGGTTCAAGGAAAGAGATCTCCACTTGGCGGAAGGCCAAGGTAGGTTCAAACAGAATCCTGGAGGCTACAATCTCCTCAATGTTGTCTGGAGTTTGAACGTTCGCCATTGAAATCTGCAAAACAACATATTAGCACTTGAAAATAGAGTAAGTTAGTAGTTGCTAGCAGACATCTGATACATTACCGTGAAATAGAGCTTGAAAAGAGATAGCAATGCAGTTTGAATGAGGATGTAAGGAAGGAAACTGAATCGCTAAAAAAAAGCTCTAAGATATGAGAATGGCGAAAAGTGAGGAGTTGATAGAAGATGAAAGATTTTGTATATTGAGTTTGATCTTTAGTTTGAATCGCACGGTTCAAATTTAATCTTTCAAAATCAAGGGGCGGCTAAGATTAAATGTTATAAAAGAATGATTACAATAGCCGCCAAAAATATAGATATACGTAATAAAGCTAATGGAGAAGACATGCATTAAATGCGCGACGTAGAGCATTAATTACTCGGGCGAGGAGTCCCGCCGACCTTTCCTCAAACCTTAAACATAATAAATGGTAGGGAATAAATGCTCCTAGGCAACCGAATGCAAGCGGCGATGCATTAAATGCGGCATGCTTCGAACAAATTAAGTAACGATACTACGCAAACCTCTTGCTTGAACTTATCGGTGGTTACCATCATTTATCGGGAGGATGGTTGTGCTGATGACCATGTTCTCCCTTGTGTACGCAGTGTGCATCTCCCAACCGAGTCACCTGTACTAAGTTTTCTCGACTGTCGTGCCGATTCCATACCGATACCGATTGTTGCTAAGTATATCATTATCGGTAGTCGGCTTCTACCGACTTGTCTCAGTAGGATCTAGCAGACCTAGCTCAACCGATAGTTCTCTCGAACCTCTGTTCTCGGCCTAGTGGTTTGGTCGGTATATCGCCCTTTGCTTGTCGAGTATGGGATTTTCTCCATCCCGATGTCCTTCTTTTCGACATGGTCTCGATGAAGTGGTGTCGGATGTCCACGTGCTTGCATCTCGGTATGTAGAACTCGGGTTCGAGTTATAGCTATTGCACTGGGTGGAGTCACGGTAGATGGGCACTTCATCCCGAGTTATACCATAATCTCTCAATTGTTGTCGAAGCCAAAGGATTCGGGCACAAGCAACTTCCCTGCAGCCATGTACTCGGCTTCGGTAGTGGACGTAGCTACCGAGTGCCGTTTCTTTGAAAACCACGATATCGACTTCTTTCGCCTAGGAACCGACATGTTCCGAAAGTTGATTTTCGATATATCCCGCATCCCGCATAATCGGCATCGGAATAACCTCGTCGCATTAGATTATCATCGCAGGATACCATAACCCCGACCTCGAGTGTTCCTCTTAGATATCGTGAGAATCTTCTTCGCCGAGTCTAGATGACTTCGCTTGGGATTCGCCTCGAAATCTTGCGCATACACCTACAAGCATAAGTTATGTCGAGTCGGCTAGTTGTTAAATAAAGTAAAGAACCAATAATAGCTCTAAAATCGGTAGAGTTAACGTAAGCTCCCTCTTTGTCTAGATCGATTTTAAAGTTCGTGTTCATGGGGATCTTGACCGGTTTCTTTGGAATCACGACCGAATCTTTTGAGAAGATCTCGAGTGTATTTGGCTTGATTGATGAAGATTCCTTCAGCTGATTGTTTTACTTGAAATCCAAGGAAATAATTCATCTCTCCCATCATGGACATCTCGAATTTCTCCTTCATCATCTTCTCGAACCGCCGACATATAACTTCATTTCTCGGCACCGAAAATGATGTCGTCCACGTAGATTTGCACCGGTAGAATGTCATCTTCGACTTTATGCTTGAATAGGGTGCGATCTACTGTCCCCTTTTGAAAACCTTTTCGAAGTAGAAAGTCTCGATAGGGTATCATACCAAGCCACGGGTGCTTGTTTTAACCCATACTGGAGCTTTCCTAAGTCTCGTACACCCTGATGTCCCCGCTGAAAGCCGGGCGGTTGTTCCACGTAGACTTGTTCCTTCATGACGCCGTTCGTAAAAGCCGACTTCACATCCATCTCGATATACCTTAAATCTCGATGTGTTGCATAAGCTAGGAAAAGACGAATGGCTTCCAATCTCGGAGACCTGGAGCAAATGTTTCATCAAAGTCAATTCCCTCTCGCCCGATCGTATCCTTTAGCAACTAGTCGAGCTTTATTTCGACAATGACGTTGTTTTCATCTCGCTTGTTCTTGAAGACCCACTTAGTTCCAATCACGTGCCGATGTCCAGGTCCGTCGACAAGCTCCCAAACTTCATTTCGACGAACCGGTTCAGCTCTTCTTGCATAGCAATGACCCAGGCCAGCATCTTTAAGTGCGTCCTCTATCGATCGAGGTTCTTACGTAGACGAGAAAACAAGAGTAAAGTGAGCTTTCTCCTTGAATTAATCTTGATCTCGTCCTTATAGTTGCCGATGGATCTCCAATGATAAGATCTCGAAGAATGAGCATCGAGCCACGAACGCCCTGAGTCGGGCTTCTTCTTCGATACCACTTCGCACGGTCCGTAGGTGTATTAGGCATTTCGCAGTAGTCTTGTTTTGTGACCGTAGTAATTCAGTAAGAAGGTTAGGATCTACCGAGTTTCCGTGTTCAGGGGGCATTCGACTCAGGAACATTAATGGTTCCCCCCCGAGTTTATATTCTCAGTAGAGGTCTCGGTTACCACAGGGGCTTCCTCATCGATCGAAGTTACTCGTTGTTGATTCCGTTCGATAGAATCAACTAGGTTAGCTACATTGCTTGTTGGGCCGAGTCTCGAATTTCTTCATCTTCCGACTCATCATCCCAACAATGCTTGGATCTTTTCGACTTTGTCATTTAGTTCGAGATCCTCGTAGCTTGCCGCTGACATCCTCGGTGCTTGACTTTGTATCTTTCCCCGTTCTCGGTAACAAATTCATCAAAAACAACATGAGGGCTTTCCTCCACGCAAAGAGTTCGATAGTTAAAAACTCGAAGGCTTTATCGACTCGGGAGTATCCTAAGAATACTCCTTGATCAGATTTGCTATCAAAGACCTTCAACTGATCTTTCCCATTGTTGTGGATAAAGCAAGGGACAGCCAAAAACATGAAAATGAGAAATAGAAGGAATTCTCCCTTTCCATAGTTCGTATAGCGTCTTCATGTGTTCTTTGTGTCGGTAGTGATCGATTCGAGTGTAACAGGGCGGTGTCGGTAGCATCAGCCCAAAACTTTGAGGGTAGTCCAGAATCTGCGAGGAGCGTTCTTCTTCGCTTCTTTGAGAGTTCTGTTCTTACGTTCAAAGCAAGTCCGTTCTGGCCGAGGGGGTGCGCGTGATGTCTCGTGCCGAATTCCCTCTTTATCGCAAAGTATGTTTTAACTACTTGAGTTTAGAAACTCTGTTCCTCCGTCCGAGCGTATCTTCTTAATCTTGATGTTCTTTTCCACACCGAGTTTCTTCGTAGATTAGGTAACTCGATCGAACATCGATTTGTTGGCGATGAAGATGACCCAAGTATATCTCGAGAAGTCGTCTATGACGACGAGGGCATACTTCTTGCCTCTTATAGTCACTGGAGAGACCGACCCGAATAAGTCCATGTGAAGCGGTGAAGGATTCCATCGGTGGAAGGTGACGGAATAGGTGGATTGCTACTCTTTGTTTGCTTTCCCTTCGTGCACGCTTCACAATTTCCCGTCTTTGATAAACGATTCGTTGGGCGAGTCCTCGACTTTAGAGTTCTTGACAAGCTTGTTCATGGTCTTGAAGTTCGAGTGGCTGAGTCTCTTGTGCCATAGCCACCGACTTGTTACCCGATTTAGTCCGTGCGAGCAAGCAAGCCTCGGGTTCTCGCGGTATTCCGGGCTTTGCAACATAGATGTTCTTCCTCCGCGAACCCGATAACACTATTTTCCCCGTAGGTTTGTCAACAATATCACGTAAAACCGGCTCCAAAGATTACTCGTTAAGATTATCACGTAATTGATCGATCGAAGGAGATTATGTTGAAGTCCTTCAACATATGTTACTCTTGGAGCCGTGGCGGTCCCAATGTTCGGCCTCGTATCCCCTTGTGTAGCCTTTGGAATTGTCACCGAATTCACTCGGGACCATCTTCTTGTACGTAGTTGGTCGCCAGGCTCTTCCGGTAGGTCATGTGTCTCGAGCGGCCGTCCACTATCCACGGGTCCTTATGCACCCGCAAAACAGAGGCATATTTAGGTACCCTTTGGTTCGATTGGGTCCTTACGAGGTTAGTGGGTGATTTCGGAACCCGGATCCGTCTCGGGACCTTAGAAGTTCCAGGACTTCTTCTTCGAACCTTATCGGCTTTCTTCTCCACAGGACTTGGAGATACCGACTTTTCTCGCGATAATTTTGGGTTCGAGGAGCTCTCTTCTTCGAGTCTTAGCGCTTCTCCCGACCACTGGGCTCATAGTAGTACGAGTCGCATCGTGCCGGGTGCTCATACGGTGGCTCCTTGTACTGTTACGCCCATCCGACCTCCTTGATTCCCCCCGAATTTGATCGCGGTGTCCCGGGGCCTGGAACCTTTGGTCACCGCTTGTTGCTACTCGGGCCGAGGTGTAATTATTTTTCTGTTTGTTTTTCGCCCGAGGTGTGGTGTCGGCAGCTTGCACCTTTCCTCCGACGAACCTATCGGCCCGGGGTTGCCGAGCTTTTGGAGGTAGAAGCTTCGTGGGTATAGCCTAGGCCTTCTTTCACGAAGTTGACCGTTGAGCTCTAAGCATGCTTTCAAGCTTCTCCTTAGCTCCCGTGTATTGTTCGGTCATCAATCCTCTCCGGACTTCGTCACTCCTTCTGAGTAAGTCATAGTCATTCTGCACGTCTGTGAGCTTCTGACTGAGCTTGGCTATTTCAGTCTCTTTCTCAGAATTGTCCTTGGTCAGAACTGAGATCTGAGTCTCTTGAAGCCGAGACTTAGTCATGAGAGATTCAATCTCTTCCTTGAGTCTCGCAACTAGATCCACCGACTCAAGAGAGACCCGACAATCGAAGAAAGTCTCCGATTCTCGGCCTTTACTGTTCAAGTTCCCTGGATGGTTCTGCTTGAACTCTCTCGCTCATCTGAATCTGTTCCTCTAGCAGATCATCGTAGGCTTGTACCACATCTAGAGGATCATCTGTGACCGAGCACGTGTCTTGTGTGCTATGTGAAGAAGAGGTAATAATGCGTTTAGAATTTACCTCGGCCCTCTTCTCCGGCCATCGACAGCATTCGGCCGACTCATCAGGAACCGTCTCTCTGCGACCTCAACTGCGACGAACGCGGCTTCATCTTCGAAGAATACATGAATGTATCCTCCTCAATTGAGTTATCGGATATCTCTCCGGCTATATAGGCTCGCCGTCTCTCGGCGAACTTCTTTCTCCTGGCTCGCCGTTCGCTCTTTGAGCGGTGAGAGTTCGGGACAATCGTACCGATAGTGTCCCTCCTTCTTGCGGTTGTAGCGAGGTAGATGTTCTGCTCGCTCTTACCACCGAGTCTTTAGATGGACCGGCAGCAGACTCCGATTTCCCGCATTCGGTAGAAGGATTAGATTCTTCTTTCTTATGATAGTCTTTCTTACCCGAGGAAGAATCTCGGTTGTATTTCCTCGGCCTTTCGACTCTCTCCTTTTCCCTCCGATATTTGAGAGCCATCGGTGCTAGGCGATCGGGGCTCGAAGTCTCGGAAGACTTTGCTACGATGTGGCCACGGCTTTGCTTGAGGAAATAGGCTTGGCTCCGTGTATGCTTGATCGTTGCCTTGAAGGCGTGGTCGAACCGTGTGTCACCTGGAGCGCTTAAGCACTTTTGGGGTAGGCTATGCTCGAATTTCTCCGATTTTAATTCTCGAAAATATAACATCGGGAGTTAGAGCATTTAGATCGGAGCGACGTAAATAAGTAGCAAATGGAAGCCACTTACGTCGGGGCAACGCTCTCAAGATCTTGGTGTTCATCTCCTTGTTGGTGAACGACCTCCCCAACCCATTGATAACATTGACTTGATTGGTGAATCGACACTCACTCGTCAATGGTTTCGGTAGAGCTCCATTGCAAAGGCGTCGAACTTCCGAAGCTCTAGCTCGAGCTTGTTCTCTTTGATCCGAGGGGTTCCATGGCTCAAGCATGCCCAAGGCGTCCCATAGCTCTTTCGCCGTTTTGCAATCTTGTACCCTTCCGAGATGTGAGTCACCGAGCGTAGTCGGTATGGCATTACGTGCAACTCGGTCAAGGTTGTGCAACTTCTTTTCTTCAGGCGTGAAGGCAGATTTGTCTTTGGGAACCTTAGCACCAGTTTGTGCTCCCACGCCTCCTCCAGCAGCAAATACTACGCTGTCGATCATGGGAATGATCGGTCCTGACTCTAGGACATCTGACATGCCGTCGTGGAGTGACGTTAGGTGTGCCTCCATACGTACGCGCCATACCGTGTAGTTCTCTATTGAGAACATCGGCACCATCCTAATACCTGACATATCAGACATTGTAAGAGTAAGAGTATAAGGATGCTGAGAAGATGCTTATGCAGTGAAAACGGTTTTCAGGATCAGTTCGAGAGGACCAGTATTTCGGAACCGGCAACAGTTGAAACACCGAAGGCTCGATACCAATTGTTGGTCCGGAGACGAAAAGTCAGTGTAGAGGGGGGGTGAATACACACGAGCTCGTTTCTTTTTCTCGGTGAAGGTCAATGAAGCCGATGTTTGCAATCGATGAACGAGTGCCAAGTAAGCCTTCGATCACCGGGGTCAAAGTGAGTCGGCTTCGAGCTCTTCTACCGACCGATGTCGGTATTACGAAACTCCCGTCGGAGGCGTAGTGCGGATAAGTGTTAGGCCCGAGTCGTCTCTTTTGAAAACGCGTTTTTGCAAGTTAAATCTTTTGGCCGTGCACTTTATAAAATACGTTTTATGCAAACTTATGATTTTCAAGTCAGTTGAATGCAATGCAATAAAACAAGAAATGAACACAAGCGATTTAACGTGGTTCGGATACGCAAGATCCTACGTCCACGGCCCCGAACAAGGCAAGAGAACTTGTTGATTATTCTCGAGCAAGCCTCAGCGGGGATATCGTGCCTTGGACAGTTCCCTCTAAGTTATAGTCCTTAGCGACTTTACAATCCAAACCTAAGTTTAGAAGGGAGGGAATATTCTCCAACCGAGAAGGAGTTCTTACAACAAGAACAATTCACTAAATGTGAACTCCTTCGGATCTAAGCTATGAATCTAGCAATGAGCTTAGTCTAGAGAAGATAGGGATCAAAGTGCTCTAGAGAGATGAACTACAAGAAGTGTTCTATGAAAACTAGTTCGTCTCTCGGATAAGCTTGAAGGTTCTAGAGCATTGTGAGCTTGAATGATATCCCTTGATTTCGCGTATATTCCTCTTCTTGAAATCTTCAAATCCTTCTCTATTTATAGTTGTGAGTTGTGACATATGTCCGTTGGAGACGACGATGCCACGTGTCACAAGCGTCCAAAGAAAACGGCCACTATTCAACTTTGTTGCGGCAGGCGATTAATGACCTGTTCATGAGAGCAGCTTTTACCGTGTAGAGTAGGTAAGCGTTGTCGGCTTCTCATTGGTCGAGGTTTGTAGTTGGTGAGTGTCGAGTTGACCGTTCAAACTACCTCGTATGTCTTCGCCGAACATTTGAAGGGACTTTAAGTCTTTGGGTCGCTTTTCGTCGGATACGATACTCGAAAGTCTGTCTTCTTCGGGCGAGTCGTCGACCGATAAAGTGAGCTTCGATAGTCGGTTGGTCGATTGCGAAGGTATACCGCTTGACTTTGGTTCTTCTACCGATGACCATCGCCTTGTAGAGAATGCTTCTACCGAGGTCCGGGCCACCGATGCGGGATCTTCAACCGAGTTTGATATCGCTACCGACGAAGAATGCAAGCGATTACACCGATGACGTGGGGTTCGAAAAGTATCTTCAACTGAAGATCAGTTCAACAACTACCCCGTACAGGACTTAGACAAAAATAATAAGCATTACATCACGTCTAACCTATACATCAGCTAATCCTATCGACACACTAATCTACTGATATCAGCTCGGTTTTGGGATCTTCAATTCCATAGTACTACTATGATTTCCCCCAATTTCTTTTAACCCTAGAACAGCTGAGTATCAATCTACTGACTCATATCCAACATGATATATGTAATTATGCAAAGAGTAGCCAAATAATAAATCAAAAATTAAATTAATTGAATTAATACGTCACATTAAGAAAAAATACGTAGATCAAGCTTCATAATTTATACTTCAAAGAAAAAATACGTATAATAATACAATATATTAATTTAATCAAATATATATACAACCAAATGCAAATGTAAAATCTCAAAAGTAACGACAATACTGTGACTTCAACGTGTTTTCCTCAATTCAAGTGGGGTAGGGGTTATCCTTAAGGGGGGTGTGCAAAAATGTAAATATCAAACAATCATTAATGCAAAAATGTACATGACTTCACCAAAATACAAAAATGTACATATATATTATTTTAAACCTATCAACAATCCTACCCCCTATGAAATTACAATTTTCTCCCTCTTATCCTACTTTTTGCAGTGAAGTAATTGTTGGACTTGACATTTCTTCTCTCTCTCTCTCTCTCTCTCTCTCTCTCTCTTTTTCAACGTGTTATCTCTCTCTCTCTCTCTACCTAATAAACATGCATGCATTTGATGAAGGAAATTTATAAGTTGTCGTTGAAATTTCTCAAACTAAACATGCATGCATGAAATTTCTAGACACACCACTCCACATGCATTGAATTATAAGAATTTATACGTAACCTTGCTGTTGAATGACGAGAAACCCATGCATGCATTATCGAAATTTATACGAAATTTATACAAAATTTATATTGAAATTTATATGAAATTTATACGAATTTTCTATCGAAATTTATACGAAATTTATAGGAAATTGTAGAAATTATTACGTAGAAATTATTACTTAGAATTCGAATATTGTTGTTATAATTCTGTAGAAATACGTCCTAAAATATTACTTAGAATGCGAAACCCAAATGTGTTCGAAATACCCAAATGTGAAACTGACAAAATTTGAAAAACCCAAATGTGAAATCTATCTCTCATTTGACTTACTTAGCGATATGATTGACGAAATTCGAAATACCCAAATCCGTCCTAAATAAGTCAAATGCGAAACCCAAATATGTTCGAAATACGTAAAATACTGTAGAAATACGTCCTAAATAATTTTGTAGAAATACGTCCTAAATTACTTAGCAATATGTTCGAAATACCCAAATGTCCGTCCTAAATAAGTTCGCATAGAAAGGAGAGATAGAAATAAATTGGAACAAACCCAAATGTCTGTACGAATGAGCAAGAAACAGAAATAGCAACGGGATACAACTCTCCCACATCAAAGCCGCCATCCTTTTTCGGTACTCGACTAACGTGGTGTGGCGAGTCATCATCGTCGGTGTCGGATACCCGAATAACAGCTTCTCCACGTACATGGATGCATAAACGCCGCAATTGATGTGGTCAAACTGAGTGAAGCGGGGGTCGGGGCCTAGAATAACCGGACAGTCGCGGCTAAAAGGACATTGACGTTGTCCATACTTGTGCTCTCATGCGCTTGCATGCTCAAGAAGCTTGTACAAGAATTTGGTCCACGGTACAAGCGTTCCAATTCTTGTAGGGCCATAATCCTCGTTACCTCTATGCCAAAGTGAGTCATATAACTCAACCTTCCAATCGTCGAGGCAGATACGGATTGTTACCCAGTGGTCCGCAGGAACGAGGCACAATGCTATGACCTATACAATACAATGCAATTTGTAAGACAACGTTGTTTCAAAGGGTTTTGGAGTTTCTCGAAACTTACATAGCTAGCCCATCGCCATCTTGTGGTTGTGTCAATCAGCCCCTCTGGGGGAGTCCACCAAGTAAAATCCGCATACGGATCGAAGCTTCCAGTAACTGGGTTGCAGCAGTTATCTAGCCATTCTTGTATGAGTGCGGCCTAAAGCATGTGTAGTGTTAAGAAATTTTATTGGAGAGATAATTTAGATCCACAGATTATATTATCCAATAAAACAATATACTTACAAAGAAATCAGTATCAACCAAAATTGTTGATACTGAATTCATGTCCGGGAGCAAGCCTTCCCCCTTCCCTAGAAGCCGTCTCATTGAAGTTAACCAAAGGTCAATCATCTACACAAAATCATTGTTAAACAATGTTAGAAATCAAATATGTTTGTACACTATAGAAACATAAATTCATGGATGTACTTTCGAGTCCATCATAACCTTGACATTTTCGACCTGGGTGAAGAATCTCTGGTGCAATACGAAGAGAGACTTGAGAACCCTAACGTACGCCATCACATCCCCCTCACGCCACTCGTTATACCATTGGAAGGTTTTTTCAATATACTCATCCAAGTCATCCGTGAGATCCACCACGGTTTGTTTCTTCGGTCGTCCCCTTTCCCGCCGCTTGGCGGGTGCCTTACCCTTGTTAGGTGCCCTCTCAAACTGGGTGGCTAGCAGATGTACAAATCCCTCTGGATATTGAACTCGTTGGGACGAGACTCTTAAGATATAACTTAAGTCTGGCTCCATTACAGGAATATAGGGCTCATCGAATGGCCTTGGTGGACTATTCTGATCCTGCAATTGATTTATAAAACATTGTTATTACTCGGTAATTTATATAGTTTAGAGAATGTAATTTGGAGTAATAGGTTATTAAGACAGAGTATTAAGTTCAAAATTATCATATCATCATCCCACTAAGCATTTGATTCATCCCAGTGTGCAGTTGAGTGTCTGAAACCCTCGGGCTCTGGCAGGGTCTGGGGCTCAACTCGGTGCGAGAAGGAGTGGAGGAATGGCTCGGGCTGGGGCTCAACTCGGTGCGAGGAGGAGTGGCGGGACGCCGATGGCTCAACTAGGTGCGAGGAGGAGTGGCGGGAAGGCTCGGGTTAGGGCTCAACTCAGTGCGAGGAGGAGTGGCGGAAAGGCTCGGTCTGGGCTTGGTGCGACGTCGTGTGTCGCGAAATCCTCAGCCTCTGCTCGGTGCGACGTCGAGTGTCTCGAACCTTCGGGAGAGGCTTGGTGTGAGGTTGACCCTGTCTTCAACCCCATGCTATTCAACACTCCCTTCAAATAAATCTTCAGTTTTGGGAGGACACTTTTCTCCACGTCTTTCGCACATTTCTTCCTAATCTCAGCTTCATTCCAATTTGGAGGAAAATTGGAGGCACTCATTCGACCTCTGGGTCGCATCGCAGGAGAAGAATCTGAATCGTTATCTTCCACATTCGTTTTCCCTTTTGTACGGGTGGATCGTCGCGTATTCGTCGGTGGTGATAACGGAGGGGATGCTTCTCTTGCTCTACCACGTGGCCGGGGGATACCCATGTCCCTCGCAGCCTCAGAACCAAACAATACCGTCTGAGGCCAACGGTATTGCACCCCAAGTGCTTGGCCGATTTGGGTGCTCATGTACCAAAGTGATTCCTGTTCACGTTGAGTAACTACGAGTGGGTAACATTTCACATTATCATCGAAGAAGCCACGGAATTGACCTTTCCGTAGGGGGAAGTACCAGCTTAACATTCGGGGGAGGGCATTTGGATTGACTATGCTCCCGGAAAGGGCCCCAAGTTGGGGGATAGCTTCAAATGCCCAAACCTGCAACAAAAATATGTTATTAATTAGTGTATAATTGGGTAATATGATTCAATTTATAAATAATTACCTGTATAGCCCATATGGGGCCCGCGAAATGGTAGTTGTTTCCGCATGCCCTTCTTCCTACCGGTATATGCTGCTTAGAGTGCATTAATGCTTGGTATGCATATGCACCCCATGGAAATCTACTCCACCTATCAAGATCATCCACCAGCACCCAAACGAACTCGTCCACCAACCTCAGCTTCGGTACACCCATAACCATCAAGTAAAGCATTAGAATATTTGCCACCTTGATATAATCTAATGTCGATGCATCTTCGGACATCTGGTCCTTAAACACGGCATGCAACTCTCCACACTACACATTTTCTCATCACAGAAGAGAGACCGCGCCGCAATGTACGATGCATCATGGTCAGCAGTGGGGTCGAAGGATGAAGAGCCCATGCACAAGCTGGATACTAGTGCAAACTCGGAGGGACCAAATGAAATGAGTACACCGCTGATTTGGAACCACAAGCAGTTGTCCGCCGCATCGTCTACAGTCACCTCGCGACGCATCAATTGATGGATAGCCTTACTAGCAGTCCATCCACCCTTCCACGACATGATGTGTCCAAACGGACTTGACCTACAAAAGTCATCCACCAGTTCCTGCCCACCTACGGCAAGCAATGTCGCTCTAATATCCCCTATAATGAAATCCTTTCAATGTGTGTTCAAAGTTGGGTAGACGTTCCTGCATTCGTACCTAACTCACCTTCAGTTACCCTGAAATAGTTTATAATTAATTAGTAAGACAAATTAAGCTTGTAAACAACGTTAGTACTACATAAATACATGTTCACACTTCATCATAAACCGTTACATTAATATACGAAGTATTATGTGAAGAAAGATAAAATTCAGAATGTAGTATAACCCAAATAAATGTAATATTTAATATCAGTACACTAGAAAATTTCTGATCGGACAGATTTCGAGTTACATGTGGTTTTTCATGAACTACGAACTAGTATTACAAATTCAATATGAAAAACCTAGTTTTTTGAAATAAACACCAATATAGACGATATGAACACGAAAAACACAATGAAATCATACAATTCTCCAGTAAAGAACTTTTTCATACATACTATGAATTCCTGTTTTTACAATTATCTTAGCACTACTAAAATAAATCAAATTACTCCGTTTTATACCTAAACGGAATAACTACAATATAATCATAATTATACCGTGCGTTTACTTTTTTATGTTATTATAATATAATAGCTATTCTTATATGTATCTATGTATCTACAAATCTTGCCAACTAAACGGTGCATGTCAACTAAACGGTGCATGCCAATTAAACGGTGCATGCCAATTAAATATATGAAATATCTGAAATTGCATGAAATTGTTGAAATATCTGAAGTTGCAACTTACGGTGCATGCCAATAAAATATAGAAATTGCTGAAATTGTTTAAATATCTGAAATTGCTGAAACCCTAAATTAACGAAATTCGGTTGAGAAATTCCCTAAACCTTAAATTGACGAAATTGAGGAAATTCGGTGGACAAATTCCCTAAATCATAAATTGACGAAACATACTATGAATTCGGTCCGATTGTTCCCTAAACCCTAAATTGACGAAATTGACGAAATTCGGTGGACAAATTCCCTATACCCTAAATTGACGAAACATACAATGAATTCGGTCCGGTTGTTCCCTAAACCCTAAATTGATGAAATTGACGAAATTCGGTGGACAAATTCCCTAAACCTTAAATTGACGAAACATACTATGAATTCGGTCCGGTTGTTCCCTAAACCCTAAATTGACGAAATTGACGAAATTCATGAAATTCGGTGGACAAATTCCCTAAACCCTAAATTGACGAAACATACTATGAATTTGGTCCGCTTGTTCCCTAAATTGACAAAATTTACAAATTCCCTAAATTGACGAAATTTACGAAATTCCCTAAACTCGCTGGAGAAATTCCCTAAATTAAATTGAAGAAATTCCCTAAATTCCCTAAACTCTAAATTTACGAAATTCCCTAAACTCGGTATTTACGAAATTCCCTAAATTAAATTGAATAAATTCCCTAAACTCGGTGGACAAATTCCCTAAATTCCCTAAATTCGGTGGACAAATTCCCTAAATTCCCAAAATTTCCTAAATTAAATTGAAGAAATTGACGAAATTCCCTAAACTCGGTGGACAAATTCCCTAAATTAAATTGAAGAGATTCCCTAAATTAAATTGAACAAATTCCCTAAATTCCCTAAACTCGGTGGACAATTTACGAAATTCCCTAAACTCGGTGGAGAATATAAATCAGTTCAAAAATTCCTATTTCGTATATCTTCAAAATATATCAATTGCACACAAGATTTATAAAAATCATATACTTGCTCAATTATGGTATTTCTATCAAAATATTCTCTATAAGCATGCTCTACAAAGATCATAAACCAAAATATATAAACCTAAAATAAAACTAACCTGTCCATTGTTAGGATCGAATTCTATTGAAGCCTTTTAGTGAAAGAGGGAGAAAAGATGTGGAAATGGAGTGTCAAGAAGAATACAAGAGGTGTGAAGAAGGCGAAAAGAGATGTGAAGAACTTTTTATTTACTTTCGTCTGCCTCAGTCAAAAATAGTTTCCCATATATTCGTTTCAGTAGGCTTTGACTACTTTTAAGATAGGTTGAAAATGATACACTATTTACGGTGCATGCCAATAATTGGTTAGGATTCGAAATATAATGTATTATATACATGATAATATTATATAGACTATATAGGATAATATTGTATTTAACCTTGTATATAATATATAGGATAATATTGAATCCTATTTAGTTTCGAAATTGGATAATATATAGGATAATCTTGAATATTTTTCGAAATTGGATAATGTTTTACGTGAGAATAATTACTAATCTATAATTTTATATAATATCTATGATAATATTTATCAAGGTTTTACGTAATAATAATTAGGAACCCTAATATTCTCATTTATGTTATCAACCATAATCTCATTTCTGTTATCAACCCTACTATTTCGCATTATTTAAAATTTATTTTCGAAAACACTGATCAAGATCTTCAAATTTTTCAAATATAATATTCGAATGGATTCAAATATTTTTGGAATATTTTGGATTTTTGATATTTCGAATGGATCACAAATATGACAATTTGAACTAAAAACTACCTAAATATTTCGAATTCTTGATATTGGAATGGATCACAAATATCTATGTATCTACAAATCTCCTACCATGACACCAAACGAAGCAACATCACGTGAAAGTGAAAGTAAACCCTAAAGCACACTAATAATAATATGATTTATAGTATGTATGAAAAAGTTAATTGTATGATTTCATTGTGTTTTTCGTGTTTTTAGGTATAAAATGGAGTAATTTGATTTATTTTAGTAGTGCTAAGATAATTGTAAAAACACGAATTCATAGTATGTATGAAAAAGTTCTTTACTGGAGAATTGTATGATTTCATTGTGTTTTTCGTGTTCATATTGTCTCTATTGGTGTTTATTTCAAAAAACTAGATTTTTCTTATTGAATTTGTAATACTAGTTCAGGGTTCATGAAAAATCACATGTAACTCGGGATCTGTCCGATCAGAAATTTTCTAGTGTACTGATACTAAATATTACATTTATTTGGGTTATACTACGTTCTGAATTTTATCTCTCTTCGCATAATACTTTGTATATTAATGTAACGGTTTATGATGAAGTGTGAACATATATTTATGTAGTGCTAACATTGTTTACAAGCTTAATTTGTCTTACTAATTAATTATAAACTATTTTAGGGTAACTGGAGGTGGATTAGGTACGAATGCAGGAACGTCTATCCAACTTTGAACACACATTGGAAGGATTTCATTATAGGGGATATTAGAGCGACATTGCTTGCCGTAGATGGGCAGGAACTGGTCGATGACTTTTGTAGGTCAAGTCTGTTTGGACACATCATGTCGTGGAAGGGTGGATGGACTGCTAGTAAGGCTATCCATCAATTGATTTGTTGCGAGGTGACTGTAGACGATGCAGCGGACGACTGCATGTGGTTCCAAATCAGCGGTGGACTCATTTCATTTGGTCCCTCCGAGTTTGCACTAGTATTCGGCTTGTGCATGGGCTCTTCATCCTTCGACCCCACTGCTGACCTTGATGCATCGTGCATTGCGGTGCGGTCTCTCTTCTGTGATGAGAAAATGCCTAGTGTGGAGGAGTTGGATGGCGTTTTTGAGAACCAGATGGCCGAAGATGCATCGGCATTAGATTACATCAAGGTGGCAAATATTATAATGCTTTACTTGATGGTTATGGGTGTACCGAAGCTGAGGTTGGTGCACGAGTTCGTTTGGGTGCTGGTGGATGATCTTGATAGGTGGAGTACATTTCTATGGGGTGCATATGCATACCAAGCATTAATGCACTATAAGCAGCATATACCGGTAGAAAGAAGGGCGTGCGGAAACAGCTACCATTTCACGGGGCCCATATGGGCTATACAGGTAATTATTTACGAATTGAATCATATTACCCAAGTATACACTAATTAATGACACATTTTTGTTGCAGGTTTGGGCATTTGAAGCTATCCCACAACTTGGGGCCCTTGCCGGGAGCATAGTCAATGCAAATGCCATCCCCCGCATGTTAAGCTAGTACTTCCCCCTACGGAAAGGTCAATTTCGCGGCTTCTTCGACGATAATGTGGAATGTTACCCACTCGTAGTTATTCAACGTGAACAGGAATCACTTTGGTACATGAGCATCAAAATCGGCCAAGCACTTGGGGTGCAATACCGTCGGCCTCAGACGGTATTATTTGGTTCTGAGGCTGCGAGGGACATGGGTATCCCCCGGCCACGTGGTAGAGCAAGAGAAGCATCCCCTCCGTTATCACCACCGACGAATATGCGACGATCCACCTGTACAAAAGGGAAAACGAATGTGGAAGATAACGATTCAGATTCTTCTCCTGAGATGCGGCCCAGAGGTCGACGGAGTGCCTCCAATTTTCCTCCAAATTGGAATGAAGCCGAGTTTAGGAAGTAATGTGCGAAAGACGTGGAGAAAAGTGTCCTCCCAAAACTGAAGATTTATTTGAAGGGAGTGTTGAATAGCATGGGGTTGAAGACAAGGTCAACCTCACACCAAGCCTCTCCCGAAGGTTCGAGACACTCGACGTCGCACCGAGCAGAGGCCGACGATTTTGAGACACTCGATGTCGCACCAAGCCCAACCCAAGCCTTCCCGCCACTCCTCCTCGCACCAAGTTGAGCCCCAACCCGAGCCTTCCCGCCACTCCTCCTCGCACCTAGTTGAGCCATCGGCGTCCCGCCACTCCTCGCAACGAGTTGAGCCATCGGCTTCTCGCCACTCCTCCTCGCACTGAGTTGAGCCCGAGGCTTCCCGCCACTCCTCCTCGCACCGAGTTGAGCCCGAGGCTTCCTGCCACTCCTCGCATCGAGTTAAGCCCCAGCCCGAGCCGTCCCGCCACTCCTCCTCGAATCCAGTTGAGCCCTAAACCCAGCTAGAGCTCGAGGATTCCAGACACTCAACTGCACACTGGGATGAATCAAATGCTTAGTGGGATGATGATGTGGTAATTTTAAACTTAATACTCTGTCTTAATAACCTATTACTCGAAATTACATTCTCTAAACTATATAAATTACTGAGTAATAACAATGTTTTATAATTCAATTGCAGGATCAAAATAGTCCACCAAGGTCATTCGATGAGCCCCATATTCCTGTAATGGAGCCAGACTTAAGCCATATCTTAAGAGTCTCGCCCCAACGAGTTCAATATCCAGAGGGATTTGTACATCCGCTAGCTACCCAGTTTGAGAGGGCACCTGACAAGGGTAAGGCACCCGCCAAGCGGGGAAGGGGACGGCCGAAGAAACAAACCGTGGTGGATCTCACGGATGACTTGGATGAGTATATTGAAAAAACCTTCCAACGGTATAACGAGTGGCGTGAGGGGGATGTGATGGCGTACGTTAGGGTTCCCAAGTCTCTCTTCATATTGCACCAGAGTTTCTTCACCCAGGTCGAAAATGTCAAAGTTATGATGGACTCGAAGGTACATCCATGAATTTATGTTTTTATAGTGTACAAACATATTTGATTTCTAACATTGTTTAACTATGATTTTGTATAGATGATTGACCTTTGGTTAACTTCAATGAGACGGCTTATACGGAAGGGGGAAGGCTTGCTCCCGGACATGAATTCAGTATCAACAATTTTGGTTGATACTGATTTCTTTGTAAGTATATTGTTTTATTAAATAATATAAGATGTGGATCTAAGTTATCTCTCCAATAAAATTTCTTAACATTACACATGCTTTAAGCCGCACTCATACAAGAGTGGCTAGATAACTGCTGCAACCCAGATACTGGAAGCTTCGATCCGTATGCGGATTTTACTTGGTGGACTCCCCCAGAGGGGCTGATTGATACAGCCACAAGATGGCGATGGGCTAGCTATGTAAGTTTCGAGAAACTCCAAAACCCTTTGAAACTACGTTGTCTTACAAATTGCATTGTATTGTATAGGTCATAACAGTGTGCCTCGTTCCTGCGGACTACTGGGTAACAATTTGTATCTGCCTCGACGATTGGAAGGTTGAGTTATATGACTCACTTTGGCATAGAGATAACGAGGATTATGACCCTACAAGAATTGGAACGTTTGTACCGTTGACCAAATTCTTGCAAGCTTCTTGATCATGCAGGCGTATGGGAGCACAAGTATGGACATCGTCAATGTCCTTTTAGCCGCAACTGTCCGGTTATTCTAGGCCCCGGCCCCCACTTCACTCAGTTTGACCACATCAATTGCGGCGTTTATGCATCCATGTACGTGGAGAAGCTGCTATTCGGGTATCCGTCACCGACGATGATGACTCGCCACACCACGTTAGTCGAGTACCGAAAAAGGATGGAGGCTTTGATGTGGGAGAATTGTATCCCGTAGCTATTTCTGTTTCTTGCTCATTTGTACGGATATTTGGGTTTGTTCCAGCTTATTTCTATCTCTCCTTTCTATGCGAACTTATTTAGGACGAACATTTGGGTATTTCGAACATATTGCTAAGTAATAATTTAGGACGTATTTCTACAAAATTATTTAGGACGTATTTCTACAGTATTTTACGTATTTCGAACACATTTGGGTTTCGCCAGGGGCAGTACCAGGGGGTGCGGGTGGGTGCGACCGCACCCCCCATTTTTCGTGTCGAAGTCGAAATTCATGTGTAAATTTTACGAAAAAAATATTTTCGCACCCCCAGTATTTTACGAAAATTTAGTATATGGAAGCGAATTTAAAAATATATTAGTTTCCCAACAACATGAACTAAATTAAGTGGTCCAACAACATCAATTAGTCCAACAACATCAATTAGTCCAAACAACATCAATTAGCCCAACAAGCAATTAAATTAAATTGTCCAGGTGGCAGCTACACAACGAGAATTGAGAGCCGAGAGTTAAAGGCGTAGACCGCATCCAGCATCCTCCGCGTCCGACATCCAGCATCCAGCATCAGGCTTTCGGCGTCCGGAGTCCTTACTCTTCGATTTTTGATTTATTCTCTTTTGTGGTAAAATTCTCAAAATTCCTAATTTAATTTTAACACGAGAAAGCGTAGATCACAATTTTAGACTCGTTATTTTTGTCGTTTTTATGATTTTTGTATATCATTTTAGACTCATTATTTTGTCATTTGTATATGTTATAAGTACTTTTGACTTCCTTATACTCATTGTTATATTATCTTTTCTCTAAAAATATTTTTGGGGGCTTCGCCCCCAAACCCCCGATAAATCTCACCCCCTATCTATAAATCCTGATTCCGCCCCTGGGTTTCGCATTTGACTTATTTAGGACGAACATTTGGGGTTCGCATTTGGGTATTTCGAACACATATTGGGTATTCGAACAATTATTACTTAGCGGAATCTATCTCTCATTATATCGCTAAGTAAGTCAAATGAGAGATAGATTTCGCATTTGGGTATTTCGAATTTCGTCGGTTTCGCATTTGGGTATTTCGAACATATTTGAGTTTCACATTCTAAGTAATATTTTAGGACATATTTCTACAGAATTATAACAACAATATTCGAATTCTAAGTAATAATTTTTACAATTTCGTATAAATTTTGTATAAATTTCGATATAAATTTCGTATAAATTTCGCAAGGGTTACGTATAAAATTCGTATAAATTTCGATAATGCATGCATGGGTTTCTCGTCCTTCAACAGCAAGGTTACGTATAATTTTTTATAATTTATTGCATGTGGAGTGGTGTGTCTAGAAATTTCATGCATGCATGTTTATTAGCTTGAGAAATTTCAACGGCACCTTATGAATTTCCTTCATCAAATGCATGCATGCATGCATGTTTATTAGGTAGAGAGAGATAGAGATAACACGTTGAAAAAGAGAGAGAGAAGAAATGTCAAGTCCAACAATTACTTCACTGCAAAAAGTAGGATAAGAGAGAGAAAATTATACTTTCATAGGGTTGTTGATAGGTTTAAAATAATATATATGTTCATTTTTGCATTTTGGTGAAGTCATGTATATTTTTGCATTTATTATTGTTTGATGTACATTTTTGCACATCCCCTTAAATAAAATAATAAACTCTAAGGGTAAATATGAAAAAATGGCTATATCTACATATATTTCATAATGTGACTATTTTTTGCAAATTCAATTTTGATTTTTCCTATTTTTAATTTTGTTCCTATTTAAATTGTTTCAATTTCAAACACTAGCTTAAGGAGGTTTCCTAATACAATCGCTGGGATCTTCTGGCCCATTTCCGGTGGACCACTTGGTGGCCCACCAATCACGCGGCGCCACGCGTGCATTGGTGGACCACCTTTTTTACACTCTAATATTAATTTATTGGCTTGGGGGTCCACCAATACACGCGTAGCGCCGCGTGATTGATGGACCACCAAGTGGTCCACCGAAAATGGGCTAGAAGATCCGGACCGTAATACAACACACCTTAGTTCCTACGCACCTAAGGAATGAGTTAAGTTTTACGCGTGAATTAGCTGGTCTCGCGTGCAAAACACGTGCACAATCACCATTTTTAGCTGGAATTTGGAATTCGACGATGATTTGGCGTTGACCTCTAAATATTTCCGCATTTTCCTTGCCATAAAAACCAACGGAACAATGAACACTGGGGTTACAATCTTCTCCCTCCGACAAACACGATAAACCAATTGCAGCGCCTATTTCACCTCGCCCACGATTCCTGCGCCTATTCCACCTCGCCCCACCATTTCTAGGAGTAGCAGACCAGATCCTATTGGGAGAGGCAGGTAGTTTCTAATTTTTCACTTTTGCGCTTTTTATTCCGGTAGTTGTAGATAATCCGTTTGTTCTTTAATTGACCGCTTCAAATCCTTGTCTCAGTCCCTTGAATTTGTTGCTTTTTTTCTTTTTCTGTTTGTAAAGACGGGTTTATGATGATGATTATGGAGATTAGCCTAATTAAATTCCAGATTTTGTATCGATCTCTTTGCCCTCTGCAGCTGATTGAATTTGAAAATTTTCTTAATCTCATGGAAATTGTAGCTTGGTGCTTTATCCGCCATTTACCTTTCGATTTGCAGAAGTAATTATTTTGTAGGAGAAATTGCTTTTGGCATTATGTGTCCAGCTGACTGCTGCATTGGTTTGGGGACTTTACCACCTAATTTTTACTTTTTTCTTGGGTGAATCTGCAAATTATATTTTGCAACCTAAACTACTGTTTTATCACACCAAAGTCAATGTGGCGTACAAAGCAAGCTGAGAAAAACAACCACTAAACAACACAAATAATCCACAGCCTCTGAAAACTAAAGATGAATCAAAATGGAATGTACCATGTGAGTAAAGATATTGACATGCTCTCTACGGGACAATATCCTTTTTTAGAGTCTTTAATCCTTGGCGAACAAGATTCAATATCCACAAACATTTATTGATGTGGGTAAGTTTAGGTTGATGAAGTCAATTCCTTCTTTTTCTTCGACCACTTCAACTTCGTCTCCCCTGCTCTCTTCGTTTTATAATGAAAATATAATTGAATATTTTCGTGCATTTTATTCTCTACATACAACCATTAACACTCGTGAAGAGAACCGATTTTTTTAATACTAGAAAGAGAGCCTGTAATTTCCATCGTTTCACTAGTGACACTTGATCCCTACCTATTCTTGCTTAAGAAGTGTACGTGCCGAGCTTAAAAGAGTTTATAAGTGATTGGTTGAATGTTAGCATTAGGTGCAGGCTTACATTTCCTCCAAGGTAGAAATCTATCATTATCTCTAAAAAGATAAGAATGATGTTCATAATAAACATTTTTTTCCTCGAAGTTCAAGTTGCAGATTGTAACCAAAAAAAAAAATTAGGTGGCAAAGTTCAAAAACACCATATTTCGAGTAGTAAAATAATTTCTCATATTATTGTGAAGATGAAGAATAGTAACTTCCTGGAGTTTCTTCTTGACATGATAAGGATGGTTCTTTGCTTCTATCATTCAATTCTGTAATTTATCTTTTTAAATGTGGAGTTTTTTCCTTGCAGAATCTGCGCATGTGTAATTTTTCTTTAGCTATTGTTTATAACAGTCTCTAGTGTGGTTGTCCATCTGCACTTTCTCGTTTTTCACGACATTTAACGTTTCTGTTTAATGAGCCACTGATTGTCCATAAGGCTAAATTGCTAAAGTTTAACAAATTCATTAGTTTGTTTTTTGCTCCAAATGATTTTTGCGAAATTCTTAATCGAGCATAACTTATAAATTATAATACTAAAACTCACTATCATAAAGTCACTGATTCTATACATAAACCTCGCTTGCAAGTCTCCACTAATAGTTGAGGATAGGATTTTTGAAACCTTCCGACACAAATGCCCCAATCCATTTTGTATCGCCTTCGCTCAAGTGATAGCCAGATTAACACCTGTTGGTGCACCGTCTTAAATTGGGTAGAGGATCTCGTATTCTTTGGTGAAAATCAATGAATGAAAATCCGGATACTTCATATATATTTCACAGGTTCCTTGTATATCTGAGTGGCCAACATTGTGCACGTTCTGCCTTTATTTTGTCCCCGTTCTAACTGTAAGATGAGAAACTTGGAGTTCCAAGCAAAACCGGGATGCAGCCTCCTTAAACATTATCCGCAGTTTAACATGTAAAGATATGTTACTAATTTTGTTTTATAAGATCCACTAGTTTAAGGTGTGAGATTTTGGAGAGTAATATTAGTGCCTTTAAAGCTATATCCCTTGGAAGATGGTGAGAATAGGAAATGTTCTGCTGTTGCCTGTGGTCTACAAAAAGAAGCAAGTCTTTTTGAAGTGGTTTCTGTTGTTTCTCTTCTGTAATGTAGGAGCTCTTATTTCAGTGCATTTTTCCATTTACCAGATTCGCTATCTATTAATAGTTTGGTTACGCCATTAAGTTTTGTTACTGCACCATTGATGCCTGGGATGGTGAGGGACGTATTTGATTAACTTCCTTAGACAATAAAGTTTAGCATTTAGAGACTAGATCTGTGAAAATTGTCAATCTTGATTGAAACTAATGAATCTTGATTAGAGTGGGTGCTTACAAGAAACTACACCAAGTACTGGAGACTTTCTCAGATTCTCTTAATCACTTTGAGTGTCGAGCCTTTTAGCGGCGTAGGATGCTGCATACGTGCTAGTTTGATACATTAGAGTCACTGGCGAGATGACATATAGAGTATATACTTCATGGTGACTTTTTTATGTTAGGCGCGATAAGATTAACTTAATCTTTGAATGTATCAATTGCTACCTCCACAATCTTTGTTGCTCCACAAGTCTAATCCATCTACTAAGGATAAAAGTGATGCTTTGTTTATCCTTTGTTTTTCTATATTTTGTTTCAAGTTTTGATAGAATATATGGTGCAGATCAAGAAAGTATCCTTTATATGGATAAAGCTGAGCCTAAACTGGAGCTTAGTGTGGATTGGACTCGTGAGTCACTAATTGCTCTCTCCTACGGAGTACCCGAGACCGAACAAGCTGCTGCAACATCACCTGAAAACACTACTCCGGTGGGTGATGGAGATGAGAAATGCAGATCTGAGCTGATTTCTATTTCTAGCTCGCCTTCACCGGACATGAAAAAAGTACCTGTGGACCCTTAGCGTACTGTACTAGTTCTAAAATGTAAAAACTCCCGGCAAATATTGTGTGGATAACTTTTCTTCTGTTGGGGATGTCTGTTTTTGACTTATAATCAACTTTTCTTATGTTGGGGAAAAATGTAGTAGGTTTCATATTAACGGAAACGGTACAAGTTTCTATCTTCTTGTTTTAACAACTGTTGGAAATATATATATATACTAGCGCATCGTTTAACTGTGTTGTGCATGGTGTTGGGATCCTGCCCTGCCTTAGTCGAGAGGAGTGTAAGCAGTGGCGGATCCAGAAATCTATATTGGGGTAAGCTGAACAGTAAAATTTCAACTCTTTATATATAAAAATATTATTTTAATATCTACATAAGTTGTGCCCTACGAGACTTCAATATATAAAATTCATCAATAACTAAGTCTATATCTATATCCTTAACAAAGTCTCTCTCAATACAAAGCATCTACGAATCTTCAAGTAACTCATCTCTCATCTTGTTACGAAGTGTCGTCTTCACCTGCTTCATTTTGGAGAATGCTTGTTCCGTAGTAGCAGTGGAAACCGGTAAAGTCAAAACAAGATTAATCAATCTAGTTAACATACAATAGGTCTTCGATCTTCCACTACTAGTAAGTAGTTGACTCAAGTCAACAAGTGTAGAAACTTGAAACTCTTGCTTCACCACCACATCATGCTTATAGTGTAGCAACTCATACTCTAATGTAACAATATCTTGATTAGTGAAGTCTTTAGGATATAATTTCCTAGCAAGTTTGCAAATATCACCACTGTTAAATGATTTGAAAGAATCTTTCGGATCTAACGCCACACTTAGAGAAAGCAATTCAATAGACACATCATCGAATCTGGTATTCAACTCCATCAAGATGTGATCTATTGCTCCATTGAAAACATCAAAATGATAATGATGTTCAATTGTAGTTTGCCCACGAGAACGACCAACCTTATATGTAGAATCCAAATTAGGGACATCAACACCATTCTTCAAGCAAAAAACATTGAGTTCTTCGAGAAACGCTTCCCAACCACACTCTCAATTATTGAAGAATTATTTTAGTACTAGATACAAATGAAATAGCCTCCAAAATATCTTAAGTTTTTCTTTGAAGAACTTGACAAAGAGAATCTGTAATTCTCATAATCTTATGCAACAAGTGCAAAGTGAATACAAATTCAAAGCTCGTCATATTCTGGTAAACACCTTCAATTTCAGCCTTAATCTTTCCACTTTGAGAGTGTTCAATGAGAAATTCAAATACTTTGCAAGTTGCAACTACATACCTATCAAACTCTTCACAGAGTTGTAGTGTGAACCCCAACGAGTAGCTCCGGCTCGCAGCAAATTACCAATTTGATTGGCACCACGTCCAGAATCAAGCTTCTCTGCAGCCAATAAATTCTAGATTTCCTCTCTTTGAGCGGCATGTAGATGAGAAACACGCCTTGGTGAAGAAGTTATAATGGTAACAACATTTTCCAAATGAGATATGAATTTCCAAACAACGGTGATATCCTTAGCTGCAGAAACCAATGCCAATTGAAGACGATGTGCAAAACAATGAACATAATATGCATATGGACAATCTCTAAGAAATAATGCTTGAAGTCAATTCCATGAACCACGCATATTACTGGCACCATCATAGCCTTGCCCTCTCATTTTCTCAACCCGAAGATCATGATGAGAAAGAACACCACATATTTCTTTTTTCAAATTTAGTGAGGTGGTGTCACTAACACTTTTAATGGCAAAAAATCGCTCAGTCAAAATCCCATTATTATCCACAAACCTCAAAATAATTGCCATTTGCTCCTGCTAGGAGATATCTTGTGCTTCATCAACAAGAATACTAAATATCCATCTCCAACTTCTTTACACTGTGTAAGATATATAGGAATTGCAAAGATGGCAGACTATCTGCATGATATGTTCATAGTTTTCTCAAAGTTTGGATTAACAAGAAAAGTCTGAGAAGTATCTAAGTACTTCATATCTTGTTATGACAATTCAGCAGTAATATTTTCTTATACATCAAATTATGATGCAAGCATTCGCATTCTTGGCTGAGGTTGATATGCAGAAAAGACAATTCATTTGCAGAATATTTACAAGTGATGCAGTATATAAACAAAAAGTAGTGAAAGTTGTAAAAAGTTTTCAGTATATGCATCCAATAAAATTCAAGAAAATTAGTTACTAAGTAGAAAGTAAGCAATTGAGCAGAGTGATGACGTAAAATCTTTTTGACAATGATTTCGAAGGTAATCACATCAACAAAAAGACAACAACACAAAAATATGAGATGGGAAAAATAGAGAGAATATGTTCCCAATAGTGGAGCCTTTTCACAGAAACATATTATCTCTAGAAACCCATGGTTTCAGTTTTCTTAATAGCCAGGTGAAAGAGAACCGTCACACTGTAGCCCTACTGTGATTGCATTATGAATTTTGGGATACACATGCTGAGAAACTCAAACATAGAGTATTAAGAGATTGAGAAAACTCACAATTGAGGCAAGAACATAAACAGAGCAAAAGCATTTCCTACATCATCAAAAAAGAGAACACCGTGCACTGCCTTGCCTTCTCGTTTGTAAATTGGTTCTTCGTTTAGATCTCCGTATCAACTTTGTCTGTCTTTGAGGATTCCCTCTCTGTTTTTTTGCTTCATCTTTAATTTTACGGTAATTGAAAACTTGATCCTCCCATGTAAATTCTCCTAATGTAGTCATCTCGTTCTATTGATGAATTCCTATTCATCTTGATCGTTTTCGTTACAATTTGGAAGGCATAATATCCAGATCAATCCTCATTGAAAACAGAACTGAACTTATATTGTACACACACTGAGTTTTAGCATTGTGAACGGAACACAAAAGGTTTACATGGAACTGGAAAAAGAGAAACACTACTACACATGATATAGTAATTCAACACGAAAAATATATTTGTGATCATTGACATACAAGTTATTGTCATCTTGATGGTAATAACCAAAAATTTAACAAAAATTTAACAAAATTTAGCAAACCAGGTGAGGAAGGCCATAGCAGTAGCAGTTTCAAATTATGTGCAGTGATTTTGACCACAGTTGCCAAGATCGTTCCCGGTTAGAACAGTAATGCCTGCTGATGCACATGCTGCAGCAAACGTTAGGTTACTAGTAACCTGCAGCAGTTGACGAGAGGAAGAAGATGCTTCTTAGTCATAAAGCAAGTAATTGGAGTAGTGTAATGTGGTCAAATTGAGCACGACGTTCACAGCAGAGGCGGACATAAGGGGGTGCGTGGGGTACCACCGCACCCCCCAATTTGTTGTTTGATCTCAAATATTAGTATATATATCTATATCTAAATAATCACCTGCACCCCCATTTCAGAAAACAAGAACGCAACTTTCATTTTCCAAATATTAATAGGCCCAAATTATTTTTTTATATCCAAATCACAATGTGGCCCAATTTTTTTTTATATCTAAATCACAATGTGGCCCATTTTTGACAAATTATTTTTTTATATCTAAATCACTATGTGGCCCAATTTTTTTATATCTAAACCAAAATTATAATGTTTAGAGAATGGGCCATAATTTTATTAAAATGTATAATTCAACAATAGGCTCAAACACAAGTTTACATATTCCACTTAACTTTACTCTTCTTCTTCTACATACTACAGAGACGTAACATACACATACAAGCTACATAAGTGAGAAATAGAGATTAGAGAAGGAAAGAAAATACAACAGTGCAAAATCACCACAAATACCACGTTTTGCCATTCCCACTCCGTGTTCGTCGCCGACGGCTGGCAATTGGATATTCATATTCTCTTTCTTCTTGTCTCCTCCAGCAGGTAAACTCAAACTCAACCCTAGTTTCAGTTTTTCTCTTAATTTCGAGATCTTCAATGTTTGGTTTAATTTTCTGTATTTTTTGGCAAATTCTTCTCATGAATAATTGAATTTTGGTTTAATTTTCTATTTTTTGAGAGGCAATTTTGTATTTCTTGATCTTTTTTAGATATGAAGAAAATTGATTCCTATTTTAAGATCAAAAGCAGTCGAGATGCAAGTTCTTCCATACTCGATGTTGAAAGTGAAGTTATTCATGAAAGAGAAGTTAGAGATGATGATTCGCCTCCACTTAAAATTCCAAGAATTGAAGAAGAAGAAAATCCATCTCAGTTTGAAAGAGGTTATGAAAGAGATCCGGGAAAGCGGAAAATAATATGGGATTATCCAGTTGATAAAAGAAATGAAGTGCGGCGGTTCTATTTATCAAAAGGTCCTTATCAAGCAAATCCTTCTGGAAAAGTCGACAAATATAAGAGAAAGTTTCTGAGTTCTTGGTATAAGATATTTCCTTGGCTCGAGTATTCTCCTACTACAGATGCGGCATATTGTCATAACTGTTTTATATTCGCCGAGCCTTCAAGTATCTCAGGTTCAAATACATTTGTTGTTCAAGGTTTTCGGTCTTGGAAAAAAGTTAGAGAAGGAAAGAATTGTGCTTTTCTAGGCCATGAAGGAGGTGGTCCCAATTCTTCACATAAGAGAGTCGATGGTGATTGTGAGAATTTACAGAACTCACTGCAACACATTGACAAAATAGTGGATAAAAAAAGTTCTGAGCAAGTTGCAAAGAACCGATTACGACTTAAAGTCTCAATTGATTGTGTAAGATTTTGTACTTTACGAGCTATTGCATTTAGAGGCCATGATGAAAGTGTTGATTCACATAACCGTGGTAATTTCATAGAGTTGGTAAAGCACACAGCTTCTTACAACAGTGAGGTAGCCTCTCTTGTGTTGGAAAATGCTCCCGAAAATGCTACATATACTTCTCCAAGAACTCAAAAAGAGATCTTGTTGGTGTATGCTCGAAAAATCCAAAGGTTCATTAGGGAAGAGATTGACACTGGGAAGTTTTGCATCATGGTAGATGAATCACGTGATGAATCCAAAAGAGAACAGATGGCTATTGTTATAAGGTTTGTGGATAAGCTTGGAATTATCCGGGAAAGGTTCTTTGATATAGTTCATGTGGAAGACACAAAATCAGCCACTTTGAAGAAGGCGATATGCAATGTTCTTTCTCAACACAATCTTGACATACAAAATATTCGAGGACAGGGGTATGATGGTGCAAGTAACATGCGAGGAGAATGGAATGGTTTACAAGCTCTTTTTAGGAAGGAGTGTCCACATGCTTACTACGTTCATTGCTTTGCTCATCGGTTACAATTGATATTAGTAGCAGGCGCAAAAAGCATCATTCCGATTGAAAACTTCTTTTCAATCGTGAATCTAATTACAAATGCAGTTGATTCATCTTCCAAACGCCATGACCAACTGCAAATTGCTCAAGCTATCCGAATAGCCGAAGAAATCAATGATCTTGAAACAAGAAAAAGAAATCATCAAATCAGAAACATAACACGCCCCGGTGATACGAGATAGGGCTCTCATTTGAGGTCACTTTATAACTTACTTGAATTATTTGACTCTGTTCTAATAGTGTTAAGTGAGATTATAAATGATGATTGTGTTCTTTCTTCAAGAGCTGCTGCTGATGGTGCTTATGAAGCTATGATGTCATTTGATTTTGTATTAATCTTGCATTTTATGATAGTTGTTGGGATGGGCTTTGTGAATTGCTACAACGCAAAAATCAAGATATTCTTAATGCGATGGATGCAGTAGTAAATACAAGAGAGGTCATCCAAAACTTCAGAGAAAATGGATGGGATAAGTTATATGAAAAGGTAAAGATTTTTTGTGCGAAGCAGGATATTGATATTCCAGATTTGAGTAGTGTTAGAAAATCAAGTAAAGGTCGAAAGAGAAACGAAAATCCTGTCACACTTGAGCATTATTACAGGATTGATATATTTACTGGAACTATAGACTGCATCTTACAAGAGATGGAAACGCGGTTTAATAAAGATTCAGTGGAGCTGCTTAAGTTAAGCTCAGCTTTAGATCCTAGAGGTGGCTTCAAGCTATTTAGCATTGCTGATCTTACGAAGTTGGTTGAGAAATTCTATCCATCAGATTTCACAAGTCAAGAGAAGCTCCATCTTCTGTTTCAATTAGAGACTTTTGAAGTTGACATTTGGAATAATTCTCGATTGAAGCAAGTCTCTACACTTTCTCAATTATGTCATGTATTGTCAGAAACTGAAAAGTCAGTACTATCTTGTAGACAGGTTGGTTTCTTTTATTAATTTATCTTTTGTTTATGATACTTTTGTTAAATTTCAAAAAGTATTGATGTTATCCTTTTCTTTTCTTACAGGTTGATTCGACTTATTTTGACTCTTCCAGTTTCAATCGCAACATCTGAACGTGCATTTTCTAAAATGAAACTCGTAAAGACAAGACTGAGGAATAAAATGGAAGATGATTTTCTTCTCGGTTCCATGATAATCAATATTGAGGAAGAAATTGCTGAAAGTTTTGATATAGACTCAATTATTGATGAGTTTAATACCATGAGAAAACGTAGATCACAATTTCAAATGCCTAAGAACACGTCATAGTTCGTGTGGTTTTGTGTTGCCTAGATACTTTTTCTCATATTTGTCATCTTTATAAATAATATAGTTTCATTAATGTAAGATGGCGTACTTGTTTTTTAGAGTTATGATATGAATATGATTTCATTTTTGGATGCTTATATATGTTCATCTGAAATATCGCACCCCCCACTCCATAATCCTGCGTCCACCCCTAGTTCACAGAGATAGTACTACTACTCACAAATTGAGCATGAAAAGTTAAGCGCGGCCAAATGTTCAATACCATATGCACCGCATATTGCAGTCAAAATCTTACCAGACAGCCAAAGCAACTTACTTCAAATATAGATAGAACTACATAAAGGATACTAATATCTTGTATGAACATGCTTTCACACCCAACATATAATTAAGGACCCTGGCCGCCTATTTTTTTTACCCCGTGCTTCATATAAAAGAGACAAGGGCAGATTTATTGCGACTCCAAGACCAACATGAGGTGGGAAAGCAAAAGGCGAAGCTGCTTGTCATAGAATTACTTTGTAGGCAATGCATATATGATTTCTTAACTTTGGAGACAAACTTACCCCATCACCAACAGCAAATAACCGAACAGCTTCAGGATTCTGCAAATGACGTCCCACAAGAAGTGCATAAGTGTCAACAATTGCTAATACAAGGCTCCATATGCTCTGCAAAGCGGCAGCAGCAACAAGATAGCTAATAGAGAAAAGGAAAATAAACTAAATTACTACTACTGAGGGTTGTGCAAAGTGAAGTACCATAAAAGCCTTGTAAGAGCCATTCCTAAATATAATGTAGGTTGTTTTATGATAGATGCATACAAGATAGGAGCTTCTATTGCCCCACTGATATATATACTTTATGTGTTTCCTCGAGAACTATCACCTGCTAAAAAAATTGCACATGGCATCGCAAGCATTTCCTAAAGGACTTACTCCTACTGTTAGGACTAGAAATCCTCAAAGGCCAAAGCCATTGCCCTCCACTATACCAGAGTGCAAGTCATTCAATTATCGCTTTCTGTTATATCAAATTATAAGCAAGGCATAAAATATCAAATTATAAGCAAGGCATAAATAATTCAATATTTCTGGAATCATCTATAGCAAAAAACATGGATACATGTAGCTTTCAGCAGGTGAAATTATTATTGAGCTTAAAAAGTGAGATTTCTCAAAAATAGAGTTTACCGAGCTTAAAAATCGCAAGAAACCTACAACAGTGAATGCAAATATTCGTCGTAGAAGAAAACACAGACCATTTCTTGGTATTTTTCTGCAGAAGGAAGCACATATTCGACCTAATCTAACTATCTTGAGCATTTTGTCGAACAAGTGGTGTGCGTGTTCCACTTCAATTTTCATCCCGACGTATACATCACACAATACACATTCAAAACAAAATTGTGTGATGAATAATCTTGAGATATACTTATATGCCAACATATAGACGGAATACATGTAAAGAAACCGATAATTACGAACTGCATAGCGTTGCAATCAGAGGACAAATGAAGAAAATCAGAATTGATTTCCACAACTCTAATAATAATTAGAATCATTTTAGAGGGAACAACTTATCAAGAACGGCGGCTGCAAACATAAAGGCGGGCGACCGAATCTGGAGCAAAATCGAAAGCGGGGAGGGAAGAGATGAGGTGAGAGGGATGTAGAAGACGTTTGGGCGGTGGATTTCTACGCGTGGCGAGGGTGGGGGCGTGAAGAAGGCAGGGGCGTGAAGCTGGACGTGGAGCGGCACCATTTTTTTGAACGAGAGTAATAAGTTCTATTGATTCCAAGGGGCTTCTATCTTAATAATTGGGCAGCAATTTCAGTTAAATTTCGTAAAATCCATTTTCTGAAACTACACATATATGAAAGCTGATGGCAGAATGGATGTTATTTAACTGGATAGGGACATTTTCGGTACTTGAGGACAATTTAAGTTGCTCGATGTTGGACATTTATCGGTATAGGTAGATAAATACACTCGGTTATTTTGTAATAATATATAAGTAAGGGGACTTATATGAAATAAGTTACACATATATATATATGTGATGAATGAAAAGTGGTTAAGTGAGAGGAGTCATTATTTAGAAAAATCGTACGCAACATTTATCTAATTCTCATTCTTGTCTTCACTGGAAAGTTCAAGCATTTGGATTGTGTAAACAAACTATAATCATTGTGATTATTGGTGATCTGGAGTATCACGTTTAAAGTAAAAAATTATCTACTATTTAATTCCGCTGCATGTATGTATTCTATCACTAATTTCCATCAACGACCATCATCGTATTTGGCTTTAGAGTTGTCAAAGTCTGGTTCACTCTAAGAGACCGTCCGTTAATTCCGCACAAGTTAAATCATATTTTCTTAATATTTGAAATTTAAATTAAATAAAAGAGAAGTGATTCTACAATGGTTGAACACTTAAATTTTAATTTGTTACTCATTATCAATGCCCCCCTAACTACTTTAAGTTTTATAAGATTATACTCCCTTCATCCCTATTCTATATGCCTATTTGTGTTTTTACACAAATTAAGAAAAAAATTAATAATATGGAAGTTAGATAAATGTTGATATTGGAATTTGGCTAAATTAAAGTAAATTACTAAAAAGTTAATGACATAATTGTGTTTGATATGTAAAAGTTGGATAAAATAGTCTTTTTATACATTATCATATTAATTAGATCTATTAAAGTTAGTGAAACGTTTAATTAGATACAAAAAAAAATATTAATAGGCATATAAATTTAGAATATATGAAAAAGAAAAGTAGGCATATAGCTTTGGGACGGAGAGAATATCATTTTTAAGGAAATAGACAAGTTTTATAAGATTATATATAGGGTTTGGATTTGATTATCCAACAATGAGAATCCTTATGATAAAGAGCTAGGGCTCGTAATTAGGGGAGGTGTTGGGCATGTGCAGGAAGCCCACTTACATATGGTCCCGGATTTTTAAGGGCCGCTTATTTTATATTTTGAAAAAACCTCAATGTTATTTTTACAATGTATTTTTATGGCTCAATTCATGTATTACATTATTTTGTCATAACCCCAATTGTTTGTTCCGCCCAATGCAAAAAATAAATATGACCCAAGATTATTTTAACAAAATCATAATCTAAATTGAATATATTAAATTATCCTATCTAAAGGTAAGAACAAATAAACCCATAAATAATTCACATTTAACTCAACAAGCAAACCGTTGACTTTCTACTTCTCTTTAATCTTGTCTAATTTTTTATGTTAATAAAATTTAATTTTTCTTTTAATATAATAAAGCTCGATTTTTTATTTTAGCGTCTTGTAACACCCCGAAATTTCCTTATGATAAAATTTAAATAAGGAACTCATTTGCATCTCATGCATGATATCTTGTGTTTAAGCTTCGTAAGTCGCACAATAGTAATTAATTAAACGAAAATGCATGCATAACCATGACATTCTTAAGTTACGCAAAGTAGATTTATTTATTTTTATGCAATGTGACCTCATTAATTATGTGTGATAGGCTGAATTATAGGTTTAATTTTTTTTAGAGTATTTGAGTATGTCATTGATTAAATATTATGGTAATATAAGATTTACATTATTAAAAAAAAATTATATATTAATAAAAGAAGGGGGGGGGGCAGCCGTAAGTCACATATATATAAATACGAAGATGGAATTTTTTTTTATTGCATTATAGCGGTGGAACTAGAGAGTAAATCTTTAAAATATATTTATATTCCTACTAATCCTAAACCTCATCAGATTAATAAATCACCAAATCTTATCTAATTAGGGATTGCTAAACGCTATATGTCATATATATATATATATATATATATATATATATATATATATATATAGGGTATGGATCTAGGGAGATCCATCCCACATATAAGATATGAGAACCGATCATATGCGTTGATCGGGTCTCATCTAACGCACAATATTAATCCCTTGTTTCTAAAAAAATGAAAAACTAGTAAAAATGGTATAATGGGTAGAAGAAAAGTAGTGTTTTTTGGGGGCAATTGTACCAAAATCAAAAAAATTGAAAGCACTGTTCCTTTTTTTCAGAAATTTTCGGCTCGGCTTCTACAAGAATACTAGAGAGGATTTCTTCAACCACCCGCCACCATCTCATGAGCTCTAAAAACCACCCGCGACCATCTCGTTTTCTCCAAAAACCACCCGCGACCACTTCCCCTGCCACCCGCGACCACTTCCCGCAACCACCCCATCTCGTAATCTCCAAAAACCACCCGCGACCACTTCCCCCACCACCCGCGACCACTTCCTCGCGATTCCACTTCCGCATAATCGATTCGACTTGAACTAAGGTTTGTTTGACTGCGAATTTACTTAAATTAGGATACCCATGTATTATTTGTTGTTCTGGAGAAAATATTTTTCATGTATTATTTGGGGACTAAATTCTGATTTCGAATTTGTCATGTATTATTTGGGGCCTAATTTCTCAGTAGCCTTAAAATTTGTTCTCTTCAATTCGGATTTCATGCTGATGTGAATTTAATTGTGTAGAAAATATCTTTTTGTTGATTTCAGGCAATCGAAAAGTAGAGCATTGCATTAACGTTGCAACGGTGATAGTATGGACGCAGGTATTCATAAGATTTCATGAGCCTATATTTTGTTTGTGTTTGCATAAACTGTGCATTGTATAAGCACGACAATTTTTTAAATTTGTTCTGTGATATTAAGTTAATTAATCGCGTATATATGCATAAAGTTTATACCATGTATGCATAAATTAAACCTTTTTTAAGCATAAATAAATGTACATTGGAATAACATTTTTTTTGGGTGTGTGTCTTCTGTTTTGTTAAGCTTAAACTTTTCACATTGTGTGCATGAAATATGTTGTTTGTGTGCAGAAAATCCGTGAGTTAGTTGCATAATTAACATTGTTTGCATAAAATAAGTATTACATATGCATAAACTTAGTTAGTCATGTGCATAAAATATGTTATGATTGCAGGCTGTTCTAGCGGGAAAGGAAAGAGGAAGAGTACCGCAGTACCGGAAGAGGATATTCCTTTAAAAGATTTGTTGAACAAAGGGAAGAAAAAGGCTAAAGATAGGAAAGCGAATGAAAGGTCAAAGAATAAGATGTTTGCAAAATCCAAAGGAAAAAAGATTGTGGAAGTTCGTGAGCAACAAGAAACGGTGAAAAGCAAAAAGGCAAAAAAAGTGGAGCAGAGTCTGGAAAGAAGCAAAGAGGAAGTTCGGAATAGGGAGGACGATGTAAAACAACTTACAAGCCGATGTTGTCCTCATTCACTAATGGAGGCCACAAGAAAAATGAACCAAGCACAATTGGATATGGTGAGGAGAATGGGTTTCGGAGGTATATTGGGGATAGATATAAGTCGATTACCAAACAAATTGTATTTTTGGTTAGTGGATAACTTTGACCCTAAGAGATCAGAAATGGTATTATCGGATGGAAGGAGGATAAAAGTGAATGAGATGGATGTTTATCGTGTTTTTGGGTTTCCTAGGGGTGGTTTAGAAATCCGTAAAAAAAATTCAATGATAGAACATTGGTTGTTGATGAATGGGTAGGCCAGTTCACAAACACGGGTGTTGTGGATAGTTGTCATAAGATATCTGTAAATCATGTAACCACTGCCATGCTTCGAGATGAGACAGCTGGAAAAAATTTTAGGAGCAATTTTATAGTTTTGCTAGCAAGTTCCCTCATACAAACTAGCTCCCAATCTTTTCAGAACCATTGGAAGAAGAAAGCGATTCGAGGCAATGGAACTGGTGTCAGTTTGTGATCCGGTGCCTGATTGATACGTGCAGGACGTGGAGGGAGAACAAAACTAAACCCTTCTTTGGCCCGTCTCTTTTTTTGCTGGTAAGTTTTATAAATTGGTTTGTGCATATAATTCAAAAAGATTGTGCTCATGAGTTTAAATGTTATGTAAATAAAATTTGGTACATAAGTTAATGTTTATTACTGATTGTTTATGCATATCATGAATACACTTTGTGCTAATAACTTCATAATTTTATGCTTAGCAAATATAAGGCGAAATTTAAGTACATTGGTTATGTCAGTGCATACTCCCTAGTTTAATGCTGATGATAAATGAAGTTTATGCTAATTTGTATATTGTCTTATGCAAATAAATAAGTGAAGTCGGATGAATCACCGCTAAGCCTGTTTGCTCCATTAAGGGTACGTATAATTCAATAAGATAACAGACTTTAAATGAACGACGTAGATGGGGAATTTTGCATTAACAATGTCTAATATACACAGAGCGGAACAGTGGTTTGTCCGGAGAAAGAAATTGCTTCCTTTAAGAAGCAGGAAATCTTCAATCTGGGAATGGCTACGACGCTCACAACACATAAAGTTGATAATCTGAATAAGATTCAACTGGTAACTTAAATTAGAGGAATTGAACTGTTTTTTTTCGATAAGGTTGGGTAATTGGAAATTTTATGTTTGTTATGTAGTATGTTTTCCCGATTGAGAATGATGGCTGCTACTTCATGATATGTTTTGATCTGAGGCTGAAGCGGACTTTCATAATTGACAATACGACGGATCACAAAAGCATTGATATGAAAGTGAAGTATGGAAACATACCCAATGATTTGGTGAGCAAAATCTTGAGTTATATAGAATTTTATTTTTTCTTCATCTGGAATTTGAACAGTATATGACCTAATAGTTTGATTAATGGATATTTTTTTTCGTTGTTAGTCATATCTGTTGTCTCAGTACCTGAAGGAGATTAAATGCACAAGCCGTGCAAAGATGGTAGAGAAATGCGAGTGCGAAATGATCATTCCAGTGTGGGGGAACCGAACCAAAGTTATGGATTCATGTATTATTTAATAAGCATAAAATAAGTATTGTGTGTGCATAAAATAGTTGAATGCTAAGCATAAATATATATGCCACAACACTACTTAATCAAAGTAGCATAAAATAAGCACACTGTGTGCATTAAATAGTTGAATTGTAAGTATAAATATATATTGCTCAATACTACTTAATCAAATTAGCATAAAATAAGCATACTGTGTGCATAAAATAGTCGAGTGGTAAGCATAAATATAAAATAGTACATGATCAAGATGATTGAATTCTTGCAGGAGTTTATTTGATGAGACACATGGAGACGTTCAAGGGTGATTTAACGAACTGGGACACGGGATTTCTAAAGAAAGGTGTCAAACAGATAAAGCTTTTGAGGATGCGGTATTGTTTGAGCTTAGTTAATTTTGACGACAACAAAATGAAGGAGACGGTTGAGCTAGAGGCGGTGGGACATGGCGATGAGAATGAAATTGATTCAAAAGAATGTGTGAAAGAATTGCTTGATAGTTAGATTGTTCGGTTGTGCGAATGTTTACTGTCTGAATTTGGTTGGATAAACTTAGTAGATGTTGTTATGCTTTTTTAAGGATTAGGTATTCGAAACAACGTAGTGAAAAACATCTTTTGGTATATTAAATGTATTCGATCAAATGCCAAACGTATATGCACAAACAATTGAGGAGTATGCACATATGCATATACTCTAGTAGGGGAAAACGTATATGCACAAACACTACATAACATAAGCATGAAATTACAATATGGTATGCATGAAATATATTGCCTCAACATATATAGAATAGCATGATATATAAAACCTTGTATAAAACAAAACGTATCATAAGCATGAAACAACAATTGGGTATGCATGATATATAAAACCTTGAACATAATCAGTACCATAAAGTTTTAACTTGAAATATCAAGTTTATATGCATGAAAAATATAAAACATAAGCATAAAAAAAACGTTTGTATGCATGAAAAAAACATAACATGAAATAAACCGATGAATGTTAATACAAATTAGTACAAAATAACTGCAAATGGTTCAGTGCTTCGGTTTATAGTAAGTTCACTAGAAAAAATTAAGATGAATCTTCTACATCCTTAACATTAGGGCAGTTTCTTGAATCATGATGTCCCATCTGGTTGCATTTCCGACACATCCTCTGAGGCTTCAACTTAGCACGAAATGCCGCCTCCTTCCTGGACTCGTAGCCTCTTGCCCGATCCCTTGGTTTTCACTTAATCTGGTGGCATAACTTCGACATCTTGAGGGATATGTGAGCCATAAAAGCTTTCAAATGTGTTTTGATTAACCTTACTACTTGAAACGCCTTCATCAGCATTTTGATATTTGTTGACCAAATCATCAAAATCAGAAAGTAGTTCGTACATTCGTCCAGGGTTGCCGGCAACCAAAGAAGCACATTTGAATACTACGTCCAACAACTTCTTTGTGGCATCTGCAGTAGAATGACCGACATTCCCAACTTCAAACGACTTATCAAAACGCTTGAAAGACACATTTCTACCCCAACGAGATACGACACATGAATCTGGAACACAACTGATGTTGGAATTCTTGAACACCTTCAAAATGTGCCTGCACAACAGACCGTGCATCTCCATCTTCCTACATGTGCATGAAACTCTCAAATCAACAACATTGAACGTAACGTTGAAAACACCAATTGTATTATCATCAATTTCAAACATCTTCACTCCACCACTGTCGGTTAATTTTTGAATAGAACACACGTTCACAGCCTCAACCCATTCTAACTGCACCTTAGAGAACATAGTGTTTGAATACACTGCAGCCAAACTTCGCTCCAAAGGCAAAGTTGTCATTAGGGAAGGTAAACTACCATCATCCGCTGCGTTAAGTTTATCCAGTGAGAGTCGTTGAGCATTTATTGCACTCTCGAACAACAAATAGAACATCACCAGATTGGCCTTTGATTTTAAGTAAGTTTGGAAAAAATGATTCTCGCTCTCGGACATGGATGTTGTGCGAAACAATCCAGACATTGGGAAGTCTCGAAAATAAGCAGGAATCCAATAATGGCGTAGGCCAAACATCCCATCAAGCCAATCATTACCAACCAAATCAAAATCCAATAAACAGATTTCCACTTCGCATCGAACTCCTCCGGTTGCAGGTCGCTATTCCACACAATATCATTAAATCTTTTCGTAAAATCAGTGTTTTTTCTTAATGACAATGAATCTTATCCGGAACTTTAAGCATAATGTGCCACATACAAAAGCGATGACAGGTTTCGGGCATAACATTCTCCATTGCAATCTTCACGGAAGGATCCTGATCGGTTATTATTAACTTGGGACAACCGCCCATGCAAGTCTTGAAACTATTAAGTAACCAAGAATATGAATCCACTGTCTCTGAGGACAGCAAACCCGCTGCAAACGTAATACACTTGCCGTGGTTGTCGAGGCCGGTGAAAGGAACAAATATCATTCCGTAACTCCATAAAATATTGTAAATCTTTAGTTGCATAAAATATATTCTGTATAAGCATGAATGAAACGAGTTATAAGCATAAAATCAGTACATGATATTAATCTGCATAAAATATAAGAATATATGCATAAATAATACATTAGGTATGCATAAAATATCAAAGAGATATGCATAAATAAACGTAAGTGAAAGGAACAAAAAAAATTACGTCAATGCATAAAAAAAAATTTTGATTTAAATTCTTATGTTTGCATAAAACCGCTTCTATATGAGCATGAATGTAAAGGAGACATGAGCATAAAATCAGAAATCTGAATTTGAAAAATTAAACTAACTCCTATCAGATGCATAGAATAAACACGTACCTATTGGTTGAATAAGTTACATCCATTGATAACGAATCTCCAAAAATCTTGTAATTGCCAATACATATATCATCAGCCCAAAATACACGCTTCAATTTGTCCCCTCCGTCCGTAAAATATTCGTAAAAAAATTCAGGGTTCCTATCACGAGCTTCCTTCATTTTATCCAACATCATTTGTGCATCCGCACCCTCAACGCATATACGAAGATCACGGTGAAAATTTTTAAAATCTACTCCATCACAACCGATGTTCTGATAACTACCAACCAACTCACTAAACATTCTATATGACCTAATCGGACCAACATTAGAACGCGCACAACTAAGGACGAAATTCTTGTGGACAGAAGTCATTGTCCGATTGTATCTCATGAATTATTTGTGAGTTGATAATAACAAAGGATGTGTGTGTGCCTCGTGAAATAAATCAACTACAAAACCTTCGGGGTGGGATTTAAATACAACGTGTGCACAGCAAGATGACCGTTTAGAATTAAACCTTGGCTTTGTTTTCTTCGAATTAACATTATCAACATCACAGTATTTCTCCCCTTCTCTACTGCACACTAAATATCTACGCATAATAGACCCATCAAGATGTCGTTTTATCGACCACTTACGTATATCAAAACCGCACAAACCTCCGTAGTCTCTATAGAAATTTTCGGCCTCATCAAGATTAACAAATTTGCGTCCAACATACGGTTTCAATTCGTCCGGGCAATCAGGAATATAAATGAATTCATCGGATTCAAGCGAAACAATTGATTGACACGGTTCAACCATTCCAGAAACTGAATGCATGAATATGTCACAGTATCAGCATAAACTCACAAATACATATGCATGAACATTGTACTTACGTATGCAAAAATTATAATAGTGAATCTACAACATAAAAATTCAATACTTCATATATACATACATCTCATTCTTCAAAAACAAAACCAGCTTTCTCGATTTTGAACCCAACAAAGCAGTAAATATAAACTTCCTTAAATAAAAGCATATTATGTAAAACACAAAGCATTTTTCAAATATTATACTAGAATGCCCAAGGAAAATGATTACTATTACTTCATGTTCTGCATATAATGTAAAAAATAAAAAAAGTACAGAAAATAATCTTCCAAAATCGGAATTAATCGGGATAAATAGAGAAGGAAAACACCATTGATGACTTAAGAAACATAAAAAATCGATACCCACATTCAATAATCAACTTCCAAGAATTATGTTGGAGTATCTATGGACGACGATATTCTCTGCAAATATGAGGGCGGCGCTTGATGGTGGTGAAGGGAAGAAAGAATCGTTTGTAGGGGTGTGGGTAAAAAAGAAAATGCAATTTTACTGATTTACCCTTAATGAGGGGATTTTTTCCTTTTTTCATTTAATTCTAAATGGTTTTGGAGATAAAATGTGAGCCTTAGATTGCCGAAATGGAGAGCCGAGATCGGTTCTCGTATCTCATATGAAAATTGGTTCTCATAATATCCATTTCCTATATATATATATATATATATATATGAGCATTCCACAAATTTTTTCCGTTGCACCTTTTCTCTTCCACTATTTTCCTTCCCAACGGCACACACTCTAGAATCTCTTCCGTCAGAATAGTTTCGGTTTCCTTTTAAATTCTAGCTCCATAAAATTCTTCAAGTTTATCTTGTCAAGGTAATTATTTTATGTAACTTGTTTTACTTGTACCTGTTCAAGTTTTTTTTATCTAAAGTATTTGAAACTTGTGTGTTTCTATCATGTATTATGTACTTACGAATTGTTTTAAGATTAGGGAATTTCATGAAATTGGTGGGCTTTGATTTACTTATTAAATTGTAGGTTACATGCGTAAGAAGTAGTTTACGTATGTTAGACGTGCACGAATATGGTTTAACTTGACTGCTTATATAGGTAATCTCAGTAGGAATTGATTAGGGAGAATAAGAAGACAATGGATTGTTCAATAATTAATTATGTAATAGCCGAAAGCTCAAACTAATAATGAGATCTATATAGTTAATTTGTTTCGGTGAGGATTTAGATAATATAAGAGAATTGATAATATGTTTCTATATCACATTTCGGCTGCTATGATTAGTTAATATAATATAATATAATATGTATTTATAAATGTGACCCTTACATGTTTATTTCATATGATTAATAATTTAGATCCGTGAGTATTTTTCTTAGTCGAGAGCCATGATCAGTTTGTTAAGATTAAAAAAAATCATGGTGTAAATAGTTTTGCAAATTAGTTGAGTTGTGACTACATGTTAGATTATGTGGACATGATCGAAAAGGTTGTTTGTTGTGCTTATTAAATCCTATCAAGGGAATTGGGGTAATTATAGACATTAAATAAAAATAGAATAAGGTACAAATATTTTGATAAATTAAAAACATCTCTGAGATATATGATTTGTACTGATAGCGTACTGTATACTATTCAATGACTTTTGTTTTATGTACATGGATTGTCCCTTTTGCCTAGTATTGTTTTGCGAGAGTTAATACTTAAAAATAAAATAAAGGATGGATATATGTGTGTGAATGTCATTGTCGAGATTTAAACATTTAATGTTTTAAGTTGCAAATTAATCTATATTCATGTTTGAAGAGGTTATGTGTTTCTATGATATTATTTCATTAAGTGAGCCATGCATATACTACACTAAGGGATTAAATTATTCATATTTAGGACAGGCGCGCGGAACTTAACCACTTGATACATTACATTTACTCAAGTCAAGGTCAAGGTGGGGTTTTACTTTTATCCTTATCATACACTATACTGTTTTTCTCATGCGTTATTCAGTACAGGCAGAGCCTTCGGGCTATTCACGCAGTAAAACCTTCGGGTTAACCTTCAGACAATTCACATAGAAAAACCTTCGGGTTAGCCTTTGGGCAATTCACGCAGTAAAACCTTCGGGTTAGCCCTCGGGCATTCACGCAGTAAAACCTTCGGGTTAAGCCTCCGGGCTAGCATGTCTAATTTCTCATGTTAAATCATTTATAGTTTATAGTTTGGATAATGTTGACCCCACTGAGTAGTCGTACTCACCCCTTTATATTTTCACCTTTTCAGATCATGGTCCGGCAGATGCTTGAAGTAGCGGATGGTGATGGTCACATACATGAAAGGATCTAAAACATTTTTTTTAACGCATTAATTAGTTTTCATATTGAACTATACATTTTGTCTCTATTTAATTCACTGAATTTGAAGTTGCACATGTTTTTGATTCAAGACTTCCGCTGTTTATGAAGTTTCGCATTAATCCTTTCTTTTTATGAAAAGCTTTACTTAAGTTATTTTCCAAATTAAATGTTGAGATAAAGTTAAGCATGTGGTGACGTCCCCTTAAATAGTTATGAAAATTGGGGCGTTACAAATTGGTATCAGAGCAGGTCTACTTTCCAGTAGACTTGTTTAATGTTGTGCAGGAAATTGACCATCATCACTGCCACAGCATCGTGCCGGCGAGGTAAGAAAGATTTTCTAAGTTAATTTTGAAGCATGATATTGAAAGCATATTTTTCTAGCATGTCATGAGCATGATTTTTATGCAACTAAATTTTGTAAGACATTTAAAGTCCTCGAAGATGTTGTCTTAAGAATATGAACCTAGAGGCCTTACATAGTTGAATTTTATTTGAACAATAGGGAGATGCCTCCGAGAAGACAACCCGGTAACAATGCTAGTGGAGGGACAGGAAATAACCCTCCAGAGAACCTTAGCAATGCACAACTGCTGGAGGCTATGAGGGGAATGTTCCCGCAACACCAAGGAGGAGACCCAATGGTGAATGATTTTAGGACGATGTCACCCCCTATTCTTAAGGGGAATGAAGGACCTATTTTTGGGAGGAGTGGATTGGTGATTTGGAGCGGATCTTCGAGCACCTAGGATGCACTGATGCTCAAAAAGTGACATGCGCAAAGTATCAGCTGGCCCAGGACGCACGATAATGGTGGAATTCTCGGCTTCGGACTATGGCGCCAAAGCAGCAGCAAAACATGACTTGGGATTTCTTCAAGACACATCTCTTGAACAAGTTTTTCCCGGAATCTGTTCGGCGGGAAAAGGTGGAGTTGATGACCATAAAGCAAGGGAATAGATCAATTGTGGACTACGAGCGTCATTTCACTCAGTTTTCACAGTTTGCGCCTGACTTGGTAGATACCGAACAAAAGAAGATGGAGATTTTCGAGAGCGGGCTGCATGATGAAATAGGTGGCATATTAGCTGGTCATGAGATAACAACTTTTGATGTGTTGGTGCAGAAAGCCCAAGCAATCGCCAAACGCAAGAAGCTTGATGGACCGGCATCTAGACGCCTATCACTATTGGAAAGAGAAGATGAGAGGATAACAGGAATCAAGGTTCTGAAAAGAAGCAGAAGCAAGTCGTTCCTAGCAATACCGCAGCCTCGATCGGAAAACCAAAGTGCCCTACTTGTGATAGGAATCACTATGGGGAATGCTTGGGAGGAAAGTTTATCTGCTACCGTTGCCGTCAGGAGGGACATGTGGCACATAACTGCCCTTTGAACAACACTACAGCCCCAAACAATAATGGGAAGCGGGGAAAAACAAGAGTTTACTCCATGGTTGAAGCGGGTGATGATGATGATGACGAGCCACAGACGGTGTCAGGTACCTTTCAGTTCTCAACTATGTTTTAGTTTTATTATATGAATCAACTGCATCCAACTATAGTTAGTAAACTTAATTACCTCAGGAAATATTTTAGTACTCAATCAATCAGCCGTAGTTCTTTTTGATTCCGGAGCGTCGGATTCCTTTAAATCGAAAAGATTTTACGACAAAGTAGCCGAAAAATGCGAAGAGGAGAGTGCAGCATGCAAGGTCGGTTCCCTGTAGGCAAGGCAAAGGAAACAAATCGTCGAGTAAAAGGAGCAACATTGAAGATCGATGGTGTGATCTTGAAAGAAGATTTGTACATCCTGGAGATGAAGGGCTTCGACGTCATATTGGGATTGGATTGACTCAGTAAGCACGATGCGGTTATCAGATGCAAGGATCGTGAAGTCGTTTTCCCAACACCAGACAAAAATCAATTCTCTTTTTACGGAAGTAAAAGAAAGAGAGGACCACATATCATAACTGCAATGAAGGCCACCAAGATGATGAGGAAGAAGGATTGTCAAGCATATTTGGTGAATATTACTAGCACAAAGACGGAGGAAATAACCATAAACGATATCCCTGTGGTGAGGGAATTTCCTGATGTGTTCCCTGAGGAACTAAGTGGTCTTCCCTCAAATAGGCAAGTGGAATTCAACATCGATGTAATGCCTGGAGCAACCCCTATATCGAGAGCGCCATACAGAATGGCACCGATGGAGTTACAAGAACTTAAGATACAACTACAAGAGTTTTTAGACAAGGGACATATTCGTCCGAGTGTATCACCGTGGGGAGCGCCTGTACTTTTCGTCAAGAAGAAAGATCGGACTATGCGTATGCACATAGATTACCGTGAGCTCAACAAATTGACGATCAAGAACAAGTACCCATTGCCAAGAATTGAAGACCTCTTTGATCAACTAAAAGGCGCGAGAATCTTCTCAAAGATTGACTTGAGATCTGGATATCATCAGCTGAAGATTAAGGAGAGTGATGTGCCAAAGACAGCTTTTCGAACAAGATACGGTCACTATGAGTTTACAGTGTTGCCTTTTGGACTGTTTAATGCACCTGCAGTTTTCATGGACTTGATGGACATAGTGTTTCATCAATATTTGGATCAATTCATAATTGTCTTCATCGACGATATCTTAGTGTACTCAAAAGATCGGAGAGCATCTCAGAATTGTGTTGGAGACTTTAAGAAACGAGAAGCTATACGCCAAGTTCAAGAAATGTGAGTTTTGGCTTAGTTAAGTAGTATTCCTTGGTCACATAGTGACTGCACAAGGGATAGAAGTGGATCCAGCAAAAATCGAAGCGGTTAGTAACTGGAAGGCACCGAAGAATGCAAGCGAAATCTGAAGTTTCTTGGGATTAGCAGGATATTACTGATGGTTTATTGAAGGGTTCTCAAAGATATCAAGGCCACTCACCCAATTAACCAGAAAAGGGATCAAGTTTGAGTGGAATGAAGAGTGTGAGAGAAGTTTCCAAGAACTGAAAGGGAAATTAACCACGGCACCGGTACTCACTATTCCTGTCGGAACTGAAGGGTATGTAATCTATTGCGATGCCTCAAAACAAGGGCTTGGATGTGTTTTGATGCAACATGGAAAAGTCATAGCTTATGCTTCAAGACAACTCATGAACTGAATTACCCTACACATGATCTGGAATTGGCAGTTGTAGTCCATGCCTTGAAGATTTGGAGACATTACCTATAGGGAGGCAAGTGCGAGATATATTCTGATCACAAGAGTCTCAAGTATCTGTTCACACAGAAGGAATTGAACATGAGACAAAGAAGGTGGCTAGAATTCATTATCATCCAGGAAAAGCAAACGTCGTAGCTGATGCTTTGAGCAGGAAAGGGAGTTTGACCGCCCTATATACTTCCCGAATGATTGAAGAGTTTGCAAAAATGAAAATTGAAGTTGTACCGTCGACAGAAGACACTACTACTAAGTTAGCAGCTATGAAGATCCAACCTTTGCTAAGGGACCAAATTCGGGAAGCACAAAAGAGAGATAGATTTTTGTGCAAGATAAGAGATCAAGTTCTGGAAGGGCAGAATAAGGGGTTTAAGATTGCAGCAGATGGGACGCTGATGTTCGAGAGAAGGATTTGTGTACCAAAAGGAAGTGAAATGATGAGGGAGATTTTAGAGGAGGCACACAACACGCCATATACTATCCATCCTGGAGGAACAAAGATGTATCATGATTTGAAGAGACACTTTTGGTGGAGGAATATGAAGAGGACTATTGCAGAATTCATACAAAGTTGTATGACTTGCCAACAAGTGAAGGATGAACACCAACGGCCATCCGACTTATTAAAGCCACTTGAGATACCTCAATGGAAGTGGGAGGAGATATCAATGGACTTCTTGGTAGCATTACCAAAAACCCGAAGAGGAAATCATTCGATTTGGGTAATTGTGGATAGACTCACGAAATCGGCTCATTTTCTGCCGATGAAGATGACTGACAACATGGATCATTTGGCACAAATCTATATAGACGAGATAGTAAAATTACATGGAGTTCCTACCGGTATTGTATGTGATCGCGACCCGAGGTTCACATCAAAATTTTGGAATAGTTTGCAAGCTGCTATGGGTACTAAGTTGAAGTTTAGTACCGCTTACCATCCACAAACTGATGAACAGTCTGAGAGAACTATTCAGACTTTGGAAGATATGTTGTGAGCATGTGTCATGGATTTTGGAACTAATTGGGAGAAACATTTACCTTTAGTGGAGTTTGCATATAATAACAGCTATCAAGCAAGCATATGGATGACACCTTTTGAAGCATTGTATGGAAGCATTCAAGTTTATCTTGTCAAGTTAATTATTTTATGTAACTTGTTTTGCTTGTACCTGTTCAAGTTTTTTTTTATCTAAAGTATTTGAAACTTGTTTGTTTCTATCATGTATTATGTACTTACGAATTGTTTTAAGATTAGGGAATTTCATGAAATTGGTGGGCTTTGATTTACTTATTAAATTGTAGGTTACATGCGTAAGAAGTAGTTTACGTATGATAGACGTGCACGAATATGGTTTAACTTGACTGCTTATATAGGTAATCTCAGTAGGAATTGATTAGGGAGAATGAGAAGACAATGGATTGTTAAATAATTAATTATGTAATAGCCGAAAGCTCAAACTAATAATGAGATCTATATAGTTAATCAGTTTCGGTGAGGATTTAGATAATATAAGAGAATTGATAATATGTTTCTATATCACATTTCGGCTGCTATGATTAGTTAATATAATATAATATAATATGTATTTATAAATGTGACCCTTACATGTTTATTTCATATGATTAATAATTTAGATCCGTGAGTATTTTTCTTAGTCGAGAGCCATGATCAGTTTGTTAAGATTAAAAAAAATCATGGTATAAATAGTTTTGCAAATTAGTTGAGCTGTGACTACATGTTAGATTATGTGGACATGATCGAAAAGGTTGTTTGTTGTGCTTATTAAATCCTATCAAGGGAATTGGGGTAATTATAGACATTAAAAAAAATAGAATAAGGTACAAATATTTTGATAAATTAAAAACAGCTCTGAGATATATGATTTGTACTGATAGCGTACTGTATACTATTCAATGACTTTTGTTTTATGTACATGGATTGTCCCTTTTGCCTAGTATTGTTTTGCGAGAGTTAATACTTAAAAATAAAATAAAGGATGGATATATGTGTGTGAATGTCATTGTCGAGATTTAAACATTTAATGTTTTAAGTTGCAAATTAATCTATATTCATGTTTGAAGAGGTTATGTGTTTCTATGATATTATTTCATTAAGTGAGTCATGCATACACTACACAAAGGGATTAAATTATTCATATTTAGGACAGGCCCGTGGAACTAACCACTTGATATATTCCATTTACTCAAGTCAAGGTCAAGGTTTTACTTTTATCCTTATTATACTCTATATTGTTTTTCTCATGCGTTATTCAGTACAGGCAAAGCCTTCGGGCTATTCACGCAGTAAAACCTTCGGGTTAGCCTTCGGACAATTCACGTAGAAAAACCTTCGGGTTAGCCTTCGGGCAATTCACGCAGTAAAACCTTCGGGTTAGCCCTCGGGCATTCACGCAGTAAAACCTTCGGGTTAAGCCTCCGGGCTAGCATGTCTAATTTCTCATGTTAAATCCTTTATAGTTTATAGTTTGGATAATGTTGACCCCACTGAGTAGTCGTATTCACCCCTTTATATTTTCACCTTTTCAGATCATGGTCCGGCAGGTGTTTGAAGTGGCGGATGGTGATGGTCACATACATGAAAGGATCTAAAACATTTTTTTAACGCATTAATTAGTTTTCATATTGAACTATGCATTTTGTCTCTATTTAATTCACTGAACTTGAAGTTGCACATGTTTTTTATTCAAGACTTCCGCTGTTTATGAAGTTTCACATTAATCCTTTCTTTTTATGAAAAGATTTACTTAAGTTATTTTCCAAATTAAATGTAGAGATAAAGTTAAGCAAGTGGTGACGTCCCTTTAAAAAGTTATGAAAATTGGAGCGTTACAGTCGGACCCCCAAAATGTGAGGACCGACACTGCTCGTAAGGATGGACATTCATAATTCTAAACTAGAAATATAACAACGAAAAGTTAGGTCTATAGAAAGGAAATTTAGAATTCTCTAAAATTGATGGATTTTTTAGCCCAAAAGCCCAGTCCGCCAAACCATCATATTACGACATTTAAGCCCGATATTTTTTGGCCCTTAAAATTGTGTGCCGGTCCTAAACCAAGCTACGAGTACGTTTCGTCTTAACTAGGGGTGTTCGGTACGGTATACCGTAACATTTTTTCCATACCGCTTACCGTATCGAAATGGTTCGGTATGGGAAAATGCATACCGTTACCGTACCGATAACTTCGGTATAAGCAATCTCCATACCGTTGTCATACCGCTCTTTCGGTATACCATACCGTACTTCGGTATACTAAAAGCTTCGATATACCGAAAATATAACATTATACGGAAGCACACGATATACCGAAAAACAACCTGCCATGAAATAGAATATGACGATGCAGAAAACATGCAAATCTCATCCAACAAAAGTGTCTAAGATAATCAGTAGAACATGCTAATACAGAAAATAAAACACAGCCCAACAAGGGCAAATTACATCCAACATCTCAAAAAACTATTTAAATGTCAAATAAAAATAAAACAACGAACTTTGTGATCGACGAGATTCACGAGATTGTGGATGATGCGGAGATAGCTTGAGAACTATCCAATTCTACATCTACAAAACAAACACATACCATCAATTTAGTTGATTATAGATTAACATAAATAAATAAAGAAACTCTTACTCTTTTCATAATCTTCAATTTGTTTGTAAAATTCAAGTTTGTCTTTGATGTTTCTTTTCTTGATTGAATTAGTATTTCATTTGGAAAATATAAATCATAAAGTGATTTTCATAATAATCAATATAAAGTAACACTTGTTAGTATAACTAAAATTTTTGATTTGTATTTCATTTGATTTTTCTTTTCTTGATTAAATTAGTGTTTCACTTGGAATAATGATAACATAATACAATAAATTATTCTCTCAATCATAGATATTTGATTCATAGTGATTAGTGAATGTTAGATTGTATGGTCATTATCATCATATGAACATTTAATGAATTAGTTTATGTTTCTTAAAAATCAGACAAAGTAAGATGATATAAAATTTATACAAAATAATAGAGAACAAAAAAATATAAATTTATTCAATAAATAAACTTAGATTATTTTTTCAGTCCACTTCAAGTATTATTTAGGCAATTCAAATAATTGATATGTATTACTTGGTAATTTAAAATTTGTTGAATTCATTTTATGGTTTAACAAATAAATAATGTGAATTTTGCTAAATAAAGTTATGTCATTTAAGTGGTACGTACGGACTACGGTTAATTTATTAGACAAACATTAATCTATAAATGTATAATATAACATTAAGATTGGTATAATGGATAGTTCGGTATACATCGGTATAGTTCGGTACGAATTGGTATAGTTCGTTATGGTTCTGTTCGAATCGATATAGTTTGATATATCGGTATACGGTATATACCGACGTTTGGTATGAATCGATATATTTTGGTATACGGTATGTACCGTGATATATCGGTATACGGTATATACCGAGGTTCGGTATGAATCGATTTACTTCGGTATACCATATGTACCTCGGTATATCGGTACACGGTATGTACTGAGGTTCGGTATGAATCGGTATGTTCGGTATACCGTTGCATACCGAAATTTCGGTATGCAACGGTATACCGCGATATGAGAAATCTCATACCGTTGCCGTACCGAAAAACTTCGGTACGGTATCATACCTAGGGATGACAAAATGGCAGGTCGGGTCCGGGTATCATACTACCCGGACCCGCCCCGCGCAACGGACCCGCGGACCCGCCCCGCCCCGTGGACCCGTACGGCTCTGCACCTTTGGCCCCGGAACCGGACCCGCACGGGGCGGGTCCTACCCGCCCCGCCCCGTAGTTTTTTTTTTTTTGCTTCTCATTACTACAAAAACACTATTCACTACGAACTAATCAAGTTGCAAAACCTGTTATCGTCAATACTACTATAACAAACATAAAACAAACACAATTTCATATGTTCGGATATTACCAAATAAACAAAATACAAATTATAAAGTTATAAAGATGTCCAAATCATAAAGTCATAAAGATGTTCATATCCTCATAGATAATTACAATTTAAATATAGTATATTGAATTCTAGAAAATTAATATTTATATTTTATAAGCTAATTTTTTGTTAGATGTATCAATTTTTTTTTTATTTTAGTATGTAATATTCTTATATATAACTATACATGTAAAATATTAACAAATGTGAACATTAGCTCAAACGGCATAAGTGCATATAAAGAAATTATTGATACGGGTTCGAATCTCACAAGTAACACTTTTACACTTCTAAATTCTAATTTGTTACGGGGCGGGGCGGGGACGGGTCCGGGCGAGGCGGGTCTATACGGGCGGGTCTAAACGGGGCGGGGCGGGGTGGGTCCGCGGCTGGAACCGGAACCGCTCCGGATCCGGTACGGGTCGGGTCCGGAACAGCCCCACACTCCTACGGGACGGGTATTACCCGCCCCATTGCGTGCGGGTCTAGGTCGGGTCCGACGGGTCCGGGTCCTTTTGCCATCCCTACGGTTAGTTAAACAGGGCTAGTATTGATCAGAATGCTTAACCAATTCGATCAAATTTATGAAATAAATAGGTCGAGGTAAAATCTATTTATATGGAAATCTTCCCATATCTACACTGTAGCCAGTTAGACAACTCCATATTCCTTAGTGCATGCAGAAGTCTAGCATGAACAAACGATATATGGGAAAAGATGCAGGGAAAGTCTTTTCTCAGTAGTGTTCATTTTAAGTTTGGTCAAAGAGTAGCATCATTCCAATTAATTATACTACTAAACTGTAGCTCATCATGGCAAGCCACTAAATTGGACCTGGACCTAGCAATGTGGGTACTTTATGAGTACTGCATAGTTGAAATTTCTAAAATATACGTAGAAATTGGATAACTTTTTTTTGACTTTGCTTAGAGGGCATCCAACTCTTTCATAATATAATGGGAGAATAGGAAAATGCAAGGAAAAAATTAATAAATCTTTTCATGGGAATGGGCAGTGAGTCACAAAGCATATGATGGACCAAGACTTTAGGATATATCAAGGTGATAATACTGAATTCATAATTTGTGATCCTATTTACACGCATTTTTCCATTATCACAAGGCAGGGACAACTAAATGAGTATTTTACAGAGTTTTGCAGTCTTGCATGTTAGCTTTTACATATGCAATTAGTGCTTTTATCATAATTACTTCTCACCCAGAAACACTAAGAGCTCTCTCTTGCCAAAATAGAAGTAATTATCATACCCTTCGATAACAGCTCTATCTTGCCATAATAGAATTCAGGACGGATTCAAGGATGAAAAAGGAGGTAAGAAATTCGAAATAGGTTTTTTTTTTCTTCTTTTTTAAAAAGTACATAAAAACTCGGTTTCTACAAGATAGGGAAACCCCTACATTTTGCATCTGCCTATAAGATGTCGTAAGTTTGAAATTTACATAGATGTAAATTGCATCTGCTGGTCATCGTACCGAACTTCTATAATAATTCATACCGTACCGAAAATCACGGTATACCAAATTTTCGGTATTTTCAATATTTTTTTAATACGATATGTGCGGTATACCAATTTTTCGGTATACCGTAACACCCTAGTCTTAACTCATCATGCCGTGTTATTTGCTATTGAACCAAATTTAATAGCTCTGTTTGTGAATTTTTTTATTTATTTTTATTTTTTTTCTTTTGTCGGAACTAGAATGTAAGTGGCCCCACGTCATCATTTTAAGAAATGAATTCATCAAAAGCTCATCCAACTACCCTAATCCAATAAGAAAGTAGTAGTAGATCTAATTAATCTGAATGGTGCCCATTCCCCTGGGGGGGCATTGCTTTGCTTGTCATTTCAGCTTTTGGGAATGTTGACTTAATCTTCTTGCACTTTACAGCTCCAATATCCTTTATCTGACTTTTAGTGAGAGGAATTAATGTCTATTAAAAATGTATACCAGATTAATTTCATGAAACGTATATTGGATACTATTCGAACATTTTGAAAAAAAAAATACTTTGGATTAGTAAAATTTGATGCAATATCACCTTTTGCTGCTGCAGATACAAAATCTTCTTTCTCCATGGGATTTGCATTTTGTTTGGGAGTTCTAATTTATCATGCTTTTGACAAAATTTGTCATCTTTCTTTATAAAAGGGGGATAGAAGTTTGTGAGGATAATGTATTCATCTCTGAACTTGCTAGAAGTTATAGATTAATATGTTTTGGCTGTTTGGATTTAATCAGCCAATATTGTCTCCTATGTTTTCAGATCACGGTCTCGTGTCTATCAATTTAAGAAGCAAATCAAGGAAATTGGAGTAAGCAAAAAAAAGAAAGTAATTTATGAAGATCTTGCACAAATTTAGAGGCTCGTCCCATAAGTATGAGAAGATAACGTTTTTAAAATACAGAAAAAAAAATTCTTATCAAAATGTGCTTCTAATTACAATTTTTAAATTTCCGATGCATTCATAATTTTTAGAAAATGAAATATGAAAATATAAACAATTAAATGAACATGCTTTTAACGCGACACACCGACGTTTTGGTATGTGACGTGGTTCAATATTAACCACAAAAAAGTGGACACTAATCAACAGAATTTTGTGATTAATTACCATAATCATTCAATTTTCAGCATTCGTAATCATGATGGCTTTCTTATTGGAGTAGGGGTAGTTCAAATGTGTGGAATTAATACCAGTCACTATGCTTTTACGTAAAAATATTATGGTTGTTATTTGAGATATGCAGTTGTTTTGTGTAATAATGTGAAAAATAAATTTATAAAAAATAAATTTACAACAAACTAGTTTTGTGTGACAATTTTAATTTATGATGAGAACATTAATAAGATACAAACTCATAACGCTTGACAGAAGATAAACTCAATTTAACACTATGCAGTTAAAACTTGATAAAGTAATATTCGATAAAGTAATAATTTCGTTAATATAATAATTTATTTTGATCCTGATATGGGTCAATGCACTAAAATAATGTTCGATAAAGTAATAACCTCATTAAATGCATATTTTTTTCGGTCTCAAGATTATTACTTTATTAAGGTTTAATTGTATATAATTCTAACCAAAATATTGCCTTATGAGACACGATATGCTAAAAGCATTTCTTAACAATTTAATCAAGAAAATAATTCAATTCGAGAGCAACCACCATAAAACTTCATAATGTCTATGACAGGACAAAACTCTTTCAAATCAGTATCGACTTTTTGGATCTATGAAGATAAGAATTTGAACTAGGATACTCTTTTTAGGAAAATCGAATTTAGATACTTTAACTTGGTCATGAAATTGTACATTTTCCAGAAAATAATAGGATTTACATTAAAAAAAAAACAAAGGAAACTCCCAACTAACATATGATAATCCACAGCGGTCACTCGAGATGTATAAAATTACCATGATCCGCTTTATTTTAAAAAAAAACACACTACCTTTTCCTAAAAAATATTGCACAAAAATCCTTAACCTTGCTAAATCTCAAATGCTCTTAATTATTTAACTATGTCAATTTGTTTATTAATTAATTTTTTAGCCAATAATTATTTACTAACTGTATTACAACTAAGCAAAATAATACGTAATTTTTTAGCCAATAATTATTTACTAACTGTATTACAACTAAGCAAAATAATACATACTTGTAAAAGTAATACTTATATACCAAGAAATAATATAATTTGTAAATTAATTATATCATATATCGAGAATTATTAAGTTACTTGTATATATAGAGTACAAATCTAGTAGGAAGTATGCATACTTCTTAATTTTTTTATGCATACTGCTTTTTATATTTTTATGAATAAACCCTATAAATTTTTTCCCGCTACTTGTAAAACATATAAAGAATATGGATATTCAATCCAAACCATTCGTAACAAATATATAGGAACATTCATATATATATATATATATATATATATATATATATATATATTCATTATGAATAGTTTGGATTGGATCATGTAAGAATAGTCCATGGAATGAATTATGTAATAAGACTACTTAAAATAAGAAATAAGAAGCAATCTACACTCTTAATCTTATCATAGAATAATTTGGATTAAATATGCTGTGAAATATTCGTACGAAGATTCCTTATCTTGCGATTTATAATTTTAACATTTGAAGGGTATTTGGAATATTATACTGTATATTAACAAAAAAATAGAAAGTCTTTCATGATCACACTTTTAGTGTTTGAGATGCATGCATAGTTAAATTTCTCTATACATTATTTGATGCAATATTTAAAAAAAAAGAATATATAATAATTTTATGTATTTTCACTTAAATAAATGATAATCTTTTGCCTCTTTCCCTTATAATAACTGATAAATGATTAAAAAGTATCATAGTTCAGGAAATAAAAAGAAAAATTCTTAGTAAGATGGAAGAATAATATCCAAATAATATAGAGTTGTGGTGGATGAGTAGCTTAGCTATAACTGTGGACACATTAGAACCATGAGATAACAAAAGAGAGTTATCTGTCTGGATAAAGATTGGCAGAGGTGGGGTTGAATAGATTACAAATGTTTTGCACACATGAACCAAATCTATAGTAGGATATCAAACAGTCTCAAATAAACTCTTCCCCCCCCCCCCCCCCCTCACCAACCCCCAACCCCCCCAATTTGATAGCTTACCTGCTTACCAAAAATAATCTCATTGCATTGCTTTATGTAACACAAAGTATGTACTTCACTTACGGGCCGAACCATAAAATGGATTTAACCGAACCAAAACATATCAAAAAACATAATTTGGTTGCATAGTTTGATTTGATTTATTTTTTCAAAAATCGTTCACACTAGAACCGGTTCACGGTTTTAGAGACTTAGAAACCACTTGAAGCTCTCTCAATAAATAAAGAAGAAAAATGAAAAAAAAAAACTTATCTGCTCTATGGCCTTTCAGTGGATTAGATTTTTTTTTTTAATTTTGCGTTTTATTCTTGACCCATATAAATCGATGAATCGAATCGAATCAAACTATTTATAAGCGGTTTGATTTCAATATTGAATTACACTCGAACACAAAAAATCGAGCCAAACTGTTACACACCTAATTTTACTTACGAGAATCACTTGTCTATTCATCGTGCGCATGAGTTAAGATGTCACGAGTCTTATTCTTTTTAATCCTAAATTCTTTCAAAAGTATTACTCTAAACCCCTCTTCTTTGTACAAAATATATAGAAATTATAAGAAGGAATCAAATCAAATAAATAGCTAAAGATTAAGAATTATTTGCAAATTTTAGCTGAGAATCATGTATTTAAGAACAAAAAGATAAAAAAAAGTTATCCGACAGCTGATGTTTGGGTTCTGTCAGACGAATGTTTTTTTCCTCTGAAAAAATGAAAAAAGTTTGCACATTCAGATCTTACTAAATTAATTTCTATCTATACACGTGACAAGATAATGAAATTATATTCTTTTCCTGCAAGTATACAAAAATATCAAAACAGCATAAAAGTGTGTAAATATTAAGCTTAACCAACCCAATTTGCAAAATTGTTGGCTATACCTATACCTTGAATCGGGACGCAAAGAGCTGTCAAATAGGCGGGCCTGGCCCGGCCCGACTCTACTGAAATTATAAAATTGCTCTGAATTTATTTATTTTTAATAAATTTCGAAAATATACAATCCCTCCTATATTTTTCATTCATACTTTTGAAATTGTAGATTTTCTATATGGTAAATTGAAGATTTGCACAGCTGAAAGTCAAAATTGTGAATTTTGTTCCTCCGAACTCTAAATCTTTGATCTGTCAATTGAATACATACTCAGTATAACCGCACGTTCTTGAGTGAGATTAGCTACCATACCTATTTTTTTTTAATATGCTGTATGTACCATATCATACGAATATAGTGATTATTTATTAATCACGAATGTTTAAACCCTTGGAATGAATAACCCATTCACCCTCACAAAAGAATCGGAGAATCACTGTCTTTGTAGTTGGAAGTATCGAATTAAAGTGTTTGACGCTGAATTCCATCAATGGTCGATTCTCGCATATCGACCGTTGATCCCGCTGGACTTATTTCCAGAATTATTAGAAATACTAGTATAGTAGTATTACAAAAATAAAATAAAATGTTGTCGATTGATAACAACATGCACGAGGCACAAACTGGCCTCGACATCAACAAATTTTCAGCTACTAAAAACGTTACATGTATAAGCAAGTTCTAGATGTGAAGCAAAGCAGAAACTTCCAAATATCATGCAAAAACCGACACCAACACAAACAAATGCAAATATTATGGTACTTACAATTGATTTATGATGGTAAGAATTGTAAGGTGGCCACTAGTTTGAAGTGGGATTGTGTTTGAATATGCATCACCTGCCCATCCCTCTTGCAATTTGTGATCAATTTTCCTTTTTCTTGCTTATAACCTCGCAGAGAATCCCTGCTCTAGACAACAAGACAAACCCACTAGATTTCTCTCTCTCTTATTCTCTCACATCATATTCTTACAGTTGGTCACGTACCTTTTCTTCACTATATTCCAATCCTACTTATTTTGTATTTTTCCCAAATCCTTCCCCAATATATATTTAATCACAATTCTCAATTCTTGAAAGGGACTCATGCTTTATAGTATTAATTTGATGATGGGGTGGGGGTTATTGGTGTTGGGGTGTTGTTTGGTGTTGATTGTGAAATGGATTTTGAGGAGTGCGAATTGCTGGTATTATGAGAGGAAGTTGGGAGAGAGAAGGTATGAACTTCCACCAGGCGATCTTGGATGGCCATTTATTGGCAACATGTGGTCCTTCCTTAGAGCTTTTAAATGTAGCAAACCTGAATCTTTCATCTCCGCCTTTGTTCACAGGTTCTCTCTCTCTCTCTCTCTCTCTCTCTCTCTCTCTCTCTCTCTCTCCATTTTGTAAGTTTGTAATGAGTTGGACATGTTAACTGTTTTATTTACACTTTCCATGATTATGAGCAAGCAAGCATAGAAGCTTGTAAGAGAGTTGGTATGCTTTCTTACTCTCTTACATAAGGGTTTGTTTCTACCTTTTTGTTGGTGCAGTAGTAAATTCAATATTATTTATTACAGAGGTCAAATGAAACATTACATGCATCAGACATAACTAACCTTAAAGGACTGCAAGCTCTTTGTTATGTTGCTGTCATTAAAAATTAAAATAGATTGTTGTTTGTTCCTATCTTTTCTTTTAGTCTATAATTCTCTTTCACTAGGCCATATCTCAACAGTCCCTATTCTGTAATCTCCTTCAATATCTTCTGCTGGTAGTTATTAATATATACTTCATTTTATTTTTGTCAAGATCCTAAAAATGCTCCAACATGCCAAGTATACATTGACACTCATCATTATAGTGGGAACCTTTGAGTGGCCATAAATTCTCCATATAGACTATAACCACTAAAGAGAAATGCAAGAGGGCCCGGTTGGTGCTGGATACTTCTCCAATATCTAATCCATTGAACCGGATCTTCTCATTCAAAACTCAACTTATGTTTAGCTATTTGGTATGGACCTTTACATACCCCCTAAACTCTGCCAATCTAATTCATTACATTCTACTACTAATTTTGAAGCCATCTTAAGTAGTAAAGGGTATGAAAGAATTATAAATAATGGACCTAATCAACTTGCATGGGTTCCACAAAGCTAAGAAGGTAGCAGAAAGAAGTGGTAAAACGAAAAAAAAAAGGAGAAAACTCTTTCTTCTCTTTTAGTGGTATTCTATTGCTGCTACAATTTTCTGGTGTGGATACGGATAATAATAACGTTATAAGAGTCGAAAACTGATCAATTTCAATGATTCTGTGTGTTTTTCAACAGATTTGGACATACTGGAATGTATAAAGTCCACATGTTTGGTAATCCTAGTATCATTGTGACCACGGCTGAAGCATGTAGGAAAGTACTAACTGATGACGAGGCCTTCAAGCCCGGATGGCCCTCTTCTACGACAAACCTCATAGGGAAGAACTCATTTGTTGGGATCTACGATGAAGAGCATAGATGGCTACGCAAACTAACTGCAGCCCCGGTGAATGGACAAGAAGTGTTGTCGTTGTACATGCGTTACATCGAAGACAACGTGGTAGTAGCTTTAGAGAAATGGGCAGGCATGGAAAAGATAGAGATCTTAACTCAACTCCGGAAACTCACATTTAGAATCATTATGTATATTTTCTTGAGCTCGGAGAGTGAGGAATTCATGGAGACTATGGAGAGGGAGTACACTGCTTTAAACTACGGAGTTCGAGCAATGGCTATCAACCTACCCGGATTTGCTTATCACTCGGCACTTAAGGTAATAAAGCTCCATCCATTTATATATAGTTTCGTATCAAGTGTAACGGGCTTGCCCTTTCAGGCGCGTAAGAGGCTAGTGGAAGTTCTTCAATCTGTAGTAAGTATGCGGAGGGAGTGCAGGAGGAAGAACCCGACAACATCGAAGAAAGATATGATGGACGCGCTGATGGATGCTGAAGATGAGAATGGTAGAAGGTTGAAAGATGAAGAGATTATTGATGTTTTGGTCATGTATCTGAATGCTGGCCATGAATCATCTGGGCATATCACTATGTGGGCAACTCTGTTTTTGCAGAACAATCCTGACGTTTTTAAACGAGCTAAGGTACGTATTGATTTAGCTCCATTCATGATCAGTATTTAGTCATTGGTTTCCTCAATGAGTTCAGGCAGAGCAAGAGGAAATTGTGAAGAAGAGGCCAGCAGATCAAAAGTATTTGACACTAAAAGAAATACGAGAAATGGATTATCTTTCTAAGGTTGCTAGTCAGTCTTTCTTCTTCCTAAATCCCGTATACTTGATTAAAGTTCCTCATATATTTCTTCTTTGAAGGTAATCGATGAGACACTTCGCGTTGTTACATTCTCACTAGTGGTGTTCAGAGAGGCAAAGAAAGATGTCCACCTCTGTGGTATACTATATATTCTCTTGATATTAGATTTTGTTAGAAAATAGAAGGGTGATTTAGTGTTCCGAGTGTAACTAATGAAATCGACGTTTTGGTTCAGGATACACAATTCCTAAGGGATGGAAAGTATTAGTATGGTTTAGAAGTGTTCATCTGGACCCCGAAACCTATCCTGAACCAAAGAAGTTTGATCCTTCTAGATGGGATGTGAGTTCTTCTTTTCACCACTCAATCTCGTATATACGTATACGAATAATGTGATGTTACGCGTAGGGTTTTACACCGAAAGCAGGACAGTTCCTTCCTTTTGGTGGCGGGAGCAGATTGTGCCCGGGAAACGATCTTGCCAAGATTGAAATCTCCATCTTTCTTCATCATTTTCTTCTCAACTACGAGTGAGTGATTTCTTTCATCTTGAGATCGATATAGAAACAAGTATAGAGTTTATAGAAATGGATTAAATCTCTTGGTTTGCAGGCTTGAACGCCATAATCCTGCAAGTCCATTGATGTACCTACCGCATACGAGGCCCAAGGACAACTGTGTAGGAAGAATCAGAAGAGTCTCAACTCAAACAAGATAGATGGAGCTTATGCACTTCTTCAAACTCTTTGCATGAGATGTTTTTAACTGGCTTTCTTTTTGTTCCATTTATCCAGATACTAGATGATATAATGAAAATGTAAAATACCAATTCTGGTTTTGTTGTGATCACAAGTAGCATTTGCTGTTCTTGAATAATAAGAGTTGTATATTTTGTAATTAATACCATGGATTATGGTTGATGACTTCATAAATGGTTAGCTTGTTTATCATCTTAAATTAAAATTTAAGTGGGTTGCGTGAATGAATCCGCTTTTTTATATAGCTTAATAAAGTGGATTTTATCATTTTTTTTGATTCGTGGACACTGCGGCCTTGCTACGCCCGGTTTGCGCATTGGGTAAACTCCGTCGCTCGTGCAAGAGCTCGCAAACCACACAGGAAAGTGGATTTTATCTTTGAGATAAGTGAGAAAAGTCGAAGAAGTAAAATGGAAATAGAGAGGGACATTGTTCCATGCTTGAAAAAAGTAAAATTATTATCTGTTTATTGATTGATAAATAAATAGACATGAGGGGGCTCAAGATTTCTTATTATACTAGTATTATATATGTGTAGGTTGGGCTTCATGGAGAACACATAATTAAGATCTAATTTAGACCATTCGATCAAGGGCAAAAACTTGTGTGCATCATGTTGGACATGCAACATGATCCAATTGCTCAATTTTGACTCGCTTTGACCCGTGTTTGACCCGTTGATCCGCATTGACCCGTGTTTGACCCGCTGACGTCAGCATGACATCATTTTTTAAACTTTTTTTTTACTATTTTTACTTTTTTTTAAAAACGTTTTTCACCTTCATTTTAAGGACGGACGTGTCACTCTTTGCATACGAAAGTGTCAATCGTAACAAACAAGAGTGTCAATCGTAACAAATAATTTTTTTTTATTTTTTTCCAATTTTTTTGATAAGGAAGGTGTGTCATTTGTAATGAATAAATGTATCATTTGTTATTTATCCAAAGTATTAATCGTAACAAACAAAAGTGTCATTTGTATTTGAATAAAGTGTCATTTATATCATTTATTGAATATCAATTATTTTTAAAAAAAATGCGATTTGTTTAGAAAAAAAATGTCATTTGTTTATGAAAAAATTGTCAATTACAACGAACGAAAGTGTCATTTATCTTAAAGTGTCAATCACACTGAAGTAAATTGACACTCATAATTAAGGAACGTGTCACTTTCATCTACTAATCAATATGAATCATAATAACCAAAAATGTTACTCAAACTGTCAATCGTAATAAGCAAAAGTGTCAATTTTCCCGAATGAAAGTGTCATTGTTTAGAACAAACGAACAAAAGTGTCATTGTTTAGAACAAACGACACTTTTGTATACAAAAAGTGACACTCTCGTCCTTATAATAAAGGGAAAAAAGCGAAAAATATTTTTTATATTTCAAAATAAAAAAATGAAAAAAAATGTCGTGTCATTCTTTGTATTTCTGAAAAGCCGAAAAAATGAAAAAAATGAAAAAAGGCGAAAAAGGAAAAAGACGAAAAAGACAAAAAAAAGGCGAAAAAGACGGAAAAAATGAAAAAGACGAAAAAATGAAGAAAGACGAAAAAACGAAAAAGGCGAAAAAAAACAAAAAAAACGAAAAAGAAAAAAAAACGAAAAAAGGCAAAAAAGACGAAAAAAGGAGAAAGACGAAAAAATGAAAAAAGACGAAAAAGGAAAAAAGGCGAAAAAAAAAAAAAAAGACAAAAAAGAGGAAAAAACAAAAAGACGAAAAAAAGACAAAAAAAATTAAAAAAAAAAAACAAATACGAAAAAAAAAGGTCAACACATGAGTCACAGCGGGTCAACGGATCAAACATGAGTCAAAATTGGGTAATTGGATCATGTTGCATGTGCAACATGATGCACACTAGTCCATCTCACGATCAAGTAATTGGATTCGGCTCAAATGTAAAATAGACACAATTTCGTAACATGCTTTTTAGTTAGAAAACAATTTTATAAATATACTATATTTTACCGAAATAATATATATATATATATATATATATATATCTGCATTTAACGTGAGAACTGCGAACCATGCATAAATCCTTATATAATTTATGCATAATCGTTATATATTTTATGCAAAAAAAAAAATTAATTTTATATTTTTGCCCTTCTACATAAAAATATGTATAATATAAAATTATAATTTTTTTGCCTAAAATGTATAAGGATTATGCATAAATTATATAAGAATTATGCATGGTTCGTAGTTCTCACGATAAGTGTGAATTCTCACTAGATCCACACCCTATATATATAGGGTATATAAGGTGTGGATCTAGTAATAACCAATAGTTATCGTGAGAACTACAAACCATGCATAATATTTATATGTTTTATGCATAATCCTTATATATTTTATGTAAAAATATCTATAATTTTATACTTTTACTTTAAGCATAAAACATGTAAGGTTATGCATAATGTAAAATTACACAATTTTTTGTATATAAAACTATGCATAAAACATATAGTAATTATGTATGGTTCTTAATTCTCACGTTAAAGGTGAGTTCTCACGTGATCCTCTCTCTATATATATGCATCATACGTGATAATTTTGTAAAATAGACACAATTCCATAAAATACACTTTTAATTAGAAAAATCTCCATGTGATGACAATTTTGTAAATATAATGTACGTTATTAAAGAAGTAGAAAAGAGATATAATGGATCATGCGGTAAAATAATGCTTTGCACAATATGGATTGCATTTTTTTTGCGGGAATTACAATAATAATCTCGGCGTGCAAACTTTTTGCACTAAAAGTAAAATCGGGATTTTTAATTGAAAATCTAATCTGAACCGACTAGATCTAATGATTTTAATATGTTCTTAGTTCTCATTCAAAGATTATTCTTATTTAATCTTCTTCTTATATGTGTAATATGTTATATCTCGTGTTTAAAAAAAGAATTTATAGTTGGCCTTACAAAATCTAATATTTGTAACAACAATTCTTATAAAATATTGGCATTTACTAATACCGTACCATGTATCATGCATCTTTATATTCCGAGTCTTCCTTTTCGATTTTCAAAGTGGTATATTGAGATGTATTGGCAGTATATCATAAACCGTAATGAATTGTGTCAGATAAGATAATTTTGCATACACTACATACGTCTATCTTAACCTTATAACTTTAAGGTTCTATTCATCATATTTTCGAATTTTATAAGGTTCTATTTATCATATTTTCTCTTAATGTGATAAACAAGATTTTGAAACTTATTACTCCAATCTATTAGGGGCCGTTTGGTTGGGGGAATCAGGAAACGGAAAGGGAAATATGAGGATTGACTCCGTTAGATAGTGTTTGGTTCGATTTTTTTCGAAATTTAATTCCCCCACTTTGGGCAATCGAAAAACCCAGTTAAAGCAACTTCTCCCATTCCCCAAATTTTCCATGTAATAACAACTTCTTCCATTCCCCAAATTTTCCTTATTCTCAAGATTACTATCCCAGTTACGAATATTTCCAAAATTCCGATGAATTCGCATCACCGATGTTTCAATTCAATTCGCAATTTTCACAAAATTCCACCCAAAACACCCCTCCAACCTCAGTTGAAAATCCTAATGAAAAATCGGTCAACACTTCGAACAATCCTCAAGGTTGGAAAGAGATATAAGACATGATTCTAATGTCTTCTTATTATCATGTTAGTGGAAATCCGATTGTTGGCACCAACCAAAGTAATGTCACGTTATGAAAGAAGGTGAAAAAGTTGTATGATAACACTCGAGCTGAAAACCCGTTAATGTCCAAAGAGAGGTCAGTAGAGTCACTGAGAGGACGTTACAAACGCATTAATGCGAACGTTATGAAGTGGATCGGTGCATATAAGACGGCGTATGCTCGTAGAGGGAGCGGGATATCAAACGAGGATATTCAGATGAAAGCACAGACGATTTACGGTAAAAAAGTTTGTTCACCGCGAGGTCTTTGAAAAAGTTATGAGAGGTAATCCAAGATGGGAGTTGAATTTAGAGACAACAGGTCATACTTCCAAAAATCCTAACAATGATATCAATACTGATGAAAGTCTTGGTAGTTCCAAAAGAACAAGGATTAATGAAGATGACACTCCAGAAACTCCTACAAGTGGTGCTTCTGCATCAATACCTCGTCCTACAGGGAGAGATACCGCTAAAGCTGCTTCTAAAAAGAAAGGAAAAGGAGTTGCAGTTGCATCTTCTATAATCCCAGATGATTTCACTACTGAACTTCGTGCTCTTAGAATCACGTGTGAAAAGGAGCTTGATCACTGTGGCTTAGACCGTGAGGCACGTTAAGAAGAAATGGACCGGAAGGGGAAGGTGGTGATACTAAACACATTGATGGTGAATGGAGAATTAACTCCAACAGAAGAGGCACTGAAGAACCATCTAATGACCGAATTATTTAAGTATTAATATCAAACTGATATTAAGTAATTTTAAGTATATTGTTTCAGATTGTGTTATCAATACTGGAGTGTTATCTTTTCAAGTGTGTTTGATTCTAGTATGTTGTATTGTAATGATATTTTCAATTGAATGAAATTAACGTTTTCAACTTCTACTCATTTTGCAATAAATGTTACACTATTCAGAAATAATTATACACTATTTGCAATAAATGCTACACTATTCAGAAATAGTTCAACACTATTTGCTTTCTTCACCCGTGATCACTTTTGTCGTAATGCTTCCAATAATTCCTTCTCTACTTCACGCGTGATCACTTTTGTCGATGCAATAATGCAATTTTGTCGTAGTGTTTTCAATAATTCCTTCTATGCTTCACCAGTGATAAAAAAAAGCAACACTATTTGCAATAAATGCAATTTTGTTCACCCATGATAAAAAAAGCAACACTATTTGCAACACTATTTGCAATAAATGCAAACGCAACACTATTTGCAATAAATGCAATTTTGTTCACCCGTGATCTCTCTACTTTAAATATACCACTTTACCAAATCTCTCTACAATATCTTTACACTATTTACACAAATTCTCCCATAAACAACTTCTCCTAGCTCCCCCAAACAAATGGCGTCAAGTTCTAATTTTAATATTTTCGATTACCTCGAAGATGGTTGGTGGAAAAATCATGAATCTTTTTACGAACAACATGCTGAAGAAGATCGCATTATTGACAACGTTGTCAAACAAGTGGCCATTCAAGCAAAGGCTCTATCACTACAACCAACATATCATGTTGTTAGGCAAAAGAGACGATTTATAGAACGTGGACGTGAGAAAGGCCATGAAGGTGTGTTCGAGCAGTACTTTTCGGAAAATCCAATCTATCCCGAAGAGACTTTTCGAACTAGGTATCGCATGCGGAAGCCGTTGTTCCTACGTATAATGAATCAACTAGTTGCCACCGACGAGTTTTTTCAACAAAAGCGTGATGCCGTTGGCCGTCTCGGTATGTCTCCTATTCAGAAATGTACTGCAGCTATGAGGGTGTTGGCATACGGCACATCAGCAGACTTGCATGATGAATATTTACGGATGAGCGGCCACTCATAAGGAAATCACTCAATAAATTTGTTGATGGTGTAATTTCCAACTTCGGCGACGAATACCTTAGAAAGCCCTCTCCCTAGGACATGGCGTACCTACTCCATCTAGGAGAATGATGCGGTTTCCCAGGCATGTTGGGCAGTATTGATTGCATGCATTGGGAATGGAAAAATTTTCCTACTGGTTGGGCCAGACAGTTCTATGGAAGAAGCGGCAAACCCACAATTATTCTAGAAGCAGTTGCATCTCAGGATTTGTGGATTTGGCATGCATTTTTTGGAACACCAGGTTTGAGAAATGATATCAATGTACTTGATCAATCTCCTCTTTTTAATGATGTATTACAAGGTCGAGTAGTTACGTCGTAAATGGTCACCAGAAGAATATGAGATATTATCTCACTGATGGTATATATCCTGAATGTGCAACATTTATCAAATTTATTAAAGCTCCTCTCATTCGAAAGCATAAATTATTTGCACTACATCAAGAGGATGCACGAAAAGACGTTGAGCGAGCATTTGGCGTTCTACAAGGTCGTTTCGCTTTTATCAAACATCCATGTCTTATTTGGAATCGTAATGTTATGGGAAAAATAATGAGAGCTTGCATCATCATGCATAATATGATTGTGGAAGATGAAAGAAGCACTTATTTAAACTATCAAGATCCCACAGAATTTATACAAGATCAAGTTAGTCGAAGTGATCATCAGACTGGAGATGGAGCGGAAAATAATAATTTTGCATACTCTACAAAAAGGATAGCAAGCTTAGCTAGTCATATGACAACCAAGTCACAACTTGAGAATAGAGAAGCACACAGAGATCTTCGAGACAACTTGATCGAGCATATTTGGCGTAAATTCGGCGATGATAACTGAATTTTATTTACTTTGTTGTTTGTAATTTTAATTTTTCGTTGTTTTAATTTCGTCTTTCAATTACTGTCCTATGTTCCCTATATTTTAGTTTGTACGATTTCGAGCTTTATAATTTTTCTACAATTTCAGTTAATTTTTACGTCTTTAAATTTAAATAATTATTATTAATATATAATAATAATATTAAATAATTACTCCATCCGTCCCATTATTAGTGACCACCTTTCCTAATTCGGATGTCCCGCTATTAGTGGCAACGTCCCAAATTGGTAAAAAATTACCACTCCCTTTCCTACTTTATCATCTTATCTCTCCTACTTTATCATCTACATTCATTATTATACTAATTTCTCTCTCCTACTTTATCATCTTCTCTCTCTATAACACTCTCATTATCACACTCATCTCTCCGTCCTACTTTATTATCTACTCATCTCTCATACTTTATTACATATTCCCTTAATTCTCGTACCGAAAAGAAATGCGCCACTAATAATGGGACGGAGGGAGTAGAATATATAAAAAAAATAGTTGGTAGAGTATGGTTGGGTGGTTAGGGATAAATGATAAAAAATAGAGATGGTTGGATTGAAAGTAAAATGAAGTATAAAGACGAAAGAGAAATTAATTAAATATTAAAATAATTGGGTTGGTTGGGTATTTAGGTGGTCAGGATATTCGTAGTCTTAATGTATTTTAGTTTGACCCAACAAACAAGGTATATTCTTCTTTTGGGTTGGGCATCTATTTCCAAATGGGCCGTTATTGTTATCAGTAATGCGAGATACCTTCGTTTACGAATGAACAGCGGATTGACGGTGCCTTGGCGTTACTTTGTTTTTCTCTCCTCTTCTGTCACCGCGTTCCGACGCTTTTGTTCGGAATTTCTTCTGATCAATTTCTTTATTTCCGCTGCGTAATTTCTGAAGTAAATTTGCTTTGCTATTCACGTTGAGTTATATACATAAATCTTTGTTCCTGCTTCATCCGTTTGAAGTTCTTTTAGAAAAATTCTGTGTTTCAATCATATTATCAAGAATCATTTGTTAAGTTCAATTTGGTTGGAGTTTACTGAAATGGCTGCAATTTTGAGAAAATCCCGACAAATAAACACAATGTTCCGCAAGAGGCCCCAAAATCCAATTTTGGGGCCCCTTCTTAAACCCTTGCAAAACCCTAAAGCCCCAATCCTGCTTTTTTCGACCAAGTCGTCTAATTTCCCCGAATTCGAGATGCCTACTGTGACTTGGGGTGTTATCCAAGGCCGGAAGGAGAAATTGGTGTCGAGGGTCATAATTTGTGATTACTTGAAGTCGTTAGGAATCGTGCCCGATGAGCTAGAGGAGCTCGAATTGCCCTCCACCGTTGAGGTAATGCGCGAAAGGGTCGAGTTTTTGCAGAAAATAGGCTTAACTATAGACGATATCAATGAGTACCCGCTAATGCTAGGTTGTAGCGTGCGTAAGAACATGGTTCCAGTTCTGGGATACTTAGAAAAGATTGGGATTCCGAGGGCAAGAATGGGGGGAGTTTGTGAAGAACTATCCGCAGTGTCTCCATGCGAGTGTTGTGGTGGAGCTTGCCCCGGTCGTTAAGTTCTTACGAGGGCTTGATGTGGAGAAACAAGATATGGGTTATGTGTTGATGAAGTATCCGGAGTTGTTAGGTTTTAAGCCCGAGGGAACGATGAGTACATCGGTTGCTTACTTGATAAGTATAGGTGTTAACCCTAGGGATATTGGTCCAATGGTGACTCAGTATCCATATCTATTAGGGATGAGAGTTGGAACCATGATCAAGCCTCTTGTAGATTATTTGGTCTCGTTGGGCTTGCCTAAGAAGATTTTAGCTCGAATGTTTGAGAAGCGGGCGTACGTCCTTGGCTATGATCTTGAAGAGACTGTGAAACCAAATGTGGATTGTTTGATGAGTTTTGGTGTCAGAAAGGAGGCACTTGCTTCCATCATTGCTCAGTATCCTCAAATTCTTGGATTGCCTTTGAAGGCTAAATTGTCTTCTCAACAATACTTTCTTAACTTGAAGCTCAAGATCGATCCGGATGGATTTGCTCGCGTTGTTGAGAGGATGCCACAGATTGTTAGTCTCAAACAAAATGTGATCATGAAGCCGGTTGAGTTTTTACTTGGACGCGGTGTTGCTGCTGAAGACGTGGCAAAGATGGTTGTCAAGTGTCCTCAACTGGTGGCTCTTCAAGTAGGGCTCATGAAGAACAGTTACTACTACTTCAAGAGCGAAATGGGCAGGCCGGTGAAGGATGTTGTCGAGTTCCCAGAATACTTCACTTACAGCTTAGAATCACGGATCAAACCGAGGTACCAGAGGTTACAGAGCAAGGGGATTAGATGTTCTTTGGCTTGGTTCCTAAATTGCAGCGATCAGAGGTTCGAAGAACGACTTCAAGGAGCGTATATCGAGGCTGACAGCTCCGGTCCGTCGTTTTGTATGGGTGGGAAGTTGGAGCTTCCTGGGAGTGGTGATGTTGTCTCGGAGGAGGAAGATGAGAGTGATGATGAAATGCTCTTTAGGCGTACTGTATCTTTGTAGCCACATTTTTCTTTTTTATCAAATTATATTGTATTTTGGTTCTTGTTTTGAAATGCTTTGATATGATTTGAAAATTTTCATGAATAGCAAATACTAATTGAATCAACCTACCGATCTCTTGAGATTTTCAGTTGCAGCTCATACGGTCAAAACACATCCTTCTTCCTTGGAATATACTCCACTTCACAAGAACAAAACTATAAACCTTGCCAAATCAAACCAGAATATAAAATCCTAACCGTTTGTATTTCCTAGTTTATTTATTAAGCCACATGGTCCACTCAATAACATTATCATGTCGGATATAAATAATCCACCAAAAAATTTACATAATCCTTAAAAGGATCGAGAATAAAAACATAATGTGCGTATGATAAAAGAACATACACTACTACAACTGTATGATAATAATGTACACAACCCTGCTTCCTCTTTGGCAATTCAACAATCCAACTTGTCATCGCTATTATCAATCTCTGTAAAGATTTCATAAGTTAGTATGAATTCAATTGGCCTTTTGTCTTAGTTCATTCAGCTCCTTCTCGATTTCAGGATCTTCATACTTCAAAGCTGATGCAACCGGTCTTCCCGCTGGAAGCTCTCCTGCCTTCTGCTCCAAAACAGAAACACCACCTTCTCATTAAATGTGAATTTAGTGATAATAGGTAGGTGTTTTTTCAATAGGAAGACTTGCTACCTTGGTGCTTCCGGAGAGTTCCTTCTTCAGGTCTGCAAGATCATCATCAACCGACGAAGTCTCTAGTAAAGCAAACTGCATGCAAAATGAGAAATGCATTAATTTAACACTAACTAGTTTTATAAGAACGGGATAAATCTAATCTAATAATACCTTTCCTTCAAGCTCATCACTGCTCAGTTGATTAAGAGCTTCTGCCTGAGATTCCATTGCCATAACTGTTGATAAGAATAGTAACAATATATGAGCATTTTACATACTTTTCACGTTTCTGCATTACCTCGTAAATTGATCTTCAGTTTTTCTATATTCATAGCTAATAGATCCTATCCTAGCCACTCATTCTTCCCAATTCAAATAGTGATCTTGAAGATGAAATTCACATTGATAGAGCATGTTCGTTCGGGATAGTATCTCAACAACTAAACAGGGTGGTTTACAAATTGCGGTGTTGATAAATCACATAATGATCTTGAAGATCAAATTGCCACATTATTTCAGCGCAACTTAACCAATCGCCCAGTAAGTACTAAACAATGTGCAATAAACTGTATGCAGGTGAATCGGCTTACCTTTTTCTTCCATCTTCTCGAAAGCTGAAAGTGCACTGCTTGTATTTACATTCCCCAACATCTCACTCACTTTTGATGCAGTCCTGAAAAAAAATATAGAGTTGCAGCTAAGCAAAGTAAGCTAACAAGAAAACGAGCAAATATTAGTAACAGTCAGCCAACAAACTTCGCCGATTGAGCTCGTGCTTTCAGAGTATCTTTTTTAGACTTAGCCTCTTGTATCTTGCTTTCCAGCAGCTGCATGTTAGACAATAAGACCAGATTATAATAGTGTAATGATAGTTAAAAGATGAGTTTTATTCAAATTGAAGAAAACGAAACGTGACTTGCAAAAGAGTTCAAAGGGAGGAACACATTTAACTTATAAGATCTATATTTAAGCAGCTTCACAACACATACGTGCTTAAGCAAGTGCATCCAGAATCAGAAATAAAAACTGTAGACGCATAGTCTACTGGTACCCATCAATAAAAGCAACCCACCCTTGTATTGGAAACGAGGTTGTCAACTACACTTTTCTGCTGATCAAGCTGAGCCCTCAAAGAACTTGCATTATCCTGGAGAATTTTGTAAAATGTCAATATGGAAAGAGCTTGCCTTGATTTGGCAAAACTATATTCAAACCAGAGTTAGTTCAACATATGCAGTTCACATATATGTCAATAAATAAGCCATTTTATTAGGCCAAGAAACAAACCCCGATATTGTTGCAAATGCAACATAATTATCATGAGATTTTTAATAAAGTTGTCCCGTATTTTTATCAGAAATCAAAATCATCAGAAAAGGTGATCATCCAACTAAGTTGAAAAAAGGTCCTTACAGAATATGATTTTCTACGCTTAAGAGCTTCACGAGCAAGTTCCTCATCACCCTTCCCAAGAGCAAGTTGTGCTCTACGGTACCTGTAAGTTAACTAAGCTAAACAGAGTGTCGCATGAAAGTGAAATGAAAAATCATATTGATATGTGATGCTTACCAATCTTCAGAAGCTTGTTGTGCAGCTTTATACTTATTCTCCAACTGCCTCTGAGAAGCCAAAACCTACAAAGAGATATACAAAGATCATTGTTTGCCTTGAAAGTTCAAACCCACTTCCCACTTTTGGATCTTGTGGAGGGAGGCAGTTATTTGGGATAACTTTTTGCCCAGAGTTGAGTGTTTTCGAAGCAGTGACTGTTATGTGGAGGGAGGGAGATATTTGTAAATATTCTCTATTATTTCAGTAAAGTCATGTATTGTTTCAGTAAGACTCATGCCCCATCAGTAGGGGGTGCATCCATTATTCTCATTTCATGTTCATGGTTATGCAACTATCTCTACCAATTGAATTTCAGTAAATAAAAGGCTATACTGAAGTATTTGGAGATTCTGGATACTTCATTCTGTTCTCTTTCATTGTTCATACTTCATACCCATTAATAAATCTGGGTTATTATCATGCTCGGAGCTCCGGTTTAAGATAATTACTCCAACCCGATCCCCACCCCTCATCAAGAAGGAAAACCCACAAAAAGTGTAACAAGTTACAAGTCTAAGTTCTAAATGGACATGAAGGAAGGAAAATGCAAGTAAAAAAAGTAATCATCTCGCTACATACTTGTGCTGTAGCTTGACGCAATTTGATCAAATCGTCGTTCATCTCTATAACAGTTTGTTCCAGTATTTTCTCCGGGTCCTCGAAGGAGCTTATTATAGCATTTGCATACGACTACACTTACAAAGAGTTGAATACAATCAGTAAAATCTGGTTGATAATAATGATCAACAGAATCTCAAGAATGTAAACAACCTTAATAACTCTACCAAACCGATCAAAAAGATTCATCTGAGTACCAAGTCCACCACCTCTAAGGCTATTACATCGGGATCTACTCGAGTAAGACAGTCGTATAGTAGTATATCTTGGCGTACCCACTGCCAGATAAAGGAAAAAACCATAATACCAGGGGAAATACATTTGATCCATTATTAAATAGCACAAATTTCACTAGAAGAGAAGAGAAAGACGCCATCTATTTACTATTTCAGCACAAGGAGTAGGTTAGAATGCAAACATGATTAGTACTTATTAGAGAGGACTACATTTTCTATTCTTAAACATAATCTATTAGGTTAACATGCGAAAATCATCATAAGCTAGAAAGACTATAGAAGCCACTTCAAAAAATCATATACAACCAATAGCTCCTCAGAACTATTGCTGAAAAAACCAACCAGATGAATAATTACACTAACACTAAGATCAAATTCCCACATTTCTTTCGAATACCTCCAAGCAATGTAACTCTATCGTCTATACAGATATTTCTGTGGAAATTTTTATTCTTATCGGCATAACCGCTGAATGATATCTCATCAACAAGAGAAGCTCGTCCATATATCAAATGCATTTAAAAATACTCAAAAAGCATTAAATTCCACTTGATCAAGAAATTCAATTTCTTGACAAATAAAAACTCCCAAAATCCCACAGCAAGAGACAATTAATATTTTACTGTGGCACATCAATTCCCGAGACCCTAATGTTACATCCCAGTCTGAAATAGTACCAAAAGCTCCAGATTTGTGGCTCGAAGGGAGAGGGTTTGGGAAAGAATTTGTAAGATAAATGTGTTAATTATGGCCGTTGAGAAAAGAATTTGCACCTACATAAACACAAAAGAAACAAAACCAAATCTTAGAATTACCTCCATGCCCGAAAAATGATGGCCTGAGCGGCAGAGCCCTCACCGTGTTGCACGACGGAGAAGAAGGGCTAACCGTAGAAGAAGCCATGCTTATCCCTGCTATCGCCGCTCTTACGGCCATCACCGATCAATCAAAGTCGGCGAGAAGATTGAGTAGCAATAATCTCAGCCCTTTTCCCCCAATTTAATTTGTTCTTTTCCCCAGCCCGCCTACCTGTCTTACTTGATTCCTTGCGGTGAGGAATTGCTTTTTCTGTGGCTTATAAGGTAGGAGATCAGATTTTAATTTCGTTTTCTTGTATTTGTTTTTTTATTGTGAAAAATGTTGATTTTTGTTATTAGATGTAATTATTGCATTATTTCTTGGGCCAACTCAAATTACCCAAACCACTCGAATTGATATTTCGTTTTCGATTTTAAAAACGAAAAAAAAAAAAGTTCGGTCGCCGGCGGTTATTACTCCTCCGTCCCATTAATCTTATCTTTTTTTTTTCCAGCATATTTATTAAGAAGAATTAAAAGTTATGAGTAAAAGAATAGGTCCTATAAAAGAAAAGTGGGTAATTGTGTGTAAATAAATTGCTATTTTTAGAAGAAGACAAAATGGATGAGATAACCTAAAAAGAAAAAATAAGGCAAAGATGAATGAGGCATGGGAGTATGTTTTACCATTAATAGTAGCATGTTTGTGATGACAATTTCACAATTCAGGATCCAATATATCATAGGATCCGAAACCTGCTTGTTGGGAAATCGTGTGAAGGAAAAGGAAAATAAACGAAATAAATCAAGCATTTAATGCTAAGTTGAGTTGACTATAATTCAGCAGTTTTTATCGCAATTTCGAGGCTCGAAACATATTAGATTGTCGAATTGAAATATATTACGTCGAAGTACGTTTTGACTATATGATCACAGTGTGTTCAATTTCCCAATTCTAATTTTCGGTGAGTGAGAAATTGTGACTCGAAGTTTATTGCGCAAACTAAATTGTTACCTAATATAGGGTAAAGCTTACCTTATTCGAGTTTTGATGTGTTGACCAATTAATTGTATTAATCAATATCCCACATCGGATTTGTGACATTGATTAATGTGGTATTTAAATTTATACCACTTAGTAAGAGTTAACAAAGTGACATGTGGTGAGTTTGAGCCACCTATGCTCATGTCCGCGAACCTTTTCGCTGACTGTCTCACCCGCGGCGTGCCCCATCGCGACCGAGCTCATGCCCGGCTCTGAGTTCCGAGCCTACCTTGGTGGACTGCTTACGAGCTGGCCAAGCATCTCTCCATCACTCTACTCCACACGCCCTATGTTCTGCCTGCTTATAAATAGGCATCAGAAGCTCTAGTTCTCGCCAGAGCTTGAAGTCTTGCGGTGCTGCATACTTCAAGATGTCTTCATTTCATGCCCGGCTCCGAGTTTCGACTCTACCTTGGTGGACTGCTTGCGAGCTGGCCAAGCATCTCTCCATCACTCTACTCCACACGTCCGCCTGCTTTAATTGGCCTGCCTATAACTAGGCATCAGAAGCTCTAGTTCTCGCCAGAGCTTGAAGTCTTGCGGTGCTGTATACTTCAAGATGTCGTCGTTTTATCTTTAGGGATGATACGCCATAACCGAGAGGCCATCCTCGACTCGACGAAGTTTTTTTTCTCTTATTTCTATTTCAGTTTTCCATTTTATGTTTCTGGATTGTAATAGCAACTTGGATTTAACACTAGTGCCTTGGAGCCCGCCTTATTCTATAGACTAAGTGCCTTGGAGCCCGCCTTATTCCGTAGGCCAATAAGGATCCAGGGAGTCTGCTCGACTCTAATCCCACAACTCTCTTTAAGGGTGTTAAAATGCTCACAAAATATCAGCACAAGGATTCGAATTAGGTCACCACTAGGCCGATAGATTCACTTATGAAATTCTTATAAATAAGATAAACTCCCCCCGTCCCACTAGAAACGAAGTGTTTTTTGGACGCGTGAATTAAGAAAGTGGTGTTATGTGGTGTAGATTATTTGACTTTTTAGTAGTTAAATATGGTCCACACAGTGGGACGTAACATATCATTTCTAGTGTGATGAAGGGAGTAGTAGGGAGTGGATCATTTAGGAACCTACATTTAACGTGAGAATTAGGAATTATGCATAGTTCCTAGTTCTCACGTTAAATATAGGTCCTACCAGATCCACACCTTGTTATAGTATATATATAGGTAGGAGTTCAAATGAGAATGCCTCTTGTTGTAGGAATTAGGAACAAATCACAACTGTTTGATTGAGCGATCTGAAGGCCTAGATCGCTAGTTCACTTAAAAAGATTCGGTGCACTTTTTTCACAAATTAACTGCACAAGGGAAAATTGGTAATCTTCAACTTTATGTTTCAAAATAATATGATTTTCTCCACTCTATCTCTCACGCAAACGCTTTCCTTCTCCTCTCAAACTGCGGCTTCACAATTCAAGCTCCACATCCTTCGTTCTTCAACAAATTGTAATGAGTTAGTTAAATTTTATTTTTCCTTCCTTAATGTTAGTTGTTGAGTACGGGAGATGAGTCTTCAGGGTTGGGGGTAGGGGGGGGGGGAGTTAAATACACCTGAGTCCAATTTTCAACTCAAACGCGAAGTCAGTATACTACTGAGCTTGCTTGCTAAAAGATTCAGCTTGCTACGATAGCTTTCTGATCGCGTGGGTAGAGTGATTTAGGATCCCAAACACTGTCTACTGACATCAATAAGTCTACAGTAGACTCAGCATGAGAATGTGGTGCGGAATGTGTAGGCCTAATTTTATCGTCTCTTGTTGAAAGACGTTATTACTGAAAACTATTTAAGTTATGATTGTGCATGTATTAAGTTTTACTGAAATCTGACTTAATGAATAGGCAAATCAGTTTTATGCAAAGCGAACAGTAAACCAATAAAACAGTAAGTGCACATGCAGTTTTTAAAGTGACTCAGATAGCCAAGATCCTATGTCCACTGTCCTGAACAAAGCAGGAGATCTTGTATTGATTATTATATTGAACAAGTACCAGACGATCCGTTCACCGGACAGATCTCTAGATATAGTCTTTGTGACTTTATAAGGTTTCAAACACAAGGTTTTAGTTTCTCCAACTAAGAAGGAGTTCTTACAATAAGAACAGTTCAACATATGTGAACTCCTTCAATGTCTAAGCGTATAATCTATCTAAGTTAGCTTAGAATAGAGAATGGGAACAAGATATCTCTAGAGTGAAGAACTGAACAAATATTCTACTATGTAGTAAGTCATTCGCTGGATTTGCTTTGAGTGTGCTAGAGTTTTGATTACTTGAATGCTTGGTGTTCCCGGTGTCTTCAACGGTTGAAGATCAATCTCTATTTATAGTTTTGAATCATGAAAATATCCATTGGAGAGGATCCAAAGACGTGTAAAAAACGACAAGGAAAACGACCATCTTTAATTTGAACGTTACTATAGAGATTCTCTCTCTTTCAGTCTTGAGGGCAACTTTATGTTAGTGGAAGTACCGTGCTGGCAGCTCCTCATTGGTCGAGTTTGAATGATGGTTGATGCTTGTTCAAACTCCAAAGTTGATGTTGAGTTGACTTCCTCTGATACCTCAAACACTTTAACTGAATTGTCCTCTACTGACATTCTTCTGAGTTATTCAGCTGTATGCCAATTCCTTTGTACTGAACTTCAACATATATTCAGTAGGTTCTGAGCAACTGTATTGAGTCTCCACCGCTGAATACGTCCAGCTGATAGATCTAAGCTACTGAGTCTATCAGCTACTGAACTCTAGCTAGCTTACTGAGTTCCGAACATGCTGAACTCAACTAAGCTATTACAAAATGTGGTTCATCATCCAGCTAGGGTTTTGAGAACTTCAAATCTTATCTATTACTGAATCATATCCCAATAATTTCCCCTTATTTGATGATGCCAAAACCATTACAACACAATTTCCCCTAAAACAGAACAATCTATGAAACAAGGGAAATATCACACAAAAGGATACGTAATAAGCAAAGTGTGAGTGTGCGTTGATCACTTAGGTGTTAGTAGTGTTGAAAATAAGAATAGTCATTGTGATAATGAGTAGTTGTCTCGGCAATAAGTAATAGATTTCATTAATTGATAGGAAAATTACAAGTACATAAATCGCTATCACTAAACAAGAAGAAAAGAAACCTGAAGCGAATTAGTTGGTCTTCTTGAATCTTTGAAGCTTGGCTCTGAAAGCCACTGAATTTGCCTCGGGTGGATCAATGCCATATGCTATGAAAATGCTGGCTCTGAGGTTCTCGATGGCTACTTGATCTTCTGGCTCATTCAGACTTAGGGATGCATGCGAAAAAGACAAGGTCTAATATTTTCGCATGCATCCCAAAGAGCTTTCTGCCATATGCTATGAAAATGCTTAGCTTCTGGTGCTTTAGATCTCTGAGTATCTTTGGTCTTTTCTTCTTTGGATTTTGCAGTCTTGACTCCCTTTTTCCTGGGGATATTAGACCTTGTCTTTTTAAGCACAATTGCAGATACAACTATTGGCTTCTTTTGAAGTTTTTTTTAGCAGCTAGAGCTTCTTCTTCAGCAGCTAAGTTTTCAGCAAACTCTTTATCCTAGGCTTCTTGTTCAGCTCTAGTCTTGAATTTAGGAGGGGAGTAGGGGAACGTTCATCTCGTTTCTTTCCTTTGGTTGGTGACTGTATAGGCTCATCCTCATCACGCTGCTCTACAAATCTTGCAATCTCATCAATTGCAGCCTGAGCTGAGGATCCTTCTCCTGATCCGCTAGCTGCTAAGGAATGAATAATCAATTACTTCTCAGTTTCCTTTTCTCCTTCCTCTTGCCGTCCTTTCCCTTTGTCTTTGTCCCACTTACTTCCTTCCCCCTGTTTCTTCTGAGGGTATCTCTCGACTGAAACATGTTCTTCTACCTTGACCTCTTTCAGTACATCCTTGCTACTTCCTTCCCCCTTTTTTGGCATCATCTAATTTTTGCGCACAGGTAGAGAGGGTAGTGATCTTCTCACAAAGAGTTTCGACATCATTCTGAACTATACTGCCTATTGCTTCAACATCTGATACTGCATCAGTGTACTCTTGACACTGTTTTCCATGCTCAATTTGGATAGTTTGCAGTAGTTCAGTCTTCTGTGCAGCATGTTTGCTAAGCGATTCATTTAGAAGTTGTGTGGACTCTTCTTATATCACCTGCACGACATTTGTTTGTTCAGTCAGTGCCTTAGATACACTAGCTGTTGCGAACTTATTAGGCTCTTTGATGATTTTCAATATCTCTGTTACACTAGCAGACAACTTCTCAGTGAAAAGTTTCGCTTGAGCTTCGATGATCTGCTGAAACTATGATGTGATGTCAGTTTGCTGAGCTTCTAGTGCTGTCTTGAGAATCAGTTCAGTGTCAGGAATGATTGGAGTACTGACTCTCTAGACTTTTGCGGTTAGAGCACTGAGCTTTTCAGTCTTCGGCGAGAAGTCTGTTCTTATGCCTGATAGCTTGACTCACTGAGTTTCTCCTCAGTAGTTGTGATCGATTGCTGTTTAGAAGAGGAAGGAGCAACAGTGATGGAACCTGATGAAGGCAGTGGAGGTGGTGCATCATCATGATAATTGAGAGATTTTTCCTCAGCAAGATCCTCCCTGGTTTGCATCCTTGGGTGCAGAATCCTTATCAGCTTCATCATCATCTTGAGTTTGTGGCTGAGTCTGAATGTCAGTGCCACTCTTCTCACTTAGGAGAAACAACATATTGGACATGAGATTGCCTATAAAATCAATATTTGCAAACTCTCCATAGCCTATATCTGCTTTCAGCTGTTGTTCTTTTGTCATCAACGTGGGTACAGTCCGGATATTGATCGTCTCGTCAAGGAGATCCCAGACTAGGAATCTCATACGCATCTGGACCCTTGTCCTAACTACTATATTAACTAGATCATAGTGATCTAGTATCTCCAGAATCTGTTTAGCGATCTCTTCGTCTGCTATGTTCTTGGCTCTCTGAACAATTTCTACAGTCTCTGAGACTCTAGTCTGCTGAGCGTCTGATTTAATGTGTGGTTCAGACTGAGTCTCTTCTGAATCGATCCTCTTGACTTTATCTTTCAGAGTGACATCCTGTTTGCCAGACTCTGAGTCCTGTGTTTCAATATGTTCAACCACAGTCACAGGAATGTCATCTTTCTTAAGTAGTCATCTCTTCTTCGAAGTTGTGGACGTAGCACCTGAGTGGTTTGTGTTGAATGCTTATCGGCTATGCCTCGTCATATAGATTTCTCAACAGCAGCTTTAGTCTGAAACTTGATGAGCTTCTGATCGAAAGACTTATAATATGCTAATACAACATTACCAACACACTCATCCTCAATCATAATGGAGACTCGACTGCCATATAGCAATTTGCCGATGGGTGATAGTATCATAATTCCATCTGAGGCCACGAACTTCTTAGCTTGAGCATTAAACTCATTCACGAAAAACTCCACCCAATTGACTTTGACTCCATCCATTATCGCCATCATGAGTTGCAATTTGATCTTAGACAGCTGGTCAAAAGATCCTGCTTAAGTAGTCAGGATGTGAGACACTACATATGCTAAGCCTCTGTATTCAGGCAACAATTGATTCTTGGCAAAGGTTGCCTTGAATTTTGTATCTTTCTTTCCACTAAAACGATGAAGATAGGTGTTGATTTTCGGTTCCTTATATCCAATAGGAGATATGCCTTCATTTGGTAAATCAAAACTCAGAATAAGGCATTCCTAAATGTCAAGCGGAGCAATTGTCGGCTCCTACACATTCGGTGAGATTTCCTTGTGATATGTGATGCAAGAGATATCCTTGATATTGTCTTCGTCATGACGTAGGTTATAATAGAACTCCGTAACTTGCCTTGGTAGCCAATAGCGGGGCTGCCTTGTGAGAAACGTTTCAAGGACGGAAGATGACAGAGCATTGTAGATCGGCTCTATGGACGTTATTCCACACTTCTTGAATGCCATCACTGGCTCAAACCAAACTCGATTATTTTTGAGGATGTCCTCCATATTAGTAGGAACAAGGACTGCATCATTTGAAGGAGATGCCATTGAAGAGATTCTACAAAACAAATATTAGCACTTGAAAATATAATAAGTCTGTAGATGCAGGATAAGATCAGAAATTTACCGAAACTTAAGTGCTTGTTCATAGTACAAATCTGAATGTAAATGTGTATATGCAGAGCACGTAAGTTTGTAAATGGCGGAAATGTGATTTTGTTTTGATCAAGTAAGATATATGTGAGATACAAATAAGAAGCGGTTTCTTAGCAAACGGTTCAGATGTGATCTTACTTTAAAATAGACGGTTGAGATTTTATGTTATTGTCAACAATGATTACTGTGCTGCCTATAATCTCGACCTACGTATCTATCGCTAATAAGTTAAAGTGAGATGACATGCATTAAATGCGCCACAGTCAGTATATGAAATGTCGTTCTTTTAATGAAAACGATTTTATTAAAGACATCCTTTATGAATTAATGACGGGAAATAAATGCGATGCATGTACTGAGTAGTTCTAATAGGACACGCAAACCTGTCAGCTGAACATAGTAGTTAGCTGAGAGAAGATAGGTCAGATCAATATGTAGTTGACAGGATTTCAAGCTCTCTTAAACGATAATGGTGAAAGTGAGATGGTGAGAGAAAGCGAAAGATCATATATAGATTAGAATTCCAAGCGGTTCTTCAGATCTAAGGTTCAGGATTAAATCACGCTTTTTCTCAGACGGTTAGGATTTAATGTTATAGATGGAATGATTACTAAGCCGCCTATAATCTCGACTTAAGTAAGATTTGCATAATTGGAGTAAGGTGAGATGACATGCATTAAATGCGCAACTGACAGCTCTTAGGATAACGAGCTTTAAATAAGAACGGTTTTACTGAACGTTTCCTTTAATAATTTAAGGCGGAAAATAAATGTGTTTCATGCCACTGAATGTCTGCTACTGATTAATTAAATGCAAACATTTAATCTCGCAATCATCTTGAATGATACCATAATCACGCAATTGTTGTCGAAGCCAAAGGATCTGGGCATAGCAACTTCCGATAGCCATATACTCAACTTCAGTAGTAGACGTCGCTACTGAGTGCTGTTTCTTGGAGAACCATGATATGAGCTTGCTGCCTAAGAACCCACAAGTTCAAGAAGTTGACTTCCGATTTGTCCTGCATCCTTCATAATCAGCGTCAGAATATCCAGTTAAAACAAGATTATCATCAGCAGGATACCATAACCCAGCGTCAGGTGTTCCCTTCAGATATCGCATAATCTTCTTCGCAGAGTCTAGACGACTTCGCTTGTGATTCGCCTGAAATCTTGCACACACACCCTCTGTGTCTAGATCAATTTTAAAATTCGTATTCATGGGGATCTTGACTGGCTTGCTTGAGTCGCAGCCAAATCTCTTCAGGAGGTCTCGAGTGTACTTGGCTTGGTTGATGAATTTTCCTTCAGTTGATTGTTTTACTTGAAAACCAAGGAAGTAGTTCTTCTCTCCCATCATAGACATCTGGAACTTCTCCTTCATCATCTTCTCGAATTGTTGACATATAGTCACGTTTCTGCAACCGAAAATGATGTCGTCCACGTAGATCTGCACTAGTAGAATCTCATCTGCTGACTTAATGCTGAACAGAGTGCGATCTGCTATCCCCTTTTGAAAACCTTTTTGAAGAAGAAAGTCTGACAGGGTATCGTACCAAGCCATGGGTGCTTGTTTTAACTCGTACAGAGCCTTTCTGAGGCTATAAACTTGATGTCCCTACTGAAAGCCGGGCGGTTGTTCCATATAGACTTCATCCTTCAGTACGCCGTTTAGAAACGCTGACTTTACATCCATTTGATATACTTTAAATCTTTGATGTGTTGCATAGGCTAGGAATAGACGAATGATTTCTAATCTGGAAACTGGAGCGAACGTTTCATCAAAATCTATTCCCTCTGCTTGACAGTATCCCTTGGCAACAAGTCGAGCTTTGTTTCTTACTATAACGTTGTTTTCATCACGCTTGTTCTTGAAGACCCACTTGGTACCTATCACGTGTTGGTGTCTAGGTCTATCAACAAGCTCGCAAACCTCATTTCTAACTAATTGGTTCAGCTCCTCTTGCATGACAATGATCCAATCAGCATCGTTGAGTGCATCCTCTATCGACTGAGGTTCTTCAGTTGACAAGAAATAGGAATATAATGCACTTTCTCCTTGATAATGTCTGGATCTGGTCTTTACAGTTGCTGATGGATCTTCAATGATGAGATCAGAAGAGTGAGCGTCTAGCCATGATCGTGTGAGCTTGGTTTCTTCTTCTGAGATTACTTTTGTAGAGTCAACAGGAGTGTTAGGCATTTCAGTAGTGCTATTCTATGACTGAAGCAATTCAGTAAGAAGGTTAGGATCTACTGAGTTCTCAGGTTCAGGGGCATTTCACTCGGGAACATTAATTTTTCCCCCTGAATTGTTATTCTCAGTAGAGGTCTCAGTTATCACATGGGCTACCTCATCGTATCGTGTTACTTGATGTTGATTATGTTCAGTAGAATCAACCAGGTCAGCACATTGTCTGTGGGATGGGTCTGAGTTTCTTCTTCTTCTGACTCATCATCCCAACAATGCTGGATCTTCTAGGTTTTATTATTCAGCTTAAGATCCTGTAGCTTACTGCTGACATCTTCAGTATTTGTCTTATTAACTTTTCAGTCCTCAGTAACAAACTCATCAAAAATAACATGAGGGCTTTCTTCCACGCAAAGGGTCTGGTAGTTAAAGACCCTGAAGGCTTTACTGACTCGGGAGTATCCTAAGAACACTCCTTGATCAAATTTGCTATCAAAGACCTTTAACTGATCCTTTCCATTGTTGTGGATAAAGTAAGGACAACCAAAGATATGAAAATGAGAAATAGAAGGAATTCTCCCTTTCCATAGCTCGTATGGTGTCTTCATATGTTGCTTTGTTAATAGTGAGCGGTTCTGAGTATAGCATGCAGTGTCAGTAGTATGTGCCCAGAATTTTGAGGGTAATCCAGAGTCTGCTAGGAGCGTTCTTGCGGCTTCTTTTAATGTTCTATTCTTTCGTTTAGCAAGTCCATTCTGTTGGGGTGTGTGAGCTGCTGAAGTCTCGTGCTGAATCCCCCCAGTATCGCAGTACTCCTTTATGATTTAGTTGAGAAATTCAGTCCCTCTATCTGAGCGTATCCTCTGAATCTTGATGTCTTTTTCCACACTGAGTTTCTTCAGCATTATTGGTAACTCAATCTCGACATCAGATTTGTTAGCTATGAAGATGACCCACGTATATCTTGAATAAAAATCAATAACGACAAGGGCATACTTCTTGCCTCTTATAGTCACTGGAGTGACTGGCCCAAACAGGTCCATATGGAGCAGTTGAAGGATTACATCAGTGAAGGGTGACGGAATTGGTGGATTGCTTTTCTTTGTCTGCTTTCCCTTCAAGCATGCTTCACAATCTCTATCTTTAATGAATGCTTCGTTGGGCAGTCCTCTGACTTTTGAGTCCATTGACAGCTTGTTCATTGCCTTGAAGTTCAGGTGACTGAGCCTTTTGTGCCACATCCATCCTGTTTTTTCATTTGATTTTGTCTGGGCAACTAAGCAAGCTTCAGATTCGGCGGTGTTCCAATTTGCAACATATATATTCATCCTCCGCGAGCCTGATAACACTGTTTTCCCTGTAGATTTATCAACAACATCACAGAAACCAGCGTCAAAGGTAACTCTATTAAGGTTATCGCAGAATTGACTGACAGAAAGGAGATTATGTTGAAGTCCTTCAACATATGTAACTCTTGGAACTGAAGCAGTCCCAATATTCAGCGTTTAGTATCCCCTTGTGTAGCCTTTTGAGTTGTCACCAAACTTAATTCTGAGACCTTCTTCTTGTATATAGTTGGTCAGCAGGCTCTTCTGGTATGTCATGTGTCTCGAGCAGCCGCTGTCCATGATCTAAAGGTCCTTATGTACCTGCAAAACAAAAACAGTTTTAGGTACCCTTTCGGTTCAGTCTGGGTCCTTAAGCGTTAGACGGTGGCTTTGCGATCCAAATCTTTCTAGTGACCTTGGGGGTCTCAGACTTTCTCTTCTGAACCTTTTTGTCAGTGCTCTTCTCCGTTGAACATGGAGGTACTGACTTCTTAGCAGTCTTGGGTTCAGGAGCTTTCTTCTTCTGATATTTCATGCTCCTCCTGACCCTGGGCTTATAGTAGTACGAACCATATTATGCTGGATGTTCAAACACAGGTTCACCACACTGCTCTACCCATCTGACCTTTTTAGTTCCCCCTGAATTCGATCGCGGTGTTTTGGGGCTAGAACTTTTGGTCAGTTTCTTGTTGCTCTGCTGAGGTGCAATAATTTTCTGCTTATTTTTCGCCTGAGGAGTGATAGGTTTAGTAGCTTAAAATTTTCCTCTAACGAACCTATTAGCCAGCATTCCTGAGCCTTTTGATGTAGAAGTTGAGGCTTCATTAGTGTAGCCAAGTCCGTCCTTCATGGCAACTGGCCTTTGTGCACTAAGCATATTCTCCAGCTTCTCCTTAGCTCCCAGGTATTGTTCAGTCATCAACCCTCGCCATACTTCATCACTCTTCTTGAGTGATTCATAGTCTTTTTAAACTTCTGCATGCTTCTGACTGAACCTAGCTATCTCAGTATCTTTCTCAAAATTTTCCTTAGTCAAAACTGATATCTGAGTTTAATGAAGCTGAGACTTAGTCATAAGAGATTCAATCTCTTCCTTTAGTCTCACAACAAGATTCTCTGAATTAGTAGAGACCTGATAATCAGAAGAAAGTTTCTGATTCTCAGCTTATACATGTTTCAACTCATGAACAGTTCTACTGAACTCCCTACTCAACTGAATTTGCTCCTCCAGCAAGTCGTTATACGCTTGAATCACGTCTAGAGGTTCACTTATAGCTGAGCAAGTATCATGTGTGCTCTGTGAAGAGTGTGAACAGGAGGTTATATTTAGTTTAGAGTTTACCTCAACCTCTTCTCCAGCCATTAAGCAATGTTCAGTTAATATGTCAGGACTTGATTCTCCGACCTCAACAGCTACAAATGCAACTTCATCTTCAGAAGAATACATGAACGTATCTTCCTCTATTAAGTCATCGGACAGCTCTCCGGCGATATATGCCTGCCTCCTTTGGGCAAATTTTTCTCTTCTGGCCTGCCGTTCAGCTCGTTGGGCAATTGAGAGCTCTAGACAATTGTACTGATAATATCCATCTTTCTTGCAGTTATATCACACAGTAACTCTGCCACCTTTTCCAGTTGTGCTGTTGGATGGACTTGCCGCAGGCTCCATTTTCCCGCAATCAGGAGAAGGTTTAGATTTTTCCCTTTTGTGATTATCTTTCTTACCTGAGGGAGATTCTCTGTGGTATTTCTTTAGCTTTCTGACTCTTTCCTTCTCCCTCTGATATTTAAGAGCCATAAGCGCGTGTCGTTCAGCAGCAGGAGTCTCATTGGATTTTGCTTCTAATGTAGCGACTGTCTTGCTTGCTGAACCATGGTTAGTTCCAGACGTGCTAACTGTTGCTTTAAAAGCATGGTCGATTTGAGTGTAAGCTTGAGCGCTAACGCACTGTTGGAGTAGACTATGCTCGAACTCCTCTGTCTTTAATTCTAAAAATATAACATTAGGAGTTATAGCATTAAGATCAGAGTGACGTAAATAAGTAGCAAATGTAAGCCACTTCACTCGAGGCAGCGCTCTCAAGATCTTGGTGTTCATCTCTTTGTTAGTGAACGTTCTCCCCAGCCCATTGATCACATTGATCTGGTTGGTGAATCCGACGCTAAGCTCGTCAATGGATTCACTGGGCTCCATGGCAAAGTTTTCGAACTTCTGAAGCTCTAACTCGAGCTTGTTTTCCTTGATCTGGGGGGTTCCTTGGCTCAGTACAGCCAGGGCGTCCCAAAGTTCCTATTCCGTCTTCCAGTCTTGCACGCTCCTAAGATGAGAATCACTAAGTGTTGTCAGGATTGCATTCCATGCCACTCGGTCAAGATTGTGCAATTTCTTCTCTTCTGGCGTGAAGGCAGCTTTTTCTTTGGGAACCTTCTGCCCAGTTTGTGCTCCTACACATCCCACAGCAGCATATTCTATGCTATCGATCATGGGAATGATTGGTCATGTCTCAAGGACGTTAGTCATGCTGTCATGCAGCGATGTAAGGTGTGCTTCCATTCTCACACGCCATACCGTATAATTCTCCACAGAGAATATAGGTACCATCCGAATACCTGACATATCAGACATTATGGGAAAGAGTATAAGGATGTATGAAGAGATTCTTGTGCAGTGAAAACGTTTTCTGGATCTGTTCGATTAGACCAATAAGCTTTTAAAAATGATGATCAAAAGAACACCGCTATGATACCAATTGTTGGTTCGGAGATGAGTATCAGGTGTGTGTGGGGGGGGGGTGAATACACCTGATTACAAGTTTTTCCTTAAACGCGAAGGTCAGCTGAGTGCTGAGATTTGCTACTGAATAAATTCAGTGCCAGATAAACCTTCTGATCACGGGTCAGAGTGATTTAGCAGCTGAGTTCCTTCTACTGACAGAGGTCAGTATGAGAAGTTCAGTATGCAGAATGTTGCGCGGATAAGTGTGGGGCCCGGTAGACTTTGTCTCTTTGAAAACGTTTTTATGCAAACCAAAATCGTTTTGGCTGGTACACTTTCAGAGTTCGTTTTATGCAAAGGATGGTTTTGTAAACAGTTTGAACGCAATGCAATAAAACAATAAACAACACAAGCAATTTTTTACGTGGTTCGGATACGCAAGATCTTACGTCCACGGTCCTGCTGAACATGAGGTATTGTTGATTAATCTGAGCAAGCCTCAGCAAGGAATCGGTGCACTGGACAGACCCTTCTAAGTTATAGTCCTTAGCGACTTTTACAAATCAAACCGAAGTTTGAAGGGGAGGGGATGATCTCCAACAATGAAGGAGTTCTTACAATAAGAACAATTCATAGAATATTAACTCCTTCGAAGGTTCTAAGCTAAGATATAACAATGAGGCTTAGAAATAGAGAAGGGGAACTAAAGATTCTCTAGAGAGAAGAACTAAGGATATTCAAATAAGCAAGTTCTTCGCTGGATTGGCTTTGAGTACGCTAGAGAGTTGTATGCTTGTAAGCTTGTGTTTGCGTTTGCGTTGATCTTGGAGACTCTTCTCTATTTATAGTTGTGACCCATGCATGTATCCGTTGGAGAGGACGATGCCACGTGCCATAAAGCTCCAAGAAAAATGGCCATATATTTTTGAAATGCGCCGCAGAGTGGTTGACTTTCTGTACATGAGAGCAGCTTTAGTGTCAGAGCAGGTAAGCTTTGGTTGCTTCTCATTAGTCGAGGTTTGCGGTAGGTGAGACTTGTCAGACATCAATCTTCTATCTGAGTTGTTCTCTGCTGACATTCGTAAGGATTTGGTAGTCGCTTTTCCCTGTCTGGTCTGCAACTGAGTTGCATCCTTTCAGTAGATCAGGGCTGATCATACTGAGTCTTCATCTGAGTCGGCTGATAAGGTTCTTCTGCTGAATGTAGTCAGCTCTGACTCGAAGACAATGAAGCTCTTCACTCAATCAGTAGATCAAAGATCATACTGAGTCTTCTTCCAAAAATCTGCTGAGAGAATCTTCTACTGAGTGCTGTCAGCAATGGACTCTGAAGACAATTGAGCTCCACTGAACCGATGACCTGGGGTTCTGGAACTTAAACTTTTCTACTGAAGTTCAGTCCAACAATATACCCGTTTATAGGACATAGACCAAAAAGATGTATGACAATCAAATCAAGTCTAGCCTATTACATCATAACGGTTCCACACACACGGGGTTCAGGAAGGGTTTTGGGATCTTCAATTCTACAGTAATACAATTCAGTATCATTACAATTTTCCCCATAACAAATATTATAATATTGTCCTAAGTTACATGAACTACTGATTTAAGTTCTACGTAACCCCTGGCAAAAGATCTACTAGATCGCTGACTCATATCCCAACACATTTTGATTGTGACAGACTTCTTCTGAAACTTTTTATTCCCTGCTAGAGCTTCTTCTTTAACTTGCAGTCTTTTTTCCATTTCTCTATCATACTCCTCTTGCTCATCTGCATTTTTGAATTTAGGAGGAGTAGGAGACCTTTCAGCCGAGCCTTTGCCTTTAGCTACTGAGCGTATAAGCTCATCCTCTTCTTATTCAATGAATTTAGCTATCTCTTCGATGGCGGCTTGAGCTGAGGATCCTTCTCCTGATCCTCCAGCTCTAGAAGGTATAATAGCTATTTGCCTCTCCTCTCCTTTCTCTTTTTTAATAAGATCGGTGACGATTGCTATGTCTTCTTCTTTGATCTCGTCTATCTTTCCTTTCCCTTTACCTTCCCCCTTTCTGGCATCATCAGCCTTAGTTAAGAGGGTGTTGAGGGTAGTCACCTAACGACCAAGGCTATTAACTGAATTCAGGATAATATTGATTTTTGCCTCAACATCATATACGACACCTGAGTAGGATTCCCGGTCCTTCTCATGGTCCTCTCTGATGACTTTCAGAACCGTATCAATATCCGTTTTATGCTTCTTGAGGGAGTTATCTAGAAGGCGTGAAGATTCTTCTCTAATGAGCTTTAGAGCGGACGCTTATTCAGTTAGTGCTTGAGAGACACTTGCGGTTGTTAATTTTTTTGGCTCTTTTGTGATTCTCATTAATTCCATCACAACTGCGGACAACTTGTCAGAAAATGTTTTGGCTTGATCCACATGTAACTATTTGGAACTAAGCTGTGAGGTCTGCTCTAAGCCTCTAAAGCTGTCTGGAGGATCATTTCAGTATCTGGATATGGTAGTGTACTGATCCTCTGGAATTTTGTGGTCAAAGCGTTCAACTTTTCGGTTTGTGCCTTTGTGTACTGAGTCCACTTTATGTGACATCCTTCGCAAGAAGTCTGTTCTTGTCTCCTTGTCATTTCAGGCTTTTATTAGTATTCTTAGAGATATCTATCAACACATCTGAGCCCTGGACCTACATGCGATATCTACCAGATTAGAATGATCGAGGATTTCTGGTATTAGTTCAGCTATCTCCTCTACAACTCTATTCTTAGCTACCTGAACTGTTGTTGGTAGATTATCTGAGACTTCAGTAGGAGGAGGTTCTATTATGATCAACTGCTCAGGCTGAGTCTCTTCAGAGTCAACTCTTTTGACTTTATCCTTCAGAGTGACCTCTTCTTTATCAGACTTCGAGTCTTGTAGATCTATCTGTTCAATGATTATGACAGGAATTTCAGTCTTCTTGGCTAACTTCCCCTTCTTGGAAGGTTCAGGTTGTGGTGCTTGTGGTATAGGCGCTGAACGTTTATCTGCTGCACCACGGCCATTAGACTTTTCAGTTGAAGTCTTAGTTTGAAACTTTACTAATTTTTTATCAAAATATTTGAAGTCATCAAATGTGACTTTTCCTTTGCACGAGTATGTGATCATGAGAGAGACTCTGCTCCCATATCATAGTTTTCCAACTGGTATGAGTTTCAGGACTCTATCTATATCTTCGATGAACTTCTGGGCCTAAATGTTCAGTTCATTGGTGAAGAAATCTGCCAAGTTGATTCGAGCTTTGTCTACTATAGCCATAGTAATTTGGAGTTTAGGCTTAGAAAGCTGGTTGAAGGATCCTACTGAACTGGTCAGGATGTGAGATATAATGTAAGCTAGTCTTCTGTACTCTAGCAAAAGTTGGTTCTTCGCAAAGGCTGCTTTAAAGCTTACATCCTTCCAATCGTAAAAACGCTGAAGATATGCATTTATTTATGTTTTCGTGTATCCAACAGATGATATTCTGTCATTGGGTAGATTGAAGCTGTGGATCAGACGGTCCTACACCTTGATGCAACTCTTGGTTCTCATTGATGAGGCTTTACCTCGATAAGTTATTGACGATATGTCGGACACGGCGTCTTCATTGTGGCGAAGATTATAGTAAAATTCTGCAACTTGTCTGGGCAGACAGACATGGAGTTTCCTTGTCAGGAAGGTCTCAAGGCCAGATGCAGTCAGCGCATCATAAATCGGCTCCATAAATTCCAATGTTGACTACCGAAAGACCATCACTGGCTCAAACTGATATCTTCTATCTCGATTGGAATGAGAACTGTGTTATCTGAAGAAGTCGCCATTGAGTAGAGAATATGCAAAACAAGCATTCACACTTGAAAATTAAGTAAGTTACTATTTGTAGATGAATATTAGTATTAGTTACCGTAGATTTAGTGCTAAACTTTTGTAGCAATCAGTATGCAATGAAGATTTGCAGAGCACTAAATAGCAATCAGTATGCAATGAAGATTTGCAGAGCACTAAGATGTGCATTAATGGTTGAAAGTCATTTCGTTTTGATCAAGTATGATTTAAGTAAGATACGAATTTGAAGCGGTTTTCAGTAGACGGTTCAGATTTAATCACGCTTTATTATAGATGGTTGAGATTTCTTGATATAATCAATAATGATTACTATGTTGCCTATAATCTCGACCTATGTATCCATCACTTAAGAAGGTAATGTGAGATTTCTTGATATAATCAATAATGATTACATGCATTACATGCGCCACAATCAATATATGAAAATAATTTTATTAATGGCTTCCTTTATGAATTAATCCCCCTCATTGAATACTTCCAGAATCTTCTTACTGAACGGATTCAGTAGGATCCAGTAGACCTAGTTCTATTAAGAGTCCTCTGAATCTGGTCTCAGTTAGAGGTTTCATCAGTATATCAGCCATTTGCTTGTCAGTATGTATTTTATCCATTCTGATATCCTTCTTTTCGACGTGATCTCTGATGAAGTGGTGTCTGATATCCACATGCTTGCATCTCGTATGAAGAACTGGATTCTGAGTAATTGCAATGACACTGGTATTTTCACAGTAGGTGGTCACTTATCTTGATTAATATCATAATCTTTCACTTGTTGTCGAAGCCATATGATTTGGGCACAACAACTTTCGGCAACCATATACTCAGCTTTAGTAGTGAACATAGGGGTGGGCAAAACGAACGAGCATCCATCCCCGTACCCTTCCCGTTCGGGTCGGGAAAAGCGGGTACAAGTACCCGTTTCGCGGGTATCCACAATTTTTATGTCATGTTGGGTACGGGTACGGGTATTATTTTTCATTACCCGTTCCCGTTCGGGTACCCGCATTATATATATATATACATATAATATTTATTTATTTATAACAGTATAAAAAAATATGTAATGTTAATGTGCTTAACTTAGTGATGTACACCAAATTAAAATTTGAATGTTTGTGGTTGTTTTTTAGGAATTAGGCTTAGATATTAGATGTTGAGGAATTATTGTTGGATATTAGATTGAATTTGAATGTTTGTGGTTGTTTTTTGGGATTTTTTAGTATTCATTCGAATTTTATGTAAATAGGTGGGAATTTCGCGGGTATACCCGTTCACGTTCTGTACTCACGAAGGTACCTGCATGCAGGTATCTGCTCTATGCGGGTACGGGTTCGAGTAGGAAAGTTTATTTCCCACAAGTGTGGGTATCCATATGTGGGTACCTGTTTCGCGGGTACCCGACCAGTGCCCACCTCAGACGTAGCTATTGACTGTTATTTCTTTAAAAACCATGATATGAGCTTGCTGCCTATGAAATGACATGTTCGTGAAGTTCACTTTCTATCGATTCTGCAACCGGCATAGTCAGCATCAGAGTACCTAGTTAGTTCAAGATTATCATTAGCCAGTTACCATAACCCTACATCAGGTGTTCCTTTCAGGTATTAGAGAATCTTCTTTGTTGAGTCTAGATGACTTCACTTAGGATTCACCTGAAATCTCGCGCATACACCTACAACATAAGTTATGTCAGGTCTGCTTGTTGTGAGATATAATAATGAACCAATAATTGCTCTATAATCAATAGAGTTAACAGATACTCCCTCTTTCTAAAGAAAAATTTTCAAATTCGTGTTCATAGGAATCTTGACTTGTTTGCTAGAGTCGCAACCAAATTTCTTGATGAGATCTCGAGTATACTTAGCCTGGTTGATGAAAATTTCTTTTTCTGATTGTTTAACCTGAAGTCTAAGTAAATAATTCATCTCTCCCATCATAAACATTTCAAACTTCTTCATCATCTTCCCGAATTGCTAACACATAGTTATATTTTTGGATCCGAAGATTATGTCGTCCACGTAAATTTGCACTAGTAAGATATCATCTCATGACTTGATATTGAATAGGTGTGATCTAGGGTTCCTTTCTGAAAACCTTTATGAAGGAGAAACTCTAAAGAGCCCTGGGTGCTTGTTTTAACATGTACAGAGCCTTCTGGAGTCTGTACATTTGATGTCCCTGTTGAAAGCCAGACGATTGTTCTACGTACACTTCTTCCTTTAGTATGTCATTCAGGAATGCTTACTTCACATCCATTTGATATACTTTAAAGCACTGATGTGCTGCATAGGCTAGGAATATGCGAATAGCTTTCAATCTGGCGACTGGGTGAATGTTTCATCAAAGTCTATTCCTTCTATGTGACAATATCCTTTGGAAACAAGTCTAGCTTTGTTCTTGATGATGACATTGTTATCATCTCGTTTGTTCTTGAAGACCCACTTAATTCCTATTACATGTTGATGCTTTAATCTTTCAACAAGCTCCCAAACTTCGTTTCTGACGAACTGGTTCAGCACTGTGATCCATTCAACATCATTCAGTGCATCCTCTATAGTATGATGTTCATCAGTAGACAAGAAGTAGGAGTATAATGCACTTTCTCCTTGACATAATCTGGATCTTATTTTTACACTAGATGATGGATCTCCGATAATAAGATCAGAAGAGTGAGGTTCAAGCCATGAACGTATTTTTCTCGATTCTTCTTCTGAAGTTTCTTCTGCATAAATAGTAGGATGATTAGGAATCTAGGAGTACTGTTCTATGACTGAAGAATTTCAGTAACAAGATTGAGATCTACTGAGTTACCGGGTTCAGGGGCATTTAGCTCAGGAACATCATTAATTCCCCTTGAGTTATTTATCTCAGTAGAGGTCTCAGTTACCACTTGAGTTTCTTCATCGATCTAAGTTACATGGGATTGATTATGTTCAACAGAATCAATCAATTCAGCTACATTGCTTGTTGGATGAGTGTGAGTTTCTACTTCATCATCTAAATAAACATCCCAACAATGCGGAAATCTCTCGACATCATCATTTAGTTAAGATCCTGTAGCTTGCTGCTGATATCTTCAGTGCCCTTCTTTGAATCTTGTTGCCTGTCCTTAGAGCCAAACTCATTAAATACAACATGAGGGCTTTCCTCCACGCAAAGTGTGTGGTAGTTTAAGACCCTGAAAGGCTTTCCTGGCCCTAGAGTATCCTAACAAAACAACTTGGTCTGACTCTCTATCAAAGACCTTTAATTGATCCTTTTCATGATTGTGGATAAAGCAAGGACAACCGAAAATATGAAAATGCGAAATAGAAGGTGTTCTCCCTTCCTATAATTTATATGGCATCTTTATGTGAGCTTTTTTTAATAGTGAGCGGTTCTGAGTGTAGTAGGCTGAGTCAGTAACTTCTGCCCAAAACTTCGACAGTAATCTTGAGTCTGCGAGGAACATTCTTGCTACTTCTTTAAGTATTATGTTCTTTCGTTCATCAAGGTCGTTCTGCTGCTGAGGCGTGCGTGCTGATGACGTCTCATGCTGAATTCCCTTAGTTTCGCAGTATTCTTTCATCATGGAGTTAAGGAATTTCTTGCATCTATCTGAGCGAATTCTCTATATCTTGATGTTTTTCTCTTTGCTGAGTCTTTTCAGTAGCTTTTCTAGTTCAGTCTTGACATTAGATTTGTTGGTGATGAAGATTATCTTCGTATATCTCGAGTAGTCATCTATAACCTCAAGAGCATAGTTCTAGCTTCTAATAGTCATTGGAGAGACTGGCCCAAACAAGTCCATGTGAAGAAGCTGAAGGATTCCATTAGTAGAAGGTGATGGAATATGTGGATTGCTTGACTTTGTTTGCTTTCCCTTCATGCACCTGTCATAATTTATATATCGTTTGAATACTTCACTGGGCAATCCTCTGACTTTTGAGTCCCTTGCCAGCTTGTTCATTGCTTTGAAGTTCGGGTGATCGAGTCTCATGTGCCGCAAGCACAACAGGGCTTCGAGTTCAACGATATTCCAATCTGCAACATATATATTCTTTCTCCACGACCTTGATAACACGGTTTTCCCAATAGATTTATCAAGAACATCACAGAAATCCGCGTCAAAGGTAACTCTATTAAGCTTATCATAGAATTGACTAACTGAAAGGAGATTATGTTGAAATCCTTCAACATATGTTACTCTAGGAATTGTGGCTATTCCAATTTTCAATGTTCCATGTCCCCTTACATATCCTTTGGAGTTGTCATCAAACTCAATTTTGGGTCCTTCTCGTTGTATGTAGTCGGTCAGTAGATTCTTTTGGTATGTCATTTTTCTGGAGCATCCATTGTCCATTATCCAAGGGTCCTTTTGCACCTGCAGAAAAAAAAATAAAAATAAAAAAATAAAAAATGAAAAAATTTAAGTACCCTTTATTTTCAGGCTGGGTCATCAAATGTTAGTCATTTGCGGAACCCTAATCTGTCTGACAATCCTCGTGGTCTCAGACTTCTTTCCCTTACTGTCAACAAATCTCATTGCTGGACTAGGAGATGCTGACTTCTTGGTTGATTAAGGTTCAGGAGTTCTTTTCTTCTGAACTTTAGGACTTCTCCTAACTTTGGGCTCAAAGTAGTATAATCCATACTGTGCTGGATGAGTCCACTGTGGTTGACCACATTGTTCAGCCATCTGACCTTCTTGGTTCACCTTGAATTGGATCTGGGTGTCCAAGTCTTCCCTTTGTGAAGGCTGGTCTATGAACTTGTAGCATCCTTCAAGCTTCTTTTTAGCTCCTACATACTGCTCAGTCATCAAGGTTCTCCAAACTCAGCACTTTTCCTTAGTGCTTCATAGTCTTCTTTGACGTTTGAAAGCTTCTGATTCAGACTGACGATTTTAGTATCTTTCTCAGTAATATCCTTGGTCAAAACCGAGATCTGAGCATCTTGTTGCTGAGACTTGGTCATCGGAGAACTAATCTCTTTCTCTTGTCTCAAAACAAGTCCTTCTGACTCAGTAGAGGCTTGATGTCCCAGGGAAAGTCTCTGGTTTTCAGCTTTTAGAAGTTCCAGCTCCTGAAGTGTCTTAGTGAACTGTGTGCTCATCTAGATTTGCTCGTCTCGGAGACCTTCATAGGCTATAGCATCCCAGAGTTCCTTGGCGGTCTTGCAGTCTTGCAGGCATCCGAGGTATGAGTCACTGAGCGTTGTCAGTATGTCATTTCGTGTGACTTGGTCATGGTTGTGCAACTTTCTTTCCTCAGGCGTGAAAGCGCTTTTGTCCCTTGGAACTTTCTCCCCTATTCTAGCTCTTACTCCTCCTACAACTGCATATTCAACGTTGTAGATCATGGGAAGGATAAGTCCAGTTTCCAGGACTTCAGTCATGCTGTCATGCAGCGACGTCAGATGCGCTTCCATTCTCACACACCAAACATAATAATTCTCAACTAAGAACATAGGAACCATCCTTATACCTGACATATCAGACATAGTGGAAATAGAGTATAAGATGAATGAAAGAAATGCAAGTGCAATGAAAAGTGTTTTTCAGGATCTATTCGAGTAGACCATTGAGTCTCAAGAAACGGTGATTAGAAGAACATCGCTCTCATACCAATTGTTGGTCCAGAGATGAGTCTTCAGGTTTGGGGGGGGGATGAATACGCCTTAGTCCAAGTTCAAACTCAAATACGAAAGTTAGTCTTTTAGTGAATATGCTTACTGAATAGTTTAGTTCGCCAATTTAGCTTTCTGATCTCGTGAGCAGAGTCATTCAAGATATTGAACACTGTTTACTGACTTTAGTCAGTCCATAGTAAACTCAGTATGAGAAGTTGTGCGGAAAGTATAAGCCCGATTTTATTCGTCTCTTTTGAAAAACGTTTTTACTAAAAACAGTTTCAGTTATACTTGTGCGTGTATTAAGGTTTTACTGAAAATCCAGACTTATGATTTTTGAAACTCAGTTTTATATGCAGGATGAACAATTAACCAATAAAATTCTAAATAACACAAGGAGTTTTTAAAGTGGTTCAGATACGCAAGATCCTACGTTCACTACCCTGAATTACCAGGAGGTCTTGATTTATTATACTGAGCAAGTCTCAGTCATCCGTGCACTGGAAATATCACTAGTTATAGTCCTAGCAACTTTACAATGAGTTTCAAACACAAGGTTTGAGATTCTCCGATTGGGAAGGAGTTCTTACAATAAGAACAGTTCAAGATATGAACGAATTCCTTCGATGTCTAATCTTATGATGTAACAATGTTTCCTTATATTAGAGAATGGGAACAAGAATACTCTAGGGTGAAGAACTGTTTCGGAAAAATGTGGTTCGGTTCGGCTTCGCGGTTTGGTTCGGTTTATTTTTTTAGGAATCGTTTACATTCGGTTCGGTTCGCGGTTTCAAGAATTTTTGAACGGTTCGAACCGAACCGAACCAATATCTTATTTTTTATTTTTTTAATTTAATATTTGTCTTTCTTATATGAGAATGTTATTGGATTTAGATATTAGATTTAAGTTAAAGATCAATTCTAATCTATACAAAGGAAGAGAAATGAGTAACAACTCTATATTTATGAGTTCGGAACGAGTGACATCCTATAAACTATTATTCTTGCATTATTTAGGATTTAAAAAAAATAATAATAAAAAGGTGAACCGGTAAACCGAACCGAACCAAACCATTTATAAGTGGTTCGGTTCAGTTCGGTTCCAATATTTAAAAGCACATCGAACCGAACCGAACCGAACCGAACCATTTTTATGTGTTTGGTTCGGTTCCTAAAATGCATAAGAAACCGAACCGAACCGAACTGTTACACCCCTAGTGTGCCTCGCCAATTTGAGTGGGATATAATTTAGTGCATCAAATGTAACTTAATACTATGCGAGCTTTTGATATATTGTTGAAATCCCTATGTCCGAGTTTGACGGACTAAATTTACAAGTTTGTAGTATTTTAGTTTTTTATATGTTGCGGAAGACAAGCATGTCGCCGTGGTGCAGGGTGTGAGAATATATATATATATATATATATATATATATATATATATATATATATATATATATAGAGAGAGAGAGAGAGAGAGAGAGAGAGAGAGAGAGAGAGAGAGAGAGAGAGGAAATGGATCATATGAGATCATAATCTCAAAAGAGATACGAGAACCAATCTCGTCCCTCCATTTCGTAAATCTAAGGGTATCCTTTTTTCCCCAAAAGGCATTTAAAATTAAATCAAAAAAGGAATAATTCATCTCATTAAGGGCAAATATGTAATCTCTTCTCATTTCTTTTCCCTAGCTTATTTTTCACGTTTTCAAATTTGCAAAACAACCCAGCAGCAAAGGAACGCCTGCGAAAACCTTCTTTCTCGATTTCAAATCTTCCAAACTGAAGTCGATTATCTTTCGTGGGTTGCATTCTTCTATGTTTCTTGCGTGATTTAAGCTCGTTTTCCCTATCGATTTATCCCGATTATTGCCGTATTTGAAGATTGATTTCTGCATATTTTTCGATTTTTTCCAGAATTTGATGCAAAGGTAAGAATTAGTTCTGGTTTTGGAAAAATTGTAGTTCGAGATTTGTGGATTGATTTTTGGGTTCAAATTCTTTAAGGTCGTTTTCATTTTATGCGAATTTTTTAGAGATTTCTGGATTTATTGGGTAGAAGGCCTTTTTTTTGTAATTAGGGTTTCTGTACTGGATTTCTGAGATATATGTATCGATTAAGTATTGTTGTTCTGTTCTAGATTCACTATTCCCATTTCATGTGTCTACGTAAATACAATTTTCATGCATATGTATTTGTTTGTCTATGCTGATACTGTGTAACATTCATGTATGTAGTTTGTTGAATGACTGAATCGTTACATTCAAATGTGTCTCTTGAATCCGATGAATCCATTTACATTCCTGATTGCGCGGCCGAATTGAAACCGTATGTTGGACGGAAATTTGATACTCTTGATGAGGCCGAAACTTTGGAACTTGTTTGAATAAGCGAATTGAATACTCTTGATGAGGCCGAAACCGTATGTTGGACGAAAATTTGATACTCCTGGTGCAGTACCCATTGGAGCTTGTTTGAATAAGCGAGCTCGAAAGCAATACTAGAAAATTCATCTTAAAAATTTTCCCCGCACTCTGATCTCCTAGCAATGTGGCGGTTACATGATTGACCGAGATCTTATGACAACTATCCACAAGTCCGTTACTTGTGAATTGAGCTACCCATTCATCAACTACATCGCTACGATCGTTAAATTTTTTCCTCCGTATTAGTAAATCCCCCCGAGGAAACCCAAAAGCCCGACAAGCATCCATCTCAGTGACATTTACAAGCCCGACAAACATCCATCTCATTGACATCTATTCTCATACTGCTGATGAATGGGTAGCTCAATTCACAAGTAACGGAAAAAACCAGAACTAATTCTTACCTTCGCAGCAAATTCTGGAAAAAACCGAAAAATATGCAGAAATCAATCTTCAAATACGGCAATAATCGGGATAAATCTACAGGGAAAACGAGCTTAAATCACGAAAGATAATCGACTTTAGTTTGGAAGATTTGAAATCGAGAAAGAAGGTTTTCGCAAGCGTACCTTTGCTTCTGGGTTGTTTTGCAGATCTGAAAACGTGAAAAATAAGCTAGGGAAAAGAAATGAGAAGAGATTACATATTTGCCCTTAATGAGATGAATTATTCCTTTTTTGATTTAATTTTAAATATGTTTTGGGAAAAAAAGGATAGCCTTAGATTTACGAAATGGAGGGACGAGATCGGTTCTCGTATCTCTTTTGAGATTAGGATCTCATAAGATATATATATATATATATATATATATATATATATATATATATATATATATATATATATAGGGAGTGGATCATGTGAGAACCCTCCCTGTTTGTGAGAACTAGGAACTAATCTTGGCCTTAGATTTCATTAATTTAATGGTTCAGATTTATCTTTTTTTATATATTTTTAAATATAATTTTAGTTTGTTTATTTAATGAAGGTTAAGATTGTAATTTATATATTTATGGATTTATAGATAAGGAAAATTTCTTAATATCTAATTTAAATGATCGTGTGATTATTTATAGATAAGGCAAGTTTCTTTATATTTAATTTAATTTTTAATTAACATATTTATTAATGTGGATAAATATAGCAACAAACGAATTGATTTAAATTTCCCATATTATTAATTCCAAAATCATAATTCATTAAAAATCTACCATTTAAAACTGTATTTTATCCATAAAAATATTCAAGAAAATTTATTTTACTACGCATAAAAGTCTCTTTTATTATGCAAAAAATCACACAGTAAAAGTGTATTCAATTATGCATAAAACTTTCATTCATTATGAATAAATATCTCTTGCATTATGCATAATAGTCTCTTGCATATTGCTACAATCATGTTAAGCAAACATAAAATTGCTGGATTTGTAAAAATAGATTATTAATATATGCATAACGAGTTCATATTTGTGCATAACAGACAACTAATATATGCGTAAAACTTATAAAGACAAATTACAAATATATGCATAACTAAGTAATATTTTTGCATAATAGACAACTACCATTTGCATATTACTAATTTTAATTTGGAAGTTTGTAATAACATACTAATAATATATGCATAAGCCAATTAATATTTATGCATAAAATATTAATTATATAACAAAAACTAATATGAATATAGATGCTTGTATAATAAATTATTAAATTTTCTATGACCTTTAAATTGATATATTCAACCATTGTATAAGAGAGAGAGAGAAACGTGAATAGTTGAGGAAAAATGAGGGAGAGAGAAAAATAAGGGAAACGGTTTTAAATATGGAAAACGGTTCATGCATCCATGAAATAAGGAATGAATTTAATTAATATTAATGATAAAATTACACATGAGCCAATAACCGCATAGTAATTGCCGAATGGTGTAAATTACCATAAATTTCATAATAATAAAATTATAATTTTACCCTTCATTAAATAAACAAACTAAAGTTATATTTAAAATATCTGAAAACAAAATTTAAATCTGGACCATTAAATTAATGAAATCTAAGGCCATGATTAGTTCTTAGTTCTCAAATAGGGAGGGTTCTCACCAGACCCACACCCTATATATATATATATATATAGAAACACCCCTTAGAGTGAGAAATAATAACAATCGTCATCCTTTAGATCATGTAAATTGACGGACCAAATTCGTTCTTAAATTTTTTTACCCCGAAATGCACCATTTACTTAAAAAATTTGCGCAAAGGGTATTAGAGTCAAATTTTTTCAATATAATAATCCTACCCTAATACTAATTGTTTAATATTCCGCTCATAATCCGCGATTTGTTTTCTCCAGTTTCACATCCCTTCTCGTCGAATTTATTTTCCACTCTTCCCTTTCTCGATTTCACAAACCCTTCGACAACAAATAATCGATTTATGAGACTATGGCATGAAGATGAATCGGTAAAACGCAGAGCCGGCATTATTCGTCCCTTTCTCACTGTGTAAACACGAAGAAGATTCAAAATTGATTGATGAGTTTTAAACTTTCTGTCGTTTTTTAAACTTTTTGCAGTGTTATAATGTATCTGTGCTGGAATCAATTAGGGTTTCGGAATATGTTGAAATTCTTGGCAAATGTATATTGAGTTATATCGAATTGGGTTTAGGGTTTGTTTGCGAAACTGAGATTATTGGACATTTTTGTTATTTTTTTTAACGGTTATAAATTATTCATATTTCTCACTCTAAGAGGTGTTCTCATATGATCTCCCATATATATTGAATAATATTGAATAATATGCTTGCCCAATCAACCTAATAATCTCTTTTTATTAATTTCCAAATTGCCAGCAGCAAAAAAGTTTTCCTCTCCGTAGGGAAAATGAGCTGCATCTACCATATATTTTAAGAGAAATCTCCCTATCCACTTTAGTCATTTCACATTTTCTGTAAAAGATTTAGCTACATTTTTTCTATAAACGAGCCAACTCTTCAATCTTCTTCAATAGAAAATGGGATAACTTCAGATAATCTAATTTTCAAATCATTTTCAATTTTCTCTTTCTAAATCCATTGACGATTTTCATCATGTCTTCTATGAGCTTCATTCTAATACTCTCGTTCATCCTAAATTTAGTAGATTAATTACCAACTGTCTGGTAATTCAGGAGAAGTGCCCAGAAAAAGTTTCAAGAGCAGCAGTAAGATTACCTTGATGGACTGGATAAGATTCGGGGTAGCATCAGCCAACTTCTAAGAGACCGGATGCCATCCACGTCTCTTAGGATCTCATGAAGATGAGAGATCCCATGAACTGTGAGTCAGTGACCTTCTAGTTTCCTTCCAGGTGTATATACAAAGATAACAATGGATGTTGGTAACATTAACATATAATACTGAATGATTTGTACAAGTTGATAAGAAACAGATCAACTTACAGTAAGCAAGGTCTGAACATAATGTTCGTCTGGTATACAATTATGTTCTTCCGATGCATCAGTAGGCTGCATAATATAATTGACAACAGAGTTGGGACTTTTTTCACTAATGAGTCTACCTTAAAAAATAACGACTAAGATCATAAAAAGAAACTTTCAATAATGAAAACAAACCCGTAGCTTCAATAACTAAACATAATTGCAAATATTATGTGCTTCAAGTGATGAATGAAAGGAAATAAACAAAAGGGAGAAGACTTACAAAGGTACACTCTCGCCAAAATTCAGGTAAAGACCTTTTCTGTTTGAAAGAAATGGAAAAGGAACGAGTCAACAGAAAACTCAAAATAAAATTTTAGAGAAAACATACTACTCTCTCCGTCCCGGATGAAACGTCCTCTTTCTTTTCTGCGCGGTAATTTATGCGGTGTAATTTAGAAGTAAAGAATGGTGGCCCACTTGTACTTTAGAGTAAGGGGAGTGGGTAGGTGTGTGGTAGTGAGTAAGTTAGAGTAAATGTTTTGGGTCCCACATAAGTAATTAGATGACTAATTATTTCCAAAAAAGGAATAGGGGACATTTCATCTGGGACACTCCGAAATAGAATAGGGGACGTTTCATCCGGGACGGAGGGAGTATTAATTTTACTGATATATATGAGCCTTTTCTTATTTTGAGCCTTTTCTTATATTTAGTATTATTTAGTATTATGCAGATATTAGTCTAAGAGGAAAAGAAACCCCTGATTAGAAGGATCCATCAGCGCATTTTGAAGCAAAATACGCTCTGCCTGGATCATACTTCCTTCGCCCCAATCTACCTAATAAAGTATCATTTGCGGAATATTACTTGAATTGTCGACAGAGGGTCTTACATAAAGTCAACCAACAAATAGATAGAAGCAATGTTTAAAGATCATGACCGCTATATCTATGTTTGATTTCATTTAAATCGATAATAGGATCAAGACCAAAATAAACAAAAAAACAAAGAGTACATTGGAAAGTTGATTCCATTTTGTTGGTGAGAAAAAACAAGCATTAAATAAAATCAGACCTGTACGCTATTGTTCACTTGGCGATTTAAGAACAAGATTGATCTTGTTGTCGCTTTGTTCAACAAAAACCCAGGTCTTCAATGAGCATAAATGGAAAATCTATTATCTGCATCACCCGGCAAAATAAGATATTTTATAGATATGAAAGATCTCCATGACTACTGTGGGTTACAGCCTTGAAGGAATTAATCATGGAGAACACAACATTATCACCATGTGACAGAATAATGTCATCATTTTGATTACCAAATCTATGCATCCATAAGTGGTAAACAAGCCTCTCGATAAGTAACTGTGGCATGGGACTTCATAACTACCATCACTAGTTTGAAGAAAAGAAGACTCAACAAAAATAACTTCCTATTAAATCACATTATAATGTAAGCGTTCATAAGTCAAAAGCCATCAATGCTACAAGTAGTTAAGACAAGATTGCCCTCAAAAGTTCTCCCCACAAAACTGCCAGTTTCTCAAGCCGGCCAGAAACAGAGTGACATCAGTAAAGCAATATACAGGAGCATGATCCCCTTAGTTAATGATTTACTTTTCATGCAGCATAATGATGAACTCGAAGTCCTTTGAAATTTTCAACCATGTATTTAATATAACTTGAAGAATTCAAAAACTTCAAAAGAGCAAACGTTATTACTCTTTCTCCCGTTTTGATCATGAAAATATCAATACCAACAAGTATCACTTCTATAGAGGGGAAAAAAGTACAAAAACACGTGTAAGTAGTATCAATAAATTATTCTTGAAAATCTTATTATATTACCCAATTACATTTGATACATTTGAGATTTTTTGCCTTGTTAATAATTGCGAAAAGATCAATACATGTTTCCAATGTGTAAAAAAATGTCACACTTTAACTCCATTTCATCTCCATTTCCTCCGGCGAAGCCTCTTCTTCAAGCGTCGAATCCTTCGAATCCCAGCCAAAATCTAATGGGTTAGTTCAATAACTCTTCAATTTTATCTCTTTCTTTGTTTCCTTCATCAATTTACCATCGTTTATTGAAATGGATGGATGCGTAGTTAACCAATTTGATATAAAATATGTAGAATCTCTATATTTTCGTCTAATTTTAATCGATTTGTTGTTTCTTAACGTGATTGTTTATTCAATTCTTATTCCTTAATGTCGATTAATTTCGAATTGGAGTTATTGTAATATTTTTTAGTGGGATTTCGTGTGTGTGGGATGGTGTTCGTTTTCATCGGTGTATTCATGCTATTAGGTCATTTTCAATTCGCAATGGGGTTTGATTGCTTAATGTGGACGCTTGAATTCGATTGTGGTCATTTTAGGAGATGCTCGTTTTTCGTTCGAAACGATGTTCTGCGTTGATTTCACTTTTTGGCAAACATAAATTCACTTTTTGGTCATTTTTAATGCACTAAGGGTTCGACTACTTAAACTACCTGTTTGATTTCGATTATGCTAGTGTTAGAAGAGCCTCCGGACTTGGTTTGAGTTGATGTTCTGGGACGAGTTCACTTTTTTACAAAAATAAATGGACGCTTTCGTCAATTTTAATGCACTTTTAATATAACTTCATTTTTGCGTAGGTGATAACAATGATATAGATGTCGTCGAGAAAATTGTTCCCAATTGTTGGGATGAAATTTATGATGTTGGATGACGAAATGCAACACTATCGAGACTATGCCCGGTTATGTGGATTTGACGTTCAATTTGCTACTTTTGAGTTATGTGCTGATGAAGATAACAGATTAACACGCTTGTTTTGGGGGGAATTGCAATCAAGCAAGTGAAGCCAGATTCTAGATCTATTATGTATTAGCTTGTGTTGTTTTTCAGTTTTCTCTTAGTTATTAAACCAAATGATGTGGTGTTATTAATATGAAGCTTGTACTAATACATGCAATTAACTTTTGAAGACTATGCAAATACTATTCGTGAAAAGTGCAGTTAATTTACATTATAAGTGAATTTTATGAATAAATATGAAAAGTGAACTTTTGCTACATTAACAATGCATACGTTTACATAAAAAGTGCAGTTGTGTTCGTAACAAAGTGAAAAATTCATATATATATAATACTACTCTCATAATACTAGTCTTAAACTACCAAACTACAGAGTGCTTTCTACATGACTTCTTCGTTTATGTCATTTCATAATATGCAACAACTTTCTTCATGATTTCTTCTTTTATGTCATTTTTTTCACAAGTGATAAACTTGTTTTATGTTTCATCTTCCTTTATTGAACAATCTTGTTGGATTCTCGTCTTTGTAAAACAAGAAGAACATGCTAGTATAAGAATCAAGTCCCTAATGATCTTAAATGATATAATTTTGCATGAAGTACTCATTATATGCAGTTCACAAACCAAATCCAATGGAAGCAAAATTCATTCAAAATATTTATATGTTCAAAAACTGCACAAATATTTAGAATTAACTGCACTTTTATGATAAACCTACTGCATAATTTAGTAGACGCAAAACAAAATAGATTCAGAAGAAGCAAAATCAATTACCCAAATTCGAAACAAAGTCAATCGAAGCAGATTCAGTTCAAGAAGAATTAATTGATTAGTACTCATTATCTGCAGTTCACAGAACAGATTCAACGGATGCATAATTCATTTAAAACATTATATTTAAATAATTGCACAAATTATTTGAATTAAGTACACTTTTATAATAAATTTACTACACAATTTATAAGATGCAGAACAAAACAGATTCAGAAGAAGAAAAATTGAAAGTCAATCGGTTCGTGTCTTACAATCACTCAGCCACCGAGGTAGTCGCCGCCGAGAGTATTTCCGCCATCGCAAGGTAGCTACTGCCTATGGTATTTCCGTGTCGCAGAGGCCTAGGGTTTCACCGAGAGTATTTTCGTAGCCGCATGTGCAAGGCAGCTGCGCCGCTGCCTCCTAAGTGAACGATGCAGAGGGTTCCGCCGCCGCCGATGCCTAGGGTTTTGCCAAGGGTATTTCCACCGCCGCCGAAGGAAGAAGGACAGTCGTCGCCGAAGGAAGAAGGAAAGTCGCCGAAATCAACCCTTACCTTGTCACAGAATCTTCGTCGTTGTATGCGCCGTCGCCGCAGAGTCGCAAAGGTTAGGGTATCTCACACCAGAATCGTCATCGTCGTATACGCCGCCGCCGAAGGAAGAAGAAACGAAATCGATTGTCTTGTTGAGAGCGTAGGGAACAAAATTGCGGATTTGAATTTTGAGAATGAGTTGAAGCTTCCGCCTAATTTTTATTTTCCTTCATTTACGAAAATACGCTTTGTGCAGTTAATTTCTGAAGAAAGTTCATCGAACTTTTTAGGCCCCAATCTCTAATCTCAACCGTAAACGCGAACAGTCCCTTTCAGGAAGATGCAGTGCTGAACAGGTTCAGTAGACCAGATAAGTTGTTCTGAATCGCGTGGCAGAGTGACTGACTTCACTGAGGCCTACTAGCTGACTTAGGTCAGAATTCAGTACTGTTCAATAGAAGTTTAGTAGAGTGCGGAAATGTGTAGGCCCAATTCAGTTGAGTTAGAAAACATTTTTAAGAAATCTGTTTCAGTATATTAGTGCAATCTTTTAAGCTTTGCTGAAACACAGTTGAATGATTTGAAAGATATTTTCAGTATGAACAGTAATCAATGCAACAGTAAAGAAAACACACAGAACACAAGCGATTTTAAAGTGTTTCGGATCCAACAATCCTACGTCCACTGTCCCAAAAAGATCAGAAGACTATTTTATTATACTGAGTTAGTCTCAGTCGGTTTGTGCACTGGACAAATACTGGTCTTGAGATTTATACTGAGCAAGTCTCAGTTTACAAGGTATCAAACTGAAGTGTTTGACAAACTCTCCAACTATGAAGGAGTTCTTTACAATAAAGAACAGTTCAGGGATGAACTCCTTCGATTTAAGCTATAGATATGGTCTGCTGAGCTTAGGTTAGAGGGACGGGAACGAGAAAGTGGCTTCTAGAGCGACGAACGGTTAAGTATAAACTCTGGGTTCGTATTCAGTCACTTGGATACTAGAGGCTTATGATCTGATTCAGCTCGGTTCCCTTTGAGAAAGTATGTTGCCTTTCTCTTGGGATAGCTCTTTGAAGATCTTGTGGAAAGCTTTAAGTCGATTCCAAGTTGCTTCTAAATGCTCGCATGTTCTTCATTTTCTAGGTCGTGAGCTTCGATTTGAAATCTTCCCTCTATTTATAGATGAGAGACATGGAAAGATCCGTTGGAGACGACGATCCATGTGTCTCTCTCTTTTGGGTAGCTAACGGCTCTTTCAAATTATTGTGACAGAGTCCTTTCCCTCCATTTCTGGAAAGATGTTGAATTGCAGCTTTAATCAAAACGTAGACAGCTGGCTGCTTGTCATTGGTCGAGGCTGAAGAAAGTAGGTGAGACAAACAGACTTCAAGACAGATCTGAAGTTGACTTCTCTATACCTCGTACGACTCTGCTGATTTGACTTATAAGATCTCTGACAGTCAGAGACTGTCTGGCCATTGCTGAGTCTGATCTATGTTCAGTAGCATACTCCTGCTGAGTTCAGCTCTAATAAGTTCAGTGAACTACTCCTGCTGAGTTCAGTTCCACCGACTCCTTTCGCATATCGCTCCGCCGAGTCCAAGATTACTGCGAGTCTTCTTCTCATGGTACTGAGGCTGATAGTATACTGAAGAATCAGCAGACAGAACTGGACATTTGAACCATGTAGGAATGATGTCTACTGAGTCTGAAACTCTCAGAGACAGAACGAAACAAATACAATTGAATGGTTCATCAGTCAAAGTAGGGTTTTGGGATCATTCAAATCTACTGAGCACTAGGCTACTGAATCAACTCCCAACAATTTCCCCCTATTTGATGATACCAAAACCTAACACTACAAACTGTCAGAAACAAACTCCTTACAAATATTACAAGTAGAATCCGTGGAGTTGTTCTTCAAGTTCTATATTACTGAGGGAGTACAGGGAAGAAATATCAGAACTTATACAGAAATCTAACACTAATTTCCCCCTTTCTAACAACAATTTCCCTAAAAATCTCAGTCAATCAAGAAAGAATCTATCAATCTAAGTAAAGACAGACAGACACAAATATATTCAGTGAGTGTGTGAGTCAGTAATCACTTAGGTGATTCAGAGTGTTAAGCATAAATAATAAGGCCATGAAGACAATAAGATATTGTCGGGCCGAACAATAATTATATTATATATATGAGAGTATTCAGTACAGTACATCAATTGCTATTCTAGGAAACAGAAAAAGATACAAATAAGCTAACAACTATCTTCTGAACTGCTGGATCCGCGCTTTGAAATCTCTAGACTTCTCCTCAGGCAGCGGCAATCCATACATTCAGAACGTGTCTCTCCTCAGCTTCTGTATCTTCAGCATATCAGCAGGATCTGACTCATCAAGATCAAAAGCTTGGACTGCACTTCTGACCTCTCCTTCAATGACTCCAACATGCAATGATCCATTGAGCTTCTATGGAGGGTCAGAGGTCTAGGGGCTGGAACTCTGACATCAATCTCCTCAGCTAGGGCTTTATGGACTCTGGCATATATTTCAGGATCGCTCACCAGAAGCCATTTAGCAAACGTTGTAGCTTTGTGCATGTCAGTCCAGTACCTCCAGATATAATACCTCTTGATAAATTCATCTTTTAGTGTCTCCCACCTCTGAGTCCGCTCCCATGGCATCCATGTATCAATCCTTGGCCATCTGTGGATCTTGAGATCAGTAGGCTTCCTGCTCCTTCTGTATTTGTATAGAATTTCAGCTTTTTCAGGAACCCTCTCTCTAGCCTCTTTCTCAGTCCTGAGTCTTAGAGCTTCTAGATCTGTGAGTTGGAGCCTCTCTCTTGCTTCACTGATCTGATGAGCTTCAGCACCTCTGTCTAGATATCTGTCCATCAAGTCCCATATTTCCTTCATCTCTTGTTCTTGGGCTTTAGAAGGGACATATGATGGAACATGCTATTCTTCTGACTCGGCAGGGGTTTGAGATCTAGACTTGGTTCCACCCTGCTGACCAGTTTGTTGCTGCTGTTGTTCCTTCTCTTTTCTTTATCAACTTCGTCGCTGATTTTCAGTTTCCTAGGGGGTGGCCTCGTTCCAAGCTTCCTTCCCCCTTGAACCTTAGTCTTGCCCTTAGCAGGGGCTTTCTTAGGCTTGTTAGCAGCCTCTGCCTCAACTAACTCCCTAGCGAGCTGTTCATCAACTTCTATCTGAGCTCTCTCCTCAAGGGTTATAAACCTCTTGGTTCCTTTCTTCGGTGGGGTTGGGAGTTTAAGAACTTTCTTCCCCTTACCTGCCACCGGAGGAGGCAGAGGAGTTTCCTCCTCATCAGAGTCCTCCTCGACAAATTCAACAACCTCCTTGATAATTTCACTTGGAGTCTGGGTTGCTGAGTCTTTAGGTCCTGAGCCGCTTGGGTCGGTCTCAGTAGATACTACATCTCCTGCTGCTGACACACCTTGGGCCTGACCAGTGCCTTGGGGTCCAGTGGGAGCATATTGGTGAGACTAGGTTGCTCCCCTTACTGACCTGGTTCCCTTTGGTGCCTTCGGTATCCTTTCCCTTTCCCCCTTTTTGGCATCATCAATTGGGCCAAGGGTAGGTACCTGCACCTTCTTATTCAGACTTTCATAAGTAGTCGCCAGCTGATCTAAAGCTGTCTGCAGTTTCTCAAGGCATTCATGGAGTTCATTCCTCTCTTCAGTAAGTGCATTGCCATATTTCTTATGGGAAGACGCCACCTCGGTCTGAATCGATTGCAACTTATTATCCAATGTCTCTTCCAGAGCCTTCTGAATGTTCTGAAGTGTGAGTTCTGAGGCCTGACTCATGGAGGAGATGGATTCAACATGGGCTGACTGGGCTGCTGGATAATCTTCAAGGAGTTTCTTCTGAGCACCTTCCATCAGTTTTAGTTGCTTCTCAAACTTGGCTTGCTGAGTGGATAATGCGTCTGACAGTATAGAAGAGAAATCTGGACCTGGTGTGCTCTGAATAGTAGGACAGAGCTCCTTCCTCTCCTCACTCTGAGCCTGAGTCGACTGTTTCCACGTCTTGTGGACAGCCCTGGCAAGAAGTCGGTCTGAGCACCTTGACTTCTGAGTGCCTTGGCCACAATCTTTGAGTGTCGGGTTTTAGGGCTGGGAGCTACCTCAAATGCAGACCCCAACAGAAGCTATACTGGGTCCGCGGCCTGAGAGGTACCAACCTACGACTAACCTGGTGGGAGGATGCTGAGTGGGATTTCAGCAGTAGTTGGTGGGGCACCCTCCTCCAGTTGAGATCCCTCAACAGGCTTCTCAGGGCCTAAATCATGGGGCGGGTCCTAATCATCAGGATCGAACCCATCTGAAGGCGCGGCTGCTGAAGTGGGAATTCTGTCACTCAGCATGGCCAGCATAGCCGCCCTTAGGTCTTCCATAGAGAAGATTGAAGGATAATTGAGGGTTAGGAACGATACCTTCCTCCTTCGTATGTTGTCACATCTCTGATTGTTGCTCGTGTGTCAGATCTTCTGATCTGTGTCCCGGCCTTTTTCTTCCTCTGGGTGGTCAGAGAACTGAAGAAAATACATTACTGTCTCTCTCTCTCTCTTACGCGTGCGTGCGTGTGAGTTTATGTGTGTGTGTGTTCTGTTTCTGAACATAATACTAATATATATAGGCTTCAAAAGCCAATATAATATTAATATATTTTTAGCTCATTAATTTAATTATATTTCTAATGGGCTTCCACATAACCAACCCATAATATAATTAATTAATTTACTGGGCTACTAATATTTACCAATTAATTGGCCCGGCCAATTAATTCTAGATAAATAACATTATTAAATAATGTAAAAATACATTAATCCATTAATAATGATTTCTAAGAGACAGTAAATAACGAGGCAACTAATTGGGCCAGATCAGGGATCCAATACAAGAAATAAAGCTGTGCCTCAAATTAATTAATTATCTATGCTCAGCCCAGAGCAAAATTAATTAATAAACACAGATTCATTCCACTAGAGAATCCATGCTGACTTCCCCCTTTATTCCCAAATTGAGCAAGGGCTTGTATTTTAGACTTAATCGATCTCCGTATTTAAGATAGAAATATCCGTTAATTAATTAAGCTCACTGACAACCTAAATTAATTAACATCATATATTCCTGAATAGTACCACTCGACCTTATTAACACATCTGAACTTAATCAACCGGCCGAGTTTAGTGTGCTAATCCTTTCGTGTTCCTCAGGGGATATTATCAACCCATTTTACTAGGATACGACTACAAGATACAGACAATCAGTCTGAGCCACAAATAACTACTAACACCCAAGATACGTAGATCCGGTGTCGCGATGGCGTTCACCATAGTAGGTCAAAGTGATAGATAGCCAAAGCACTCAGCTGAAGTCTTACAAAGCTTAAGACCAGCTAAGTCACCGAGATCTTGGTTCTCCACTAAGGTCAGTTAGGAGAACACATCTCACTGTGATTCGTCAATACACCACCTTCTGTGTACCAGTAAAGACAAGCAACTAAGACAAGCCACTTCTTATCTAAACTGCAGCTTAAACCGACAACTTATCCTGAAGTTGTCTCAGCTGTGATAACTGTTTATATCTTATCAGTTCAACCAATTTGTGTTGTCTTCTGTGATACCCGACACACCACACAAATCTAGCTTTTATACAAGATAAAGGATAACATGTGCAAATATATATATTTATCAGATAGGAGAATAAAATAGTGGTAGGGACAAAACACATTGTATACAAGCATAAAATTTGCTTCTAGTATACAAAATCCCAACACAGATATCCGCCGGCTCTGAATAGCCTATCTTCTCACGGATCAGAAGCTCCTCTTCATGAAACTGTTCGCAGGAGTGGTGTTGGATCAGTCTATTCAGAGTTGACCACGCTTGGAACCTTATCAAAGTATGAAGTCGGGCCTGCCTGGCGAGAGTGACCAAGTCAAAATGACTCGATATCTCAGGAATGGCCTTTGAGACTTCTCGGGAGGCTCTGGATCAAAGAGCTGAGGCCTCCATCCCGATTGTCTTTGCTTCAGACGTTGTCTCCGAATCTTCGACTTCTATCGGAGTCATTTCTTTCTCAGCAGATGGGATGCTGCTGAGAGGTGGAATGTCTAGTGGTATCTGAGTAATAGGAGTAGTAGGCTCAACTCCTGACCCCTGTTCCACTTCCTGTCCCTTTTCAGTGGAGACTGCCTTCTCCACTGAGACAGTCTTCTCAGAAGATTCTGCCTCATCTCTCAGTTGGAGGGGAGGTACAACTACTGCTTTAGAGACCGTCTTCTGCTTCTTCGACGGTATCTTCTGAGCAGTCTTAGGTGGTGACCTCTTCTTGGTCCGAGCAGAGGTTTTCTTAGAGCCTTTCTTGGGCTCAGCAGGCCCTGATCCGATCTGCTGAAGGGTTGTTGCCCTGCTCTGAAACCTAACCTTTTTAGAGTTGAAGTACCCTTTGTCAGCGTAAACATGGTGGTCAGCACCACAAAAATCCTCTATCATAACTGTCAGCTTCATCCCGTAAAGAAGCTTGCCCTTGACAGTTAGACAGTTTGAGGCCTTATCAAACTTTGCTGCCTGGTCATGAACTTTTTGAGGAAGAATTCTGTCTAGTTGACTTGGGCTCTATCATAGATAGCCATCATCATCTGTATCTTGGGTCTGAACACCTGATCGAATTACCCAGCCTGGCTAGTCAATGTCTGCGTGACTATGTAGGCCAGTGCTCTATACTGAGGCAACATTGCGTTCTTCGGGAAGGCAGCCCTGAACGACGTAGGTTCACCACAGAAGATCTCTAAGTACTCGTCCATGAGATCATCCTTATATCCCGTGATGCTGATGCCGGTGCTGGGAAGTTGAAAGCTCCACTGAAGAGCTTCTCTGATATACATCTATTTGATCTCAGATACAGCACGGGCGGGGTCTGCGACATGATGAATGATGAATCGACCCCTAATGTCACCGTCTACAGATTCAGAATTCAGATATAGCTCTGAAATCTATCTGGGAAGGAAGAAAGCAGGCTTCCTAGAGAGAAAAGCTTTCAGACCACACGCCCTCAACGCCTCGAAGATCTCCTCCATGAAGTTCAACTCGCAGGCATCGAATTCCATGATTGGCTCACACCAAACATGGTCTTTTTCAAGGATCTCCACCATATTTGCTGCAAGAGAAAGTATCACTATCGAAAAACATTACAAAGAAATTGTTGGGTTATGAGTCAGTAGATGATACCTAGCAGATCATTGGGTTAAAATAATATTGGGGGAAATCGTAGTAAGTATACTATGAAATTGAAGATCCCAAAACCCAGCTGATATCAGTAGTGTAGTGTCGATAGGATTAGATGATGTAATAGGCTAGACTATTTTGATTTTCTATCTTTCGTGTCTATGTCCTGTACGGGGTAAAATGTTGGACTGATCTTCAGTAGGAAGTTACTTTCCAGAACCCCACGTCATCATTGTAAGAGCTTGTGTTCTTAAGTCATCAGCCGATCTTCGCCTCAGTAGAAGACACTTTATCAGCTGACAGACATCAGTAGAAGAACCTTACAAAGCTCAGTACCTTCGGAGTCAACAGCTGATTACACTCAGTAGAATATCTTATCAGCCAACTCAGACGAAGAAGACAGAGACTGCTTCAAGTCTACTGTATCCGACAGGAAACGACCCAGCTATTAATATCTCTCGAAAGTCAGTTAAATATCATACGAGGATAAGTGAGAGTCAACTCCGATGTCTGACATATCTCACCTACCACAAACCTTGACCAATGAGAAGCCGTCAACGCATTATCTGCTCTGACCAACTAAAGTTGCTCTCATGAACAGTGATCAACAACTCTGCTGCAATAATTCGAATATATGGCCATTTTCCTTGGAAGTTTGTGACACGTGGCATCGTCCTCTCCAATGGGTAAATGCCTGGGTCACGACTATAAATAGAGAATAAAATCCGAGCTCTACGCACGGGAAATCAAAAGGGACAAACGCTCAAGCACTCAAACACTCTAGCGCATTCAAGAGATAATCCAGTGAAGAACTTGCTCAATAGAATACTCTTAGTTCTTCTCTCTAGAGTTCTTTAGATCCCTCTTCTCTAGCTAAGCTCAATGTCATATCTATAGCTTAGAAATTCGAAGGAGTTCACTTTTAGTGATTGTTCTTATTGTAAGAACTCCTTCTAGTTGGAGAAATTCCCCTCCCCTTCAAACCTCGGTTTGATTTGTAAAGTCGCTAATGACTATAACTTAGAAGGGTCTTTCCAGTGCACAGATTCCTTGCTGAGGCTTGCTCAGATTAATCAACAAGACCTCATGTTCAGCAGGACCGTTGACGTAGGATCTTGCGTATCCGAACCACGTTAAAAATTGCTTGTGTTGTTTACTGTTTTATTGCATTGCATACAAACTGATTACAAAATCATATCTTGGATAAAACGTATTCATAAAGCGCACTAGCCAAAACTATTTGACTTGTGAAAATCATGTTTTCAAACTGAGACGAATCTCCGGGCCCCACACTATTCCGCACTAAAGCTTTCGACTGAGTTTCAAGTACTGACAAAAGTCAGTAGGAGAGCTCAGTAGTTGGCTCACTCTCTGACCCGTGATCGAAGGTTATTATCTGGCACTGTTCATCAGTTGCACCAAACAGCTCAGCTGTCCTTTGGTTTGAGAAAAAGAAATAGTACTCAGGTGTATTCACCCCCCCTCTACACCTGACTCTCATCTCCGGACCAACAATTGGTATCAGAGCATCGGTGTTCTTCTGATCATCGGTTCTGTAACTACTAGTCTTCTTGAACAGATCCTGAAAATGTTTTTCACTGCACAAGCATCTCTTCATAAATCCTTATACTCTCGCTCACAATGTCTGATATGTCAGGTATTAGGATGGTGTCGATGTTCTCGATAGAGAACTATATGGTATGGCGCGTGAGAATGGAGGCGCACCTAACATCGTTGCATGACAGCATGACGGATGTCCTTGAGATAAGACCCATCATTCCCATGATAGACAGCGTATAATTTGCTGATGCGGGAGGTATAGGAGCATAGACTGGTGCTAAAGTTGCAAAAGACAAATCTGCCTTCATGCCAGAAGAGAAAAAGTTGCACAACCTCGACCGAGTTGCGCGTAATGCAATCCTAACTATGCTCAGCGATTCACACGTCGGGAGGGTGCAAGACTGCAAGACGACAAAAGAACTTTGGGACGCCCTAGCTGTACTTAGCCAAGGAACCCCGCAGATCAAGGAAAACAAGCTCGAACTAGAGCTACAAAATTTCGATGCATTTGCCATGGAGCCCAACGAGACCATTGATGAGCTAAGCGTCAGATTCACGAATTAGATCAATGTGATCAACGGGCTGGGGAGGAAGTTCACCAAGAAAGAGATGAACACAAAGATTCTGAGAGCGCTACCTCGACTGAAGTGGCTTCCTTTTGCTACTTATTTACGTCGTTCATATCTTAATGCTCTAACTCCTGATGTTATCTTTTCAGAATTAAAGACGGATGAATTTTAGCACAGGCTACCCCAACGATGTTCAAGTGCTCCAGCTGACACACAAATTGATCATGCTTTTAAAGCAACAGTCAGCAAAACTGGAGTCAAACCCATATCTTCCAGCAAGGCAGTAGCCACGACAGAAGCAAAGTCCACTGAGATATCTGGCACTGACCAACTTGCACTGATGGCTCTCAAATATCAAAGAGAAAAACAAAGAGTCAGAAAGCTGAAGAAATACCACAGAGATTCTCCCTCAGGTAAGAAAGATTATCGAAAAAGAGAAGAATCTAAATCAACTACTGATTGCAGGAACACAGAGCCTGCTACTAGTCCATCCAACGACTCAGCTGGAAAGAGCAGCAGATCGACTGTGTGTTACAACTGCAAGAAAGAGGGACATTATCAGTACGACTGTCCCAAACTCTCAGCTGCTCAAAGAGCAGAACGGCAGGCTAGACGCGAGAAATTTGCCCGAAGGAGGCAGGCCTACATCACCGGAGAGATATCCGATGACTCAATCGAGGAAGATACATTCATGTATTCTTCTGAAGACGAAGCTGCATTTGTCGCCGTTGAGATCGGAGAGACAGATCCTGAAGCAACTACAGAATACTGTATGATGGCCGGAGAAGAGGCTGAGGTAAATTCTAAAATTAATATAACCTGTTCTTCACATAGCACTCACGACACGTGCTCGGTCACAGATGAACCTCTAGATGTAGTACAAGCATACGATGATCTACTAGAGGAGCAGATTCAGCTGAGCAGAGAGTTCAGCAGAACCATTCAGGAACTGGAACAGGTAAAGGCTGAAAATCAGAGACTTTCTTCTGATTGTCAGGTCTCTACTGAGTCAGAGAATGTTGTTGTGAGACTCACGGAAGAGATTAAATCTCTTATGACTAAGTCTCAGCTTCAAGAAACTTATCAGTTCTAACCAAGGACAATTCTGAGAAAGATACTGAAATAGCCCGACTCAGTAAGAAGCTCGCAAAAGTTGAAAAGGATTATGAGTCACTTCAGAGAAGTGATGAGGTCTGGCGAGGACTGATGACTGAACAGTACCTAGGAGCTAAGGAGAAGTTGGAAAGCATGCTTAGAGCTCAAAGGCCAACGGTCATGAAAGAAGGACTTGGCTACAATCATGAAGCTTCCACTTCAACGTCAAAAAGCTCAGAAATGCTGGCTGATAGGTTCGTCATAGGGAAGGTTCAGGCTACTGACTCAACACCTCAGGCGAAGAATAAACAAAAGATGATTGCACCTCAGCCGAGCAACAAAAAGCTACTGACCAGAGGTTCAAGCCCCAGGACACCACAATCAAACTCAGGGGGAACCAAGGTCAGATAGGCTAAACAGTACAGTGAACCGCTGTATGAGCATCCAACACAGTATGGTTCGTACTACTATGAGCCCAGGGTTAGCAGGAGAACACAGCCTAAGAAGAAGAAAGCTCCTGAACCCAAAACAGCCAGAAAGTCAGTATCTCCAAGTCCTGTGGAGAAGAAAGCTGACAAGGTTCAGAAGAAGAAGTCTAAGACTTCTAAGGTCCCGAGACAAATCTGGGTTCCGAAATCACCCACTAACACCTAAGGACCTAAACTGAACCAAAGGGTACCTATGTTTCTGTTTTGCAGGTGCATAAGGACCCTTGGATAGTGGACAACGGCTGCTCGAGACACATGACCTATCAAAAGAGCCTGCTGACCAACTACGTACAAGAAGATGGTCCCAAAATTGAGTTTGATGACAACTCTAAAGGCTATACAAGAGGATACGGAACACTGAACATTGGAACTGCTTCAGTTCCTAGAGTAACATATGTTGAAGGACTTCAACATAATCTCCTTTCTGTCAGTCAATTCTGTGACAATCTGAATAGAGTTATCTTTGTATTTGGTTTTACGTGATGTTGTTGACAAATCTATAGGGAAAACAGTGTTAACATGCTCGCGGAGGAAGAATATCTATGTTGCGAACTGGAAAACCGCAGAACCTGAGGCTTGCTTGCTTGCACAGACAAAATCTAGTGACAAGGCAGGATGGCTATGGCACAAGAGACTCAGCCACCTGAACTTCGAGACTATGAACAAGCTAGCCAAGAACTCTAAAGTCAGAGGACTGCCCAATGAATCGTTTATGAAAGACAGAAATTGTGAAGCATGCTTGAAGGGAAAGCAGACAAAGAACAGCAATCCACCAATTCCGTCACCTTCCACTGATGGAATCCTTCAACTACTGCACATGGACTTATTCAGGCCAGTCTCTCTAGTGACTATAAGAGGCAAGAAGTATGTCCTCGTCGTTATTGATGATTATTCAAGATATACGTAGGTCATCTTCATAGCCAAAAAATATGATGTCATGACCGAGTTACCAAAATTGCTGAAAAAGCTCAGTGTGGAAAAGGACATCAAGATTCAGATAATTCGCTCAGACTGAGGAACATAATTTCTCAACTCAGTCGTTAAGAAGGACTGCGAAAAGGAGGGAATTAAGCACGAGACATCAGCAGGTCGCACCCCTCAGCAGAACGGACTTGCTGAACGCAAAAACAGAACACTTAAAAAAGCAGCAAGAACGCTCCTAGCAGACTCCGGACTACCCTCTAAGTTTTGGGCAGATGCTACTGACACCGCCTGCTACACTCAGAATCGCTCACTGCTTACACAGCAACACATGAAGACACCTTACGAATTATGGAAAGGGAGAATTCCTTCTATTTCTCATTTTCATATTTTTGGTTGTCCTTGCTTTATCCACAATAACGGGAAAGATCAGTTGAAGGTCTTTGATAGCAAATCTAATCAAGGAGTATTCTTAGGATACTCTCGAGTCAGTAAAGCCTTCAGAGTCTTTAACTATCGGACTCTTTGCGTGGAGGAAAGCCCTCATGTTGTATTTGATGAGTTTGTTACTGAGAACGAGAAATCTACAAAGATAAATACCGAAGATGTCAGCAGCCAGCTACAGGATCTCGCACTAAACGACAAAGCCGAAAAGATCCAGCATTGTTGGGATGATGAGTCAGACGATGAGGAAATTCAGACCCATCCCACAGGCAACGTAGCTGACCTGGTTGATTCTACTGAACAGAATCAACAACAGGTAACAACGGTCGATGAGGAAGCCCCAGTGGTAACCGAGACCTGACATCGAGAATATAAACTCGGGGGGAACAACTACTGTTCCCGAGCTAAATGCCCTCGAACCCGGAAACTTCGGTAGATCCTAACCTTCTTCTTCAACGCTTTCTGATCGCCGAAACAGCACGACTGAAATGCCTAATACACCTGTTGACTGTGCAGAAGTAGTATCAGAAGAAGAAGCCATACTCAGACGTTCATGGCTCGACGCTCACTCTTCAGATCTTATTATAGGAGATCCATCAGCAACGATCAGGATAAGATCTAGATTAAGTCAAGGAGAAAGCTCACTTTATTCTTGTTTCTTGTCTACAGAAGAACCTCAGACAATAGAGGAATCACTCAATGATGCTGACTGGATTATTGCCATGCAAGATGAGCTGAACCACTTCGTTCGAAACGAAGTTTGGGAGCTTGTTGACAGACCTAGACATCAGCACGTGATCGGTACTAAATGGGTCTTCAAGAACAAGCGAGATGGAAACAATGTCATTGTCAGAAACAAAGCTCGACTTCTTGCCAAGGGATACTGTCAAGCAGAAGGAATAGACTTTGATGAAACGTTCGCTCCAGTCGCTAGATTGGAAGCCATTCGTCTGTTCCTAGCCTACTCAACGCATCAGAGATTTAAAGTATATCAAATGGATGTATAGTCAGCTTTTCTGAACGGCGTACTGAAGGAAGAGGTCTATGTGGAACAACCGCCCGACTTTCAGCAGGGACATCAAGTGTACAAACTTCGGAAAGCGCTGTATAGGTTAAAACAAGCACCCAGGGCTTGGTACGATACCACCCTATCAAACTTTCTGCTTCAGAAAGGTTTTCAAAAGGGGACAGTAGATCGCACCCTGTTCAATATAAAGTCAGGAGATGACATCCTAGTGCTGCAAATCTATGTGGACGACATCATTTTCGGATGCAGAAACGTGACGATATGTCAACAATTCGAGAAAATGATGAAGGAGAAGTTCGAGATGTCTATGATGGGCGAGATGAACTACTTCCTTGGATTTCAAGTAAAGCAATCACCTGAAGGAATATTCATCAATCAAGCCAAATACACTCGAGATCTCTTGAAGAGATTTGGCTGCGACTCGAGCAAGCCAGTCAAGATCCCCATGAATACAAATTTCAAAATCGATCTAGACAAAGAGGGAGCTTCTGTTAACTCAACTGATTATAGAGCTATTATTGGTTCTCTATTATATTTAACAGCAGGCAGACATGATATAACTTATGTTGTAGGTGTATGTGCAAGATTTCAAGCGAATCCCAAGCGAAGTCATATGGACTCAGCAAAGAAGATTCTGCGATATCTGAAGGGAACACCTGACGCAGGGTTATGCTATCCTACTGATGATAATCTGATACTGACAGGTTATTCTGATGTTGATTATGCAGGATGCAGGATAGATCGAAAGTCAACTTCTGGAACATGTCAGTTCCTAGGCAGCAAACTGATATCTTCGTTCTCAAAGAAACAGCACTCAGTAGCAACGTCCACTACTGAAGCTTAGTACATGGCTGCTGGAAGTAGCTGTGCCATGATCCTTTGGCTTCGACAACAACTGCGAGATTATGGTATAATTCAAGATGAGGTGCCCATCTATTGTGACTCCACCAGTGCGATTGCTATAACTCAGAACCCAGTTCTCCATACGAGATGTAAGCACGTGAATATTCGACACCACTTCATCAGAGACCATGTCGAGAAGAAGGACATCAGAATGGAGAAAATCCACACTGACAAGCAAAGGGTAGACATACTGACAGAACCACTAGCTGAGAACAGATTCAAAGAATTATCAGTTGAGCTAGGTCTACTGGATCCTACTGAATCGTGTCAATAACAATTGGTATCAGTAGAAAGCAACAATTGATATCAAGTGTGGGAAATAGTACGATAGGTCAGAAGACTCAGTACTTGATTCAGTCGGGTGAATCAGATGGTACACAGTAAGGGGAAACGTGTCTATCAGCACATCATATGTCCTCCTGAGTCTAAACGGTAACCAGCTGATCGTAAAGTCAGCTGAAGAGGTTTGCGTAGTTTTATGTACTTAACTTTTATCAGAAGCATGCTCGCATTTAATATAACAGTCGTTTGCACTCAGTAGTTAATGAACCTTTATTTCGCGCCATTAATTTTTAAGGTTTAAGTCAGTAGGAAACCGTTCTCATTTAAAAGACTTAGACTTTAATACTGCCTGCAACGCATTTAATGCATGTCTTCTCACCTTACCTTAACTGCGCATTTCCTACGTGGGTCTAGGTTAGAGGCAGCTTTGGTAATCATTCTGTTTATAACATCAAATCACAACCGTTATTAAAAATGCGAGATTGAATTTCAGCGGTTAGATCAAAACCGCATGATATGCATATCTTATAAAATCTCTCGTTTATCACCCTAACCGCACTTTACGCCATTTTCGAACCTCAAGCTTTCTGAACTCATACTTCTCTCCTCACTCAAACAGACTGCTAACTCAAAATTCTTATTTTCTGAAACATGGCCACCGTGATGACCCCACCCAACATTGATGAGATCATCAAGTCAAGAATCCAGTTTGAGCCGATGATGGCTCTTCATCAGGCTGAGCTTCCTTACTTTGAGCCTATCTACACGGCTCTGGAAGCTTCAGGACTCGAGCTTCTTGTCACGAAGCACCCGAAGGCATATCTTCCTCGACAAGTTGCGGATGTTTATTTCAACTGGAGATCACTTGAGGATACAGACGGCGAAGTATCCCAATTCCCCTACATGAGGGAGGTGACCCCTCAGAAGTGGGAGACAGATCACCACGACATAGACATCCGGGCAGCTCTGCAAGCGTCGTTCAATCTTTCGGCCCATAGAATCTCCCCTGCTGGATATAAGGAGAAAGAGCTGAACTCCTATGTCCACTGGTTCTGCGACAGAGATGATATTACGTTCAAATCCACGCTGCCAAAGAACCAGCTTCTACCTGAGTACCGCGGACTCGCTTACATCGTCACACATATACTGACGAGCTCCACCGGTTCCTTCGATCAGCTGTCCAAGCCGCGTCTTCAGCTGATGATGATTATAGAAGACGGAGTCCAAGTCAACTGGACCGAATACTACGTGGCTGAGCTTAAGGCTCAGGCGCAAAAGTTTGTCACCACACCCTCCGGAGAGAGAAGGCTGATAAGTGTGGGCAAACTACTATATGGGACGAATATGTCCATATTGATCGAGGACTCAGTATCGAATCATGTAGCCTTTGCTGATTCACGATACTTCGACAGCAAGCTCATAAAGTTAAAAACAAGAGCCACTGCTGAGAAGTCGGTCGGACGAGGGCCAGCCGCACAGAAGAGGATCACGACTGACCTGCCCCCTTATGCCTACCGACCCAAGAAGAAAAGGCTCACTAAGCCTGGAGCGTTTGTGGGTCCAGCAAAGCCTGTTTCTCCTCCACCTACTCAGGAGGAGAACATATTAGACGCGGACACAGGCATTGAAGGTGCCACGCTGAAAGATAAAGTCTAGCGCATTAGCTCCGAGGAGACCCAGTCGGATGATGCTGAACTGACTGTGGAGGCAACTCATGACTGGATGACTATGCAATCAGCTCGTCTCCGAGCCACCGCAGAAGTATCAGTACACCAAGGCTCGTACATTTGAAATGGGCTCAGTACACCAAGTCTCAAACCGAGACAGTTGACAAGCTTGCCAGTGAGGTGAAGAAAGTCGTTGAAGCTCCTACTCCATCTATCAATATCCAGGAGATAGTCGAGGCCGCCCTCACAGCTCAGAAAGCGGACTTAGCCGCTCAGAGTCAGCAACTACTCAAAGAACAACATAAGACATTTTCTGAGCAGCTGACACAGAGCCTCGCTACTGTCCAGACAGCGATGGATGAGCGCAACAAAATGGCCACCTCCAGTGTACAAAAAGCTATAACCAATCAGGCGGAGGCCCTCAAGCTCGTCCAAGCTGAAATGACAGCTTCCCACGACGAGTCCCTCCTGAAACTAAGACAGGAGACAGAGCACAAATCAAGTAAATTCGTGCTGAACAAGAGAGGGACTGGGAGCATTACTGCGATGCTGTCAAGGACTTCGAGACCACCGCTACTTCCATTAAATCTATTCTCTTCAATCTTGAGAAGGAAGTAGTAGCCATCCGCACTCGCCTCTACCTGGCTGATGATGCCAAAAAGGGGGAAGGAAAGGAAGAAGGAGGTGATAAGAGTGAGGTGGAGGCTCAGGTCGTCGAAAGGGAGGAAGCTGAGGCAAGAACTTTTGCCAAGGGGGAAGGTTCGGCTGAGCCAGCTGGAACCAGCTCAACACCCCCTCCCGAAATAGTCCAAAGTCTGGCCATCATACCGCTGACTCAGGTGCCCGAGCAGACCGGAGGATCTTCCTTAGCTCATCACATTGAGGAGGTCGCGAGGTATGTGGACCAAGACAATCAAGACGATGAACCACTGCCACGCAGAGGCCGGGGAAGGAGAAAGCTACTGAAGTTACTCCACCGCCTTCCCCGACGCCCAAATTTTGATCTAAAGCGGAGCAGGAGCAGTTCGACAAAAGAGTTGTTCAGCAACTACAGGATCAGCTCAACCTAGAGCATCGTCTTGAAGAAGAGATCCCGAAGGCTAAGAAGGCCAGGAAGCCTGTTGGCAAAATTGCTAAGGGCGCAGCCAAAAAGCTTCTGGATGCTCAGAAGAAAAAGAAGGAAACTCAGCAGTCAGCTGATGTTGAGGTTCTCTCCGACACAGACAACATTCCCCTCGCTCAGAGGATGTTAGATGTTTCTAAACTAACACCTGAGCAGGAGGCGGAGGAAAGACCCACCTGGGAGGCAACGCTGCAAGGACTGAATCTCCAGAGAGGAGACACTAGAGCAGCTGCCCTCAGAGAAAAGAAAAGATTGGAAGATCTGGCCAAGATCATCGAAGTTACTGACAAGATGGCTAGTGAACCAGTCTTTGACTTGAAGAAACAGATACCCAGGTCGTCCAAATACTACAGGCGAGGTGGTCCGAGAGCCACATATCAGAAGAAAACTCCTCACCGCCATGTAGACAAGTGGATACCATGGAATCTGAATGAGGAATGGGAGGAACTCAAGATCGAGTTCGTCAAAGGGTACTATATATCAGTGCTATCCTACTGAGATTCCAGTTAATCAGTTGTTCGATGAATTTCTTCATCAATCTAACGCCAGACTCAGAGCACAGGTCCATATGATACTTGCCAAGGAGAAGTGCCATTAGTTGCTCCTGCATTCAGAAGAGTACCTCCTCCCAGGACCACTCGTGGTGTTCTATGCACCAAGGAGATCGAAGACGAGGTCGACACTGCAGCCTATCATCACAATCTAAGTTCTCAGCTGCCTGATGACCTCGAGGATATCCAAACCCTTCGCGCCAGGATCTACCAATACTACGGGTTGGATCCTCCTGCTGACAAGTCTGCTGATTTCAAGAGCAAGACGAAGAAGTTCAGACGTTAGCAGTAGTCTTCTCATCTCATGTATAGAAGATAGGAACTCTGTAACTCTATTTCATATATATAACAGTTCCTTCTTCTGGCTTTACAATTACTCATTGTCTTACGGCTTTTGTTTGTGTTATGTTTATCACAATTGATCACTGAAGTGATCTGACACACACTCGCACATAACCGTTTCTCTGATGTGCCTATCTGTTAGCTGTTGATTCTTCCTTAAGTTAATTGCTCAGTTTTTAACTGAAGTCTTTTTATATCAGTAGTTTAGATCTTAGATTATAGAGGTTTTGGCATCATCAATTAGGGGGAAATTGTTGGGTTATGAGTCAGTAGATGATACTCAGCAGATCATTGGGTTAAAATAATGGGGGAAATCGTAGTAAGTATACTATGGAATTGAAGATCCCAAAACCCAGCAGATATCAGTAGTGTAGTGTCGATAGGATTAGATGATGTAATAGGCTACACTGTTTTGATTTTCTATCTTTCGTGTCTATGTCATGTACGGGGTAAAATGTTGGACTGATCTTCAGTAGGAAGTTACTTTCCAGAATCCCACGTCATCATTGTAAGAGCTTGTGTTCTTAAGTCATCAGCCGATCTTCGCCTCAGTAGAAGACACTTTATCAGCTAACAGACATTAGTAGAAGAACCTTACAAAGCTCAGTACCTTATGGGTCAACAGCTGATTACACTCAGTAGAATATCTTATCAGCCGACTCAGACGAAGAAGACAGAGACTACTTCAAGTCTACTGTATCTGACAGGAAACGACCCAACTATTAATATCTCTCGAAAGTCAGCAGAATATCATACGAGGATAAGTGAGAGTCAACTCCGATGTCTGACATATCTCACCTACCACAAACCTCGACCAATGAGAAGCCATCAACGCATTATCTGCTCTTACCAACTGTTGGGTGATGATTCAATCCTCAGCATGACCATACTTGTGGGAAATGACTCTTATCTTCCATACTGAATCATGCTCAGTAGCCTCGTGCTCTGAACTGTTGAGAAGATTTGAAGATCCCAAAACCCTATCTCGATTGGTGAACCATTCCTTTGTATTTGTATTTGTCTCGGAGGTTTCGGACTCGGTAGACACTCTGCTCTGGTCAAGGCGCTCGCAGCTTATTTGCCTCGGCACCGGTACGGAAGACTCGGTGATACTTGGACTCGCGAGAGCAAAGATATCCGAAAGACTCGGTGATATTGGACTCAGCGGGAGCAAGATATGCGAGAGAGTCGGTTGAACCGCACTCGCGAGAGTAGTTCATCGAACTCGAAGTTGATCTTCGATAGACTTATCTCGGCGAGCCTATCTACCGAATACAAGGTCGGACTCAACAACGGCAGATAGTCTTCGGGGTGTCGGAGAATCTTTTGAAAGACAATCGGCATTGTCATGTACGAGGAAGAGAGAAGTCGGCTTCGATGCGTCTCGAAGTTTATCTTTGTCTCAACCACTTCATTCACCTCAACGAATGACAAACATACACGTGTCTTCTCACCGCTAAAGCTGCAATCAACCTTTTACCTAAAAAGGTGGGAAAGTACACTGTTACCTACACCAAAAGAGCCGTTTGCTACCAAAAAGAGAGAGAGAGAAGAAGATCGTCTCCAACGGATCTATTTCAATCTCGCTCTATAAATAGAGGGATCATTCAAGATTTGAGTGAGAATGCGCGCCTAGAACACGAGAAAGCATTCAAACGAGCGAAATTAACGACTAAGTCCTCCGCAAGAAACAACCGAGTTATCTCCGGCGAAAGACTACATCCAGGCTCAAAAGGAACCAAGCCGAACCGACATAAGCTTCTAGTATCCAAGCGGCCCGACACGAACCTATAGCTAAACCCTCGACTGTTCGTCGCTCTAGATAGCTACATTCTCATTCCTTATCCCTCTAACCCTAAGCTCACTTGTTATATCCATAGCTTAGACGAAGGAGTTCACATTTGAACCCAATCCTTAATGTATAAGGACTCCTTCCATTGTTGGAGAAGGTTGTCAAACACTTTAAGTTTGATAGTGTTGTAACCGAGACTTGGATCGGTATAAAAACCAAGATGCGGCTTTGCCCGGTGTGCAAGCCGACCGAGACTAACTCGGGATAATAAATAGCCTCCCGATCATTCGGGGACAGTGGACGTAGGATTTGAGCGATATCCGAACCACTTTAAAAATCCCGTGTCTCTTCTTGCTTTCTTAACTGTTGCATTGATTTTACTATTCAAACTGAACTTCTAAATCTACTAAACTGAGACTTAAAACGTTTTCTCACAAAAATTGATTTGGGCCTACACAATTCCGCACACTGAACTCTCACTGAACGATACTGAATTCGACCTAGTCCGTTTAGCAGATCTCAGCTGAGTCAGTACTCTTTTAGCCTTTAACTCGATTCGTAACAGGTTGTCTAGTCTGCCGAACCATTTTGCACGCAGACACCATCCTGAATAGGACTGTTCAAGTTCGAAATTGAGAAATCGAATCAGGTGTATTCACCCCCCCCCCTCTACACCTGACCGTACACTCAGGACCAACAATTGGTATCAGAGCAGGAGTTCTTTGACTCTTGTTATCTTTGAGATTGGTCTATTCGAACGGATCCGAGGGAAAACGTTTTCACTGCATATCACTCTACATTCATATCTATACTCTTCATGGCTGATATGTCAGGTATAAGGATGGTACCCATGTTCTCGGTGGAGAATTAAGGAGTATGGCGAGTCAGAATGGAAGCACATCTGACATCCCTCCATGACAGTATGACTGAAGCGCTTGAAGATGGACCTTTCGTTCCTATGATTGATAGTGTCGTGACTCAGGACCAAGCTCAAGGAGGAGGAATGGTGACCGGGAAGAAGATTCCCAAAGACAGAAGTCTCTTCACTCCTGAGGAGAAGAAGCTTCACAATTTAGACCGTGTTGCCAGAAACGCCATACTGACCACCCTTAGTGATTCTTATCTTGGCAGGGTTCAGGAATGCAAGACTGCTAAAGAACTCTGGGATGCTCTTGCGCTACTGAGTCGAGGGACTCAGAAGATTAAAGCCAACAAATTAGCGCTGGAACTTCAAAAGCTGGAAAGCTTGTCTCTCATACTCGGTGACAAAATCGAAGATCTGAATGTCAGATTTACCAATCTGATGAACTCTATCAATGGGCTGGGAAAGACATTCAAGAACCGAGAGATGAATCTGAAGATTTTGAGGGCACTGCCGGACGGACACTGGACACCTTTTGCCACTCTATTGCGACATTTTGACTTAGATGTTGTGTCTCCTGACCATATCTTTTCAGAACTAAAGGCAGAGGAGTTTGAGTTCGACAGACCTCAAAGAAAGCAGAGAGCTGAAGGCGACACAAAAATCGACCATGCTTTCAAAGCATCGGTCAAGCCAAACATCTCCAAAGAACGAGCAAAACGACGAGTAAGGCTGAACCTTCACTCAATGATCTACAAGAAGGAAGTCTCGCTCGGAAGTATGCGCTGCTCGTTGTAAAGTATCGGAAGGAGAAGGAGCGACGTGAAAAGTGACTAAAGCCTATCGGGAAACGAAAGGTAAGTCAAATTATATGTCGAAACACACTCCGACTCACAATCTTCGAATGCGTAAAGAAAGATGACTCGAGAACCATCAAAGAATAGCGAAAGCAAAGAAGAAAGAGTCATCGCTTGTTACAACCGCAAGAAGTGGGACATTATCGGTATGATTGTCCTGAGCTCGATAGTCTTTGAACGCGCGCAAGCACGTAAGGCAAGGAGAGAGAAATTCGCCCGAAAAGACAATCCTACATAGCTAGTGAAATCTTAGACGACTCAGAAGAGGTCGACTCCTTTATGGATTCATCGGACGATGAAGCAGCTTTCATGGCCTTAGAGCTTGAAGGCGAAGAATCGGTGAAAAGTGCATGATGGCGGGCGAAGAGGATGAGGTAAATTCTCATGAACCACTTAACTCCTCTTCACACCGCACACACGACACTATTTCGGGTGCGAGATGAGAATTTGGACGTCGCAACCGCATACGAAGAACCTGCTCGACGAACAAATTCGGATGAGTCTGCAGCTCAGCAAGACTCTTCAGGAGTTGGATACCCTGAAAATAGAGAATCAGAGACTTTCTCAGGAGAGTCAGGTTGCTACTGAGGCCGAAGGACTTGTGTTGAGACTCAGGGAGGAGATAAACTCTCTGATGGCCAAGTCTCAGCATCAAGAAGATCGGATTTCAGTTTTGACCAATGAATTGACTCAGAAAGATACTGAACTGAGCCTGCTGAAGCAAGAAATGTCAGGACTTCAGACCGAGCACGACACACTGAAGAAGAGTGATGATGTCTGGAGGAGCCTGATGACTGAGAGGTACATGGGTGCTGAAAAGAAATTAGAGGCTATGCTAGCATGCAATAAGCCAAAGCACTGCAAGGAAGGACTTGGATTCAGTCTAGGAGCTTCCACATCTGCCCCAGTACACTCAGAAGTACGGCTTGCTGATAGATTTGTTCGAGGGGAGACTATGAACGCAAATATACTGAACCCCCTAGCAAAGAACAAACGAGAAGATGAAAGCACCTCATCCCACATGTCAGCATTCGACAAGAAGATCGGTGCCAAGAAACCCCAAGATGCCGGTCGAGGGGGAACCAAAGCAAATTAAAATTGGCAGATCAGTATGGACCTCCAAAGCTGACACATCCAGCTCAGTATGGGTCATACTATTATGAACCTATAGTCAGAAGAGGCTCCAAATGTCAGAAGAAAAGGAAAGCCACACAGAAGGCTAAGGTCAGCAGTCCACCAACTCAGAAGATCAGGACTCCTGAACCTCAGAAGCCTCAAAAGTCACCTTTGACCAGTCCAGTGGTCAGATATGTTGACTCTAGTGGAAAGAAGATGTCTGAAACCACCAGGGTTGTTAGACAGATTTGGGTCATGAAAACTAACATCTAAGGACCCAAAATCAAAAATAAAGGGTACTGAATATAATTACGTTTTGCGGAGTGCGTAAAGACCCATGGTATGTGGACAGCGGATGCTCAAGACACATGACATACCAAAGGAGTCTGCTGAAGAATTATATCACTGAAGAAGGACCCAGAATTGAGTTTGGAGATAATGCCAAAGGCTACACGAGAGGATATGGGACACTCAGTATAGGAACTGCCAAAGTTCCAAGAGTATCATATGTTGAAGGACTTCAAAGATAATCTTCTCTCCGTTAGTCAATTTTGTGATAACTCAAATAGAGTGATTTTTGACGCTGGTTTTCGTGATGTTATTGATAAATCCACGGGGAAAACAAGGTGTTATCGGGTTCGCGCGAAAAGAACATATATGTGGCCGACCGGAACTCAGTGAACACCTCGAAGCTTGCTTATTGGCGAAGAATGACAACCGCACGGGGTGGCTATGGCACGAAGACTCGGCCATCTCAACTTTAAGACGCTCAACAAGCTTGCAAGAAACACTCTAGCAAGGGGACTGTCGAATGAAGTATTCAGCAAAGACACTCAGTGTGAAGCATGTCTGAAGGGAAAGCAAACAAGGAATCAAAATCCTCCAGTTCCATCGCCTTCCACGGATGGAATCCTTCAACTGCTACATATGGATTTGTTCGGTCCGGTCTCCCCAGTGACGATCAGAGGCAGAAAATATGCATTAGTGGTCATAGATGACTACTCGCGCTACACATGGGTCATATTCATTGCCAACAAGTCTGACGTCAAAACAGAGTTACCAACGCTTCTGAAAAAGCTCAGTGTCGAAAAGAACACCAAGATCAGAAAAATACGTTCAGACAGGAACCGAGTTCCTTAATTCCATGGTAAAGGAGTTACGCAAGCGAAGGAATAGAGCATGAGACTTCACCGCACGCACACCACAGTGAGAATGGAGTTGCTTGAACGAAAGAAACGAGAACTCTAAAAGAGGCAGCTAGGACTCTACTCGCAGACTCGGGACTCCCAACCAAATTCGGGCGAAGCTACCGATATCGCATGTTATACTGAGAATAGATCTCTACCGACAAAGCAAAGATAAGAGAACACCATATGAACTATGGAACGACGGGAAGCCTTCTCTATCTTATTTCCATATTTTTGGTTGTTCATGCTTTATCCACAATAATGGGAAAGATCAGCTGAAGACTTTTGATAGCAAGTCAGATCAGGGAGTATTCTTAGGATACTCTCGGGTCAGCAAAGCTTTCAGAGTATTCAACTATCGGACTCTTTGCATGGAGGAAAGCCCTCATGTTGTCTTTAACGAGTTTGCTACTGAAGACAGGAGCAATAACTCAAATTCGAATACGAGGACATCGTGGTAAGCGGCTACGGGATCTAAGCTTAAAAGACAAATGCAAAAGATCCGGCTATGTTGGGATGATGATTCAGACGAAGAAACTGAAGACAAATCTACTGAATCTCAACCAGTGAGCAAGTAGGCGAGCCAGATTGATTCTCCCGAACAGAATCAATCCCAGGTAACTCAGGTCGATGAGGAAACCGTAGAGGTAACTGAGACCAACACTACTGAGAATAACAACTCAGGGGGAACGTCTAGTAATGTTCCTGAGCTGAATGCCCCTGAACCTGGTGACTCAGTAGATCATACTCTTGTTACTGAATTACTTCAATCTCAGAATAGTACAACTGAAATGCCTAACTCACCTACTATCTGTGTTGAACAAATTTCAGATGAAGAGTTAAAACATCGTAGATCGTGGCTAGATGCTCACACTGCTGATCTTATAATTGGAGATCCTTCAAACACATGTCAAGACAAGATCCAGTTCGTCAAGGAGAAAGCGCATTATTTTCCTGCTTCTTGTCTACTGAAGAGCCTCAGAATATTGAGGATGCACTTAAAGATGCTGACTGGATCATTGCTATGCAGGAAGAGCTGAATCAGTTCACGAGAAACGAAGTATGGGAGCTTGTAGATAGACCCCAGCATCAACATGTCATAGGAGCCAAATGGGTCTTCAAAAACAAGCGAGATGAAAACAACGTTATAGTAAGGAACAAAGCAAGACTCGTGGCTAAAGGCTACCTTGTCAGCCGAAGGGATAGATTTCGATGAGACGTTCGCTCCAGTTGCAAGATTGGAGGCAATTAGACTATTCCTAGCCTACGCAACACATCAAAGATTCAGAGTTTATCAAATGGATGTGAAGTCTGCGTTCCTGAATGGCGTGCTGAAAGAAGAAGTCTATGTGGAACAACCGCCCGGCTTTCAACAGGGACATCAAGTATATAGACTCAGAAAGGCTCTGTACGGGTTAAAACAAGCACCCAGGGCTTGGTACGATACCCTGTCTGAGTTTCTTCTTCAGAAAGGTTTTCAGAAAGGCACGAGACCGCACTCTATTCAGCATTCGGACCGGAAGAAGACTTATTACTTGTGCGAGATCTACGTGGATGACATTATCTTCGGTTCGAAGAATGTCATCATGTGTCGCAATTTGAAAAGATGATGAAGGATAAGTTCGAGATGTCGATGATGGGTGAAATGAACTACTTCCTTGGTTTTCAAGTCAAGCAATCACGAAAGGGAACGTTCATCAACCAAGGCAAATACACTCGAGACCTCATCAAAAGATTCGGCCGCACATCCGGTAAACCTATCAAGATCCCGATGAACATGAATATGAAGATAGATCTTGATAAAGAGGGAGTATCGAGTAGACCAAACTGAATACCGTGCTATAATTGGTTCTTTATTATATCTAACGACTACTCGCCCCGACATAACTTATGCTTGTAGGTGTACGTGCTCGATTTCGGGCGAATCCCAAGCGAGTCATATGGACTCAAAGCAAAGAAGATTCTCCGCTATCTACGAGGAACACGACATGGGTTTATGGTATCCGGCTGATGATAATATTGAACTAACTGGTTATTCGATGCCGACTATGCGGGATGTAGAATCGACCGAAAATCAACTTCGGGAACATGTCGGTTCCTTGGCGGCAAGGCGATCTCATGGTTTTCAAAGAAACAACACTCGGTGGCCACGTCGACTACCGAAGCCGAATACATGGCTGCTGGAAGTTGTTGCGCCCGGATCCTTTGGCCGAGACAAGAATGAGAGACTATGACGTCATTCGGGAATGAAGTGCCGATTTTCTGCGACGATGCACCGGTGCTATTGCAATCACTCGGAATCCTGTTCTTCACACAAGATGCAAGCACGTGGACATCGAGACATCACTTCATTCGTGACCATGTCGAAAAGAAGGATATCGGGATGGAAAAGATCCATCTCGACAAGCAAAGGGCCGATATACCGACTAAGCCTCTAGCCGAATCCGGATTCGAGAGAACTTTCGGTAGAGCTAGGTCTGCTTTGGACCCTACCCGACCCTAGTCGGTAATAAGGTTTCGGGAGAGGAACATTCCGGTGAGGGGGAATGATCACTCTCGATCGAGTAAGTTCGGTACATAGAGATTCGAGAAAACCATCTACACGAGGTATCGGTGACTACTATGTTCGGCGACGGGTTTGCGTATCTCTACTCAGTAGTAACTTAATACAACAAGTACTTTGCATTTATGGCAAAGATTCAAAGCATGACATTAATATCTTTTGGTTTGTCTTTATTATTAACGACTCACATTTATTGCACGACATTCCATACATAAGCTTGCTCGAACTACGCACGTATTTAATGCATGTCTTTTCACGGTTACTACTTAGGCTATTTTACAACCGGCTTTGACTTAGGTGCCTTTTGTGATCATTGCCTATTGTTTTAACTTCTAATCTTAACCGTCCATATCATAAAGCAAGTTTACATTCGGCCTTCGATCGAAAACCGTTCACCTTCATAGTTGATATATATTCGATCAAATCTTAAGAACCGCCATTAGCATACTTCATAACTTTCAAATTCCGAAAAATCCGAGATCTGCATTCGCAATCCTTACTTGCTATTACACTCTCAATCTTATCTCGAATTTTATCCATTGGTATGCTTATATCTGTTAATGTATTTGTTATATGTTTCAGTATCGCATTGCACCAGCCTTGTTCTATCCAAAAAATAGTACCGATTCATTTCTTGTCACGAGTACAATGGCGGAAACCAATATCTCTATGATATCTCCAAACAGATATGCAGAACATTTTGGAGAAGGATCGCGTGTGGTTTGAACCCACCATGGATTTCTATTCATGCGATCTGGAGTATATGGATGAGATCTTCTCAGCTCTGCGCGAGTCAGGGCTGGAGAAATTTCTGTCTAGGAGGCCTTCGTTCTTCCTCCCGAGACAGGTTGCAGAGCTGTATTTGAATTCAGACGCAGTGTCTGGAGATATAGTGGCGAGATTCGTTGCCCATTCTATCCAAAACGCCACTATGGAGCTGAAGCAAATGTCCATCAAGGATGCCTTGAAGCGGAGTTTTGATACGCCCTCCGAAGGAACCCGATCTTGTCGGGCGAGAGACGACCAAGTTGATGAATACCTTACCGTCTTACGTGGAAAGCCCACTACATTCAGAGCTGCCTTTCCGAAGAACAGCATGTTGCCTCAGTTCAGGGCACTTGCCTATATAGTGACGCAGCTACTGACAAGCCAAGCAGGGTCGTTTGACCAAGTGTCGAGGCCTAAGATTCAGATAATGATGGCCATATACGACCGAGCCCAGATAAATTGGACGGAGTTCTTTCTCCGAGAATTCATGGCTCAGGTTGCTAAGTTCGACAAAGCATCGAACACGCTGAGCGCAAAGGGCAAATTGCTTTGTATGGACTCAAGCTGTCCATCATGATCGAAGATTTATGTGGATCGAGCCTATCACCTACGGTGACAAGGAGTACTTCAATGTGAAGAAGGTCGGATTTCACAACAAGACAAAGCATCGCTTCGGCAGATAGGGTCGGGACCCTCGGCGGTCTCTCCAAAATCAAAGTCTCAAGGCATGCCGCGCCTACAAAGAAAAGAACTCCTCCCGCTAAAACTCCTAAGGCACCGGCAAAGAAACCGAAGAAAGCCGTTGAGGTGCCGGCCTACGAGGAGGTTCCACAAGTGCCTGCCGAACGAGGCTCCCGAGAAGACTACTCGGCCCATGCACTGGTTGATGAGTCCGAGTCTTACGAGAAGACTCGGTCGATGGAAAAGATTGTTTCCACCGAAAGGGACCAAGGGGATGCTTCCGCAGCTCGGAGCGCAGATATTCGGCGCCTAGACGGCCCCCTTCTCGTCCCTCCACTCGGCTCGGTCCCTCCAACCGAAGAGCGAGACTTCACACATAGACTTGGAGTCCGAGGCGCATCCGAAGGTGAATCAATCGGGATGGAAGCTTCGATGATTATATCCGAGCATCCCGAGAAATTCTACAACTAGTTCGGAGCTTGCCGACTACTCGGACTTGTTGCTCATCGCCAAAACAGCAAGGCTCCACATGTTGCTTGCGACATCGGGAGTGGCCTCGTCTACGACGCCTTGTCCTACACTACTCCTGTCGCCAGCCGCATGAAGAGGAATTGAGACCGAGAGAGGAGATAGGCTATTCGAGCCCGAAGACCTCGGCTCAATGGACAATCCCGAGGGCTGCAATGCCGGCCATGATTCATGATCGACAAGCACGCCTCCGCCCAGCACCCTCGGATGGGTCGGACCATGACGACCCACCCGCTGTGATTCGAGCCCGGAAAGCCGATGAGGGACATCCACAGGACAAGGATACCCATACCGAAACCGCCCCCACCTCTCGGTATCCTTGGTCCCGAGAAGTCCAAGGCGGGTGCTTCGTCCTCGCAGAGCCCGCTCGGCTCTTCTTTGCGATCGACTTTCGAAGCAGCGCCCAGCCAGACCGCAAAGCGATCTCGATCAGTGGCCAAAGCCTTAACTGCCCAAGGGATCAAAAATCGAGATCTTGCGAAGGCTATCCATAGGACATGGAAGCAGACTGCTCAAGCCACGACTAAAGAAATTCAGGGGCTGAAGTCTTCTGTCTCTTCATCAGCCGCCCCTGATGTTTCCACGCTTATTTCAGAAGCGTTGGCTCAGCAGCAAGTCAAATTCGAAGCTCAGCTCAAGATCTTTCAGGAGAGCCAAGCCAAGCTACTAGATGAATTTTTGGCCTCTAAACTGGCTCATACTGACGCTATCACTGAACAATCCGAGGCCACTGAACAAAGACTTGAGAATATCCAGTGGCCTTGGAAGACAAGATCACTGAGAAGCTGAAAGACTTCAAGGAAGCAGATGACCTCTCTCACAAGCAGTTACAAGGAACACCTTACCATGGAGAGGAACGAGTTGCATGAGGCTCTGACTAAGCTCCACGATCGTCTTGATGAGCTGTCAACCTCCTACAAAAGTCTGAAGAAGTCAGTCCTAGTCCCTACCCCGGTGCTCATTGATGATGCCAAAAAGGGGGAAAGTGAAGGAAAAAGGGAAGGAAAGAAGAGTACTGAGAAGCTGCCTCAAACTCAGTCTCAGAAGGGTGAGGCCCGGGGTGTTTCGGCTGCGAGCACAGGCTGAAACCGGCCCAAGTGGTTCGAGGACCCCAGCGAGACTACTCGGACAACCCGGACTCCCAAAGACATTATTAAGGAGGTTCTTGAGTACGGCCGAACAGGCGGTGGAGGACTCGGAAGAAGAAGAAGCTCCTATTCCACCACCCGGTTCAAGAAGGCAAGGGCAAACGAAGCTTAAAATTCCAACCCCTCCAAAGAAAGAGATTAAGATACATATCTGGCGAGGAGGAAGCCCAAATAGGCTGCGGATGAGAAGGCGGGCCGGAGAAATTGCGGAGGCCGAAGCGGCTAACAAGCCAAAGTCTAAGCCGCCAAAGGAAAGACTAAAGCTCTATCCGAGAGGAGGAAAGAGAACCGCTAGAGCGCCTCCGAGAAATCTCATCATAACGGATGAAGAGGACGAGAGAAAAAGAAAAGGAGCAACGAGCAGAAGAATACGAAAGGCAGGGTACATCCAAATCTAGATCTAGTACCCCTGCTGAATCAGAACAAGCTCCTCAGAAGCCTCAAGAGCAAGATGCAGAAATTGAAGAAATATTTGCTCAGATGGATAGATATCTCTACAGAGGAGAGGAAGCTAGACGGATAGAGGCTGCCGGACGGAGGATACATTTGGCGGACCTTGAGGCACTCGGGAAGCGTACTTGAACAAGAGGCCAAGCTGAGAGTTCCTTCGAAAGCTGACATTCCTTATCGATACGGAAGGTTCGGGGAAGCCAAACGATCTGAAAACACATAGATAGCCAAGATCAGACGAATGGATGCCTATTCAGTTCAATCAGAGATGGGAATCGGCCAAGATAGAGTTATCAAGAGAAATTATTTCGGCGATTCGGCCCGAAATGTCTAAGGGCGATGCCTATGTCGAGTGGATGACCATTACGGAACACGATCTTTACCCATATATGCACGAGCAAGCGATGGCGAAGGGGTAGTAGTCGGCGTTCACGAAGCAAGGATCATTCCTCCACCCGGAAGATAAGACGACTCGGTACATCTCGGAATGATTGAACAAGAAGTGAAGAATCTTTGCGTTGAACAGAGGACTAGAACAAGATGATCCGGCAGACTTCGCCGAATATCGAAGGCCGAGGAAGAACACGTTCGGGAATGTATGGAGTTCCACCGCCCGAAGATAAATCCCAAGGTTTCATGAATAGGATTCAGTAGTTTAAGGGTTCTCCCTCTTAGTTCTTCTTTTAGCTTAGCAAGATTTGTAATGTACTGAACTGTGTATTATATATATACAAATCTTCTTTTGGCTCTGACAACTACTTGTTGTCTAAATAGCCGTGTTTGCTTTATGCTTTAACACTCAGAATCACTGAAGTGATTACTGACACACACACGTTGATTATTTACTTGTCAGTTTTTGCTCGGTTAGATCTCTGATAGACTAGACTTTCGGAGAGTTATTATTTCTCTTAAGGGAAATTGTTGCATGGGGGAAATTATTGTAAAGGGGGAAATTTGTTCTGCCCTGTCTCCCTCAGTAGTCTAGCACTTACCAGACAACTCCACTGATCCTACTTGTAATATTTGTAAGGAGCTGCGTTCCGAGTAAGTTAGTGTTTAGCATAGTTGATAGGACATAGATGATAGGTTTTGGCATCATCAAATAGGGGAAATTGTTGGGTGATGATTCAATCCTCGGCATGACCATACTTGTGGGAAATGACTCTTATCTTCCATCTTGAATCATGCTCGGTAGCCTCGTGCTACGAACTGTTGAGAAGATTTGAAGATCCCAAAACCCTATCCGATTGGTGAACCATTCCTTTGTATTTGTATTTGTCTCACGAGATTTCGGACTCGGTAGACACTCTGCTCCGGTCAAGGCGCTCGGTAGCTTATTTGCCTCGGCACCGATGAGAAGACTCGGTGATCTTGGACTCGGCGGGAGCGATATGCGAAAGACTCAGTGATATTGGACTCGGCGGGAGCGATATGCGAGAGAGTCGGTTGAAGCGCACTCGGCGGGAGTAGTTCACTGAACTCAGAGCTGATCTTCAGTAGACTTATCTCAGCAGTCTATCTACTGAATACAAGGTCAGACTCAGCAACGGCAGATAGTCTTCAGGACTGTCAGAATCTTTTGAAAGACAATCAGCATTGTCATGTACGAGGAAGAGAGAAGTCAGCTTCAGTCTGTCTCGAAGTTTATGTTGTCTCAACCACTTCATTCACCTCAACGAATGACAAACATACACGTGTCTTCTCACCGCTAAAGGCTGCGATCAACCTTTTACCTAAAAAGGTGGGAAAGTACACTGTTACCTACACCAAAAGAGCCGTTTGCTACCAAAAAGAGAGAGAGAGAAGAAGATCGTCTCCAACGGATCTATTTCAATCTCTGCTCTATAAATAGAGGGATCATTCAAGATTTGAGTGAGAATGCGCGCCTAGAACACGAGAAAGCATTCAAACGAGCGAAATTAACGACTAAGTCCTCCGCAAGAAACAACCGAGTTATCTCCGGCGAAAGACTACATCCAGCTCAAAAGGAACCAAGCTGAACCGACATAAGCTTCTAGTATCCAAGCGACTGACACGAACCTATAGCTAAACCCTCAGCTGTTCGTCGCTCTAGATAGCTACATTCTCGTTCCTTATCCCTCTAACCCTAAGCTCACTTGTTATATCCATAGCTTAGACGAAGGAGTTCACATTTGAACCCAATCCTTATTGTATAAGGACTCCTTCACTGTTGGAGAAGTTTGTCAAACACTTTAAGTTTGATAGTGTTGTAAACTGAGACTTGGATCAGTATAAAAACCAAGATGCGGCTTTGCCCAGTGTGCAAGCTGACTGAGACTAACTCAGGATAATAAATAGCCTCCTGATCGTTCGGGACAGTGGACGTAGGATTTGAGCGATATCCGAACCACTTTAAAAATCCTGTGTCTCTTACTGCTTTCTTAACTGTTGCATTGATTTTACTATTCATACTGAACATCATATTTAAATCAATCAACTGTCTCAAAGATCTCGAACTTTTAAATCTACTGAACTGAGACTTAAAACGTTTTCTCACAAAAAATTGATTTGGGCCTACACAATTCCGCACACTGAACTCTCACTGAACGATACTGAATTCTGACCTAGTCAGTTAGCAGATCTCAGCTGAGTCAGTACTCTTTTAGCCTTTAACTCGATTCAGAACAGTTGTCTAGTCTGCTGAACTGTTTCAGACAGACACCATCCTGAATAGGACTGTTCAAGTTCGAAATTGAGAAATCGAATCAGGTGTATTCACCCCCCCTCTACACCTGACCGTACACTCGGGACCAATACCAACTAAAGCTGCTCTCATGAACAGTGATCAACAACTCTGCTGCAACAATTCGAATATATGGCCGTTTTCCTTGGAAGTTTGTGACACGTGGCATCGTCCTCTCCAACAGGCAAATGCCTAGGTCACGACTATAAATAGAGAATAAAATCTGAGCTCTACGCACGGGAAATCAAAAGGACAAATGCTCAAGCACTCAAACACTCTAGCGCATTCAAGAGATAATCCAGCGAAGAACTTGCTCAATAGAATACTCTTAGTTCTTCTCTCTAGAGTTCTTCAGATCCATCTTCTCTAGCTAAGCTCAACGTCATATCTATAGCTTAGAAATTCGAAGGAGTTCACTTTTAGTGATTGTTCTTATTGTAAGAACTCCTTCTAGTTGGAGAAATTCCCCTCCCCTTCAAACCTCGGTTTGATTTGTAAAGTCGCTAAGGACTATAACTTAGAAGGGTCTTTACAGTGCACAGATTCCATGCTGAGGCTTGCTCAGATTAATCAACAAGACCTCCTGTTCAACAGGACCGTGGACGTAGGATCTTGCGTATCCGAACCACGTTAAAAATTGCTTGTGTTGTTTACTGTTTTATTGCATTGCGTACAAACTGATTACAAAATCATATCTTGCATAAAACGTATTCATAAAGCGCACTAGCCAAAACTATTTGACTTGTGAAAATCACGTTTTCAAACTGAGACGAATCTCCGGGCCCCACACTATTCCGCACTAAAGCTTTCGACTGAGTTTCAAGTATTGACAAAAGTCAGTAGGAGAGCTCAGTAGTTGGCTCACTCTCGGACCCGTGATCGAAGGTTATTATCTGGCACTGTTCATCAGTTGCACCAAATAGCTCAGCTTTCCTTCGGTTTGAGAAAAAGAAACAGTACTCAGGTGTATTCACCCCCCCCCCTCTATACCTGACTCTCGTCTCCGGACCAACAGAAATGTACGTGACACTGAATATGAGATTTACCGAAGTGATTTCTGAGAACTTTTAAGAGTTGTTTGCAAAGAGTAGAAGCTTTTTCTCATAAAATTCCAGGGTTCGAAAGATGCAGAGCGAAAATAACGGTTTTCTATCTTTGAACGTATTTTATATGATCAAGAAGATGAACGGTTTTTATATCCACGGTTCAATATAAATCTACTTTACGAGATGGACGGCTAAGATTTAATGTAACGCCCAAAATTTTTTGATATAAAATGCATTGCATATCTATTCATGCATGTTATCAAGTTTTTAGTTTTGTAAGTCGCGCCTTAGAAATTAAAATGAAATTAAAGCATTTATGTTTTTTTTTGTTAAATCATTTTTGTTATGTAAATTTATTTTGAATTTTGAATGTGTTTATTTATTTAGAAATCATATTAGAATTATAAGGAAAGAAAGATATTTATTTTGGATTTCCTAAACCAACTAGGATACATAAAGTGATATAATATTTATTATTGTATTAAGTTAGTAGGAGATAATTTTATAGTATATTTTATGATTAAAATAAATATTTTATGTGTGATATAATTGTTTTAGGATAAAATGTAATTGTGCCTATCCATATCCTAATTTATCTAGGATTGAATGTCTTATCTGGTAAGTAATAGAATAAATTCTTTATAAAATATATATGGATAAAATATATTTGATACCTTATTTGATTAGGGATGTTTGGATAATGATTTTTAGGCTTATAAATACCCCTTAGTCGCTCATAATTAGCATCCCATAAAATTTTCAAAATTCTGTCAGCATATCTGGGAATTATTTCAAGAATTATTTACCCATCTTCCCGTTGTCATCTCGTCGTGAACATTTAGGATCGTCTTCTTCAGTATGTCTAGTATACTATATTATTTTTGTAGAATTTTTCAAGCATGCTAAGTAATTGTTTAAAATTATTATTTGTAACCTCCCATTTTCTGACAGCATGTTCATGATCATGAAAGGAAATTGTTTTTCATGTGTTATTTACATTGTTTTCGATCATGATTATTTTTAATGGGATATAATACATGTTAGGTCATTCGTATTAAAAATATAGAATTTTTAGGACGTGTACTATTTATTTGTTAATTTGTTTCTAGATGTGTTCGATTCTATTATGTCAATACTTTGGTTGTTAAAATGTTTAAGTTTCATGAGAATATAAATATGTCCTACAATTTTACCATTTCTGCCGAGAGTTCCAAGGCCAAATACATGATCTTAAGCTACTTGAAAAATTCCATAAAAACTATAGAGATACAATTTAGGATGTCTTTAAGATTTCTCTAAATTTTGGGAATTTTTAAACAAGTCCTTATATTTTTAATGAATTTTCACTTTTATATGCCGAAAAACCATGCGTCCGAGATAGGGCTTAGAAAAATATTTATATCTCACTCCACAAAAATGGTTTTGACTTGATTCTTTTTTCTAAATACTCTAAACACGTAGGTATTTGTAAAACTATTTATTTCATATTTTTAACAGTCGGAGCATGCATTTTCGTATTCAGATTTTGGTGGAAACTATTCTGTATTTTATGAAGTCGTTACTTATCTATAGAGATTGAAATTTTGATATGATCTTTCTAAGTATGTCCCCTAGATGTGTTTTATATCTTAGAATTTTAAAATATGTTTAGTTCCCGAAGCTTATAGTTAAAGGTCAGTAGGTCAGAAACCGCCTTTGTTGACGCAGTAGGTACTGTTTTGGTTATAACTCTTAGAGGACTTATTATTTTGATATGAAACCAAATCTGGTGTGATTTAGACTCATTAAGGAATCTATGTGTAGAAAATTAAGATTTATGGAATGAATTCATATTCTGTGGATTTTTTTTTAAATAGGTATTTTGCACAAGTTAATATGGGACGTTGAAACCTATTTATAAGATAACTGTTTGTGTTACGTTTTCACTGGCATGCTATATAATAAGAGATTTATGAATATTTTTGTATGTGAAATACGTACACGACTTTCATGAATCATTAAGATAAATTTTCATGTATAGGATCGGCGCGCGGGACTTAAACATTGATATCCATAGTTTTTCATTCAAAATCAAGGTTAATGTGGGGAATGCTACATTTATCTTTATTATATATTATATTCGATATTCCATGTTTTGACGACATGCATGTAAGAAAGTGGTCTGTGTGGCCAATACAAGTTCGTGTGGTCTGTGTGGCCAATACAAGTACATGTGGTCTGTGTGGCCAATACAAATTCAAGTGGTCTGTGTGGCCAATACAAGTTCATGTGGTCTGTGTGGCCAATACAAGTTCATGTGGTCTGTGTGGCCAATACAAGTTCATGTGGTCTGTGTGGCCAATTCAAGTACATGTGGTATGTGTGGCCAATATAAGTTCATGTGGTCTGTGTGGCCAATACAAGTTGTTGGGTTATGAGTCAGTAGATGATACACATCATTTTATTGGGTAAAATAATATTGGGGGAAATCGTTGTGTGAATACTATGGAATTGAAGATCCCAAAACCCAGCTGATATCAGTAGTGTAGTGTCGATAGGACTAGATGATGTAATAGGCTAGACTGTCTTGATTTCTTTATCTTTCTTGTCTATGTCCTGTACGGGGTAAAATGTTGGATTGATCTTCAGTAGGAAGTTACTTACCTGAACCCCATGTCATCAGTGTAAAAGCTTGTATTCTTAAGTCATTAGCTGATCTTCGACAGACATCAGTAGAAGAACCTTATACAAAGCTCAGTACCTTCGCAGTCAACAACTGAATACACTCAGTAGAATATCTTATCAGCCGACTCAGACGAAGAAGACAGAGACTGCATCAAGTCTACTGTATCCGACAGGAAACGACCCAGCTATTAACATCACTCGAAAGTCAGCAGAATATCATACGAGGATAAGTGAGAGTCAACTCCGATGAAGACTGATGTCTGACACATCTCACCTACCACAAACCTCGACCAATGAGAAGCCGTCAACATATTATCTGCTCTGACCAACTAAAGCTGCTCTCATGAACAGTATCAACAACTCTGCTGCAACAATTCGAATTTATGGTCGTTTTCCTTAGAAGTTTGTGACACGTGGCATCGTCCTCTCCAACGGGCAAATGCCTGAGTCACGATTATAATAGAGAAGAAAATCCGAGCTCTACGCACGGGATATCAAAGGGACAAACGCTCAAGCTTTTGAAACAACTCTAGCGCATTCAAGATAAATTCAGCGAAGAACTTGCTCAATAGAATACTCTTAGTTCTTCTCTCTTGAGTTCTTTAGATCCCTCTTCTCTAGCTAAGCTCAAAAGTTCATATCTATAGCTTAGATTTTCGAAGGACTTCACTTTTAGTGATTGTTCTTATTGTAAAAACTTCTTCCTAGTTGGAGATAATCCCCTCCCCTTCAAACATCGGTTTGATTTGTAAAAGTCGCTAAGGACTATAACTTAGAAGGGTCTTTCCAGTGCACAGATACCTTGCTGAGGCTTGCTCAGATTAATCAACAAGACCTCCTGTTCAGCAGGACCGTGGACGTAGGATCTTGCGTATCCGAACCACGTTAAAAATTGCTTGTGTTGTTTACTGTTTTATTGCATTGCATACAAACTGCTTATAAAATCATATCTTGCATAAAACGTATTCATAAAGTGCACTAGCCAAAACTGTTTGACTTTTGAAAATCACGTTTTCAACTGAGACGAATCTTCGGGCCCCACACTCTTATCCGCACTAAAGTCTTCGACTGAGATTCAAGTACTGACAAAAGTTAGTAGGAGAGCTCAGTAGTTGGCTCACTCTCTGACCCGCGATCGAAGGTTACTATCTGGCACCGTTCATCAGTTGCATCCAACATCTCAGCTGTCCTTCGCGTTTGAGAAAAAAAAACAGTACTCAGGTGTATTCATCCCCCCCCCCCTCTACACCTGACTCTTGTCTCCGGGCCAACACAAGTTCATGTGGTCTGTGTGGCCAATACAAGTACATGTGGTCTGTGTGGCCAATACAAGTTCAAGTTGTCTGTGTGGCCAATACAAGTTCATGTTACATGATCTAGTTACTCATGTTTATGTTTGATATAATCTATAATTTGGATAAATGCATTTTTCCACTGAGTAGTCATACTCATCTCTATTATTTTAACATTTTTCAGGAAATGGTTCGGCCGATGCGTAGAGGTGTTGGTGGTGATGGTCACATGAGGAAGGATTTATGAAAATGAATATTGCATTAAACTAGTTTGATCATGAACTATTTTTATTTTTAGTTAAGACTTCCGCTGAGTATAAAAGTAAATTGAGTTTTCAATGATTCTTTTCAATGAAAATATTTTGAAAGAATTGAAATAAACATGTTAAGTATGAAGTAGCGTCCCTAGTTAAGTTTTGAAAATTTGGGCATTACACCGCCTCATTATCCGATTCGTCATCCAGCTCCATAACCTCCCTAATGACTTTACGAACGTCTTCGACGGTGAAGATATGGTGTTGATCGGGCTCCCTCTCTCCAGTCTCCGTTCGGATCCGCTTACATCCTTTAGTGGAACGGCGTTGCCTCTGTCCGGTTCCTCTAGAACTGGTTGGACGTTGTGTCTGCTATCCGAATATGTATAGCTCTCGTACCCCATGGTCCCCTATGATCGTGGGATGTAATGGATTCGCAGCCGCAATATAGGACACATGGAGTCGATCTTCCCTAATGACACTCTGTCAATAATAAGTTTGTGTCTCCGCATCGGATGGTGTGAGACCATCTCGGACAATAAATTGCAATTACATTAAATAAAATTATTATTAGACTACATTAAACAAAATCAACTTTAAATTTAATATTTTTACCTGACGATGCCAGAAACTGTTAAGCTTCTTTGGTTGTCCTCCACCGAAGAACCAATTCTTCCAACGAGGAAATTCGGTTGTAGACAACCTCTCTGCACAAATCGCTCCTAAATTTGGAATAGCCTCGTAGGACCAAATCTACAATGAATGAAAATAAATATTGATTAGTACATGATATATATGAATAATTCTAATAATTAAATTAATAAAATCATTAAACACACCTGGAGTGCCCAAACGGGTCCATAGAAATGATATTTCTTGGACGCCTGTTCCGCCGTTCTCGGAACAAAACTACAATAGTGCTTCAGCGCACCATAAGTGTACGAACCCCACGGGAATCAGTCAAATGCACGTAGATCATCCACTAATACCCAAATCCACGTGTCGACTAATTTCGTGTCGCTATAACCGAGAAAAAAGTAAATTAAGGCTAGAACATGAGCCACCTTCAAATAGCCCAACTCGTCCAATCTCAAATCTCCATTCTCGAACTTTGACAACAAATCTCTGCCCGTTATTGGTGTACAATCATTTAACTGTTTGTACATAGTCGAGGAACGGGGATCTTGCTGAACATGCGGATCAAAATTGTTGGATCCAAACTTTAAACCCGTGACAAGGGCATAATCGAAACAAGAAAAGCGGGTAGTCGTCCCGGACACGGAAAACCAAATAGCGGAATCATCTCCGTCCGCTTCAATCTCATGACACATTAACATATGGAGAGCCATTGCTGCATTCCTACCCACCCTCCAATCCAAAAAGCTACCAAAAACCCCATTCCTAAATTCTTTTACTATAGCACCGTCCTCCAAAACTCTAAAAAAAATAATTATATAAAAAATCTTCGGGTAGAACTCTATGTCTATCCTAGGAGTCGCATCGAGAAGATCAATTCTTTTAAAAATGGGTTGCACCGATACAATAAAAAAAATTATGAATCCCGCTCGGCCGAACGAATCCCGCTCGGATTCGTTCGGCCGAGCGGGATTCAAAAATTTTTTCGACCGGAAATCACCCATTCATGCTCCGAAAATCATAAAATCATACTCCTAAAATTCAGAAAAATTCATGCTACGAAAATCATAAAATCATGCTCCAAAAATTCAGAAAAATTCATGCTCCTAAAATGATAAAATCATACTCCAATTCAACATAATTCATGCTCAAATTCGAATAATCTCAGAAAATTTAACGAATTAAACAATATTATTCATGCCCAAATTCGAATAATTCTATAAAATTCAACTAATTAAACAAAATTCATGCTCAAATTCGAATAATTCACAAAAAAAGATGAACATGAAATAATTAAGATTCGCGCCAAATTAACGAATAAAATTTGAGCGGGACTATAGAATTAGAGCGGGACTAACCTGGTAGGTCATTCTTGTGTTTTGGAGTCGAATTCAACTGTTGGTTCCGAGAGTACGTTCAGGTGTAGAGGGGGGGGGGGTGTGAATACACCTGAAAACCGATTTCTCAACTTAAACACGAATAGTCCTTTTCAGGAGGGTATCGTACTGAACGAGTTCAGCAGACCAGATAAGCTATTCTGAATCGTGTGGCAGAGTGACTGACTCTACTGAGACCTGCTAGCTGACTTAGAGTCAGAATTCAGTATCGTTCAGATAGAGTTCAGTAGTGCGGAAATGTGTAGGCCCAAATTCAGTTGAGTTTGGAAAACGTTTTTATTAAAACAGTTTCAATAGATTAGTGCAATCGATTAAGTTTGTTGAAACTCAGTTGTATGATTTAAAAGATATTTTCAGAATGACCAGTAAAATAAAGAACACAGAACACGGAGATTTTTAAAGTGGTTCGGATACAACAATCCTACGTCCACTGTCCCGAAAGATCAGGAAGCTATGTATTATACTGAGATAGTCTCAGTCGGTTTGTACGCTGGACAAACACTGGTCTTCAGATTTATACTGAGCAAGTCTCAGTTTACAAGGTTATCAAACTAAGTGTTTGAAAAACTCTCAAACAATGAAGGAGTCATTTACAATAAGGATCAGTTCAGAAGTGAACTCCTTCGTCTAAGCTATAGATTTAAACGGTTGAGCTTAGGTTAGAGGGATATCGAACAAGAAATTGGCTTCTAGAGCGATCTAATTCAGCTTGGTTCCCTATGAGCAAAAATGTAGTCTTTCACCGGAGATTATTTCTTCTAACTTCTTGTGGAAGACTTAACCTTTTTCTAATTGCTCTTTGAATGCTCTGTGTGTTCTCTCGTGTGTTTTATATCGTTCGTGCTCGTGAGCTTCAATTTGATTTATCCCTCTATTTATAGAGCAGAGATTAGGATAGATCCGTTGGAAATGACGATCCTTTGTCTCTCTCTTTTGGGTAGCTAACGGCTCTTTCAAAGTATGGTAGCAGTGTCTTTTCCCTCCATTTCTGGAAAGTTGTTGACTTGCAGCTTTAGTAGATATAGGACAGGTGGCTGCTTGTCATTGGTCGAGGTTCAGAAAGTGGTTGAGACAGAACAGACTTCAAGGAGATCTAAAGCTGACTTCTCTCTTCCTCGTATTGACTCTGCTGATATGACTTTAAAGAATCCGACGGTCGAAGACCGTACGGCCGTTGCCGAGTCCGATCTCTCGATTTAGTAGCATGCTCTCCCTGAGTCGGCTCTACCGATGATTAGCTCTGAGTTCAGTGAACTACTCCTGCTGAGTTCAGTTCTACTGACTCCTTTCAATATACTGCTCCTGCTGAGTCCAGTATCACTGAGTCTTCTACTTCTGGTGTTGAGGCGGGTAATCTACTGAGGGCCTGAACTAGATGCAGAGTGTCTACTGAGTGTGAAACCTTAGAGACAACACCAAAACAGATTACAACTAAATGGTTCACCAATCAGGATAGGATTTTGGGATCTTCAAATCTTCAGTAAGTCTTCAGAGCACAGGGCTACTGAGTTACTTATCAACGGAGAAGACTGAATTATTTCCCACATTTGCGCTGTTGCTGGGGACTGAATCATCACCCAACATCAACTACGAAATTGTATTCTCGAGCGGGATTCGGCGACGAAGAGGAGAGAAATTTTCAGAGGTGAATGGGAAGAGAGGAGGAGACGAGCGGGATTAGATGGAGGAGACGTCCCGCTCGTAGAATCCCGCTCGCCGAGTGGGATTTTATGTCGGCCGAGCGGGATTCAGCGACGTGGCGCGGCGCGGGATGGCGGTGGAGCGGGACTGTACGGCGGCGAGCGGGATTCTGCCGAGGGGATTCTGCCGAGCGGGATTCGGTGTCCCCCGAGCGGGATTCAGGTGTTCGCAGCCTTATTTTCGAGCGGGATTTGAATTTAAGTGAGCGGGACTGAGCGGGACTTGAGCGGGATTTAAGTCTCGAAATTATTCGTTTCGAATTCATGTGTTTTCTTGTTTGTTTCTTCAATTAATTCGTCTCGAATTCAGTAAAACACCTGAAAATGATTGGTGTCAGTCAACTTTTTGAAAAAGTAAGGTTAATGTAAGTAAAGTTGGGTATTTTGTGTAGTAAATATAAAGATTGAATATTTTTTATTTTTGTTATACGAAAATGGGTAATAAGCAATAATACCACTATTTTCTTCATCTGCACCTTCCATGTTTAAAACTCAAAAGGATATTTAACAACCCACCCCACACATATATGTAGTTTCATCTGACCCTTTTTAGTAATTAATGTAAAGAGGAAAAAGAAATTAATTAAATAAAAAATTATGCCAAGTCAATGTCCTTAATTAAACAATACATAAATACCTTATGATAAAATTACTCCGATAAAATTAAAGACAGTAAAAATAGAATAAGATAGAATCGTAAACATTGATTAGCTGATTATCATTTAGGGAAAAAAATTAAAAAACCAAACTTAAGATTAATGAAGAATTAAAAAGATAAAAATAGTGAACATTTATAAAACTGATCTGAATTCTGCAAACTTAAGTAAAATTATGATCGGCTTAACATTCCTTGGGCATATGAAATCCACATAATACATTCCATTGCATTTGTGGTATGTTGCCTCTAAGTGTTGATATTCACAGGCAAACTAGAGAGAGAAAGAGAGAGAGAGAGAGAGAGAGAGAGAGAGAGATTTACTAGAAATGATGAATATATTTGAAGTTGAATTTACAGTAGTCTATCCAATGTTGAAGATCTGTTAAATGCGGTTTCTTGATAGCAACTGAGTTTGAACCTAATACCTAAACGTGATAGAAGAAAATTAAAGGAAACCCTCAAGACTTGATTATCCATCCTAAATCTGATCTGATTTCTTGATTATGAAGATTTTCGAACGGAATTCTTCACCATCTCCTTGGCGGTAGCCATGGACTTGAACTGAATCACCTTTCTTCAAATCGTTTTCCGCAAGCAGTTTGGCCCATTCATTTGTGAGAACGGTGGCACCGGAAGCAGGCCACTTCTTCAAATGCAATGCGTATTCAACGCCGCCATCTCCATCCATAGCCGTTACCACCTCAAGAAAAATATCGTTTCTTTTAATCTCCACCTTCCTCCTCTCTTCGTCCGTCAGAACCGCCATGAGTCTCTGGGCGTCGGCTTTTGGGATGAGCAACCGGCGCTGAACGTCGGAAACATCCGAATTCTGTAGAACCTTCTCGAAGAAAAACAGAGGTGGGAGTGGGACAGGAGCGTCGATTCTCAGGCGGAGTTGGCCGTGGACTCCGTGACGATACCACCAGCCCTCCACCGTATCCCCTTCTTTCCATCCGTTTTTAGCAACGAGTTGGCCCCATTTGTTACTAAGAATAATATCCCTTTCACCACAGCTCATTTTTTCCAACTGCAACTCGCACTCATCTCCACTCGGATCGGTCGTCACCACCTTCAGAAAAAAATCCTCCGCCTTTTTCCTTTCAGCTTCTGTCAAAGCCTCCATCACTTTTTGGCCATCTTCGATTACGAAATGATCTATTGAATGATCAGCGCCTAAGAAACTCAGCTTCTCCTCGAACTGCAGAACCTGCACTGATTCTTGAATCGTTTCCTTTCCTTTCTCTCTCTTCTTCTGTTGATCGTCGTCATTTCTTTGTCTATCCATCATCGTCGTTGCTTCTCTTGGATCACTTTGACCAGCTTTATCTCTTCTCATCTCGCTCATCTTCTTCTTCTTCAACTTCTTGATCGCCGCCTTCAAATCTTTTTCTTCGTCTTCAAGAATCAATTCTTGATATTAATTGCTAATTGAGCGTGTAAATGTGCATGTGACAAAGCAAAGGGGGAGGGTTTATCATTTTTATACCTGTAGGTTGCAGAAGCTGGCATGCGGAACCAACAATTTCAAAATCGACTCTAGTTTCTTTTATCACAATCAATTAAAAAAAGAAAACTACAATTAATTATAATTATAAAATCTTTTGGGTTCTATTCTATATATTGCATTGCATGTAATCTAATTGCGTTTTTTGAATTGATCGATATAATTGAGCAATTTTAATTAACAAAAGTTTGATAATAAAACTACAAATATTATAATACTTTACTAAAAAACGCACAGATAAGAGATATTTCAATAGTAACGTTGTTGGAAGAATCTAAATTCATTGAGTTAATTACCCATGGGTAGAGGAGTGTGGCAATAAGTGATCATCGTTAGCCAACAAAATAATAATTATAAATAAATTAATTAATTAATCAGTGCAATTTACTAATCACATGTGGACTTAGGATGATAATACATTATCGTGCTTAGTTTATGATCGAAGGACATGAGTTAGAAACTCAGCAACACCAAGTATAAGTTGTCACGTGTGTTAGTATAGGATGGTTTGTCTCTCTTATATAATTTATAGGCTATTACACAAGACTGTAGTTTACGGGTGCATGAGCTGATTTCTCTGACCGAAAGAATATATGAATTGTATTAACACTTAATATTTAACGTGAGATATCAACGAATTCCCTACTCTAACCACAAAAAAAATTTCCTGATACATGTCAGATAATTACTATTTTATGCATAATTACTTCTAGTGGTTGTATAGTTATTATATTCTTGTATAATTATTGCTTTAATTAGTATTAATCAAATTTATAAAGAAGCTAATCCTGCCGCTCACGCTTTAGCTAGTTATTCTTCTTCTCTTTAGCTATAATATTTCTTGATCATAACTAATTAATGTTTGAGTTTATTTATAGAAAACGGAAGTTGTATATATATGGTAATTTAATTGATACATGAACTCTAAAGAAAACTGAAGTAGGAAATATCTATGATTCAAAACGAATTTATGAGAAATAATACATCACCGTCAAGTATGCATGTGTAGAAATCATACGATCAGCGATTAAGCTTTTTACTAACGTCAAAAATGGAAAAATACAGCTCATATATAATAAGAAAAAAATATGAAAATTTAATATTGTCAAGAAGCATACAATACAAGACTACTTGATTATATATATATATATATATATATATATATATATATATATATATATATATATATATATATGCTAATTTGATTTTTGGCAGCCCCATCCGTCAACTGAATCCCCTTTCTCCAATTATTGAAACGCAATGTGTATTCATCTATATGATCCTAACAAAATCATCCTCCACTTTCTTCTCCTCTTCTGACTTTTTTGGCGACATCCGAGTGATGAAGATTCTTCTTGAACAACAAAACCGGATGGTGTTGGAGTATGCTTGGATCAGACGGATTAGGGTTTTTTTCGTTTTCTTTTTCTTGAAGGGTTTTGTGTCGTCTTCTCCCCGTTAGTTTTATCAGAAGCGGAAGGCGAGACGTCGTTGAGATTGACAGTAATGTTGATCCCAAACAACCTGATTGATTTTGTGTTATTGTGAAGATGAGACAATTCAGATGAATCATCAACGCTACTACTAGTAGTAGGTTTGATTTGTTTGATCGGATATAGGTGCCATAGGCCGGTATGGATATCTTTTACGAACTTGAGACGAGTTGGAACTGGGAATTTGGCAGTGCTAGTAGTAGTAGTAGTAGTATGACAATCACCCATCTCCATCTTCTTCTTCTTTCTTCTTGATGATATATTTTTGATTTATTTTGAGGTATGTAGGTAGCGTACTATTTATAGAGATGAATAGATATTTATTTGTGCCTTCTTCTTACACTACTAGGATACGGGATACTATATCTGTCTCCCACAAGCTGGGACTCGCCCTCGCCCGCGTAATAGAGATCCCAAGGTGGATTCGGGCCCAAGCTATATATTCAAATTTGTTCAAGTTTTATTAATTAACTAATTAAATAGTTATTACAAAATCTTCTTATCTACATCCAGTCTTGCCAATTCAGTAGCGACTCTATTTTCATTGCGTGTGATTGGGTAAATTCACTCATGTGTAAATCATATCAAGATTATAATCATATGTGAATTTTAATTGGGTAAACTCAATCTTATGTAAATTACATTAGGATAATCAAATGTGCTGTTTTTTATTTGTATGTAATTAAAAGTAAACTCGCTCATCCGTAGATAGCACTAGAAAAATATCACCTCTAATTTTGAACTTCAAACCAACTGCCTAATCAACAACTAGATCAAGACACAATCTTCATATGTAGTATTTGATACTATTCTATAGCAACTATGAATTTAATCCTGTTCTCAAAAAAACTTAATTTATAAAAACTTAGTAACCTATTTAATCAACAACTTGGCACAAATATAATGTACTCTGATACTGTGCTAAACTATGAGTCGGTTGTGACTAGTGTAATGATAAGATTATAATTGAATATATTCAAAGTATTTGCATAGCATTATATTACACTTAAAGCTTAGCAATGGCATATGCAGGTAAGTTGGAGCTCACGCTGAGCTTCAAATCTTCCCAGCCATCATCATCTACCTTGGAGAAGTAACGGTCCACCATTTCGTCACCGATCGACTCTAGCTTTGAGGGCTCCCACTGCAAAACCAAGGAGAAACAATCTCAGTAATCTACAGTTGGTTTGTTGACGAACATATAAAGATATGTGTACACCTTGGGATTTTTATCCTTGTCCAACAGTACAGCTCTGATACCCTGAATTTGGAGTAGACTTTATTTAGGCATTTGTTAGAGAATCATATATATAGTTATAAGTGCGTTGTTACCTCAACAAAATCCTTGCTAACTTCTCCCAGCATCACATGGCAAACCATTCTGAACTCGCGTACGAGGCATTTACCAATGCCCTGGAGCCTTCCTTCTCTAATCTGGACAAGATGAAGAGAATATTATCAAATCTCAAGTTTTTCAAACATCTCAGACTAAGAATGCTCACAGAAGTGTACCGATCTCAGAGTTATTTTAAGGCTCATAGGGGAAGCTTTCTTCAGCGACCGAATGGTGGAGGAGATCCAATCGTCCTTTTTGACAACGGCCTCCCTTTCCTAGAACCATGAAAGCAAGAAACATGAAAAGGTAGAAGTAGCCTTCGCAAGAAGGACTATGTCAAACTAATAAGACTTGTCCCTTACAAGGGCAGCTATAATATCTTCAACTGTTCTTTGAGAAAAGCATCTGTGGATGACGTCCAACCTGCAGTTACAGTTGAATCAAAATCAAATTGGAATATCTGGTGCTAATGGATACACACTATAAATTTCAAAGAAGACTAGTTATGCCAGCACTTACCTATAACTGAATAAGGGAGCAAAGTTAACAAGATAGACAAGTCATAATTTTTTGATCGACTATTAATCGTTAAGTGAATAAGACCCAAATTACTGTTAGTGCTGTAGCTAAGGCCACTGTTGTTTATACATATATAATGTTCCAGAAATAGTAAAATAATACCGGTGATAAGCACTGTTGCTCTTCAAATTTGGTTCATGTGAGAATTCTCCAATTATAGTAGAGATAACCACTGGATCGCTTGAATCTGCTTTTACAAGTTCTTTTTCTAACAATGGCAATCTCTGTACAACAATTGAAGCATTCCACAATGATCAGATATGCACTATTCTTCCCAAAGCAAAAATATTCTGCATCTAAATGCTAAAACAACATTGGGCATTGATCCAACGACTAGCCTGAAAAGGAAAAGAACAAAAACATTGCAACAGGTTTGTACTGGAAAGTAAACAATTAGAACCCATCACCGGTAAGTTTCTGAAGAATGCATGATGATACAGTTTACGAGTTGATAGACATAAACTAGTAGAGCACCTAACAGTAGGTGTCTAAGAGTCAATTGACTTGGTAATCAAAATAACTACTCGTATAATAGACTTAGAATCTCTATGATTTTATACTAGAATGTCAGTTTGCTTGCAACCGTTCTAGAACCTGAAGGGGCTATTAAAACAAAGTAGTCACTTGTTGAGACCTTCCACCACTAGCCAAAAAAAGCATTTCTAAAATCCGTCATAAATGTAAATGAGAAAGAGCAAGATTAGGGAAAAATGATAAAGATGCAATACATTAATGTTTTGATACTAATTGTATCCAAGTAACATAGTAACATTATAAGATTTGAAACGTCCAATATCATCACAGAAACATTTCATCTCGGTACCAGTCAAGGGACTTCTAAAATATTATAATTAGAAAGGGAAAAAGACCCAGAAATCCCTAGCATTTCAGGAGCTGGAAAGGGTTATACCTCTGACTGAACAAAGTGAGTTGCTAGGCCACATGCAAGCATTTCAGCACCATCTAACCTTGCACCTGTCAGACTGACATACTCTCCTGCCAATAAAATGTGAAGTTTCCATGAAATGAAACAAATCAATGTTATTGGAGCACATGCTCTTTTCCACATAAGAACTATAGGGAATGAAAAAATAGAACAGAAGAGAAAAAGCATGTGAATGACTGTGTTTGTTTTTACAAGAAGGTAAAACTCAGAACAATCTAAAGTTTGAGCTACATGGCATATAATGCGTATAATCCACTATATACTTCCTTCATGTGACTTGATCGAAGAAACAGATAATAACCAGACTACAACAAAAATTATCCTGAAAACATGACATATAGAAAGAAGAGCCGGAGGAGTTACCAAAGAATCCAGGAAGTCTTGACAAAAAGTAGGAAGCCCCAATGTCTGGAAAAAGTCCCAGACCTGTTTCAGGCATAGCAAAAAGCTGCAAGAAGGTAAAAGAATATAAATTTTAGATTAATTAGTATACCATCATATTCAAAAGAAAAGGAAAACACCAACTTATGACCATGTCATATCAGATGCGATGCAACTATGTAAATCATCAATGTCACTCTACCAGAATAAAAATTATACAGATGATTCAGCTGCTAGAGACAAAAACATTAGACAAGAAGTTATCAAATAGATATTCTCATATGCTTAAAAACTACTCCCTCAAGTCCCATTAAATATTCCTGCTTCTTTTGGGCACAATTGTTAAGAAACTTGGCTTGTATATGTAAATGATGTTGACCCACTTTACTTTTAATGATATCTTCTTTCCATTTTAGGAAAGGGGACATTATTATTGAGACGGCCCAATCGAGAATGCAAGATGTTATTAGGCAGGGAGTACTCGTTTTCGGTTAACTCATCCCATCATCTACTCTTATCCCCTAGAGAACTAGTATGTGGTATCATACCATTACTTTGTGCTATTTAAACCATAAATGAGGTTGATGCCAAATATTGAGCCTTCAAATGCCCTAAAACTAAGTTGTGCAAGACCAGCTTTTTCTAGTTCGAGCAACATACAGATATGCTTTTAGATTTAAGCCAGTAAAAAGGTAATTTATCAGAGGAGTCACCGTTGTATAATTTTATCAAATCAAAAATATTTCAATCCCTAGTTGGGTTCATAGTAGAAAAATACATCTGAGTATTATTTTACTCTTTTAGATCAATGCAATATTCAGAAGTGCATCAACGGTCAACCAAGATCGATCCAGAAAGGCAATATGCAGTATTATTTATATCAGAAGCATAGAGTTCCTTGGTCCAGTGGCACATGTAATATATGGCATGGTAATATTATCTGGTTTCAATTTTATTTCCTTCTCCGAATACCCTTAGCAAACCACAGTTATTGGTTTTCATGTGTTGGGTAACCAAATAGAAGATTTCTTCAAGAAGACTAATTTAGATTTTCTTGTTTTTTATAGAATAGTCTTGATTTTCTTTTATTAGGATATGTAAGCACAACCATATAATGATGACAGATGAATGTGTCGTGTATATGTAATACAACACTAAATATCATAAAGATGCATTAAGCAAAAATCCTAAAGTTATAGGAATTCAAGAACGAAAAATAAAAATACCGTGTTCTCAGTGGAAACGCGGAATCTACCATGAACAGAAACACCTGCTCCTCCTCCCATGACAATTCCATTAAGAATTGAAACCTTTTTATTTCATTTTTAGATGAAAAATAATAGTTCAAATGAGAAAGGCAGCCAGTAACCATAAATGGATGACAAAAAACAACAAACAAAAATGTTACTTTTTTATGAATAAGCACCTGAGGTTTGCTGTATGTAGCTATGATATAGTTCATTGTAAACTCCTTTCTGAAGTAATCCACACCTGACCACCAATTACCTGGTGTTTGATGGAAAATATCAAGCATTATCTACTATAGGAAAGAACTAATACTATAAACTTGAAAATACTGACAGCAACATTCCATTAGCAAGAATGGCTAGGAGAAATTATTTTGGGAAACAGGTAAAAGAAATTCGAGACAAATATCTGTTGCGTTCTAAAGAGACTTTACATGTTTTAGTTATGACTAGTCAAAATCTGTAAGCAGCAAAATTAGCTTAGAAAGATTGATATCTGAGAAGAACCAAAGCATGCATGATCTTGATTAAAGAAAACCAACCGGTTAGTTTTCAAACCAAAAACTCATAAAAAACATGGAACTTGTTAGATGTATAACTAAAATTTGATGTTCACATTTGTCTTGATTAATTAAAAAAGACTAATGTTACCAATTTCCTTAGTATTCTAATTTATAGCCAACATAAGCAACTAAAAAAATCAAACTATTCTACATCAACTTAATGCAAGAACTCACAAGTAACTATAACCAAAAAAAAAATCTTTCAAATGCAACCTATGTTTAGTGTTTGTTAGAATGAAGGAGTTCATGAGGTGTAGCCACTTATGAGGTAGAGAGACTTTTAACCTCGGGTAATATCACGAGCGACTGCTGCTACATCACCTCCAGCACAAAATGCTCTTCCTTTTCCCTATATTTATGGCCAAAGAGAGAGAGACAAAACAATAAAGAACATAAACACTGGAGACCCACATCCTTAAGCACTTTATTACTTGTCTAGGTGTTACAGCTCAATTTTTTTCAGAATTATCTGAAAGAAATATACCTTCAGAATTATTAATTTGACAGAAGAATCTTCTGCACAAGCGAGAAAAAGCTCCAACAAACGAGACACCTACAGGAAGATCATAAACGACTTCAGCACATGATAAAACTAAGCTTAATAAACAATGAAATTCTTTTGCATACCTTTTATGTAGACAGTGTATTCCAAACAGAACTAGTATAGATTAGTTTCGATGGGAAATAACAATGTAACCACGCAATTGGAAATTTGGTTGCATATACATGATATGCTGACCAGCTAAGATTTATTCCCAGGTTCAAATAATACTTAAAAATCATTAGGGGAAGACAGATGCAGCATTGTTCGTTCATATTAGGATATAGTCATGCTATGAGCAGAAGAAAACAATCCCATAGCAGATATAGAAAAGACTCATTTTGACATAGTTTTATCAAATCCAGTCCTAGCACCAACGTTCTAACAGAAACTAATGCTTGCTTATCACTGATAACCTGTAATGATCCATTAAATTACTTCAACCACAAACCCACAAGAAAACTTTCACCTCTTCGTTTAGCTAAGACTATATAACAACAAAATCCTGGAAACACTAAGATACACAGCCGTAAGTCCGATTTACTCTAAATACCACATGCAGATCAGCTCAATGAGCAGGTCTTCAGCATTTAACATTCTTTAATCAAATATTGAAGCAACAAATTTAACCTCATACATTTAATGATCAACTAGTACCAAAACGTTCCTGCTATTAAAATACAAATTTTCAACAATTTCACGGAGCAGAGTATTGTTAACCTAAGACATACTATTACAGCGGATAGTGCATTGAGCTGCTTTGGCCTGTTCAATGTGAAAATCCTACCACATGATTTCTGTTCCACCAAAACCTGCAATTGCAATAGAAACTCATGAATATTCAATTCAAGTACAAACTAGAGTGCCAAATAAACCCACTACATATGTTCAAGATATTCCACTTTTAGTTGACAAGCACAACAAGAATTTAATTACAGCCCATTTCCTTATTGTATACATAAAAGAAATCAGGAAATTACAGAAAGACTTGGAGTCGTAACGTACGATTTCACAAAAAAGGTTTGGACATCGTTTTATTTGCGAACTAGATAGTTTTTGAACCGAAAATTGAGTGCAAAAAGTTGAGATTTCACATACCTGATCGTTTTCTCCAGTGCTAAAAGCCATTGTACTGGAAAAGGATAGCAAATCCACAATAGGAAAAAGTTATGGCTTATGATACCTGGGGTTGAACACTCGGTTTATAGAATCGGTTTTTGACTATGAGGTATTTGGGATAGATCTGCTGAAAGTTATTGAAAGCTGCTGAAAGTGGCTGAAAGTTGTTGATTTTGATAATTTGTAAGCGTTTGCAAAAAATGATGAAAGTCAAAAATTAATATTTGAAAATATTAATAAAGTGGTATCTTATAAAATGAAAATGTTATTTATTTCTCACTTATTAAATAAATTTAGAATTTTTACACAAATAAAATTTAAAATTTATTTCCACTCATATAAAATAGTATTTTAATAAAAAAATATTAAAATAAAAATTAGAAAAAAAATTAAGTATAATTAATATTATTAATTAAAATCAAGAATAAAAAAGATTACAAATTATATTAATAAAACAAATATTTACTTATTCTTTGTTAAATGACAAATAAAAATTATACATATAAATAAGCAATATCGATTATTAATTAAAAAAATAGTTATAAAATTATAATATAATGTATTAATTAAAAATGTTAAAAATTATAAAAGTTATAAGCTATCAGCTTCAGCTGCCCAATACAAGCTTACGAAAATTTTCTATCTTGAACCCAAATATCTTTCAGCAGCTTTATAAGCTGGATTTCCCAAACACAAAATTCATTTCCCGATACAGCTTTCAGCTATAAACTGATTCAGATAAGCTATCTCAAACACTCCCTATGTTGTTAACTAGGAGTCCAGGATTGTGTTTATTGTTTTTTTTTCCAACGATTTGAGAGAGAATCTTGAAAAACAATAAGAGAAGGTAATTCTCAAAATAACACCCATCCAAATATTATATTTTTAAAATAATACTTTCTTAAAATTAATTTTTAAATAATATTAAATCTCACTATTTATTATTTACTTTATAATCTTAATAATTTTTTTACGTAATTATTATTTCTTATAAATAATACTTTCTTAAAATTAATTTTTAAATTATATTAAATCTCACTATTTATTATTTTCTGTATAATCTTAATAATTTTTTTACGTAATTATTATTTTTTATAAATATAAAATATTAAACAATACACAAAATATTATAAAAGAGTTTATAAACTTATATATATATAATATTAAACAATACACAAAATATTATAAAAGATAATAGAGTTTATAAACTTTTATGTATATAACGAAATATATTGATGCTTCTGTATGGATCAGTATACCTCGAATTTTTACCGTTATCGTAAAGAAAAAGGTTCGGTACGGTATCATACCATACCAAAAATCACGACATACCGATGAAATCGATATTTTTAGTATACTTTCGATACTGTATATGCAATATACCGATTTTTCGATATATTTACGCACTCCAACTTTATACAACCCATAATTCTTTGTCAACATCTAAATATTTAATTAATATGTAATATAAAATTAATTTTATAGTGAAGGTATAAAATGCTAGAATAAAACACAATTCCTCATAATTTGGTTTTTTAATAGCAATGCATAATCAAGAATTGTGCCGCCACGGCGGTGGCCGGTTGAGTTTTTCAATTTGGGATTATGACTTGTAATATATATTTAATATGTAAATTGATAATTTCTAATGTATTTAGTATTTGGTTTTGTATTTTATTTTATTTTATATTTTACTTTGTTAATTTATTGATAATTTCTTAAATAAATAAACTCATCAAAATATTAAATATCTTGAAATAAAATGAAAAAAATAAAAATTATTTCTCTGTGGACGATAATTATGTCACTAAATAGTGTGTAAGTGGAAAAAATAAATTTGAGAGGGTGTAATTTTGAAACTAAAATTTTTGAAGAATGTTATTTTGACAATTTACTTTGTATTTAATATTTTTTGATAATTTAGTTACTTTGTTAATATAGATTTTTTGGGAATGGATCATGGAAGACTACTTAAAATAAGAATAAGAAGCAATTTGCACTCTTGATCTTATTATTGGACGGTTTAAATTAAATATATTATGTAATATTTGTTATGTATATTCTTTATATATTTTATGTATATAAGCACAAGTGTAAAATTTACAGGGTTTGTGCATAAAAAATAAAGAATATGCATAAAAAATAGAGAAAAATTCATTAAACCCCCCAACTTTTGAGGTTTACCCCGTAAGCTTTTTAAAAAATACTTTACCCCCTAATCTATTGACATGAAAGCATATAACCCCCTACAGTTAAACTTAACGGAAAACTTAACACCAACCTCTGGGGTATAGCACTATACCCCCTGACCTTTAAAAGAAAATACATAACACCCCCCAATCTATCAAAATGAAATTAGTTAACCCCCATCACCTATTTATTTGTTCTATAATACAGTTGCAATAGTTAAGGATAACTGATCGAACCAAAACAGAATTTTCGATTCATTTTAATTGAAATAATACCCTATAACATACAAGATGTGCCGATTTATGATGGATAATTTGATGTTACGCTGCACTTTATAGTTGGAGGGGATTAATTGTTTTAATCTTTAATAGTTTTAGGTGGTATACTTCATTTTTTTTAATTTCAGGGGGTATAGTGCTTTCATATTTGGTGTTAACTTTTAGGTTAAATTTAACTATAGGGGTTATGTGCTTTCATATTCATAGATTAGGGGATATAGTGGTATACTGCAATTTTTTTTTAAGTTCAGGGGGTATAGCGCTTTCATATTTGGTGTTAAGTTTTAGGTTAAATTTAACTATAGAGGGTTATGTGCTTTCATATTCATGGGTTAGGGGGTATAGTGCATTTCTTAAAAGCTTAGGGGATAAAGTGCTATACCCTTCAAAGGTTGGGGATTTGATGCATTTTTCTCTAAAAAATATAAGAAATATGTATATTTCCTACTTCTTATATAGACATGGTATTCCATGATCAGAACCTAAAACTATTTTGATCGACAATTGTCCAAAAATATGAAAATTAATTTTTTTTTGGATGATGAGGGTAACAAACATAGCGGCTTGGTGAGTTTTGAACTCATGACTTTCCGGTCCTAGACTATCCACCTTAATTGCTATGACATCCCAAGGGGACTTTAAAGAAGTAAATTTAGTACGTAGCTGAAGATGCGTGTGCATAGGTAGTTGATTTTTTTTTAATCACTAATCATATAAGATTAATCTCGTCATTTCACAAATTTATATTTTCGTCTCAATTTTCCTAATTACAAACATATGATAAATATATTTATAAAAACATAATACTGTATATAGCAGTTAATTTTTTAATTATAATTTCCTGGCAAGAATTCCCATTTTGTTGTGCCCACAAGTTCATCTAGGGAAATAAACTCTCCACCCTTATCATCTGTGTCTACTTCAACCATTGAATGATTCCTATTTATAGAGCAGTTACAATCCAAATAATTGCCTATAAATCTCTTTTCATTTGCATTACTCACTTTGCTCCCAATATCCAATTTTAGTCATTGCGGGAAAGAGAAAAGGTGAGAGAAAGGTTGCCAAAATGCAGGCCATCAAGGAGAAAATAACTGACCTGAAAGAAATTCGGAAAGCCAAGGCTGAAGCAAAAGAGGAGGAGAGAGTAAGAATTTTTTGTATTTTTTGTCAAAATATATGACATTTGCTTCTGCATTTGCATAGAAAGTTATATCATATTGGGATTTTCTGATACATGTGTGAACATAGGTGGATGGATATAAATGGTGTGCATATGGGGCGATTGTACCTCCTAGATTCTAAAAAATTGCAAATTACCTTTTTGAAAATTACAATTTGTCTTTGAAAATTGTACATTTAAATTCTAAATTTTACCACTGAATTATAAATCTCGGATTCATCACAACAGGGCGATCAATGATTAATAATTATATTTTCAGAAATAGCAAGTTTTATAAATTTACAATGAGCCAAATGATAACTTGTCAAAAATTAGGACGAAAATCCGAGATTTTGCACGATTAGAGAGGCGGCCCCACCACCGACTGAAATTACATGCATGAGTAGCGATTGCGAATAGTTCCAAAATAATATGATTTGGTGCAGGCGGAGAAAGAACTGGCAAAATCAAGACTGGAGGTGGCTCATGAGGTGAGGATGGCAAAAGAAGCTGAGGCGGCCATGGATTTCCACGTGCAGAAAGCAGCGGAGAAGGCTGCCGAGCACGAGAAGAAGTTCCCTAACAGCGGCAGCCAACACGAAGGCCACGACGATGATTTTCAGCTACATGACCGTTCTGGATATTCAGGTGATATTTACAGCGGCGGCGCCACTGCCAATTCTGGCCACAACACCGCTTTCCTCGACGCACCCTCTGCCCCCACAAATGCCGCCGCCCCACCAACTCACAACAATCAGCTGTAGATGGATCGTAATTCATATGTATATATATAATTTTTCTGACTTAATCTGTGATCATGAATAAAGTAGTGCAGAAAGATTCCATCTGCAATCAGCTGCTTGCAAATTCTTTTTTTAGCTTAATTTTAATGTAGCTGTTGCTGCACTGTTGGATTTGTGGTCGTGAAGTGCATGTATGTAAGTAATCATGGAGAAAATGTTGGATTAATTCCCTTGTTATGGTAAAACATTTTATTTTATCTATTACTATCATTTTATGAATGTATTTTTCATCAAATGGAAATTATTTTATAAATAAATCATAAAAGGTTCAAATTGAAAAAATTGACAAATTGTGGCAAGCATGCTGTCAATGCACCTCCAAATTATTGGGCCCCACCGGAAGTGATATGAGATCATGATTTGGCTTCAATTTTCTTGTTTATTTACTGCATATTTTAATGAAGTACAGATGTTTAATGCGAAAATGTTTTATTATGAAAATAATAGTATCTGTCCCATAATATTAGACGCGGAGTGGTTTTATTATTATTACTTTTTAGCCAGGAAATCTTTAACTAGAATTTTTTTACTTAACCTACAATTTCATTATTGTTCGAATAATCTAATTAGTGACCGGATGAGGTCATTAGGCCACGTGTTTTATTCGAACACTAATATCGTTTTAGGAGCAAAATTAGTTTAAGAGGAAAAAATAGATTAAAGGGGGTAATAGTGCTCGCAAAAGTACATTAGTGTCCGCTTAAAGACGAGCGCTAATGAGTCCCATTTTTGTTGTCGGATACGGATACGGTTTTAAATTTTTGGTTATGATTTGCCAAAAATTGAAATCGAAATTGAATCGACGTAGACAGTTAATGGTATTGGTTTGGAACCACTGATTCCAATTCCACTTTATTGATTTCACGGTTTTTATAAATTTGCATTTTTTTTATTTACTGATTAATTTTAATTTATTTAAAACTTAATAAAGTCACATTTTTGGATTGGAAACAAGTCAAAAATCAATTATAAATAAGATATCACGGAAAGAAAAATATTAAATATATTTAATTATTTTAATTTCATTTTTTATTATTCATTATCAACAACGTATTAAAAAGAATAATTATGTTCTTATTTTCAATTCTTCGCCGCGTATCAATTACAAAACAATTAATGTTGATATTCTAACTTTTTCAGTGGCAAAATTTGAACATCTTCCTTCTCACATATACTATATTCTTATTTTCAATTCTTCGCTGTGTATCAATTATTAGACAATTAATATTGATATTCTAACTTTTTCAGTGTCAAAATTTGAACATCTTCATTCTCACATATATTTTATGGAGAAATTAGTATCTATTTGCTATTATTCTAACTATAGAAAAATATTTTCTCATTTTTGACATTACTTTATATATAAATGAAAAGTATGTGTTAAATGATGAACATTAGAAGATTTAGACATCAAGAATGTTTTTAATTTTTAAATTATTGATCTAATTCATTGAAGATGTGATGGTTGAGAGTTTCAATAGATGAAAGTGTCGGTTTCTCCCAGTTAGGAACCGACGGCTTCCCGGTTTGAAAAATAATAAACAGAAACTGAACTACAAACCAACGGTTTACGGTTTAAGACGATTTTGATTTGCAACGGTTTCAGTTTTGATTTCAGTTTGAGCCGTTTTGGTTTGAAAATGAGCATGTGTACTAATGATATAGTCTAGATATATAGTAATTAAAATTTCCAAGCAATAATAATTTTTAGGTTAATTAATGAATTCATAATTAACATTCCTAATTAAAGACAAGGAAATTAAACCAAACTATTGGATCATGTGCAAAGAAATCCGTTTAACTATTAAATTGAGTTATTACCTTCCCAACTATTCTTATATGTGCGAGTTACTGATAAATAATCCATTAAAAATAATGATTTTTTTTTCTTTACCTTCTTCCTCCCCCTTCAACATCCACCAGCAAACAACTTTCGCCTTTGATCAAGAATAGGCCAGAAATTTCGATATCAATATAACGTGCTCCGTTCTACTCCTCTGTTCCTGCAGCTACTCTCGTTCCCAGTGCTGTTGCACCTCATACTCCTTTGATAAATCTTATGTGGCTGTTGTTGGTTGCACTTCTGTTTTAGTTCTTATTCACATATAAGATTTTGAAGTTGCATTATGCTATTAGCTGATATAGAAAACCTAGTGATGCATATGTTTATGAGTTGACTGAAGGTGTAAACAAGATATCATAAAGATCGTTTTATTACTTGATATTTTTTTGAATGAACAAGTCTTGTTGCATCTCCCTCAGAGAGGGCTCTATGTCTCTCTCTAATTTTTTTTTTCTTTTTCTTTTTCCTGCTCACAAGCCAAGCAGCATTGTTATCAGATATTGACTTTTACAACGAATCCAACAAGCTAAGCTTACGAAGCTTCAATTTACTGAAGAACATAAAAGCAAGGGCTAGAGTAACATCCTCAACTCTTCCATCCTTATTAGGTTGAGTTCTCAGATTATTCAGGGAGGAGGGACGGAGGAGAACGCTATTGGATGGAGGATGTTAATTAAAGGGGGATGAAGATCAAGAACAGTTTTTTAACATATTATTTAAATTAAGGCGTAACTCGTTGGTATAAAAATAATTGGGAGGGGTGATAATAGCTCAATTTAATAGTCTAACAACTCTAGTTTGGAGTTTATGATCAATTTAATCACAACCGCTAATCGAGGTGTATATGTTAGCAAATTATAAATTGTTCAAGTATAATAGCGTACAAATTATAAATCATAATAACCATGTACGACAAACTCGACTTATAGAGACTATAAATGTCATAACCCATGAAAAACAAACTCTAGAAGAAGCAGAATTAATGCGAAAGATGAACATAATAATTCAATGAGTTATACAAGCTTACGACCACAAACAATAATTCACTATAATCACTCATGAATTATATACACATCGAGTGTAACAAAATTACAAATCGAACCAACTACTCAATACTTTTCGCAAGACTTTATGAGTAATGTTGTCTGGAATCAATAACATAGTTCAACCTGTCTCCATGGGATGACATAGCGCCGGATGCATAAATACACTTGATAGACACTAGATTTCTGTTTGCTCTATTTTCTCTAGTCAACTTTAATTTTTTATATAGAGTTCTCAAGGAGGTTGAATGAAACTCAGCCGGTCCATTAAGATACTTGATCTTACGTCGAAACATGTATCTGCGATTTTTCCAACTTTTATTTCTAAGGTTTTTTTAGATCGACACCTGATCTTGTTAAAACATAAACTGTCAGACGCTTTCAAAAAATAGTGTGCAGATTTTTGGATTATTTATTATGTAACCAGATTACTTGTTTTATAAATTACAAGAACCATCGTGAAATATTATTGAAAGATTTACACTTCAAAATGTTAAAGAAAATTCCTTGAAGCAAAATCTCGTCAAAATGACATCTTCGGGTTAGATTATAAATATTTACTTATTGCTTTGCCCAAAGGTAATTAATATTTGGCCGAATTACATACACATTTTGTAATAATTATGTGACAATTGTAAGATTTATCGTATGTGCACCAAATCAGTCCAAAATCATTTTTGTTAGACAAGTCAATGTTCGTCTCTACTACAAAGCAATGGCGGAGCTAGGATTTTGACTCCACAGGTGCTAAGTATTAGAGTTAAATGACATTACAAACTAATATTAATAATGATTATTATTTAATAAAAAAGGTAAAATATTTTTAAATATCGTACAACGAATACAAGTTTTAAAGTAAATATGTACGGTTAATTTTCCTTTTCTCAGTTGCATGTTGATGAACAATTTATCGCCAGTACATGGTATGAGATAATTAGAATTTATAAAGATAAACTTAGCTCACCAATCGAAAGATGATTTAATATTTTTGAAAAAAATAGAAAATCAAATAACATTGCTCCTAGCTTATTTGAATCAAGATTTTTGATTTTCGAAAATTATATGCACGAGTTCATGATAAAACTAGTTTTGATGCATTAATAAGTTTCATAAATCCTTCTTCGTATGACCATCACCACCAACACCTCTACGCATCGGCCGAGCCATTTCCTGAAAAATGTTAAAATAATAGGGATGAGTACGACTACTCAGTGGGAGATGTACACATTTACCAAAATTATATATCACACCGATAAGACATGGAAAATTAGATCATGCAAAGAGATACTCGGCCACACAGACCACATGAACTTGTAATTTGGCCACACAGACCACATGAACTTTTCAAACAGTCCGATTTCGACTGACGGCCGGATTTTGACCGATTTTCATAGAGGATCCGATTTCGATCCTATGGCCCGATTTCGACCATTGCCTTTCCTTTCAGGATCCGATTTCGATCCTAGGGCCCGATTTCGACCCTTCCTTTCATGTCTGTCATAAGCACATGAAATATCGAGCACAATGTATAATAAAAATAAACGGTAACATTTCCCACCTTAACCTTGACTTGATGAAAAATTATGGATATCAATGTTTAAGTCCTGCGCTCCGATCCTATACATGGAAATTTATCTTAATGACTCGTACATGGAGTGTCATGCATGCATCAACAATTCAAATAATTCATAATTACACATAGATCATAATAATCAAACAACGTATACTATACATAATCTATTTATTAACATGAAATTTTAACTTTTTCCCATGGTAATAAACTTAAGTATATTAAATGTGAAAACTTTTGTTTTTCAATCTACATGCATGTTGACAAAAAAACTGGCACATCAAGAAACAAATTAATAAATAAATAGTAAATGTATCCTAAAAATTCCAAATTTTTAACATGAATGTCCTAACATATATTATATCCTATTAATATTCATCATGGTCGAAAACAACTCAAAGAAAACATGAAAAACAATCTTCCTATCAAGCTTATGGACATGCTGTCAAAAACTGGCAGGTTACGAATAACAATTTTAAACAAATATTTATCATGCTTGGAAAATTCTAGAAATATAATACAGTATACTAGACATACCTAGGAAGACTATATTAAATTGCCACGATGATATGACAACGGGAATATGGGTAAATAATTCTTTAAACAGTTCGCAGATATGCTGGCAGATTCTCGAAAATTTTATGGGATGCTATATTATGAGCGACTAAGGGTATTTATAAGCCTAAAAATCATTATTCAAACATACCTAATCAAATAAGGTATCAAATATATTTTATCCATAATTATTTTCGTCCTTATATATTTTATATAGTATTTATTCTATCACTTACCATATAAGACATTCAATCCTAGATAAATTAGGATATGGATAACCACAACTAGATTTTATCCTAAAATATTTATATCACACATAAAATATCTATTTTAATCATAAAATATAATATAAAATTTCTCCTAATAACTTAATACAATAGTAAATATTATATTATTTTATTAATCCTAGTAGGTTTAGGAAATCCAAAATAAATATTATTTTTTTCTCATAATTCTAACATTATTTCTATCTCAACAATAAAATAATATGGTATAAATAAACACATTCAAAGTTCAAAATAAATTTACATAACAAAAATGATTTAACGAAAAATAACATAAATGCTTTAATTTTTATTTTAATTTCTAAGGCGCGACTTACAGAACTAAAAAACTTGATAACATGCATGAATAGATATGCAATACATTTTATATTGAAAATTTCGGGGCGTTACATTTAGTTTCTCCCTCCCCCACCCCCTCCCACTCCCCCAAGTTAAATGTTTAGGATATAACTTGGAAGATAATAGATACATTGGTCTAGAAATAAATAAAGTCTAGAAATAAATAAAAAATATTGGGCTAGGAAATAAATAAATAGTCCGAATGGAATAAAAAAAACTGGATCAGGAAATATATATATATATATATATATATATATATATATATGTATATATATATGAGAGGATAAATTGAAAACACCTCCTTAATGAGAGAAATGAGAACAAGATCCATCCATTCATTTTAGGTTTGTGTGGTTTAGATTGAATCTAGAAGGAGGAGTATTTTATGTTTCAAAATAATTCATTAAGGGTAATATAGTCTTTTTGTATGTGATGTTTTATTAAATCTTTGTTTTGTGTTCAAAAAAAGTAAATTACTATCTTCATTCTTCTTCTTTTCACTCGAAAATGAACACTTTACGATTTTTTCTCGTCACTTTCACGTTTTTTTGCTGACGATTTTTTCTTGTTACTTCTCCTGATTTCGTCAATTTTTTATGCCCATTTTGTGTGTGCTCTATGCACATTTTTTTTAATTTATATGCACATTTTATGTGTGTTCTATGCACATTCTCTATAATCTGTATGCACATTTTTTATATATACATTTTTCTATAATTTTTATGCACATTTTTTATATCTTCTATGCACATTAACTATAATTTGTATGCACATGCTTCTTGAATTCGCAAAACATTTGTTGAACTCCAGATTCGAACTCTAGATGCGTACGCCACCAAGACCACCAATTTCGAACTCCAAATCTGAGACGTGTCTACACAGATCTGGAACATATCTACATAAATCTAGGTGGATATGTGCAGATATGGGGTAGGAGAGAAGAGACGAGAAAGATAGAAGAGAGGGAGGAAGAACCGTCGCGACAACTCCAAAGCTTCTGTAGCGGACAGATCTACGCAAATCTGAGACGTGTCTACACAGATCTGGAACAAATATACACAAATCTAGGATAGATCTGTGTAGATATGGGGTAGGGGAGAAGAGACGAGAGAGATAGAAGACAGGGAGGCAGAACCGTCGCGGTGACTCCGAAGCTTCTGTCGCGACGATGATAAAGGCGACGACGATGAACATAGGCTGCGATGATCGATGTTGCAATTCAATGCAAATTCTAGAATTGTTTGTGAGAAAGAATAGAGGAAGAAATCGTGAGAAAATTTGAGAGAGAGAGAATGAAGATTTGAGAGAGAGAGAGAGAGAGAGAGAAATTGAGTTCCATATCATAAATGCCAAAAGTTACAAAGTTCAGAAAGGCCAAAAATGGACCCTTCCAAACCTTAACAAAAAAGCAACATAATCAAATGAACAAATACAAAGGTAAACCAACATAACCAAAAAACTGTTGAGATCATCCTCCATATCTCAAGGCGGCTGATATCTGAATCTGAAGTTCGGATAACCCAACTGATCCATCCTAACCAAAGACTGTAAGAAAACTGGCGCCGTCAAAGTATCAAAAATAGTAAGCTCTGCTGTCTGATGCCCCTGCCGGGCTAAGAAGTCTGCCGGCTTGTTTCCCTCTCTATGAATATGAGAGAAACGCACCCGACATCCACGAAGAAGAAGCCGAATCCTCGAAAGTGTATGCCTCATGGCCGCGGGGCCATGTCGTCCAGAAGAAAGTAATGTAATAATAACCGCTGCATCCATCTCAATCCAAATGTCTGAAGACAACTGAACTGCTAGCAAAATACCCTGATGTAAAGCTAACAGCTCAGCCTCAAAACTAGAAGCTGCGACCAAGGGAAGACAAAAGGCTGTAAGAAGATGCCCATTGTGATCCCTGACCACTCCTCCACCTGCTGCCATGCCCGTCTCCTGCCACAAAGGAACCATCTGTATCAAGCTTTACCCAAGGTGCCTCAGGAGGTAACCACCGAACCATCTTAGAGCGCAAAACTCGAGGAATGGGATGATCCGGTGTCATGAAAGGAACCTTAGGCAAAGCCCCTGTCCACTGAGCTGGAAGAATGCTCCCCGCCATCACAAGTAACCTGAGCTCACGCTCCACCTGTCCAATAACAATGTCGGGCCGACAAGGAACTCCACTGAAGATAGCTTTATTCCTTGCCTGCCAAATCTGCCAAACAACCAAACACGGGACAATAAAAGCAATATGGACATTAGAGGCCCTCGGGATGGAAGACCTCCAATGTCCTAATCTAAGAACCAAATCAGAACACGAACCAGGGAAAGTGTATGCAGAGGGGAACCAAAGCGAGAAATGAGACCAAACGGTTCTTGCCAACACACCCCACATAAACAAATGCTCACATGACTCAATCGCACGCAAATCACCAGAACAACACACACACACAGAAGCAAGATGTCTACCCCTCCTCTGTCTATGAACATCAACCGGTAGCCTCCTACGTAACAACCTCCAAACAAAGAAAGAACAAGACGGCCTCAAACATCTGTTCCAAATGGAACCAAAGATAGCCCTAATGTCCCCCCTCTGCCTAACCTCATTCCAAGCAGAAGTCAAAGAGAACTCACCAGCTGGCGTGAGAGTCCATCGCAACACGTCCGGTTCACCCCACATCACAGGAGTACGGATAATGTCAACCATACACTCAGAAGGCAAATAGCAAGTATCACGTAAATGCAGCAAATAACCATGCAACCATGTATGCAAATGCTCATGAAAACAATCACGTACCTGGATATTAGGGAGGACAGCATACTGATGAGCAAAGTCAGCAAAAGGAACATCACCAGCCCATCTATCATACCAAAAACTAATCTGACCACTACCCACAGACCAACGGATAAACTCATGAGCAGGGGCACCTCTCTTCACCAAACGCCTCCAAATACGACTAGGTCTATCATGGAGACGCATCCCAGATCTAGGGTAAGTCCTAGAACAGTACTTAGCCCACATGAAGCGTGCCCATAAGGAGTCTTTAGCCTGGAAACGCCACCAAAGCTTATAACTGAAGGCAGTCATCACATCAACTAAACGGCGTAAACCAAGGCCCCCCTCATCCAGGGGTAAGCAAACATCAGCCCAGCTGATCCAATGGATACCAGAGTAATCATCAACAGAACGCCAAAGGAACCTAGCCATCATCTGCTCCAAGCCATGAAGAAACTCACGAGTGGGTTCCAAAACTTGAAGAACATGAAGCGGAATAGTAGAGAGAGTGCTCTTAATCAAAGCAAGACGGCCCCCAAAGGAAAGATGCCGATGAGACCAACTGTGAAGCTTACCACTAACCTTAGATCTAAGATCAGAAAAAGCCGAAGGACGAAGAAAACCACGGTAGATCGGGACCCCAAGGTAAGTAAAGGGAATACTCCCCTTCCTAAATCCTGTAGTCTGAAGGATCATGGGCTGAATACTCGGACCAAAAGGTTCATGAATGAAAAAATCACTCTTCCCCTGGTTGATCATCTGACCAGATACACCAGAATAATGATCAAGACACTCCATCAATCTGATCAAAGATGATCTACGGGCGCGAGTAAAAATGATGATATCGTCCGCATAAGACAAATGCGAGACATGGAAAGCTGACCTCCTAACACCATAACGCATATCATGCCACCTATCAAAAAGATTATTCAGCGACCTAGAAAGGTAATCGGCAGCAAGGACAAACAGAGAGGGCGAGAGAGGATCTCCTTGTCTCAATCCCCTAGTGGAGGGAAAGAAACCAGCAGGAGCACCATTAACGATCACAGAAAACCAACAGTTGCGGATGCAACGCCCAATCATACTAATCCAAGCAGGAGGGAAACCCATCCTCTCAAGAACCCGCAACAGGAATGGCCACTGCACCCGGTCATAAGCTTTAGCCATATCAAGCTTAATGACAAGATTGGGAATGGTCGAACACTTCGGCAAATCATGGACAAGCTCCTGAGCAAGCAAAGCATTGTCACTAATCAGACGACTACGAACAAAGCCACTCTGATTAGGCGCCACCACTAAAGGCAATAAGGGCGCTAATCGAGAAGTGAGTAACTTAGTAATAATCTTGTTAGTGACATTACATAGACTAATCGGACGAAAATCAGTCCATGCCTTAGCATTAGGCTTCTTAGGCAGTAAAATGATAGAAGTGGCAGTAAAACTGCGAGGCATGTATGCACCACCAAAGAAATCTCGAACAGCATCCACTACATCAGTACCCACAATTTCCCAACAGTGTTGGAAAAAGAGAGAAGAGAAGCCATCCGGACCAGAAGTACTATCAGCACAAATCCCAAAGACAGCAGATCTAACTTCTTCAAGCTCAGGAACCGCAGTAAGACCATCCATATCAACCTCAGGCGGTAAACGTGTAAGGATATCTAACTCCGGATCCAACAACTCTCCAACATCAGAAGTAAGCAGTCTCTGAAAGAAACTAGCAGCAGAAGCTCTAATATCCGGATCTGATGTCAAAACACATCCCTGATCCTCAATGGAATGAATGCGGGAACGGACCCTCTTCTGTTTGACCCAACCTTGGAAGAACCGGGTGTTTCGCTCACCTTCCACGGCCCATTTGATGGCAGCCTTCTGACGCCAAAAATCAGCCTCAGCACGTGTCCTGAGAATGAATTCAGCGACACATCTGTGCAAATCAGATCTAGTCAAATCATTAGGATTTGCTTCATAAGCAGCTTGAGCAGCTCCCATAGCTACCTCAGCATCCCTCAAAGTGGTGAACACATTCCCAAACACATGCTTATTCCAATGCTTCAAGAAAGCCTTAACCCGTTTCAACTTCATCTGCAAATTCATCATCCCTTGAAATCCAGTAGCCTCATCCCAAACACGACGAATCTCTGGAAGAAAGGTATGATGTCTAATCCACATATGTTGAAACCGGAACGAAGGCTTCGGCCTGTCAACAGAAAACTCACAGTGGACCACCAAAGGACAATGATCCGAGACAGATCTCTCAAGATGGATCACACGAGTCTTGGCAAAAACACTCTCCCAGAATTCCCCTATCAGGACCCGATCAAGCCTCTCAAAAACCCCCCTCCCATGCCAGGTAAAAGGGGAACCCTCAAAACCAGGGTCCAGCAGCTGACAATCAGCAACAGCATCAACCATATCATCGATCTCCAAATGTCTCCTAGAGGAGCTTCCTTGCCTCTCATCCTCAGACATGAAAGTATTGAAGTCCCCTCCAACCAGCCATGGTACTCCCTCCATAGTATCAGAAATACTACGAAGTTTATCCCAAAGGTCCCTCCTAAGAGCCCTCGTACACTTTCCATAAACAATGGAAATGAAAATTGGCTCCTTAAGCAAAGGGCCCAACAGCTTAAGATGAAAAAGCTGGGAGGATCTATCAACCACCTCAATCTCAAAATCCGAATGAGCAAAGATCCAAGTCTGTGAATCCATGTTATGAGCCCGAAGAGGAAGACTAAACATAGATCCATAGAAGACAGGGTCAGGATCAGTCATGGGCTCAATAACAGCAACAAAAGACAACTTCTCTCTGCTAATGTATCTCCGAAGAACATCTTGAGAGGCGAGATTAGCAATCCCGCGGATGTTCCAAATCAGAAAGTTCACTGACATGGGGAAACATCAGTGTTCATATAATTATTATGCACATTTCATCCCCATAATACCATTACTAATTCAAAAACTATTAAAAGATATCCAAAAATAAATTTAAATTTATAATGATCTTGTCCATCCATTGTTGTTGATCTATGGTACATAGGTGTTCTCATTCTTCTCTATAAGGGGGTGTTCACCATATAAGCCCCCATATATATATATATATATATATATATATATATATATATATATATATATATATATATATATATATATATATATATATAGATATATGGGAGGGTTCTTTAAGGAACACCTCTTTAATGAAGGAACTAGGAACAAATCATCTCCTTCCATTTTAAAGATGTGTGGTCTAAATTGAAGGAGATATTTTTAATTTTTAATCTCTTATTTAATTTCATTAAAGATATAAAAGTCATTTGATTATTTGAATTTCTTACTTTATTATTATATTTATTTTTATTATATTTAGAGTAAATTTTATAAATCCTTTAATTTGAATAAATTGCTTAAATTATCTATATATTTTATTCATAATTTTTTATGCACTTTATTTGTAATTTTTATGCACTTTATTTAATTTTTATACACTTTACTCGTAAATTTTATGCACTTTATTTGTAATTTTTATGCACTTTATTTAATTTTTATGCACTTTACTCGTAAAAAATTATGTACTTTATTCGTAATTTTTATGCACTTTATTCGTAATTTATACACTTTATTCATTTTTTTATTGCACTTTATTTGACTAAATCGCAATTAAATCTTATTCACCGTAGAAATTATCATCATCACTTTCTGCAAAATTGAATCTCCATGAACACCAAATAAACAATTTCACCAAAATTGAATCTCCATTAACACCAAAATTGAATCAATTTCACAACACAACCAATACCAATTCCAAATCCATGAACAATTACAAAAATCGACAACATCCTCGGCAATTCAATCTATAAACTATTTATCTCAATCGATGTCTTCTTTAATTGAAAGATTGCAAATCCTAAAACAAAATTAAAACAATTTGGGGAAAATTGGGCAAAGAGCTTGAAACTAATTGAAAATATTAGGGCTTATCTCTAGCAGAAAAATTCCTGCAACGCGGCGGCAGCTGTTGTGGTTGACGTCGGACGGATCATCAGTGCTCTCCTCTGCAGGTGACGGCGGCGCACGGCGATGGCGGGCCGAGACAAGGTTGGGCGCTCCATCTAGCAGAGATGAGGCAGGGACGAGAGAGAGAATAGAGAGAGCAGAATAGAGAGGAGAGATGAGGCAGGGACGAGAGAGAGAGCAGAATAGAGAGGAGAGATGAGGCAGGGACGAGAGAGAGAGAGAGAGAGAATAGAGAGGAGAGATGAGGCAGGGACGATAAGAGAGAGAGAATAGAGAGGAGAGACGAGGCAGGGAGAGAGAGAATAGAGAGCAGAGAGGAGAGATGGCGAGAGAAAGGGATTAAAGAAAAGAGAGAGTGTGTGTTATTTATTAGGAATATACATATAATTTTACTAAATTAGTTTTAATAATATTAATAGTATTAAATAAATTATTTTTGAACAAAAATCTTATTATTGATGTGAATCATTCAGTTTATAAAATGGAGGGCTATGATATGTTTCTAGTTCCTTCAATAAGGTGTTGTTCCTTAATGATCCATCTCCTATATATATATAGGGCATGGATAACACTTATTAAATATCTTTTAATAATACTTATAAATATTATAAATAACTTAAACACTAGAAGATTACTAATATTGTTTATTGAAATAATTATTTACCTTTATTCAAAGGCTTCAACCTTAAATATAAGATTCAATTTGTAGAAGAAGATGCTCTAAGGCTCGATGGGAGAAACTCATAAACTGAGAAAGAGAAGCAGCCTAGCAGAAGTAGAGCTCGATGGAACCAGTGGGATTCACTGCTCGGGCTCACGGCGGAACCACCCAAGTTGATGGGATTTGATAATTTGGGTGAAATTGGAAGAGAGAACGAGAGAAATTAGATTCAGATATAAGAGATTAAATCATTAAATTATATATTTTTTTAATTTTTTTTAATGTTACCGAGTTAACCGGGTACCGGGTGCCGGTTCGACCGACCGGTTCTTCTGAGTCACACTGGGTCAAAGGAAAAAACGTGTTTTTGATTGGCCCGGCCCGGATTTTTCACCGGGTCACGGTTGAACAGGGCTAACCGGCCGGGTCGGACCGGGTTTCATAACATAGCATAAAATATATAAGGAATATGCAAAATGAATATTCCAGAGCATATTCAATCTAAACCATCAAAAAATAAAATCAAGGGTGCAGATTCCTTCTTATTTCTTATTTTAAGGAGGCTTCTCATATGATCCATTCTCTATATATATCTATATATATATATATATATATGAGGAGGTTCAAATGTGAACAGCATGTTATCGTGTGAACGTATGAACACTGCACTTTGAAGACAAATGTACTGCACTTTAAAGGCAAAGATATTGCATTTTAAAGTGCAGTACTTAAAGTGCATTATATTTGTCTTTAAATGCAGTACGTAAAGTGCAGTATATATACATTAAAAGTGCAATACGTTTGTCTTTAAAGTACATTGTTCACACGTTTACACGATAAGAGTTGTTCACACGGGAACCACTCACTATATATACATATATATATAAAGCCCAACTAATGTTGATTTGTATTTATAATAAGTTATATATATATATATATATATATATATATATATATATATAGATATATATATATATATATATGGTACAGTTACGTTAAGAACCACTATCTTAAATAAAAACTAAGAACCAATCTTAGTCTTTAATTTTTTGGTCTCTTGACACCTATTTTTTTTATTCTACTTTTATTTTTAATTCAAAAAGCAAAAAATACATTTCATTAAGGGTAACTATGTCTTTTTACACTTTATGTTTTGAGATTAAATCAAACACTTACACTTACCTCATGCCGCGGCGATGGTGGTGGTTGGTGGCAAAAAAAAATTATGCATAATATGGTTTTGATTTTATGCATAATTACAAACATTTTTATGCATAAAACTGTATGTTATGTGGATATTATGTTATATAATAAAAATACGTTTTATGCATATTATAGTATTTGTTTTTGTGCATAAGCTTGAAAAATTTTATGCATAAAACTGTCTATTATGTGGATATTATGTTATATAATAAAAATAAAATTTGTGCATATAACAGTGTTTGTTTATGCATAAGGCCGCACAATTTTATGCATAGACTGACATATAACAATATTAGTTTATGCATAATTCGGTGCATTTTTATGCATAACATTGTCCCGTGTTTGTGCATACCGTGATTTTACAAATATAATTCATTATACTTATAATATATGACCTAACTCTCCTTCTCTCTCTAGCAAGCAGCGGTGGTGGTTAGCGGCGGCAGTAGCGGCGCCACAGCGGTGGCGTGCGGAGGTGGTAGGTTACTAAGGTTTTTTCATTTTTTGTATTTCCATAATTTAATTATTAATATTGTTGTTTACCATTTTATCCTATTCCTAATTTTATGAATTAATTAAATAAAAAAATAAATTAATTCTACACCATAGATCGAATGGAGATCTATGGATAGAAATGGTTCTTAGTTTTTATCTAAGGATTGGTTCTTAGGTTTTGTGAACACATCCTTCAATGAAAGAATTATGAACAAAATTAGACCATCTATTTTATAACATGGACGATCTAGATTAATTGTTGAATTAGATGTAAAATAGCGGAGCTTAGATTATAATTTATGTGGCAAGGGCAAAATTGGTAGACACGTTCTCTAACAATTTCATCCCCAATCCGGAAAGAAGAAGAGACAATTCAATTCTCGCTCTTGTCTCTCTCTTAATCTCTCTACTCTCTCTCTTAATCTCTATAGAAAGATCTTTCTGCAAATCGATTGAATCATAAACGTGTTCCTTCAATGATTTCTCACCGAAATCCTTGTCATCCTCCCTCAATAACCTCACCAAAAACCTATTAGTGTTGGTCCTAAAGACGCGGTTCAGGTGTATGTGGGGGGGGTGAATACACCTGTATGCAAATTCAAACTTTGAACGCGAAAGTCAGCTTTAGCTACTGAACGAGTCAGTTGGCTAGAAATACTTTTTCGATCGCGTGGGCAGAATATTCTCCTACTGAGTATAGTCATACTGACTTATGTCAGTGAATAGCAGTTTAGTACAACAGTTGTGTGCGGAATGTGTGTAGGCCCTTTCGAAATATGCGTCTTTTATAAAAACCTAATTTGTGCAAGTTTGATTAAAAACTCAGTTGGATGCTGAATGAACAGTATATTAATGCAACAGTAATAATAAAAAAGATACAATAATTTTTAAAGTAGTTCGGACACACAGGGTCCTACGTCCACTGTCCTGACACAAGCAGGAGACCTTGTACTATTTGTACTGAGCAAGTCTCAGTGATCTATTCACATGACAGATACAAACTTGTTTGCTTATACTGAGCAAGTCTCACTTGTTTGTACACAGGACAGATCCTACTTATAGTTGTAGTGACTTTACAACTCGTAACCGTTTAAGGTTAGAAGGTTTTTTATTTCAAACTAAGAAGGAGTTCTTACAATTAAGAACTGTTCAAAGATATGAACTCCTTCAAGGTTCTAAGCTATGGATTCTATAATAGGCTCGCTTAAATAGAGAACGGGAACAATAAATCTCTAGAAGGAAGAACTAAAAGATATCTAATCTAAGAGCAAGTTCTTCGGTTGAATGTTTGCTTGTAAGTTCGCTAGAGTTCTTGAGCTTTGTTTGCTTGGGTTCCCGGTGTTATATCTTCTTCTGCATGAAGACCTTCTCTATTTATAGTCTTCGATTGGTGAATGGATCCGTTGGAGAGGGTCTAGCCACGTGTCGAATAAGATAATAAAAACGGCTATGTGAAATTTGAACGTTGAATAGAGGTACTGTTGAGATTTCCTCTTTTTCCGTCTAGGAGCAACTTTATGGCAGAGCAGGTAAGGCGCTGTCGGCTCCTTATTTGTCGAGGTACATGAAAGTTGGTGAGGCTTGTTAAAACTCAAACTGCACTGTCGACTGATTGTCCTCTATCGACATCTGTCTGAACACTTCAGTCGCTTGGCACGAATTCCATTGCAGATTCAATTGCTGATAGACAGACCAACTGACTTCTTCGATACTGAGTCCTTCAGCTGAGTGCGAGATCTTCTACTGACTTCACGGCTACTGAACTCTAGCCTACTGAGTTCTAACAGCTGAACTCAAAATAAGCTATTACAATATCCAAGGTTCATCGTTCTGCCTAGGCAGGTGAGACACATTGTTGACAGTCGCCAATTCTGGAGTTGCGTATAAGGCCGAGATGTTTTCTTTGATCGTCGCATCCCTTATATCTTCGAGATCTGATTCGGTCAGCCCTTCAGTCAAGGTGACCTCCATCTTATCCTGCATCACATGCGTCTCAAGATATTCCTGGACAAAGCTTTCAATGGAGTCAGTAGATAAAGCATTTACATTTTCATGATCAAAGGGCATGTTGGGAGATGATTCAGTAGTTGATTTGGCTGATCCCAAAACCTTATTCTGATTGATGAACCATTATGTTGTAAAAGTTAACACCCTTGTCTTTTGAGTATTTCAGACTCAGTAGACTTGCCTTCAACATGGTTCCGGATCAGAAGTTTCGTCTGCTGTCTCTCAGTAGACCATCTGCCGTAGTACCATAGAGTGAAGATTTAGTACGGTTGGGCACTACCAGTACGAGTGTCTAGAGCTGAGTGCAACTGAGAGAGCTGTGCGACAAGCTCGAAGAGAGAAGTTCACCAAAAAGCACCAAGCATTCATTGCTGGAGAGCTTTCAGATGATTCTGAAGAGCCAGATAACTTCATGGACTCATCTGATGATGAAGTCTCATTCCTTGCAGTAGAAGCTGAAGAAAATGAAAAGTGTCTCATGGCCGGAGAAGAGGATGAGGTAAACTCCTATGTAAATTATGTACCCTCTCCACCATGCACACACAATACACAATCTACTGCAGGTGATCATCTAGAATTTGCACTACCCTACAAAGCCTTATTAGGTGAGCATATTAGGATGAGTTTGGACATCAGTAAGACACTTCAGGAGATGGATCTCTTGAGAGCTGAGAATGAGAGACTTTCTAAGTCTTGTCAGGATGGTTCTGAGTCGGCTCAGCTTGCCAAGAGATTGAAAGAGGAGAATGAATCTCTGATGACACAGTCTCAGCAGCAAGAAGAACTGATCTCAACACTGACCAAAGATTTGGCTAAGAAAGTCACTAAACTAGGTTTACAGAATAAGGAATATTCAGATCTACAGGCACAACACGAAGCTCTCAAGAAGAGTGATGACGTCTGGAAAGTTCTGATGACAGACAGATTTCTAGGAGCAGAGAAGAAGCTCGAAGCCATGCTTACAAGTCAAAGGCCTGTAACTCATAAGGAAGGGTTAGACTACAACACTTATGATGCTTCAACCACAGCTCCACAGGATTCAGCAGTTAAGCTTACTGATAGGTTTGTCAAAGGGAGCACTGAACTTTCAGGATACCGTAAAACCCTTGATAAAAGACAAACAAAAAGTGATTGTACCTCATCCCACCTATCGAAGTCTAGAAGATCTCGCTCACAACTCCCATTAAGAAGCAAGGGGAAACTTCAATAAGATGGGTAGATCAATATGAGCCTCTGACTTTGACTCACCCAGCTCAGTACGACAGTTATTACTATAAGCCAGTAGTCAAGAAGGCACTTAAGATCCAGACAAAAGCCACTAAATCAGCTCAGAAGGTCAAAAGTCTACCCAAGTAGAAGATCAGGACCACTTGAACCTCACGAAGCAAAAAGAGTCAACAACACTGAGCCCTTCAGTGAAGTATGTTGACGGGTCAGGAAGGAAGTTGTCTGAGACAACAAAAGTAGTCAGACAGATTTGGATTGCTAAGCCACTAACTCCTAAGGACCCAAAAGAAACATAAAGGGTACCTAAGTGTGATTTTCTATTTTGCTGGTACAAAAAGACCCATGGCACATAGATAGCGGATGTTCCAAACACATGACGTTCCAAAAGATACTGTTGACAGATTACATCATAGAGGAGTTTAGCGACAATGTCAAAGGCTACACGAGAGTACATGGAACATTGAATATTGGAACCACAATAGTTCCAAAAGTATCTTATGTTGAAAGGCTCCAACATAACCTCCTCTCTGTTAGTCAATTCTGTGATAATAATAAAAGAGTGATACTTGACACTGTTTTTTGTGATATACTTGACAAATCCACATGTAAAACAGTGTTATCAGGAACACGGAAGAAGAACATATACGTTGCAAACTGAAAATCCGTGGAGACTGAAGCTTGTTTGATAGCACGGAACGAAGACAGAACTGAGTGGCAGTGGCACAGAAGACTCAACCATCTCAACTTTAAGGTGCTAAACAAACTACCAAATGGATCTCTTGTCAGGGGACTGCCCAAGCGAGCTTTTAAAAAGGAAGAAGAGTGTGAAGCCTGCTTGAAGGGAAAGCAAACAAAGAAAAGTTATCCTTCAATTCTGTCACCATCTACCGACGGAATCCTTCAGCTACTTCACATGGACCTTTTTGGGCCAGTTTCCCCTGTAACGATCAGATGCAAGAAGTACATACTGGTGGTTATTGATGATTATTCCAGATACATGTGAGTACTTTTTATTGCCAACAAGTCTGATGTAAAGACAACATTGTCGAGGTTACTGAAGAGAAATTCGGTTGCGAGTTCAGCAAACCACTCAGAATCCCTATGAACACAAACTTTCATATCGATATTGATAAAGAGGGAGTATCAGTAGCCTCTGCTGACTATCATGCTTTAATTGGTTCATTATTATATCTAACTGCTAGTCGACCTAACATAACTTATGATGTAGGTGTCTGTGCTCGATTTCAGGCGAATCCCAAGCTGAGCCATATGGATTCAACAAAGAAGATTCTCCGCTATCTCAAATGCACACCTGACAGAGGGTTATGGTATCCTGTAGATGATAATTTTGAATTAACTGGCTATACTGATGCTGACTATGCAGGTTGCAGGCTCGACCAAAAATCAACTTCAGGAACGTGTCAGTTCCTCGGCAGTAAGCTAATTTCATGGTTCTCCAAGAAAAAGCATTCAGTAGCCACATCTACTACTGAAGCTGAATACATGGCTGCCGGAAGTTGTTGCGCCCAGATCCTTTTGCTTCGACAACAATTGCGCGACTATGATGTAATTTAGAATGAAGTGTCAGTCTACTGTGACAGTACCAGTATCAATGCCATCTCGCAGAATCCTGTTCTACATACAAGATGCAAGCACGTGTACATTCGACATCACTTCATTCGCGATCATGTCGAGAAGAAGGACGTCATATTGTAGAAAATCCATACTGATATTCAGCGGGCTGATATACTGTCCAAGCCTCTAGCTGAAGCTAGACTTAGAGATCTTTCGGTAGAGCTCGATCTCCCGGAACCCTACCGACTTCACTCGGTAAGCGTTTCGGATGGAGTGTCCTCATTGAAGGGGGAACACTAGTTCTATACTGAATTGCTTCGGCCCGGAGATCAAGCAACCATCTACATGAGGTATCGCCGACTACAATGTTCACCGATGGTTTGCGTATCTCTTCCAAAGAGTTAACTCAAAGATAAAAAGGTTTTATGATCTCAGTTCAGCATCGCATTTATTGCCTTAAAGAATGTCATTTATTAAAATCGTTATCATTTATTACACGACATTCTCTGCAACTTTGCTGAAACTACTTTGCATTAAATGCATGTCGTATCACCTTACTTCTATAGGCTATATAAGTCTAAGATTTGACTAAGGCGGCACAGTCATCATTACCTTTTTTATCAAATAAAATCGTGACTGTCCAACTGAAAAAGCGGGATTTAACCCTAACCGTCGATCATAAAACATTTCACATTCAAAAACCTATTTATCGACGTGATCATCCAAAACTGCCATCTTCGCCATTTTCGCTCTGCAAATACCTTCGCACTTTCTGAAAAATACATTCAGCATACTGCTTATTTTCACTTTATTCAGAGATTTCTTACGGTAAATCTTAATTTCTATAGCACTCATACTAACTAAATATATTTTCAAGTGCTAACTATTATTTTTGCAGATAGTCATAACGAACCTCACAGTCATTTCTCCTAAAGACATCGTCGAGATCTTTGAGAAGGACCGTGTTTGGTGTGAACCAGTTATGGAGTTCGACTCCAGTGAACTGGAGTACATGGATGATGTGTAAGATACCTTGAGAGCATTTGGATTGGAGCTATTTCGTTCAAAGAGACCGTCGTTCTTCCTGCCTCGTCAGATCGCTGAGTTTTTCCTTAACCTCGAGGAGGAAGACGGGGACTTATTTGGGACCTTCAGATTCATCAGATTCATGACCCATCTAAGGCAACTCCTATTCTGAAGAGGATGTCTTTGAAGAAGGCTTTGGACAGAAGCTTCAGACTTCCAAACGAGGGCATCAGTTCTACTGGATATAAGGATGATGTCCTGGACAATTACCTAACACTGTTTTGCGAGAAGCCCACAACCTTCATAGCTTCATTTCCCAAAAGCAGCATGCTTCCACAATTCAGGGCCTTGGCATATATAGTAATGCAGATAATGACTAGCCAGGACGGCTCATTTGATTAGGTATCGAGGCTGAAACTCCAGATGATGATGGTCATCTATGACAAGGCTCAGATTAATTAGGCTGAAGTATTCATCGAAGAGTTACATGCTCAAGGGGCGAGGTTCAATCGATCAACAACTAGACTGAGTGCTAAAGGAAAGCTTCTATATGTGATGAATCTCTCAGTCATGATCGATGACTTATGTAGGACTGATCAGATCACTTTTGCCGACAAAGAATACTTTAATCCGAAGAAGATCAGGTTCCACAACCGAGCCAGCTCATTACAGTAAATTGGCATTGGTGCCGGTGAGGGTAAGGGCAAGAGGAAAGCCCAAACCCCAGTAAAGAAGGGTGCTACCCTTAAGAAGAAGAAGGCATCTGAGCAAGCCATTGTAGTAGCCCCTAGTGTCCTTGAACTGAGAGATGAGGACACTCAGTCAGCTGAGAAGACTGACTCAGAAGAGAAAGCAGAGTCAGAAGAGAAGGATGCCTTAGCAGACAATGCAGACTCAATAGAACAGGGGACTTTATCTCATGTCACGACTCCTCCCCTTTCTCCACTAGACGTACCACCACTCAGCAGCATGCCTTCTGCTGAGAAAAGACTGTCTCCCATTGATATTGAGGAGATGGAGACGGACAATGAAACCGAGACTTTTGGGTTTGATCTTTCACTACTTCAATCCAGAGCAACCCAAGAGGTCTCATAATTCATTCCTGAAATCGTCAGTCACTCTGACTTGGTTGATATAGCCAACAGGGCAAGGCATCAGATGTTGTATAGGTTTCGGGACTGGATCACTTTAGAGCACCTGATCCGATTCAAGTCCTCAGATCTATTGAATGCAAACGAGCTACAGCTTCGACAGCAGATAGGCTACAAAGAGTCTGCTGATATTAGCTAGTTCTACGACCTTAGGGCAACCATGTTGGCCTTGCATGTAGACAGATATCCATCTTCAGCAGCCGACCCTATGGAAGGTCCCGCAGGTCCCGATGACCAGGAAGACAACCTTTAGATGACCATCATATATCCCCTCCTCCTTCTGGTCCTTTTGGATCGGCAGCAGCAAGCACCTCTTGCTCTACTAACCCTGAACAGCAGCTGTTGGGGTCAGCTTATGAGGTTGGCTATGTTGCTAAGCACCAAAAGTTGAAGGCAGTGGCCAAGGCCCTCCTGAAGCAGGGGACTCAGAATCGTCTCCTTGCCAGGAACGTGCACAAGATTTGGCGCCAGATCACTGCAGCTCAATGCGAGGAAGTCAGGGAGCTGAAGACTTCTATTCAGAATATCTCTTCCCCTCCCATCCCTGACTTCAGCTCTATTCTCTCAAATGCCTTATCTAAGACAAAGAAGCCAACTTCGACAATCAACAAGCATCGATTCAGGAGCTTCTAAAAGCTGGCCATTCTTCCATTCTTGAATCGTTTAAGACAGCCCAATCTGAGCTTCAGAACCAGATCTATCAACACACTCTAGCTCATGAACAAAGAATTTCCACTATTCAGAATGAATGTGATCTCAAGATCGACCCAGAGCTGAAGAATATTGAAGAACTTGTAGATCTCTCTCAGCACAAGTATGCTGAAGAACTCATTACTGAGAGGAATGATCTACACATCAAGTTCGAAGGTCTTCAGAAGACCTTGGATGAGCTTAACAAATCTTATCAATCGCTCAGTTCCAAGGTAGTTACTCTTCACACCCCTCCGAACATATTGGATGATGTCAAAAAGGGGGAAAAGACTAAGAGTGATCAATCTAAAGGGGAAGTAACTAGGGTTATTGCCCAAGGTGTCTCAGCAAGAAATGTATTGGATGATGTCAAAAAGGGGGAAAAGACTAAGAGTGACCAATTTAAAGGGGAAGTAACTAGGGTTATTGACCAGGGTGTCTCAGCAAGAGATGTAGTAGCTAAGACATGAACAAGTGGCTCAGGACCCAAGAAGGTAGAGACCGGCACATCTGAACCTACTCAGAAGAACATTGAGGAAGTGGCCGCATTTATAGAGGAGTCTGATAATGAAGACACTCCTCTGCCTCCACCAGTATCTGGGAAAGGAAATGAACCTCTTAAAACTCCTCCTCGTCCCCAAAGATACATAAGTCCAGCAGAGCTAGCTCAGATAGAAGCGGATGAAAAACTTGCTCGAGAGATTGCTGAGGCTGAGGCGACTAAGAAGCCTACGAAGGCTCCTACAAAAGCCAGAACCAAGGCACCTGCAAGGAAGTCTATTCAGAGGCAGGCGCTCAGAAAGCTTACTCTCAAGGATGATGATGACAAAAAAAAAAAGGAGAGAGAACTGAGAAAAAGTCTGATACAGCCAGGCAGACTAAGAAGGCGGTTGAGCCTACTATTGATGAGCTGATTGATCTCAGCATAAGAGCTCTCGATTCTAGAGCAAAGTGGCACTAGCTAGCCAAAGCAAGAAGAAGACAGGCAGAAGCCAAGGAGAAGGCAGTAGAAAAGGCACGAGAAGTTGAGAGACTTAAGCCTAAGCCACCACCTCTGAAGAACAGGGATATATCCACAACTTCTAAGTTCTATAAACGAGGCAAGAAACCAAATAAGCTGAAGACTCATATATGGCCTCATGTAGATAAGTGGATGCCCTGGGAGAAACTCAGCTATGGGAGACGATCAAAGCTGAATTCATTAAGAGATACTATGTTTGGTAGTTTTGGCCTGATAACGACAAAGCTGAGGAGTTTGCTGATTGGATAGAGAAATATGATCCTAAAATCTATGAGATAGTTCAGAAGGCCATCATTGATGAGAATGTCACTATTATGACTCCGGCTTTCGTAACTCGCCTCCACCGCCGAAGTTGGAAGGATCACTATTTACAGCAGAGATCGAAGCTGAAGCGAGGGAAGCAGCTAGGAGCAAATCTCTGGACCCTAAAGATGCAGAAAATCTTCCGAAATTCCTCCAGCTAAGGAAAGACACCTTCAAGATTTATGGACTTCCGTTGCCAGAGGACAAATCAAAAGATTTTAAGGCAAGGATTCAACATTGTAAATCTTCTAGGAAGTAGTTCAGCTTGATACTGTTGGTAGCTTTCCTAGTGTAGCATTAATGTAACTGTACTCAAACTCTTATCATTTAATACATCAGTTGCTACTTGGCCCGATAATTTCTCATTGTCTCTATGGCCCGCTTCGTGTTTATTTAACACTCAGAATCACATAAGTGATTACTGACTCACACACTCACTGCTTATCTGTGTTTGTTCTGTATTTGCTTAGATAGGAGGAAGTTGTGAACAACTATCCTCGATGAGATTAGAGACTTGAAGATACATCTCCATAGATTCTCATTGTATCAACTGTAAGGAGTCTATATCTGATAGTTCTTTAGAGTGTTATAATGATAGGTTTTGGCATCATCAAATAGGGAGAAATTGTTGGGAGATGATTTAGTGGATCCCAAAACCCTATTCTAATTGATGAACCATTATGTTGTAAAAGTTAACACCCTTGTCTTTTGAGTGTTCCGGACTCGGTAGACTTGCCTTCAACATGGTTCCCGCCGAAGTTTCGCCCGTGTCTCTTAGTAGACCATCCGCCGCATGCCATGGAGTGAAGATTCGGTATGGTTCGACTCGGCAGAGCAAAGATAATCGAAAGGTGTTCGTGGAGTCGGTGAGAACTGGACTCGGCAGAACAATTTTTTGAACTCGAGTTTAGCCTTCGCATTGTTGGACTCAGCAGGAGTAGCCTACTGAACCTTTCGGTCAGACTCAGCAACGGCCTGTCTGTTGCTTTAATTGGGATGCGACTTCAAAAGTCAATATCAGTAGAGTTGTCTGAGGTCGTACATCTGAGAAAAGTCGGCCTTATCAACCTTGAAGTCTCGAAAAGTCTCAACCACTATTTGTACCTCGACCAATGACAAGCGGCCAAGGGCAAAGTATCCGACAAAAGCCGCAAGTCAACCACTTTCCCGCAAAGAAAAGGGAATCTACGGGATTAAAAAAAAAGAGTCGTTAGCTACCCATAGAGTGACACGTGGACGCTTCGTCTCCAACAGATCTATTCACAACTCACGTCTATAAATAGAGGGAAGATCGAATTCAAAGAACTCGCACAAAACGAACATACAAGCGATTTATCAAGGGAACCCAAACTTTCAAATAACTCAAGCTCTAGCCTTCTTAAACGAATATTCAAGTGAAGAACACGAACCGAGAGAGATTATTCCTCACTATTCTTCACTCTAGAAGCCTTTCTTATTCCCACCCTCTGACCTAAGCTCGTTGTAAAATCCATAGCTTAGATAGAAGGAGTTCATTTATTGAACTGTTCTCAGTGTTAAGAACTCCTTCATAGTTGGAGATACATTCAAACACTCATTGTTTGACCCTATAAAATGAGACTTGCTTAGTATAATCGCAAGTTAAAGTTTGTCCAATGCAAAAACTAACCGAGACTAACTCAAGTATAACAAATAGTTTTCGGCCTTGTTCAGGACAAATGGGACGTAAGATCTTGCGTATCCGAACCACTTTAAAAATTGTTGTGTCATTAATTGTTGCATTGATTAATTGTTCATACTGAAAATACATTTACAAATCATACAACAACATTTTCAGTACAAAGCTTAAAACATTGCACTAATCTACTGAAACTGTTTTGTTAAACAAACATTTTCAATCTACAAACTTAATCGGGCCTCGACTTTCCGCACGCTACTAAATTCTGCTGAACGCTACTGAATTGTGATAGTAAGTCAGCTAGTAGATCTCAACATCTTCAGTCACTCTATCAACGCGATCAAGAACAGCTTGCTTGGTCTACTGAAGTCATTCAGTAGGCATCCTCCGTTTATCAGACTGTTCGCGTTTGAGATTGAAAAAGGTTTTTAAGTGTATTCATCCCCCCACACCTGAACGTTTGACTCGGGACCAACAAGGCCTCTTAAGTGCTTTGGCAATGTGATGATCGTAGATTTCATTATGGTATACAACACTTATAGATCCCTGATCTACATTAATTATGGCCTTTACAATTTTTAAGAATGGTCTACCCAATAAAACATCCAGGAGTACCCTCAACTTGCCTATCAGTAGTATCTATAACATAGAAATCTGCCGGATAGACAAAATTGTTAATTCTGACCAAAATGTTTTCGAGTAAACCTAGTAGGGGGCAATGTGTTGGGATGAGATTCAGTATGATAAGATTTAAAGATCCCAAAACCCCTAGCTGATTGATGAGCCTTTGATAATGTAATAGCTTAGTTGAGTTCCGCTTGTTAGGAACTCAGTAGGCTAGAGTTCAGTAGTTGGTGCATTCAGCAGAAGATCCGCCACTCAGCCGAAGGAACTCAATATCGAAGAAGTCGGTTGGATAAGCTATAACCAACGTAATCGTAAAGGAATTTGAGCAATGAATCTCAGTAGCATAAGTACGAGATAACTCAATTCAAGGTCCGAGGATTCGGAGGAAGTCAACTCACCGTACACTTGGAGTTCGAACAAGCCTCACCTACTCTCATAACCTCGACCAATGAGGAGCCAACTTCACTCTACCGCTTCGCCATAAAGTCGCTCCTGGACTGAAAAAGAGGAAATCTCTACAACGATATTCAAAATCGATATGGCTGTTTTTCTTGTCTTATTCGACATGTGACTAGACTCCCTCCAATGGATCTATTCATGAATAGAAGACTATAAATAGAGAAGAGTCTTCATGCAGAGAAGACACCGGGAACCAAGCATTCAAGCGATCAAATACTCTAGCGAACTCAACGTCAAACACAAATGAAGAACTTGCTCATTTGAAGATCATTTTAGATCTTCTCTCAAGAGATCCTTTAGTTTCCCTTCTCTAACCCAAGCATGCTTATTGTAATACCAATAGCTTAAAAACCTCGAAGGAGTTCATCTTTGTGAACTGTTCTTATTGTAAGAACTCCTTCATAGTTGGAGAAACTCAAACCTACACGGTTCAGATTGTAAAGTCACTACGACTATAAGTAGATATTTGTCCTCGCGTACAAATTAACTTCGGACATGCTCAAGCATAAGCAAACAAGAACGTATATGTCTAGTGAACCGATCGACCGAGACTTGCTCGAGCATAAGCTAATCAAGAACTCCCCGCCTTGTTCGGGGACAGATGGACGTAGGATCCTGTGTATCCGAACCACTTTAAAAATTGCATGTGTTGATTTACTGTTGCATTGATAACTGTTCACATCTGCATAATAACTGACTTTAAATCAAAGTGCATAAAATGGATTTTTCAACTGAGACGACATATTTTGGGCCTACACTTGTGCACACAACTTCTGATACTGAACTACTGTTCCCTGACATAAGTCAGTAGACTGTACTCAGTAGAATAACTCTCTGCCCACGCGATCCAGAAAGTTTAATTGACCAACTAACTAGTTCAGTAGACTAGGTCAGTAGCAACATTCAGCTACGCTGACTTTCGCGTTCTGAGTAAGAATTTTTCATCAGATGTATTCACCCCCCCCCCTCAACACCTGAGGCTCGTCTCTGGACCAACACATTGCATGACCTATCCGCTAATTGAATTATCAACTTAGTGGACACTAATTCAGCTCTAGCTAACTGATTATAGATGAACAATGGCATAACATTAATAGATGCTCCTAAATCACACATACCTTGCTTAATCATAACATTACCCATCAGATAAGGTAGTGTAAACATACATAGGTCAGCACACTTAGCGGGTAGCATCATTTGAATGATTGTCGATAGGAGTGGTCCATCACAATTTTCCCGGACTTCGGAACTTTTCCAACGATAAAGTCCTTCACGAACTTCCCAAACTTAGGAATTTTAATGGCCTCAAGGAAGGGAATGTTAATCTCCAATTTCTCGAATAATTTGAGGTAGTCCATGTACTCCTTGTTCGACGTCCTCTTCCTTTCCAAAGCTTCTAAGAATGGTGGAGGAAGTAGATTTTCAAACTCCGACTGGCCAGTCTGAACGACCTCCTCATCCCGTTGTAGTTCAGGACTTTCAGCATACTGCTTCTTTAAACCTTCTGGTATTATGGGTTGTTCTGCAACCTTCCTCGTCTCTGCTGACTTCTTTAGGTGTCTTGCATGTACAGTTAGGGTTTAGAATTATTTTCCTACACGCAATGTAATTTGGTTGCAGTTTTGGGAACTCGGATTAGGTTGTGTTTGAGCTTGTGAAGGTAAACGCTCTTGACCTCCCTTCAGATCTGGGAGTGAACCGGCCAGTTTGGACACTTGCTCGGACAAATTTTCCAAAGTAACTTGTTGATTCAATTTTCATTTAAGCTTAGATCTTGTAGCTTGCTGCTGACCTCTTGAGCATCTTGCTGGGAGCTTTGTTTCCTGTTCTCAGTAACAAACTCATTAAATACTACATGAGGGCTTTTTCCATGCAAAGTGTCCGGTAGTTAAAGACCCTAAAAGCTTTGCTGACCCTGGAGTATCCTAAGAATACTCATTGGTCTGACATTCTATCGAAGACCTTTAACTGATCATTTCCATTATTAAGGATAAAGCATGAACAACCAAAGATATGGAAATGCGAAATAGAAGGTGTTCTCCATTTCCATAGTGTCTTCATGTGTAGTTAAGCCAGTAATGAGTGATTCTGAGTGTAACAGGCGGTGTCAGTAGCTTCTGCCCAAAACTTTGATGGTAGACCTGAGTCTGCGAGTATGGTTCTTGCTACTTCTTTAAGTTTTCTATTATTTCTTTCAGCAAGACTATTATGCTGAGGTGTGTATGCCGCTGAGGTTTCGTGTTGGATCCCTTCATCTTCGCAGTAGTCTTTCATCATTGAGTTTAGAAATTTTGTTCCTCAATCTGAGCGTATTCTTTGAATCTTGATATCATTTTCGACGCCGCTCTCGATCGTCACTAGGGAGACCAGCCCAAATAAATCCATGTGGAGCAGCTGAAGGATTCCATCATTAGAGGGTGACGAAATTAGAGGATGGCTTGATCTGGTCTGCTTTCCCTTCATGCATGCTTATGTCGTTTGAAAACTTCATTGGGTAGTCATCTGACTTTAACATCTCTTGCTAGTTTGTTCATAGTTTTCAAGTTCAGATGACTTAGTCTTCTTTGCCACAACCATGTTGTTTTGTCATCTGACTTTGTATGTGCTAGCACGCAGGCTTCAGGTTCAGCGATATTCCAATCTGCATAGCAGATGTTTCTTCTCCACGAGCCTGATAACACATTTTTTCCTGTAGATTTGTCAAGAACATTACAAAACCTGCGTCAAAAGTCACTTTATTGGAGTTATCACAGAATTGACTGACTGAAAGAAGATTATGTTGAAGTCCTTCAACATATGATACTCTGGGAACTATGCAGTTCCTATCTTCAGTGTTCCACATCCCCTTGTATATCCTTTGGAGTTGTCACCAAACTCAATTATGGCTCCTTCTTGCTGAACATAGTTGGTCAGTAGATTATTTTGATGCGTCATGTGTCTTGAGCATCCACTGTCCACGATCCAAGGGTCCTTTAGCACCTACAAGATAAAAATAAGTCCAGTACCCTTTGGGGTTCAGTTGGGTCCTTAGAGGTTAGTGGATTTTGGGGACCCAAATCTATCTGACAACCTTGGAAGTTTCGGATAACTTCTTGCCCTTGTTATCAACGAATCTCTCTCCTGAACTAGGAGATACTGACTTCTTTTCTTTCTGAGGTCAGTTTCTTCTTCTTTCGAATATTGGGGCTTTTGATTCTGGGCTCATAGTAGTATGATCCATACTGACCTGGATGAGTCCACTGAGGATGGTCATACTGCTCTCCCCTTCTGACCTTGTTGGTTCCTCCTGGGTTGGATCTGGGCGTTCTGGAGCTTGAACCTTTGGTCATCTTTTGGTTGTTGTGCTGAGGTGATTTCATCTTCTGTTTGTTTCTTTATCCGAGGGGTTGACGATTCAGCATATTGAGTTCCCCTTTGGACAAATCTATCAGCTAACTTTTCTAAACTTTTCTGCTCTGAAGTTGATGATTCATATGTGTAACCAAGTCCTTCCCTTGTGGAGGTTGGTCTCTGTGATCTTAACATTTTTTCAAGCTTCTCTTTGGCTCCTATGTATTTCTCAGTCATTAAGGTTCTCCACACCTCATCGCTCTTTCTCAGAGCCTCGTACTCAGCTCTGGATTGTGCAAACTTATCCTTTAGACTAGCAATTTCAGTGTCTTTCTCAAAGTTGTCCTTGGTCGAACTAAGATCTCGAGATTCCCGTAATTGAGACTTAGTCACTAGAGATTTGATCTCTTCCTCCTATCTCAAGACAAGTCCTTCGGACTCGAGAGTCCCGACTCCTCATTAAAAGTCCTCGATTTTCAGCTCTTAGGAGTTCCAGCCTCCGAAGTGCCCTACTAAACCGAGTGCTCATCTCGAATCGTTCCTCCAAGAGATCTTCATATGCTAGAACCACATCTAGAGGTTCTCCCTGTAATAGAGCATGTGTCGTGTGTGCGTGGTGAAGAAGGGCATATATCGGGACTAGAATTTACCTCAACCTCTTCTCCCCGCCATAAGACACAGCTTCAATATCTTCTTCATCTTCGATTACCATGAATGTTGTTCCATCATCGATGATTCCATGAACAACTCACCATCGCTTGTGCAATCGGATAGTTCTCCGGCTATGTAGGCTTGCCTTTTTCTGATGAACTTGTTTCTTCTAGCTTGCCTTTCAGCTCTTTCAGCAGCCGAGAGCTCTGGACATTTATATTGGTAATGTCCTGACTTCTTGCAGTTGTAACACGTTGAACTCTTTCCTTCCATTCTTGATGTCTCATTATTTCCAGTGGAGGAGTCACAATGTTCTTGCATTCAAGTGAGAGAGTAAGATTCACCTTTTGGGTGATTGTTTTCTCTCTTACCTTGGAAGCTTTTCCGAGCTCTCTTCATTTTCCCCGAGCTTGTCCTTCTCCTTTTGGTACTTCACTACAAGGAGGGCATATTTCTCAGCTAGATTATCAGCGGTTGGGATCGTTATTGAGCTTCCAGTTGATTGACTAGTGACTGATGGATTTGCTCCAGGTGTGCTGATTGTTGCCTTATGTGCATGATCCATTGGTATTTCAAGATCGAGACCGGGAGTATGCGGAAGATTGAACTCAAACTCCTCTGCCTTTAGTTCTGAAAATATATAATCAGGAGTAACAGAGCTTAAGTCAGTTCTTCGCAAACATGTAGCAAAGGAATACGACTTGGGCCTAGCGAGAGCCCTTATTATTTTGGTGTTGGTCTCCCTTATTGATGAAGGTTTTCCCAATCCGTTGGTGATGTTGATTTGATTTGTGAATCTAACGCCGAAATCATCAATCGACTCTCCAGAATCAATGCAAATGCTTCGAGCTTCCGTAGCTCCAACTCTAGCTTCTGTTCCTTGATTTGTGGAGTTCCTTGACTCAGTACTGTGAGAGCATACAGAGCTCTTTTGCAGTTTTGCAGTCATGCACCCTTCCGAGATAAGAATCACTAAGTGTAGTCAGTATCGCATTGCGTGCAACTCGGTCAAGGTTGTGTAGATTTCTCTCTTCTAATGTAAAGAGGCTTTTCTCCTTTCGGGGACCTTTGCACCGGTTCCCGCACCTATTGGCCGGCACAGCTGCAAGTTTGACGTTGTCGACCATAGGAACAATGGGCCCCTTCTCGAGAACGTTTATCATGCCGTCATGCGCCGACGTTAGGTGTGCCTCTCCATCTACATGACATACCGCATAGTTTTCTACTAAAAACATGGGTACTGTCCATATACCTGAAATATCAGACATGTTAAAGATATGGTATAGGATGCTATGAAGAGTATGCAAATGCAGAGACAACGGTTTTCAGCATCTGTTCGAGTAGACCAGTAATCAGAAGACGATGATCAGAAGAACACCGCTCAGATACCAATTGTTGGTCCAGAGACGAGCCTTCAGGAGTAGGGGGTAAATACACCTGAGTGCAGATTTTAATTTAAATGCGGAAGTCAGTGTACTATTGAATTGTGCTACAGAACGAGTTGGTTGGCCAAATTAGCTTTCTAGATCGCATAGGTAGAGTGTCTGTCTACTGAGTCCTATCTACTGATTTCAGTCAATGAACAGTAGTTCAGTATAAAATATTGTGTGGAAGTGTAGGCCCAAAAAGATTTTCGTCTCGCCTTGAGAACACTTTTTATGTCGAGTGATTTTAAAATTCTGTTTTATGCAGTATGAACAGTTGATCAATGAAACAGTAAATCAACACAATCAGTGTTTAAAGTGGTTCGGATACACTGGATCTTACGTCCGCTGTCCTGAACAAGGCAGGAGTTCTTGATTACTTCTACTGAGCAAGTCTCAGTTGATCTGTGCACTGGACATATGCTCTAGTTATAGTCATAGTGACTTTACAAGTTTCAAAAACGGGGTTTGATTTTCTCCAACTAAGAAGGAGTTCTTACAATAAAAACAGTTCAGAAAGTTGAACTCCTTCGAGTTTTCTAAGCTTATGATAATACAATAAGTTGCTTAGAATAGAGAATGGGAACAAATGAATCTCTAGTGTGAAGAACTAAGATGATCTCTCTGTGAACGAGTTCTTCATTATGATATGCTTTAAGTTCGCTAGAGTGTTTGTGAGCTTGAATGCTTGGTTCCCGATGTCTTCTATGCATGAAGACTCTTCTCTATTTATAATCTCAACTCGTGAATAGATCCATAGGACAAAGGTTTAGACATGTGTCGAAAACGACAAGAAAAACGACCATCTTCAATTTGAATGTCACTGTAAGGATTTCCTCTTTTTCCGTCTAGGAAGCATCTTTATGGTAGAGTAGGTACAAAGTCTGTCGGCCTTTTCATCGGGTCGAGGTTAGAGAGTAGGTGAGGTTTGTTCAAACTCCAAGAGAACACCGAGCCGACTTCCTCTCGATTCCTCGGACCTTTTATCGAATTGTCTTCACCGACATTCTTCGAGATATTCAAGGCTTGACTCGAATTCCTTTGTAGATTCAGTGGGTTCTGAAATACCCAACTGAATTTCTTGATGCTGAGTTCTTCCGGCTGACAACAGATGTTCTACTGAACATATCAGCTACTAAACTCAAGCTAGCCTGAGTTCCTAACATGCTGAACTCAACTAAGCTATTACATTATAAAAATGCTCATCATTTAGCTAGGGTTTTGAGATCTTCAAATTTTATCCAACTGAATCTCATACCCAACAATTCACTAACTGAATCAACATCAATTTAGACTCACTCTGATCTGAAAAACAAGTAACTTTTGGAATCGTGTATATTTCCCCTCTCATACACCCGACTTCATACCAGACCAACACTTACAAATTTCAAAATTTATTAAATAAAAAAAAAGAAAAACCTGACCATGAGGACAAGGAAATGAATCTATTTCAAACATCTCAAAAATATTTTTTCCTCGTTATTCTTCCGGAATTTTGGAATTTAGATGGGGAGGTAGAAAGCATTTGCTCTTTACAAGTTAGTGTTCTTAGCTCTGATTATTTATTAATATTTATATTGTAAAAGAGATGGACTAGGGTGCATCATGTTGCACATGTAATATGACCTAATAACTCAATTTTGAACCCTGATTTAACCCGAGTTTGACCCGGTTCAATATTAAAAAATAGAAAATAAATAAATTATCATCCCCTCTCTCTCTCGATGCCTCTCCTCCCACCGCCCCCTACCCCCCCTCTCTCCCCCTATTTCTCTCTCGCAACTCCCCCCCCTCTCTCTCTCTTATAGTTTCGCTATCTCTCTCTCTCTCTCTCTCTCTCCCTCCATCCTTTGTCTCCGCCTTCGTCACTGTCGTCGTTGTTCCTCTCCGTCTCCGTCTCCGCCTTTGTTGTCGCTCGCCATCGCGCTCCGCCTCCGTTGCTCCGGTGGCCGATATACCTTCATGCGATCCTCCAAATCCGCCTCTCGCTCCTTTTATATTTCTACGCATCTCCCTCTCTCTCGCTCTCTCTCTCTCCTCTCCCCGCCCACCCACGCGCCGCCATAGCCGCATCCGCATTTATTTTGTTTTGCATCGTATTGTTCGTATCAACTTATCTAATAAATAGATCTCGCTGAATCCCGACGACGTGGCCACATCCACGGCCGATGCACTTTTCAAACTTTTCACGAATATTTGGCATCCGTCGCACCGAATCCGCACAAGAATCTCTCCATCCTCTTGCCTCGAACAGTGAACATTTTTGTTTCCAAGTGTCGAATTTGTTTAAATGACCTCGATTATTGTCAAGAAAAATCTACAATAATGAGTATTGAACAATTTATTTGTGAAAATATATGTATAGCCTTTGCACACACCTAAAATTAAAATCGGGTCAAGTTATACTTGTTCAAGTCGACTCGTAGTAATATGATCGCCTAAGCCTTATTTGGCCACCTGTGAGCAACCGGTTGATTTCTCGTTAATCTTCGATGTGCGTGGTTTATAGATGTGCTACGTGTGTATTTGTTGGTGAATTTAGGTTTAGCTTTTTGATTCGTCCCCAATGCAATCAGATTTCATCCTTTTGAGCAATTTCAATAATTAGCATCACTCCTTTTCTTTCTATTATTAAAACTGAAGATTCGTACTCTGGTTCATCATTCTCTTTCACATTGTCCGGATAATTATTTGTTTTGCCACGACCACTCTTATAACTATTTTTTCTGTTGTTGTGAGTTGAAGTTTAATTTGATTTTGTTTGGAGTATTGAGATGCTTACGTTTGCTACGGGCTTATTGGTTAACTAATTTATTGAAGTATTCCCTCCGTCCCATTGGAAGCGCCTTGTTTCCAATGGGCACGAATGTTAAGAAAATGATAATGTGTGGTGTATATTGTTTGACTTTTGGATAGTTAAATCTTGTCCATATATTCTTGCCTTTTTTAGAAACAAGACGCTTCTAATGGGACGCCCAAAATGGAAAACAAGACGCTTCCAATGGGACGGAGGGAGTATTATTTCTTATAACATAAAGTGTCATTTCTTGTGAACAATTGTGTCACTTTTTTAAAATAACTCATATTTAAAAAATGACACTTTTATTCAAAATAATTGACATTCTAAACATTCTAGACTAGTGTCGAGGGTTGTCGAATAACGTAGTAGTCTAGGGTTCTATTCTAGACTTACATGAAATATTTTTTAAGCGGAATAAATCTTGAAGTCTAGGGAAGCGAGTCTAGACTTCTTGAAAAACGATTTAGGTTCGGAGCAGAACAAACTGCTCTGAAACCAAATTGTCACAGCCTGATTTTCGGAAAGGGGCGTGTGACCAAGTGTAGTACAATACGAGAAGATAAATCAAGAATTCATGATTTTAAATAATATTACAAGGTACTACGAGAAATATTAAATTATAATATTTCATTAATTCAAGGATAGTTCAAAATGTGATAAGTGTCCGATCACATAAAAAGCAAACTGATAATAAAGATAGGTCCAGAGTGGCGATAAACCAAAAGGGGGCTACAGTCTTCGAATTTGGGCAAAAACAAGCTTAAGCACAAATGGAACTTAATTTATTTGACAAACAACCTCGCCTCGGCTCGTCCGTCGTAGTGCCGCTCAACTTGAAAATATTTTTGAAAATATTTGGGTTGAGTACTAGTGTACTCAGTGGGAGAGCATTTAATAAAGCATTTGATAAAATCTGCAGTTATCCAGAGCATAAAAGTATGACTTAGGAGGTTTTAAAACGAAAAGAACTCATAAGTATACGAAAGCATTTTTCCTTTTATTTTTGCGCGCGTGCGCCGTCCTTTTAGTTACTCTTGCGATCCCGGAATACATCCTCGTCGGATCCACTTTCGTGGGCGTCCTCCTCGTCGGATCCAATTTCATTGCGATCCCGGAACGTATCCCTTGTCGTATCGAATTTCATCTGAGTGGTCTCGAGCCGTTACTCGTAGTACCCTTTTCAACTTTGGATATCGGGTCTTTCCCCGATAATCCCTTATAAAAGCTAGTGTACAGTGGAGATCAACCCACCGCACAACTAACGGGGTGTACACAATTCCGCCTCGACGTGTTAGGTCGAACAAGAATCTCGATCGACCATACAAGAGCATTAAACTTAATCGAACGCGCATAAAACATTTCCATGGATAACAAGGATTTCATATAATTTAAGAGCTTATTAACTCAAAGATAAGTTTAGAGGAAAGTATAACCCACCTCGTGGCGCGTTATTATTATCCGCAGCTTTTTCCGAGGTTACCGTCCTTCCTCAGAGGGTCCTACAATAGAGACCTAATTTCTGTTAGGGTTAAATCCCAAAGTCTCAGAATTTTTAATTGAATTCTAGACCACAAAGTTTGTCTCTAGCAATTAGGATTTTTGGTTACGAAGGGCGGATTTTATTTCGCTATTTTCTCGAAATTGATAAAATTCGTCTTCAATAATCTTGCCCGGATATATCTCGTTCACATATTCATCGCATCCTCTCTTCATTCGGTAATTTTGTAGCTTTGGTGTTTTCCAATTAAGGGAATATTTGAAAATAAAATATATTTAGAAATGATTTTCGCAAAGCAACTTCCGGCTTTGTTTCGGGACGATCCGACCGTCGGTATTCGACGAAAAACTCATATTTAAATTCTTCCCTAGGAGAGGTACAAGACCGTAGAAATAAGTTTTCTGATCGGACGTTGTTTTGACGTCAAAAATGGTCTCCGAACTTGAGTCGGCGAATTTGTGGCAGTTCTGCCAGCGGTACTTTGTAGGCTCATATCTTTTTCGTTCGAACTCCATTTTATGCGTCGAGCATGGTTTTGGAAATTCAATGAACTCACCTTTCCATCAGTATAAGGTTCGGTAAGTTTCGAGAAGGAACGAAGCTCCTAGGCTATTTTAAAGTTGGGGGGTTCAGCACATCCCGGGAAGGATGGGCGTTTCAGAGGTCATTTTCGTCGATCCGTAACTCTCGATACGATCTCCAAACGGCGAACGGAAAGGTTTTGGAGATTCCTTGAATGACAAGGTTTGATATGGTATGGGGCTTGTGGTTACCAGATTTGAGGGTTGTTCACAAAAGATCTCCCAAAACGGGTGGTAGCTAAGCCCTTATTTCAAACACTTTGAATTTTTCTGGGTGAGGCAATTAAACAAACAGTTTCTGGGCTATATTCGAGCAAGCGTATCTCAGCGGTCGGGACTCCGTTTCACGATCGAAAATATGTTTTGGAATCCTTGTTTATTAAGGTTTGTGTGGTGTAAGTTTTCTGGAGTTATTAGTTCGATCGGTTCATAAAAATTGTGTCGGAAGCTTGCTGTTCTGCGCTTCTCGCCAACTCGGCAGTTTTGAGCGGGTGTTTTTTACGGGTCATAACTTTTTGGTCCGAGCTCCAAATATCGAGAGACAAGTGGCGTTGGAAAGCCTGTAGATGTGGTTTTCCAACGATATTGGTTTCAAAGGGGTTTCGGCAATACACAGTGTTTTGGAAACGCTCGAAAAAGGCTGCTCCGCAGTCTGAAAATGTTAGGCAGTTCGGCGATCCCTTTTCGACGTTGAATAACTTCGTGGTTTGGACTCTGTTTCACGAACCGAGAGGTGCGTTGGAAAGCTGAAAGTGCAAGGCTTAAGATGGTATAGGTCTTAGGTGCTGTTTTTCATTATTCCGGTTGGAAATCGCGTCGCAAGTTCCCTGGTCAGCATGCTTAGGAAGTTAATGGTTTCGAACTGTGGGTTTTTCTGGAGTTCATAACTTGCTGGTACGAACTCCAATTGGCAAACGGAAAACGGCTATGGAAAGCCAAAAGATCAAGGATCACGATGGTGTTGGTTTTGGGGTTTTTGGTTCACTAGCCTATTCAGAAAATTTGGTCAAAAAAGGGTTGTTTAACTGGATCGCCAAAATGGGGGCGGTTTCGGCATGCGCTTTCGATGGTGTATAACTTTTCAATCCGGGCTCCGATTTGCGAATGGTTTGAATCGTTGGAAAGCTGACAGTAAGGGCTTTCTAAGAGTGTCTAGATCATTGAGTTTTGGTTAGCTAAGAAATCTAGAAATCGAGCCGAAACTCATTGCTTAATGTCAACAAGGAAAATTGGTCCTCGAAAATTGTGCCTGAATCGTGGCAGCGAGAACGAGATAATTGAAGGTGGTTCTTACGTTCTGGATTCTTTCTAAGTTTTCGCACGGTCCCATGGTCTTAGCATGAACAAATTCTATTAAAAGTTCATTAATGCATTTCGTCGAACACAAGGCATGCATAAATCAAACATGCAGAATTTTCACGTTTTAAGGATATGTTCCCACCATTTCAGTCCGGCAGTGATGTTACGAGATAAGCAGGTCCAAAACACCACGAGATCTCACAGTTTCAACACAAATATCACAAGCGAAATATTGCAAAACGTAAGAAATACATTCTAGAACTATATTCTAACAATAAGGGTCTAACCCTCTGTTCTTATGCCAATAAATCCAGATTTCAGAGAGTTATAGAACGAAAATAGATGACCAGAAGCGTTACCCTCAATTCCTTCTTCCTGGTCCGGCGTGAGTCTTTTAGCGGCGTCGCCGTATGCGAAACCTGTCATACCCCGAACCGAGAGCGAGGAGATTAAAACCATGGTGATCGATGATGAGGAAGAAGAAAAAGAGTCGGAGGGTTTACTGTGCTTTATTTGGGGAAAGAAACATCGAAATGGTAGATTCGATGACGGAAGGAAGGGAAAAAGAAGATATCTATGTTGACGCACGTGGCAGCTTTGAAGCCATCGATGGTTTTAGTGGCCGAGGCCGAGATACGCGCGATGAGACCGGACGTGGATGGCTCGATTGTCTACGTTTATTATATTAGTTAAGTCGTGTTTTTATGAACGCGTTTTGTAATAGCTTTAAATACCCGGATTTGAGAAGGGTTTGGTATGAAAAAAATTATCCAATTCTTATTGTTCTTATTTTCTGTTCTTTCTAAGTTTATTACAAATTGCAAAAAATAAAATAAAATATTACATTACTTCAAGGAGGTAACACCGGTATCGTGAGCATGTCGAATCCACTCGCACCCCGAGGGGGATCTGGAGGGAAATACCAAGGAAGACGGCGACACTACGAGGCCGAACCCACCACACCAAGAATCCATAGCTGGGCTGCACAGTCACAGGACTGGATTCATCAAGGTTTTTCTAATATGAACAATCAATATCAATCTTTAATCCATGTATTGAATACTATGGCTACTCATATGGCCTATCCTAGCAACCCATACACCCCGTATTCTCAACCCTCCATCCATTACCCTAACCTAGGGTTTCAACAGCATCCCTATCAAAACCCTAACCCACAGAACCCAAATCTGCCAAACACAAGTCCTTTTTTCCAAAACCCTAATCCCCAAAACCACCCAAATCCCTTACACACCCGACCACACAAGGTAACAAGCTTCTAACCTCAATACCCCTAACTTGACTCTACAAGGCCAGAAGCCCTATTTGAACGAGACCACTTATCCTACACCACCCAACCTACCTATAACACCTATGGCACACTTTTCCCAAGGGGAACATTCTGGGGTGAGATTGGGAGAAGAGGGCAACAATAAGGAGCAAGAGGGGGGGATATAAAGGAGTTCAGTAAGGCGGTAGAGGAAACGAGAAGGGCATCTCGGAGGGAGGTAGCGACTCCGCCTTATAAGCACGCCTTACGCCTATGGCCTGGGAAGGGGGTTTGCAGGAGGGAGAGGGGGAGGTAGAGGTCCATTCCAGAGGGAGGGACCTCATTATGAGAGGGGAAATAGAGAAGGAGGGGGGGCTGGAAATTCTGGAGTGTTGGTTTTTCGGGCAAAAATAGACTTCCCTCACTTTGATGGGAGTAATCCGAAGGGTTGGATACAAAGGTGTAGAACCTTTTGGGGAATGGTTACAAACTTTCCCGAGGAGCAGATGGTCTCCTACGCTTCCCTACATTTTGAAGGAAGGGCTGCGGAATGGTATGATAACCTGTTAATTAAGGGTGAGCAGATTACTAAGAATCAATTTATGGCTATGGTGACAGCCAAGTTTGAAGGCTTGAAGGATTCTGAGATTATTGAGGATTTTAACAAATTAATATATGAAGGAAACTTTGATGATTATGTGGAGAAGTTTGAACAATTGAAGTCTTTCTTAATTCACTCCCAATGTGGTCAATTTGTCGAGAACTACCGGGTAGCTAGCTTCATCAGATGGTCGGACAAGGAGACTAAGGCAAACCCTTAAGGATGTTTCCTATCCCCAATTTGGAGACTCGCTATACACTTAGCAAGGCAAAGAAGCGTGCTAATAATGAGGCTTTAGCTAAAAGGATCAAGGATACTACCGAGAGGTTACACTAAGAGAACAGAGAGTGGAGGATTTCAAAGGTCTCCACGCCCAAAACCACCGCTATCACTAAACCTACAGCACCCGACTTCAAAGTTGCCGACCCCCGCTGAAATGGACCAAAGAAGGAGCAAAGGATTATGTTACAATTGTGATGAGTCATTTGTACCAGGGCATAAATGTAAGAAAAAAATTAATTACATGATTATGTCTACAGAGGAGCAAACTGAATATCTCCACAGTTTAGAGGAATTAGAGGAAGAAGAGGAATTTGGTGATGCCAAGGAAGAGTTGGGGATGGCTATAATCAGTTTGGGTTCACTAGCTGATGAGTCTGGAGGAAATGTTATGGGGTTATCGGGGGAAAACAACCACTAGGGAAGGTGAGAGTTCTGATAGATACAGGAAGCACACTTAGCTTCCTAAATCTGGACCTAGCTAAGGAAATGGAAGGAATTATAGAGAAGGTCAGACCCCTGAGGGTGATGGTAGCCAATGGGGAAATATTGACTAGTGAAACTAAAATGAAGGGATTCAGGTGGCAGATGCAAGGTTTTTCTTTTGAGTATGATATCAGAATTTTGGCCACCAAAGGGTATGATATTATACTTGGAAGTGACTGGTTAAAGATGAAGGGGCCCATTTTGCTGGATTATGAAGAGATGACATGCTCTATTACACATTTGGGAGAGAGGGTCAAGTTACATGCTTATAGAGGAAGACAACAGCATAACAAATATCCTTCTAATAACATGTATCAATTGCTACCAAATCAAACCTTAGTATTTGGGGCTACACTGAAGGAGTTTGATGAGAGTAAGGAGGCTGAGATGGAAGAATTGTTGGCTCAAGATAAAGAGGTCTTTGGAATACCCAAAGGACCCCCCCTAGTAGGGGTGTGGAGCACCGTGATAATCTTGAAAACCGGGCAAACCAACCTAAGCAAAGAAGCCCCCTACAGTAGTTTCTCACTCTCAAAAGGATGAAATAGAGAAAACTCGTGGATCGAACTTCTAGAAAATAGGGAGATACAAAGCTAGCAAAAGCCCTTTTTCATCCCTCACCCTTTTGGTAAAGAAAAAAAGAGGGAACGTGGAGAATGTGTGTGGATTATAGATATCTCGAACTGCCTTAACTATTAAGCATGACTACCCTATTCCACCGATTGACGAGTTATGGATGAGCCTCATGGGGCCGATATTATTCTAAGTTGGATCTTAGGTCCGGGTACCATCGATCTTGATGGCCCCCGAACCTAGACCTCTCACCGCCTTCAAAACACACAACGGGCAATGAATACCTAGTAATGCCTTTTGGCTTGTGTAATGCCCCAGCCCACCTTCCAATCCCTCATGAATCAATTGTTCGTGAGAGAAGTTGAGGAAATTTGTGCTAGTTTTTTTTGGTGATATTCTAATATACAAACTTCCTAGTTGGTCCGACCATTTAAGGGATGTCGAGAGGTCTTGGAGATTCGAAAAACCAATACTATGTTTGCTAAACTAAGCAAATGCGCTTTTGGACAAACCACCGCCGCTACCTAGGCCACATCATAACCCATGAAGGAGTTTCCACCGATCCGTAAAAGATTCAAACAGCATGGTAGAATGGTCAGCCCCCACTAATATTAAGGGATTAAGGGGTTTCCTAGGTTTAACTGGGTACTACAGGAAGTTCATCAGAGATTATGGTTTACTTAGCAAACCTCTGACATCCCTCCTCAAGAAGGGAGCTTTTGTCTGGAATGATGCTGCTGATGGAGCCTTCCAACAGCTCAAAAAAGCTATGATCGTTGCTCCAAAGATTGGCCCTACCCAATTTCAAGGAAGAATTTTCGCAGAGACAGCAGATGCCCTCGGGATTGGAATAAGTGTTGTTTTAACTCAAGGCGGGGAAGACCTATTGCTTATCCGAGTAAGTGCTTTAGGGGTGAGACACCAGGGACTCTCCACTTATGAGAAAGAATTCCTAGCTGTGTTGTTGGCAGTGAGGAAGTGGAGAGGTTATTTACAGGGGAGGCACTTCACTATTAAAACAGACCAGCAAGCTCTAAAGCATTTGATGGATCAGAAAATAACTACCCCATTGCAACAGTAGACGGATTCCCTAAGTCGTTAGTGGTATGATTATTCAATCATTTACGTGAAAGGTGGGGAGAACAAGGCCGGCCGACGCCTTGTCCAGGAGGGAGGACTACGACTGGGTTGTATGGCCGTGTCTCGAGGTTGTTCCTAAGTGGATGCAGAGAGTGATAGATAGCTATCACTGTGGATGAGGACATGGTTAAAATCCTAGCAAAGCCAAGTCAATAGGAGAAGATGAGTACCCCGACTACACCTTGAATGGGGGATCTTGAGATATAAAGCGCGGATAGTAGTGGGAAAACATAGTCGATCAGGGGTAATATCATCGTGGAGCCCATGACTCGCCGTGGGAGGGCATTCTGGATCCGATGGGACTTATCAAAGTGGTCAAGAGGTACTTCTATCGGGACAGGCTCAAAAGAGAAGTTGCAGAGCGGGTGAATCAAAGTGTGATGTTTGTAGCAAGAGCAAGGTGGAGAGGAAGGGTTATCCCGGGCTTATACAACCCTTACCCATTCCCCAAAGAACCCCCGGTCACACATTTGTATGGGACTTCATTGAAGGTTTACCTAATTCATGTGGTAAGAAGGTAATCTTGGTAGTAGTGGATAGATACACCAAGTTGGGACATTTTATCGGGCTTAAGCCACCCATACTCGCCCAAACAAAGTAGCTCGTGCTTTTCTCGGATAATATTATTAAGTTACATGGGCAAACAGCCCAAAGGAGCATTGTCACCGACAGTGGATCCCATCTTTACCAACCAATTTTGGACCGAGATATTTAAACTTACGGGGTTAAGCCGGAGTTATCCTCGGCCTACCATCCTCAAACATAGATGGTTAGACGTAAAGATTGAATCAATGTCCTGGAGATCTATCTTAGGTGTATGGAAGCGGCGTAACCAAAAGAATTGGTTCAAATGGCTACCCTTAGCCGAGCATTGGTATAATACCAACTACCATACTAGCCTCAAAATGTCCCCATTTGAGGCTATGTATGGATATACCCCTCCCCGCTCTATTTACGTGCCCATTTCCTAACACCGATCATATCGACAATGAAGTCTTTATCCTACGAAGGCAAGAGATGCAGCAGAGGTTCAAGGAGAACCTCCAACATGCCCTGCACTAAGATGGAAAGGTACGCAAATAAGAAACGAACCGACAGCATTTCAATGTTGGAGACTACGTTTACCTCGAAACTCCACCATTCAGCAGAAAGCACGTAGTCATGCGTAAAAAATCAAAAACTAGCCCCTAAATATTACTGTGCCTTACTTAATTTTAGAGAAGCTAGGTGAGGTATCTTACCTAAGCCAAAGCTACCGTCGGGGCCAAGGTGTGGCCGGCCTTCCACGTGTCTCGCCGAAGCGGGCCATCAAACCGGGGGCATTCCAATCACCGCATCTTCCAACCACGAGCGACACAGTGAGCTTCTCCTCACACCACATGTTAAAGGAAAGAGAAGCCGGTTAAATCGAAGGGGGAGGGAGATCCATTCATTCTTAATCGAATGGAGCAACAATGGAGGAGCAACAAAGCTGGAGATATGGGACAGAGGAGACTTACTCCGAAACGGTTACTTCCGGAGTTCCAAACTGGGGGTCAAGGCTCTACGTAAGAGGAGGGCAAATGCCATACCCCGAACCGAGAGCGAGGAGATTAAAACCATGGTGATCGATGATGAGGAAGAAGAAAAGGAGCCCGGAGGGTTTACCGTGCTTTATTTGGGGAAAGAAACATCGAAATGGTAGATTCGACGACGGAAGGAAGGGAAAAAAGAAGATATCTAGGCCGACGCACGTGGCGCCTTTGAAGCCATCGATGGTTTTAGTGGCCGAGGCCGAGATACGCGCGACGAGACGGACGTGGACGGCTCGGGATTGCCTACGTTTATTATATTAGTTAAGTCGTGTTTTTATGAACGCGTTTTGTAATAAGCTTTAAATACCCGGATTTGAGAAGGGTTTGGTATGAAAAAAATTATCCAGCTTCTTATTGTTCTTATTTTTCTGCTCTTTCTAAGTTTATTACAAATTGCAAAAAAAAAAAAAAATATTACATTACTTCAAGGAGGTAACAGTAAACTTTGTGGGTGGGGAGTTCTTGATTGTAAGAACTTGGGTAAAGATGGATACTTTGGAGAGGAAAATGAGATGAGAGTGAGTGATTCAAGAATATGGTTGCCTAAGAGTGATCGATTCTCCTCCATATATATCATCAAACGCCTTTTCCTCTTCTCTTGTAGACGGTAATCATCGAATTTGGGCGCCTCTCTTGCAGGATATCCGAGCCAACGGGGTGGAATGTAGCCAAATCGTTGCGCTTCCCTTCAATCTTTGATAAGATTTTCACCTCCCAATTTTTGCGTGTGTGTGCGGCTTCGTGAGTGGCAGCGAGAAGCGAGAGAGAGAGAGAGATTGGTTGAAGGAGCGGTGCTAATCTGCCCAAATCACTTTTTGAAAAAAATTGATTTTGATTTTTTTGTTAATATATATAAAGATTTAATCAAAAATCATCACATCTAATATATGTATATTTATATACAAATATATATATATCTATATATATAGGACAACTAATCACTTTGGAGAGGTTTTAATTAAGGAATATAATTATAGTATAATATTGAATTATGGTATAGAACATAGGGCTTAAATCCGAAATTAATCGTATAAAGAGATTAATTAGGCGTGATGAAAATCGGGGTATTATATCCTACCCTCCTTAAGGAAAAATTTTGTCCCGAAATTTACGGCTCCGAGAACTCTAGCTCGGGGTATTGAGCCCTCATCTTATCTTCTAACTCTCAAGTTGCTTCCTCTTGTCCGTGATGACCCATGTGACTTTGACTAGGGTGACTTCCGACTAGGGCGATCCGCTTGTTCCCAGGTCTCGAGTCTTTCTGGCCGAGTGTCCGCACCGGTCGCTCTTCATAATTCAAATCTTGAGCTAGGACCACCTCGTCGTAGTTGATCACGTGCTTGATCGAAAATGTACTTTCGTAGTCGTGAGACATGACACACATCATATATGTTTCCAAGAATGGGTGGAAGCGATAAGCTATAAGGCTAGTGCCCAATCCTTTCTAAGATTTCGAAGGGACCTATGAAATGGGGTCGTAGTTTTCCTCTTTAGCCGAATCGCACTACACCCCGTGGAAGGGGAAACTCTCGTGAAGACTTTATCTCCTACATTGAACTCTAGAACGGTTCGACGTTTGTCCGCATACAACTTTTGTCTATCTTGAGCCTCCTTAATTCTTTGTTTGATTAACTCTACCTTCTCTATCATTTGTTGTACCAACTCTGGTCCCAAAAGCTTTCTCTCACCCACTTCATCCCAATAAAGTGGTGATCTCGCATTTTCGGCCGTACAAAACGCCTCGTACGGAGCCATTCCGATTGTGGCCCCGGTGGTTGTTGTAGGCAAACTCCACAAGAGGTAGTATGTCTTCTGCGTCAAGGCGACTCGCAGTTGATTTTAATCATCACTTAGAGGGTACTTAGCTTTATTTTATCGTAGTTCTAGTAATAGGATTTGTCTCGATTATCCAGAATGGGGGAAATCATAGTGATGTAATGCTATGGAATTGAAGATCCCAAAACCAGCCTTGTACCCTTAGTGTAGCGTCTTTTAGGACTAGATGATGTTATAATGCTGGGACCGCTCTTATTTTCATTATCTCTGCTTTGTCTAAGTCCTCGTAAGGGGTATTTGCTGGTCCGAACTTCGCAGAGAAAGTTACATTCCGTAACCCCATGTCATCGCTGTAAGAGCTCGTGTTCTCGGGTCATCACCGACTCCACATCGCAGAAGAATTTAAACCAACCGACCCTCTAGTAGAAGAACACCGAACCAAGCCGCATCGAGTCATACCGACTTCACTCAAGAGAAGATTCTTTTATCAAAGAAACTCGATTGAAGAAGACAGAGATCGCCTTAGATCTACCGTATCCGACAGGAAACGACCCGACTTTTAACATCATTCGAAAGTCAGCAGAAGATCATACGAGTGATGAGTCTAATTCGTATTATACAAATTCTCGTCCTGCTTTGGGGGCCCACCCGGCCAATTGGACCGTATTTCGTGCCGTCTTGCGCATTTTTCGTGGCCGATGCGGCGGTGATGAGTTGCCGAGGTGGCGTGCCCGATTTGGGGTTTAAAAGATGGAATTTGGACGAAATTGTAGAGAAGGAAGGTGGAGGATAAGGAAAGAGATGATATGGAAAGAATTGGATATGATTTATCTAATTAATATCTTTCCATATTGGATATAAAAACCCTACTTCTACAAGGAAAAGGAGCCGTCCTATATATAGGAGAGGAGACGAACGAAAATTACAACCTTGATCACGCATAATTCAATTTCCGTCTCCAATCATTCACAACTTCAACCACCGAACCCTAGCCGCTACTCGCCGAATCATCATCAACATTTTACACCATTCATCCACGCCGAAGGATCCGATCGAAGGGTTCATCAAGTTAAAAGTTTGCATTTCTTAATTTCGTTTCGAGAATTGTGGTTTGATTTGGAAGAAACAACATGTTATCACTTTCGCTTTGCATTCCCGGATTTGAATTGTCTCCGTTTTATTTTCCCGTAGGATAATTTGAAGTCTTTAATTTATGATCTCATAATTTTAGTGGTTTAATTTCGCTCCTATTATTGTTCTAATTATTTGGTATTTGTTTGATTTTCGTGCATAATTATTTTATGATTTTCAAGCATGTTTTGTGTTCTCGTCCAAGAAACCTGGCCCTGGCTCGCCGCTCCGGCCGATATGCGCGGCTAAGTCTTTTTAGGGGCCAGCGAGATGTAACACACACACCACCTTAATTTCGTGAGACTAGGGCTTAAAATTAATCATTTGGGTTCGAATTAATCTAGGTTTAATTAATTGGATTAATTAATTTAAGGCTTGATCACCCTAAGGTTAGTTTAATTCATAGCTAATTTAGTACTTCCATCGCTTCTCATGGGATTAGGCTAAATAAGTAGCAAATTGTTCTTAGGACAATCGGATTAATTTGGTAGGAGACTATTAGATGCCCACCATACGAGTAGTTCCTAAATCGGGTTCCCTTAGTTCTTAAAGCCGATTAGGTGTTAAATCTATTGATTGCCCACCAACGTAGGTTGCATCTAATTTAGAGAAGTAGTCGCTTCAATGCCTACCATGGCGATTACCGATTAATTGAGGGGGAATAGGGGATATGTCGGCTTAATTACTAGTATCCTACAACTAATTGATTTAAGTGGATTAATTAATTATTAGTGTCTATGATCGATTGTGTGTGTGTGTGAATCATCTTGCTGGACCCGCTTTTATTTGCATTAGATAAATTTCTTGTTTATTTCTTGTTTAATTTTTCGTTGTCTTAGGATTAGTTATTCCCAAAATTTGCGTGGTTGCTAACCAAAATCTTGATTGATAGGTTTTATAAGTTTAAAACTCTCCATTCCCCTCGTGTTCGATACCGTTTGCTATACTGATTTAAGTTCTAGCAATTTTACAGGATTTATTTGGTGAAAACAACGATCACCAACGAGGATAAGTGAGAGTCAACTCAGATGAAAACTGATGTCTGACAAGTCTCACCTACCACAAACCACGACCAATGAGAAGCGATCTAAGCTCTACCTGCTCTGACCAACTAAAGCTGCTCTCATGTACAGTGACCAACTACTCTGCGACAATATTTCGAACATATGGTCATTTTCCTTGGACGCTTGTGACACGTGGCATCGTCCCCTCCAACGGACAAATGCCTGGGTCACAACTATAAATAGAGAAGCTTTTCCGAGCTCGACGCACGGGATATCAAAGGGATTACACACTCAAGCATTCAAAACACTCTAGCACTTTCACGAAGATCCAGCAAAGAACTTGCTCATTAGAATATTTCTAGTTCTCTCTAGAGTTTTTTTCTTTAGATCCATCTTCTCTATCTAAGCTCCATTGTCATATCCATAGCTTAGAACCTTCGAAGGAGTTCACATTTCGTGATTGTTCTTATTGTAAGAACTCCTTCATAGTTGGAGAACATCCCCTCCTCTTCAAACTTCGGTTTGGATTGTAAAGTCGCTAAGGACTATAACTTAGAAGCGGTCCCGCCCAAAGGCACGCATACCCCGCCGAGGCTTGCTCATATTAATAAACAAGACCTCCCCGCTCAAAGAAGACCGTGGACGTAGGATCTTGCGTATCCAAACCACGTTAAAAATCGCTTATGTCATTTACTGTTTTATTACATTGTTTTCAACTATCTTACAAACTCATACTTTGCATAAAACGTATTTTAAAGTGCACTAGCCAAAATTATTTGGTTTGCAAAAAACACATTTTCAAATCGAGACGAAGTCTATCGGGCCCTACACTTATCCGCACTAACTCTCCGCCCGAGGATTTAATACGGACAAAAGTCGGAAGGGAGAAACTCGCAGTCGAGTCACTCCGACCCGCGATCAAAAGGTTACTATTTGGCACCGTTCATCGCTGCAACCTACACCAACCGTCCTTCACGCTTGAGAAAAGGAACTTGTACTGTGTGTATTCACCCCCTCTACATCCGACACTCGCCTCCGACCAACAATTGGTATCGTGAGCAACGGTGTTGTCCCGATCATCGGCCCCAAAACCACCGGTCTACTCGAACAAATCTTGAAAACGTTCTTAACTACACAAGCATCTCTTCATACATCCTTATACTGTCACCCATAATGTCTGATATGTCAGGTATACGGATGGTGCCGCTCTGTGGAGAACTACACGGTATGGCGCGTGAGAATGGAGGCGCAACTTACATCGCCGCACGACAACACGACCGATGTCCCCGAGACAGACCCATCATTCCCATGATCGACAGCCGCTCAATATGCCGTCGTGGGAGGTGTAGGAGCACATACCTGGGTGCTAAAGTTGCTAAAGACAAATCAGCCCTTCACGCCCGAAGCGAAAAAGCCGCACAACCTCGACCGAGCCGCGTGGAATGCAATCCCGACTACGCCCGCCGATTCACACCCCTGGGAGGGTGCAAGATTGTAAAACGGCAAAAGAACTTTGGGATGCACTGGTTGTACTGAGCCAAGGAACCCCGCAGATTAAAGAGAACAAGCATGAGCTAGAGCTTCAAAAGTTTGACACATTTGCCATGGAGCCCAACGAGACCATTGACGAGCTTAGCCGATTTACAAAACCGCATCAATGTGATCAACGGGCCGGGGAGGACGTTCACCAATAAAGAGATGAACACCAAGATCTTCGAGAGTGTTGTCTCGACCAAGCGGCTTCCTTTTGCTACTTATTTACGTCGCCTACCTCAAAGATGTTCCAAAGCCGCTCCACCGACACCCGTGATAGATCACGCTTACAAAGCAACAGTCAGCAAAACTGTAGTCAACCCCATTTCTTCCAGTAAGACAGTAGCTGCTTCAGATGCTAAGTCTTCCGAGACTCCCGCTACTAATCAACCTGCGCTTATGGCTCTCAAGTATCAAAGAGAGAAAGAAAGAGTCAGAAAGCTGAAGAAATACCACCGAGATTCTCCCTCAGGTAAAAAGGATTATCGAAAAAGGGAAGAATCTAAACCATCTACTGATTGCAGTGAACGCGTAACCTACTCGCTAGTCCATCCAACAAACTCACCGAAAAGGCGAAGTAACCACCGCTGTGCTACAACTATAAGAAATAAGGGACACTATCAGTACGATTGTCCCGAGCTCTCAGCTGCTCAACGAGAAGAACGGTAGGCCAGACGCGAGAAATTTGCCCGGAGGAGGCAGGCCTACATCGCCGGAGAGATATCCGATGACTCAATAGAGGAAGATACCTTTATGTATTCTTCTGAAGACAAAGCTGCATTTATAGCCGCTGAGGCCTGGAGAAACAAATCCTGAATCAACGACTGAATATTGTCTGATAGCTGGAGAAGAGGCTGAGGTAAACTCAAAACTTATTATAACCTCTTCTTCACAGAGCACACACGACACATACTCAGTCACAGATGAACCTCTAGACGTGGTACAAGCATATAACGATCTACTGGAGGAGCAAGATTCAAGCAAGGCAGAGTTCAAAGCAGTAACTATTCGTGAATTGGAACAGTAAAGGTTGAGAATCGAGACTTTCTTCTAATTGTCAAGTCTCTACTCGATTCGTAGAATCTTGTTGCGAGACTCAAGGAAGAGATTGAATCTCTTACGACTAAGTCTCGCCTTCAAGAAACTCGCTTGTCGCCCGACCAAGGACAATTCTGAGAAAGATACTGAAATAGCCCGACTCTTCGCAGAGGTTGAGAAAGATTATGAATCACTTGGGAAAAGTGATGAAGTATGGCGAGGACTGATGACTGAACAGTAGAAGTTGGAAAGCATACTTAGAGCTCAGAGGCCACCAGCCATGAAAGAAGGACTTGGCTACACTCATGAAGCTTCCACCTCTACTTCTAAAGGCAAAGAAATGCTGGCTGATAGGTTCGTCAGAGGGAAAGTTCAAATTTCTGAACCAACAACTCAGGCGAAGAACAAACAGAAGATGATTGCACCTCAGCCGAGCAACAAGAAGCAACTGACCAAAGGTTCTAGCCCCAGAACACCATGATCAAATTCAGGGGGAACTAAGAAGGTCAGGTGGGCAGAGCAGTATGGCGAGCCAATGTATGAGCATCCAAAGACAAGATGGTTCGTACTATTATGAGCCTGTGGTCGGGAGGAGCACAAAGCCTCGTAAGAAGAAAGTTCCCGAACCCAAAATTCCAGGTCAAGCGATCTCCGTGTCCAAAGGGAGAAGAAGACCGACAAGGTTCGAAAAAGAAGTCTCGCACTCCTAAGGTCCCGAGACGCATCGTGGTCGCGAAATCACCAACTAAAGCTTAAGGACCCAAACTCGAACCAAAGGGTACCTAAAAATGTTTCTATTTTGCAGTGCATAAGGACCTTGGATTGTGAGACGGCCGCCGAGACACATGACATATCAAAAGAGCCACCGACCAATTACGTACAAGAAGATGGTCCTGTAATCGAGCTTGGTGACAACTCTAACGGCTATACAAGGGGATACGGAACACCGAACATCGGGACCGCCTCGGCCCCAAGAGTAACATATGTTGAAGGACATCAACATAATCTCCTTTCGTCACCAACCCCGTGGATAATCTGAATAGAGTTATCTTTGACGCTGGTTTTTGTGATATTGTTGACAAATCTACAGGGAAAACAGTGTTATCAGGTTCGCGGAAGAAGAATATCTACGTTGCAAATTTGAATACCACAGAACCTGACGCTTGCTTACTTGCTCAGACGAAATCCAGTTATAAGACAGGATGGCTGTGGCACAAGAGACTCAGTCACCTGAATTTCAAGACAATGAACAATCTAGCCAAGAACTCTAAAGTCTAAGGACTGCCCAATGAAGCTTTTATCAAAGACAGAAATTGTGAAGCGTGCTTGAAGGGAAAGCAGACAAAGAAAAACAATCCACCTTTTCCGTCACCTTCCACTGATGGAATCCTTCAACTGCTACACATGGACTTGTTTGGGCTGGGCTTCTCCAAAGCGACTATAAGAGGCAAGAAGTACGCCCTCGTCGTTCTTGACGATTATTCGAGATATACGTAGGTCATCTTCATAGCCAACAAATCTGATGTCAAGACTGAGCTACCAAGACTGCTAAAGAAACTCAGTTTGGAGAAAGACATCAAGATTCAGAGAATTCGCTCAGACCGAGGAGCAGAATTTCTCAACTCAGTAGTTAAAGAGTACTTCGATAAAGAGGGAATTCAAAGATGAGACTTCAGCAGCTCGCACCCCTCAGCAGAACGGACTTGTTGAACGAAAGAACAGAACACTAAAAGAAGTGGCAAGAACACTCCTAGCAGACTTTGGACTTCCCTCAAAGCTCGGGCCGATGCTACCGACACCGCCCGTTACACTCGAATCGCTCACTACTTACACAAAGAAGACATGAAGACGCCATAGGAACCGTGGGAAAGTGGGAATTCCTTCTATTTCTCATTTCCACATTTTTTGTTGTCCTCGCTTTATCAACAATAATGGGAAGGATCAGCTGAAGGTCTTTGTTAGCAAATCTAATCAAGGAGTATTCTTAGGATACTCGAAGTCAAGAAAAGCCTTCGTGGTCTTTAACTATCGGACCCTTTGCGTGGAAGAAAGCCCTCATGTTGTCTTTGGATGAGTTTGTTACTCAAAACAGAAACCAAAGAAGACAAATCCCCGAAGATGTCAAGCAAAGAAGCTACGTAATCTTACACTAAACGACAAAGCCGAGAAGATCCAAAGCATTGCTGGATGATGAGTTCGACGATGAAGAAATTCGCACCCATCCCGCAAGCATCGTAGACCGACCCGGCTGATTCTACCGAACGTAATCAACATCGAGTAACAATGGTCGATGAGGAAGCCCCTATGGTAACCGAGACCTCTACTAAGAATATAAACTCGTGGGGAACGACTAATGTTCCCGAGCTAAAAGCCCCCGAACTCGTAAACTCGCAGAGATCCTAACCTTCTTACCGAATCGCTTCAACCACGTAATAGTACTACCGAAATGCCTAACACTCCCGCTGACCGTACATAAGTAATCTCGTAAGAAGAAGCCAAACTCGTATGTTCGTGGCTAGACGCTCACTCTTCCGATTTAATCATAGGAGATCCATCGCAAAGAATAAGGACAAAATCCAGATTAAACCAAGGAGAAAGTTCTCTCTACTCCCGCTTCTTGTCTACTAAAGAACCTCGTACTATGAGAGGATGCTCTCTACGATGCCGATGGATCATCTGCCATGTAAGAGGAGCCGAACCGCATTATCCGTAACGAAGTTTGGGAGCTTGTCGACGCACCTAGACATCGCATGTGATCGGCACTAAGTGGGTCTTCAAAAACATGCGAGATGAAAACAACGCCATCGTCGAAACAAGGCTCGACTTGTTGCCAAGGGATACTGTCAAGCATAAGGAATAGACTTTGATGAAACATTTGCCCGAGTCGCCAGATTAGAAGCTATTCGTCTGTTCCTAGCCTATGCAACGCATCAAAGATTTAAAGTATATCAAATGGAAGTAAAGTCAGCATTTTTGAACGGCGTACTGAAGGACGAAGTCTACGTAGAACAACCGCCCCCACTTTCAAAGGGGACATCAGTGTACAGTACTTCGAAAAGCTCTATATGGGTTAAAACAAGCACCTGTGGCTTGGTACGATACCCTATCGACTTTCTCGCTTCATAAAGGTTTTCGTAAGGGGACAGTAGATCGCATCCTGTTCAACATCAAGTCAGGCGATGACATTCTATTGGTGCAGATCTACGTGGACGACATCATTTTCAGTTGTAGGAACATGACTATATGTCAACAATTCGAGAAAATGATGAAGGAGAAGTTCGAGATGTCCATGATGGGGGAGATGAACTACTTCCTGGATTTCAAGTGAAGCAATCAACTCAAGGAATATTCATCAACCAAGAAAAATACACTCGAGACCTCCCCGAAAAGATTCGGCCGCGACTCAAGCAAGCCACCAAGATCCCCATGAACACAAATTTTAAAATCGATCTAGATAAAGAGGGAGCGCCCGCTAACTCTACCGATTATAGAGCTATTATCGGGTTCTTTACTATATTTAACAAAGAAGCGCACCCGACATAACTTATGTTGTAGGTGTATGTGCAAGATTTCAAAGTAATCCCAAGCGAAATTATATGGACTCAAGAAAGAAGATTCTCGCGATACCCGAAGGGAACACCCGACGCAGGTTATGGTATCCCGCCGATGATAATCTGAATCTAACGGGTTATTCTCGATGCCGATTATGTAGGATGCAGGATAGATCGAAATTCAACTTCCGAACGGGCCGGGCCTTAGAAGGCGCAAGCCGATATCATGGTTTTCAAAGAAACAACATTCAAAGGGCAACGCCCACTACCGAAGCCGAGTATATGATCGGCCGGAAGTTGTTGTGCCTGCATCCTTTGGCTTCGACAACAACCGAGAGATTATGGAATTACTCAAGATGAGTGCCCATCTACTGCGACTCCACCAACCCAACCGCTATAACTCAGAACCCAGCTCTTCATACGAGATGCAAGCACGTAGACATTCGATACCACTTCATCAGAGACCATGTCGAAAAGAAGGATATCAGGATGGAGAAGATCCATACTGACAAGCAAAGGGTAGACATACTGACCAAACCACTAGCTGAGAACAGATTCAGAGAATTATTAGTCGAGCTAGGTCTATCGGATCCTACCGACTCGAGCCAGCAAGAGAAGCCAAGCACGACAGTCGAAGTCGACTCGCACTTTGATTCAACGGATGAATCATACAAAGATATAGTAAGGGGGAACATGGTATCATCAAGCACTCACAAAGATTCTCTTGAGTCATTACGGTAACCAAACCGATCGTAAAAGTTCACCGAAGAGGCTTGCGTAGTTAGATTCTTTAATATTCTCAAGCATGCTCGCATTTATTAAGTCGCTTGTTCGCATTCAAGCAGCATGACTTGCATTTACTTCCCGCCATAAATTTTTAAGGTTTAAGTTATTAGAAAACCGTTCTCATTTAAAATGCTTAGCCTTGAATGCCGCCTCGCAACGCATTTAACGATGTCTTCTCACCTTACTCTATCTCGCGCTTATCTTACGCGGGTCTAGATTAGAGGTGGCTAAGTAATCATTCCGTTTATAACATCGTATCACAAACCGCCATCAAAAAGTGAGATTTTATAACCACCGTTCGATTGAAAAACCCTTGATATTCAAATCTTATAAAATCTTACCTTTTCACTCTAATCCTATCTCGTTACGCCATTTTCACACTTAGAGCTTGTTGGGTGATGATTCAATCCTCAAAGCATGATCATACTTATGGGAAATGACTCTATCTTCTATACCGAATCACGCCGCAGCCTCGTGCTCGACCGTTGAGAAGATTTGAAGATCCCAAAACCCTATCTCGATTGGTGAACCATTCCTTTGTATTCGTATTTGTCTCCCCGAGGCCTCGCACTCGCAGACACTCGCTCCGGTCAAGGCGCCGCAGCTCATCGCCCTCAAGCACCAGCCGTAGAAGACTCAATGAATACCGGACTCAAGCAGAGCAAAGATATCGAGAGAGTCGCTGAACCGAACTCAGCAGAGTAGTTCACCGGACTCGTAGCTGATTTTCGCAGACCTTTCTAAGCCGCCTATCTACCGAATACAAAAATCGACTCAAGATCGGGCCGACGCCTTCCGAACCGCTCCGAATCTTTTGATAAGCTATCGCATTGTCAAGTACGAGGAAGAGAGAAGTCAACTTCGCTTGCCTCGAAGTTTGTTCCGTCTCAACCACCACATCCACCTCGACGAATGACAAGCATACACGTGTCGCCTCACCTACTAAAGCTACAACCAACATATTTCCGTAATAGGAGGAAAGGACACCGTACCTACTACAAAGAGCCGTTTGCTACCGCAAAAGAGGGAAAAAGAAGAAGATCGTCTCCAACGGATCTATTCTTCTCTCCACTCTATAAATAGAGGGATCATTCAAGATTTGAAGCGAATACCACTACCCCAAGAACCTAGAACGCGAAGCAAGAAACGCACAGAGCATTCAAACGAGCGAAATTAACGACTAAGTCTTCCGCAAGAATCAACCGAGTTATCTCCGGCGAAAGACTACATCCAAATCTCAAAAGGAACCAAGCCGAACCGACATAAGCTTCTAGTATCCAAGCGACCGACACGAACCTATAGCTAAACCCTCACTGCTCGTCGCTATAGATAGCTACATTCTCGCTCCTTATCCCTCTAACCCTAAGCTCACTTGTTATATCCATAGCTTAGACGAAGGAGTTCACATTTGAACCCAAACCCCTTATTGTATAAGGACTCCTTCATTGTTGGAGAAGTTTGTCAAACACTTAAAGTTTGATAGAATTGTAAACCGGGACTTGCTCAAGATAATCCCCAAGCCACGGCTTTGTCCAAACAGACAAGCCGACCGAGACTAACTCAAGCATAATAAATAGCCTCCCGATCTATCGGGACAAATGTGGACGTAGGATTGTTGATATCCGAACCACTTTAAAAATATTCTGTGTCGTTTACTTACCGTTTCATTGATTTTACCGAGCATACCGAACATCATATTTAAAATCGATTTAACCGTCTCAAGCATTCTCGAACTTCTTATCTACCGAACCGAGACTTTCATAAAACGTTTTCCTCATTAAAACCGATTTGGGCCTACACAATTCCGCACACCGAACTCTCACCGATCGATACCGAATCCCCGACCTAGCCGGCTAGCGCATCTCACCGAAGCCAGCACTCTTTAGCCTTTTAACACGATTCGTAATGGGCTTGTCTCGGTCTCGCCGAACTATTTCAAGACGGCACCTTCCCCGAATAGGACTCGCTCGTGTTCGAAAGTTGAGAAATTTGGATTCAGTGTGTATTCACCCCCCTCTACACCCGAACTCACTCACGGACCAACAATTGGTATCGAGCAGGAGTTCTTTGACTCTTGTTATCTTTGAGACCGGTCTATTCGAACGGATCCGAGGGAAAGCGTTTTTTCACCGCATATCACTCTACATTCATATCATTATTCTTCATGGCCGATATGTTAGGTATAAGGATGGTACCTATGTTCTCAGGTGGAGAACTACTGAGTATGGCGAGTCAGATGGAAGCTCATTCGACATCCCTCCATGACAAGATGACCGAAGTGCTTGAAGACGGACCTATCGCTCCTATGATTGATAGTGTCGCGACTCAGACCAAGCTCAAGGAGGAGGAATGGGTGACCGGGAAGAAGATCCCCAAAGACGTAAGTCTCTTCACTCCCCGAAGAGAAGAAGCTTCACAATCTAGATCGAGTCGCCAGAATGTTATACTAACCACCCTTAGTGATTCTTATCTTGGCAGGTTCGTGAATGCAAGACTCAGCTAAAGAACTCGGGGATGCTTTGCGCTTACCGAGTCGAGGGACTCGTAAGATTAAAGCCAACAAATTAGCGCCGGAACTCCAAAAAGCCGGAAAGCTTGTCTCTCATGCCCTGGGACAAAATCGAAGATCTAAATGTCGATTTACCAACTGATGAATTCTATCAACGGGCCGGGAAAGACATTCAAGAATCGAGAGATGAATCAAGATTCCGAGGGCACCGCCGGACGGACACCGGACACCTTTTCGCCACTTTATTGCGACATTCTCGATTTAGATGCCGTGTCTCCCCGACCATATCTTTCGTAATTACAAAGTGCAGCAGGAGTACGAGTTCGACTGCACCTCAAAGAAAGCCGAGAGCCGAAGGCGATACGAAGATCGACCATGCTTTCAAAGCTATAGTCAAGACAAAGATCTCCCACTACGAGCAAGACGACGAGTAAGACCGAGCCTTCACTCACCGACCTACAAGAAGGAAGTCTAGCTCGTAAGTACGCGCCGCCGCAAGCTGAAGTATCGAAGGAGAAAGAAAGGCGTAGAAAACTCGACCAAAGCATACCGAGATACAAAAGGTAAGTCAAAATATACACCTAAACGCGCTCCCGATACTCAATCTTCTCGAATACGTAAAGAAAGACGACTCAAAGACCCTCAAGGGATAGTGCAACCAAAGAAGAAAAAGTCATAACTTGCTACAACCGCAAGAAGCCGGGACATTATCGCATGATTGTCCCGAGCTCAGCAGTGCCGAACGCGCAAAGACGCAAGGCAAGGAGAGAGAAATTCACCCGTAAAAGACAATCCTACATAGCCGGTGAAATCTCGACGACTCTAAGAGATCGACCTTTTTACGGATTCATCTCGACGATGAAGCAAGCCTTTCACGGCCTTGAGAGCATGAAGCGTATGAATCAACCGAAATGTGCATGATGGCGCACGAAGAGGCCGAGGTAAATTCTCATGAACCGCTTAACCCCTCTTCACACCGCACACACGACACTATTTCAAAAAGTGCATGGGAATTTGGACATCTCGACCGCATATGAAGATCTACTAGATTGAACAAATTCGTATGAGTCCGCAGCCTCAAGAAGACTCTTCGGGAGTTCGGATACCCCGAAAGTGGAGAATCGAGACTTTCTCAGAGAGTCGCTGTTACCGAGGCCGAAGGACTTGTGTTGAGACTCGTGGAGGAGATAAACTCCCTCGACGGCCAAGCCTCAAAGATCAAGAAGATCGGATTTCGGCCTCGACCAACGACTTGACTCGTAAAGATATCGAACCGAGTCTCATCGAAGCAAGAATCGCCGAGACTTCGCACCGAGCACGACGCACCGAAGAAAAGTGATGATGTCCGGAGGAACCCGATGACCGAGAGGTACACGAGCAGCAGAAGAAATTTGAGGCTATGCTAGCAAGCAATAAGCAAAAGCACCGCAAGGAAGGACTTGGATTCGGCCTAGGAGCTTCCTCATCCGCCCCAAGACACTCGTAAGTACGGCTTGCCGATAGATTTGTTCGAAGGGAGACTATCAACGCAGATATACCGAACCCCCTAGCAAAGAACAAACAGAAGATGAAAGCACCTCATCCCACACATCAAGCATTCCCGACAAGAAGATCAATGTCAAGAAACCCCGGCCCAATCAAGGGGGAACCATCAAATCAAACTTGGCGCATCGGGCATGGACCTCCGAAGACGACGATCCCGCCAAGATAGATCATATTATTATGAACCCATAGTCCAAAGAGGCTCCAAAGGTCGAAGAAGAAAAAGGCCGCACGTAAGGCAAAGGTCGCAAAGCCCACCAACTCGAAGATCAGACTCCCGAACCTCGAAGCCTCGTAAGTCACCGTGACCACCCAAAGGGTCGATATGTTGACCCAAATGGAAAGAAAATGTCTCGAAACCACTGTGGTTGTTAGACGTATTGGGGTTACTAAAACTAACATCTAAGGACCCAAAATCAAAAATAAAGGGTACCCGAATATAATTGCTTTTTGTGAAAGTGCGTAAAGACCCACGGTATGTGGACAATGGATGTTCAAGACACATGACATACCAAAGGAGTCTACTCAAGAATTATATCACCGAAGAAGGACCCGTAATCGAGTTCGGAGACAATGCAAAAGTGCTATACCGCAGGATATGGAACACTCAAAGATTGGAATCGCTAACGTCCCAAGAGTATCATATGTTGAAGGACTTCAACATAATCTTCTCTCTCGTTAGTCAATTTTGTGATAACTCAAATAGAGTGATATTTGACGCCGGTTTCGTGATGTTATTGATAAATCCATGTGGAAAACAAAGCTGTCATCGTTCGCGCAGTAAAGAACATATATGCGGCCGACTAGAACTCACCGAACCCGAAGCTTGCTTATCGGGCGAAGAATGACAACCGCACGGGGGTGGCTATGGCACGTAAGACTCAGCCATCTCAACTTTAAGACGCTCAACAAGCTTGCAAGAAACACTCTAGCAAGGGGACCGCCGAATGAAGTATTCAGCAAGAAAGACACTCAAGCGTGAAGCATGTCCGAAGGGAAAGCAAACAAGGAATCAAAATCCTCCGGCTCCATCGCCTTCCACGGATGGAATTCTTCACCGCTACATACGGATTTGTTCGGGTCCGAGCCTCCCCAATGACGATCGAGGTAGAAAACATGCATTAGTGGTCATAGATAACTACCGCGCTACACACGGGTCATATTCATCGCCAACAAGTCTCGACGCCAAAACAGAGTTACCAACGCTTCGAAAAAGCTCAGTGTAGAGAAGAACACCAAGATCGAAAAATACGTTCGCATGCAGGAACCGAGTTCCTTAATTCCATGGTAAAGGAGTTCTCGCAGCGTAAGGAATAGAGCATGAGACTTCACCGCACGCACACCTTAGCGTAACGGAGTTGCCGAACGAAAGAACGTAACTCTAAAAGAGGCAAAGAAGGACTCTACTCGCACTCGTGACTCCCAACCAAATTCCCGGCGTAAGCTACCGATATCGCATGTTATACTCGTAATAGATCTCTACCGACAAAGCAAAGATAAGCGGACACCATATGAACTATGGAACGGCAGAAGCCTTCTATCTTATTTCCATATTTTTGGTTGTTCATGCTTTATCCACAATAATGGGAAAGATCACCAAGACTTTTGATAGCAAGTCGATCGTGGAGTATTCTTAGGATACTCGGTCAAGAAAGCTGCCTGAGTATTCAACCATCGGACTCTTTGCGTGGAGGAAAGCCCTCATGTTATTTTTAACGAGTTTGCTATCAAGACAGGAGCAATAACTCAAATTCTGAATCCGAGGACACGCAAGAAGCCTACAGGATCTAAGCTTAAAAGACAAATCGAAAAGATCCAACTATGTTGGGATGATGATTCGGACGAAGAAACCGAAGACAAATCTATCGAATCTCAACCACCGAGCAAGTAGCCGAGCGCATTGATTCTCCCGAACGTAATCAATCCCGTGTAACTCAGTCGATGAAGAAACCGTTGAGGTAATCGAGACCAACACTACCGAGAGCAACACCTCGTGGGGAACGCCTAGTAATGTTCCCGAGCCGAACGCCCCGAACCCGGCGACTCAAGAGACCATACTCTTGTTACCGAATTACTTCAATCTCGTAATAGTACAACCGAAATGCCTAACTCACCTACTATCCGTGTTGAACAAGTTTCGGATGAAGAGTTGAAACATCGTAGATCGTGGCTCGATGCTCACACCGCCGATTTAATCATTGGAGATCCTTCAAAGAAATGTCAAGACAAGATCCAGATTTCGTCAAGGAGAAAGCGCATTATTTTCCCCGCTTCTTGTCTACCGAAGAGCCTCGCACCATCGAGGATGCACCGAAAGATGCCGACCGGATCATTGCTATGCAGAGGAGCCGAATCAGCTCATGAGAAACGAAGTATGAGAGCTTGTAGACATGCACCCGCATCAACATGTTATTGGAACTAAATGGGTCTTCAAAAACAAGCGAGATGAAAACAACGTTATAGTAAGGAACAAAGCAAGACTCGTGGCTAAAGGCTAACGTCAAGCCGAAGGGATAGATTTCGACGAGACGTTCGCTCCGGGCTTGCAAGATTGGAGGCAATCGACTATTCCCGGCCTACGCAACACATCAACGATTCGTAGTTTATCAAATGGATGTGAAGTCTCGCGTTCCCGAACGGCGTGCCGAAAGAAGAAGTCTATGTGGAACAACCGCCCGGCTTTTAGCAAGGGACATCAAGTATATAGACTCGTAAAGGCTCTATACGGGTTAAAACAAGCACCTGTGGCTTGGTACGATACCCCCGTCCCGAGTTTCTTCTTCGTAAAGGTTTTCGTAAAAGGCACAAGAGACCGCACTCTATTCAAAGATTCGACCGGAAGAAGACTTATTACTTGTGCAGATCTACGTGGATGACATTATATTCGGATCAAAGAATGTCATCACGTGTCAAAGCAATTTGAAAAGATGATGAAGGATAAGTTCGAGATGTCGATGATGGGTGAAATGAACTACTTCCTTGGTTTTCAAGTCAAGCAACCGAAAAGGGAACGCTCATCAACCAAGGCAAATACACTCGAGACCTCATCAAAAGATTCGGCCGCACATCCGGCAAATCAATCAAGATCCCGATGAACATGAATATGAAGATAGATCTTGATAAAGAGGGAGTATTAGTAGACCAAAGTGAATATCGTGCTCTAATCGGGTTCTTTATTATATCTCACAGCCTACTCGCCCCGACATAACTTATGCCGTAGGTGTCTTTGCTCGATTTCAAAGGCGAATCCCAAGCGCAGTCATACGGACTCAAGAAAGAAGATTCTCCGCTATCCACGAGGAACACCCGACACGGGTTTGTGGTATCCAAACGATGATAAAATTGAACTAATCCGGTTATTCTCGATGCCGACTATGCAGATGTAGAATAGACCGAAAATCAACTTCGTGAACATGTCGGCCCCTCGCAAGCAAGCCGATCTCATGGTTTTCAAAGAAACAAAGACTCGCGGCCACGCCGACTACCGAAGCCGAATACATGGCCGCCGGAAGTTGCTGCGCCCGCATCCCGAGACAAAGAAATGAGAGACTACGACATCATTCGTAATGAAGCGCCGATTTTCCCGCGACAAGCATCAAAGCCGCTATCGCAATCACTGTAACCCCGTACTTCACACGAGATGCAAGCACGTGGACATCGACATCACTTCATTCGTGACCATGTCGAGAAAAAGGATATCGGGACGGAGAAGATCCATACCGACAAGCAACGGGCCGATATACTCGACTAAGCCTTTAGCCGAATCCGCATTCGCAGAACTTTCGCAGAGCTAGGTCTGTTGGACCCTACTCGACCCTGGGCCAAGAAGAGGTTTCGTGGAGAGAGACATTTCGAAGAAGGGGGGAATGTTCACTCTCGCATCGATACATTCAAGCACGTAGAGACAAAAACCATCTACACGAGGTATCACCGACTACTATGTTCACCGATGTGCCTGCGTATCTCTACTCAAGTAGTAATTTAATACAACAAGATTTTTGCATTTATGACAAAGATTCAAAGCATGACATTAATATCTTTTGGTTTGTCTTTATTATTAACGGCTCACATTTAATGCACGACATTCCATACATAAGCTTGCCGAACCTCGCACGCATTTAACGATGTCTTTTCACAAGCTACTACTTAGGCTATTTTACAACTAGCTTCGACTTAGGCGCCTTTTGTGATCATGGCCTATTTTTAACTTCTAATCTTAACCGTCCATATCATAAAGCAAGTTTAAATTCAGCCTTCGATCGAAAACCGTTCACCTTCATAGTTGATATATATATTCGATCATATCTTTGAAACCGCCATTAGCATACTTCATAACTTTCAAATTCCGAAAAATCCGAGATCTCGCATTCGCAATCCTTACTTGCAACTTCACTCTCAATCTTATCTCGAATTTTATCTATTGGTATGCTTATATCTCGTTAATGTATTTGTTATATGTTTCAAGATCGCATTGTACAACACTGCTCTATCCAAGAAACGGCAGATCGATTCATTTCTTGTAACAGTACTATGGCTGGTATATCCCGCCGCTTCTCCCGACAAGATAGAGGAAATCATCAAGAAAGGCCATATCCGGTGCGAACCAGCTATGGAGTTCGACGCGTGCGAGCTCGAGTACATGGACGAGATCTTCACATATCTCGAGGAAACCGGCCTTGAGGAGTTTCTATCGAGGAAGCCGACCTTCTTCCTTCCTCGACAAGTGGCGGAACTATATCTCGAACTCCGACTCGCCTGGAGGAGACATTCTCGGCGAGGTTCGCCGTTAACGCCATTGACGACGCATCGAGGATACCGGGGCGTATGTCTATTAAACAAGCTACCAAGAAGAGCTTCAACCTCCCGTCCGAAGGTGCCGCACCTTGGGGTACAAATGACGACGCCGCCGACACATACCTCTCCGTTTCTCGTGGCAAGCCCACAACATTCGTGAGCAAAGATTTCCGAAGAATGCAATGCTACCGCAGCTTAGAGCACCGGCGTACATCGTCACTCAACCGTTGACGAGCCAGCCGGTTTTTTCGATCGTGTCTCCCGACCGAAGATCCATATGATGATGGCGACCTATGACCGCGTGAAAGTCAATTGACCGACTTCTTTGTTCGCGAATTTACGGCTCAGTGCAACCAAGTTCGACAAAGCTACGCGAACACCGACCGCAAAGGGAAAGCTTCTACTGACTTAAATTATCCGTCATGATCGAGGATTTCTGCGAGGCCGAGCAGCATCACTTGACGACGACAAAGAATACTTTAATGTGAAGAAAATCCGCTCACAACAAGTCCGCGGCCCCGCAAATGTATTGGCCCGAGACCGGCCGCAGTAAGCTCGGACCATCTAAGCTTCAAGCAGCGACTCCTAAGAAAAGGACACCTCCGGCTAAATCACCTAAGGCACCAGCCAAGAGGCCGAGGAAGGCCATACCGGATACACCCGGGCCGAACTGTGAGACAACCACCGAAGTGGCTACCGAACCGACTCCTATTCAGCCACTACAGCTGGTAGACGAGTCTTCCTCATCTCGAGAAGACCAAGTCGCTGGAGAAAGCCGTCTCCACCGAGGAACAAGTTCAAGAGGAACAGGGAGAGGCTACCGAAGCCCAAAGTGAAGAAGTCCAAAGCCCGGATAGCCCCTCTCTCTCGCGCCTCCACTCGCCAGCCGTCCACCCGCCGACTCGAGACCGACTTTGTTAATATCGAGTCGATTCTCGTCCGCGTAAGAGACTCTCGGGATGGAAGCAAAGCAGCTATCGTCTCTAGAGCTTCCCCGAGAGATCATCCGAGCTCATTCCGTGAGCTTGCCGACCATTCGCATTTGCTCGCCCTAGCCAAGTCAAGAAGGCTCCATATGATCCTACGCTCAGGAGTGGCCTCGCCCTTCAACGCCTTGTTCTACACTACTCCCCGCCGCCAGCCTACACTTGGAAGAACCGAGATTGCGTGAGGAGATAAAGGCTATTCGTAGCCCGAGAACCTCCACACGATGGAGAATCTAAGGGCAGCCATGCTTGCAATTATTGGCCGATCGACGCCAAGCACCGGCTCGCCGCCCTCGACGGGTCTCGACCACGACGGCCGAGACCCACCCAAAGCCGATTCGAGCCCGGAAAGCCCGATGAGGGACATCCACAGGACAAGGATACCCATACCGAAGCAAGCACCACCACTCGCATCCTGGGCCCGAGAAGCCTTCGGCCGGCGCCTCGTCCCCGCAGAGCTCGCCGCCGCCCCGCCGAGTCGACATACGAGGCGCCGCCCACCCCATCTCGCCAAGAGATCCCGCTCGGCCGCCAAAGCTCTAACCGCACAAGGAATTCAAAATCGGGAATTGGCGAAGGCAGCCCACAAGGTGTGGAAGAAGTCTCGCATTGGCCACCAACTCGAGCTCGGGGCCGAAATCCAAAGATTCTACATCGCCGCCCCCGATGTCTCCGCTCTCATAATCAAGCATTGGCCCAAGAAGAACAAGAGCTAGCTGCACCCGCCTAAGGACAACCAGAGGGACAAAGCCAAGCTCCTTGAACAATTTCGTAACCCCTTGTCCGCTCATACCGAGTCATTCACCGAGCAAGCCTATGCCACGGAAGAACGCACTCAGACCTCATTCAACCGGGTCGTGGAGGACAAGATCGGTGAGAAACTAGCCGAATCGAAGTCGAAGCCGTTTTCTCATACAAAGATACAAGGACGCACTCATATCTCGAGAGGAACGAGCCGCATCTAGCATTGGAGAAAGTGAATAACTGATCGGATGACTTGTCCACCGCTTATCATAAGCTAGAAAAGAAGGTACTCATCCCAACCCCGGCTGCGTTCTTGATGATGCCAAAAAGGGGGAAGGAAAGAAGAAGGGTACCGAGAAAGAAAGTGAAGAAAAGAAAAAGAGTACCGAGAAGCCGACTCCCACTAAACCTTCTGGACTACCGAAGGGGACAGCCATCAAGAAAAGAAGGGGACCGAGAAGAAGAAATCTATTGGCCGACATTAGCAAAACTCGGCCCCGTAAAAACCCGCACTGCATCCGGGTAAGGCCCGTGGTGTTTCGGCCGCGAGCACACCGAAACCGGCCCAAGCGGCTCAAGACCCCAGCCAGACTACTCGTGCAACCCGCACTCCCAAAGACATTATTAAGGAGGTTGCCGAGTACGCCGAACAAAGTGGAGGACTCGAAGAAGAAGAGGCTCCTCTTCCACCACCAGCTCAAGAAGGCAAGGGCAAACAAAAGCTTAAAAATTCCAACCCTCCAAAGAAAGCGATTAAGGTACATATCTCGCCGAGGAGGAAGCCCAAATAGCCGCGGATGAGAGATCGGCCGTAGAAATTGCAGAGGCCGAAGCGCCTAACAAGCCAAAGTCTAAGCCTCGCCAAAGGAAAGACTAAAGCCCCATCCAGAGGGAGGAAAGAGAACCGGCTAGATCGCTTCCGAGAAAGCTCATCATAAACGTATGAAGAGGACAGAGAAAAGGAAAAGGAGCAAAGAGTGTAAGAGTACCGAAAGGCGTGGTACATCCAAATCTAGATCTAGTACCCCCGCCGAATCGAAGAAGCCCCTCAAAGAAGCCACCGATAAACAAGGAGAAGAAATCGAAGCCATATTTGGATCTCGATGAAATGTATATCTATACAAGGCGAGGAGGCAAGATGCATTCAGCCGCTGAGATAGAATTTGGAAGGCAGCACCTTGAAGCTATGATGAAAAGGACCGAAGAGGAGGCCAGCCGAGAGTGCCTTCTAAAGCCGATATTCCATACGATATACGTGAAATTCGTGAAGCCACCGACTCGAAATTTCAAAGATGGCCAAGAACGCATGAATGGATACCAACTCACCAATCAAAGATGGGAAAATGCGAAAATCGAGTTCATCAAGAGGAACTATTTTTGGAGGTTCGGGTCCAACAGACAAGGATTGAAGCTTACATGGAATGGATGTTCTCTATCGAACCCGAACTCTACCCATACCTCGACAAAGCCATATCTAAAGGTATAGAAGTCGTTGTTCCGGACCCGTAATCATACCTCCACCTAAAAGACAGATGACTCAAGACACTATGGTACGATTGAAGTGGAAGTGAAGCATGCAAAGCAGCCAAGAAAGAACTTGCCGAAGATGAGCCTCGCCGATTTTGCGCACTTCGAAGCTAAGGAAGATCACATACGTGATGTATGGAGTGCCGCTCCCCGAACATCGACTCAAGAGTTCATGGACGTAATCAAGAAGTTCAAGCGGCCCTCCTCCTTAGATTTTTTCTTAGCTCATTCTCTTAGCATAGCAAGATCGTATCTCGCACCGAATTTCTCTTACATATATATACAAATCTTCTTTTCGCTCGACAACTACTTGTTGTCTAAATAGCCATGTTTGCTTTATGGTTTAACACTCGTAATCACTAAAGTGATTACCGACACACACACACTTTATTTATTTACTTGTCGGCTTTTGCTCGGCTAGATCTCCGATAGACTAGACTTTCATGTAGTTATTATTTCTCTTAAGGGAAATTATCGCATAGGGGAAATTATTGTAAAGGGGGAAATTGTTCCGCTCCGTCTCCCTCAAGCAGTCTAGCACTTACCGCACAACCCACCGATCCTACTTGTAATATTTGTAAGGAGCCTCGTTTCGAGTAAGTTAGTGTTTAAGCATAGTTGATAGGACATAGATGATAGGTTTTGGCATCATCAAATAGGGGGAAATTGTTGGGTGATGATTCAATCCTCAAGCATGATCATACTTATGGGAAATGACTCTATCTTCTATACTCGAATCACGCCGCAGCCTCGTGCTCGACCGTTGAGAAGATTTGAAGATCCCAAAACCCTATCTCGATCGGTGAACCATTCCTTTAGTATTCGTATTTGCCTCCCGAGGTCTCGCACTCGGCAGACACTCGCCTCCGGTCAAGGCGCCGCAGCTCATCGCCCCAGCACTGGGCAGAAGACTCAATGAATACCGGACTCAAGCAGAGCAAGATATCGAGAGAGTCGCTGAACCGAACTCAGCAGAGTAGTTCACCGGACTCGTAGCTGATTTTCGCAGACCTTCTCACCGTCTATCTACCGAATACAAAATCGACTCAAAGATCGGGCCGACGCCTCCCGAACCGCTCCGAATCTTTTTGATAAGCTATCAGCATTGCCAAGTACGAGGAAGAGAGAAGTCAACTTCGGCCGCCTCGAAGTTTGTTCTCGCCTCAACCACCACATCCACCTCGACGAATGACAAGCATACACGTGTCGCCCTCACCTACTAAAGCTACAAGCCAACATATTTCCGTAATAGGAGGGAAAGGACACCGTACCTACTACAAAAGAGCCGTTTGCTACCGCAAAAAAGAGGGAAAAAGAAGAAGATCGTCTCCAACGGATCTATTCTTCTCTCCACTCTATAAATAGAGGGATCATTCAAGATTTGAAGCGAATACCACTACCCCAAGAACCTAGAACGCGAAGCAAGAAACGCACGGAGCATTCAAACGAGCGAAATTAACGACTAAGTCTTCCGCAAGAATCAACCGAGTTATCTTCGGCGAAAGACTACATCCAAACCTCAAAAGGAACCAAGCCGAACCGACATAAGCTTCTAGTATCCAAGCGACCGACACGAACCTATAGCTAAACCCTCACCTGCTCGTCGCTCTAGATAGCTACATTCTCGTCTCCTTATCCCTCTAACCCTAAGCTCACTTGTTATATCCATAGCTTAGACGAAGGAGTTCACATTTGAACCCAATCCTTATCGTATAAGTGACTCCTTCATTGTTAGAGAAGTTTGGCAAACACTTAAAGTTTGATAGAATTGTAAACCGGGACTTGCTCAAGATAATCCCCAAGCCACGGCTTTGTCAAGTGTACAAGCCGACCGAGACTAACTCAAGATAATAAATAGCCTCCCGATCTATCGGGACAAATGGACATAGGATTGTTGATATCCGAACCACTTTAAAAATATTTCGTGTCGCTTACTTATCGCTTCATTGATTTTACCGAGCATACCGAACATCATATTTAAAATCGATTTAACCGCCTCAAAGATTCTCGAACTTCTTATCTACCGAACCGAGACTTCGCATAAAACGTTTTCCTCATTAAAACCGATTTGGGGCCTACACAATTCCGCACACCGAACTCTCACCGATCGATACCAAATTCTAACCTAGCCGGCTAGCGTATCTCACCGAGTCCGCACTTTTTAGCCTTTAACACGATTCGTAATTGCCTGTCGGGTCCGCCGAACTATTTCAAGACGGCACCTTCCCCGAATAGGACTGCTCGTGTTCGAAAGTTGAGAAATTTGGATTCAAGTGTATTCACCCCCCCCCCTCTACACCCGAACTCACTCACGGGACCAACAGAGCTTTTCCTCGAGCATTCTGCGTTTTTACCGCACGCTCTCTCAAACTCGCTTATATTTCCATCAAAGCTCGTTGTTTACGATAAATTTTCTTAACTATCTCGCAACTCTTGATCTAACTTACTCTATTTTCAAGTGCTAACGAGATTTTTGCGGATATCCATGGCGATTGTTAAGACCCCGCACAACATCGAGGAGATCATCCAGTCTAGGGTTCTCTTCGAACCGACTATGGTCTTCCCTCAGGCAGAGCTTCCCATCTTAGAGCCCATCTTCTCGGCTCTGGAGGAGTCTGGCCCGAAGCTTCTTGCGACGAAGCACCCCGAGCTTATCTTCCCCGCCATGTGGTAGAATTTTATTTCAACCGATGCTCCGTGGAGGACCCGGACGGGAGGTGCTCTGAGATTGAATATATGAGGGAAGTGGCCCCTCGTAAGGGGAAGCCGCCCGCGCCGACATCAATGTGAGGGAGGCCGTGAAATCCTCCTTAGATCTTCCTGGACCGGATTCTCCCGCTGGGCTACAAGGAGAAGGAACTCAAAGCTTATGTCCACCGCTTCTATGGAAGGGACGACATCTCCTTCAAGTCCGCATTTTTGAAGAACCAACTCCTTCCCGGAGTACGCAGGCCTCGCCACATCGTCATTCACATTCTCGACGAGCGCCGCAAGCTCCTTCGACCACCGGCCCAAGCCGAGAGTCCAACCGATGACGGCAATAGTTGATGGAGTCCAGTGAATCGGACACGCTTCTTTGCGGCCGAGCCGGAAGCGCTCAGCGCAAAAGTTTGCAACCACCGAGTTAGGAGAGAGAAGACTTATTAGTGTGGCAAACCGATATACGGGACCAAGGTGTCCGCATCGATCGAAGACTCAGCCGACGAATCATGCGTCATTTGCCGATTCAAAGTACTTCGACCGTAAGCTCATTAAATTCAAGACCGTGAGCAACGATTGAGAAGTCATTCGGACGCGGAGCAACCGAGCTCAAGCGATCATCTACCGATCCGCTCCACGGGCCGATCAACCGGGCGGAAGAAGCTCTCCAAGGCCGGAGCTTCTAAGGCCCCCGCAAAGCCTCGCTTCCCTCCACCACCTCAGGAGGAGGAGATTCCCGGATGCCGATACCGACTTTGAGGGTGTCACATTGAAAGATAAGGTACAAACGAGTCGCCTCGGATGAGACTCAACCGTAGGGAAGTCGAGGAACCGGGCCGGGTGCCGAGGTCTCATCCGAACAATCATCGCTTCTGGCAAGTGTATGACTCGCCTCCGCACCACAGAGAAGTCGCCGCACGTATTCCCGAGATCTCTTCTCATCAAGATCCGGTCGACATAGCGATAAGGGCACGGACTCGATGTTGCCGAGGTTCCTTAATCGGGACATACTTGCGTAGCCGATCCAAAGAACACTCGCATTGTCCCTTCGGCGCAGGAACAGAGTCCTGGCAGCCGCAATGTGGCCTGGGGGAACCCGCCGACATAGCTTCCTTCGAGGACTCGCGCCAAAGCAATGCTCTATCTTCCTGAGCCGAGGTCCTCCTTGCATCGCGTAAGCCCATCACCGCCTTCTCATCATGATGATGACGATGATGATGAACAGCACCACCCAAGGACACGTAATGTGGAGTTCTACCGAGGGAAAGTCTCCCAGCCGAGAAGGGCGAGTCACCACCTCCACCTCCCGAATCAGTGCCACCCCGGCCTGCTTCGACCAAACAGAAGCAACAAATCGCAGCCCTCGTAGAGCGCAGGCTCGGAACCTCGTCCTACCAAATAAAGCCTATAGGTTCCGTGTTCTCAAAGTCTCGTTAACCGCGTGATCAGAAGCAAGGAGACAAAAATCCTCTCCCGGCTAAGGACGCCAACCCGGGTGGGCGCAGCACACAAAGGCGCAGACGGAGATAGCTGATGACCGGCGAGCACAGGCCAAGAAGGTCTCGCACGTTCCTTCTCCTAATATTAAGGAGATCGCCGAGATCGCGCCGACAGCCAAAACACGGACTTGGCCGCTGTCACCAATACTCGAAGCCCAAACAGTAAGACGTTTGTCGAGCAGATGACTAAGAGCTTAGCCACAAACCCAAACAACCATGGATGAGCGGAACAGATGGCCACCTGCAAGTGTGCGTAAGGCCTTAGAAACCCAGAGCGGCCGCCCGAAGCTCATCCAGTGTAGATGATCGCCTCCCACGACGCACGCTTCTAAAACAGAGGAACGAAGCGTAAGCCCACATACGCCAAATCCGCAAGGATCAAGAGGTTGATTGGGAACACTCACCGCGATGCCGTCGGAGACTTCAACACCACCACCACTTCCATCAAGACTCGCTATCTTCGAACCCGTAAGGAAGTAGCAAGAATCGAACCCTTCCGACCCTGGCCGCCGATGATGCCAAAAAGGGGGAAGAAAGGGAAGGAAGAGCTCAAAGGGGTAGGGCCAAGTAAGGGAAGTCATCAAGGGGGAAAGTTCAGCACTCAGCCGGAACTAGCTCCATTCCCCCATCCCTCGCTCCAAATCCCTCAAGTCCAAACAACTCACGCCGCCCGAGCCTCGCTGGAGGATCAGTGAAGGATCCTCGGCTCGTGCACAAAGACATCGAGGAGGCCGCACGATTTGTCGACCAGAGGACGAACCCCCCGCCGCCTTAAAGGCCCTGGGAAGGAGAAAGTTACGTAATCTACCCACCTCCTTCCCCGACGCCCAAGTTCAAAACCCGAGCTGAGCAGAGGAGTTCGATAAGAGGGTGGCTCAAGAACTCCGTGACAAGCCGGACTATGAGCTATGGCTGAGAGGAAGAGGCTCAAAAGCCTAAGAAGAAGAAGAGACAGCCTAAGTGTCGGGATGTCTAAGAGTACAAAGCCTAAGAAGATACCGGATGAACGAAGAAGAAGTGCTCAAGCACCGCCGACGAGCCCGCCGACTCGTACATCGACAACTTGCCCCTTGCTCGTAGGCTAAAGAAAATTTCTACTCTAACGCCCGAGTAGGAGGCGTAAGATAAGGCTACCCGGGAGGCCACGCATCAGTGGTTAAATCTCCGGGAGAGGAGATAGGAGAGCCGTGGCCTTAGGGGAGAAAAAGAGGTTGGACAACCCGGCCAAAATCATCGAGCATCGACAAAATCGCCAGGGAATCAATCCTCGACAAGAGCAAGAAAGTGCCAAGGACATCCAAGTTCTTTCGGCGAAGTGCAATGTAACGCATATATGAAGAAGACTCCGCACCGCCGTGTTGACAAACGGATCCTCTGGAACCCGAATGAGGAGTAGGAGGAGCCGAAGATTGATTTCATCAAGGCATACTACGTGTGGCAATGCTATCCCGCCGAAGTGTCTCGGCAACCGATCTCTTCGACGAGTTCATCTATCAAGCACGACGCACACTTCATAAAGCACGTATTCAGGCCATTTCTATTCAAGGAGAAGTCGCCACTCACCGCCCCCGCCACAGCATACCGACTCCTCCTATGACTTCACGAGGAGTTATATGCACAAAGGAAATCGAGGAGGAGGTCAAGATCGCCGCGCATCACAACGACTTAGATCCTTTGCAGCCAAAGCGATCTCGAAGACATCCAGCACCTCGCAGCGAGAGTATACGCATCTTATGGGTCGGATCCTCCCCGCCGCTAAGTCCGCCGAGTTTAAAGACAAGATCAAGAAGTTCAGCGCCGCCAGTAGCCGATTATTCCTTTGTATAGAAGCTTAGACCGATTGTAATCTTTTCTCATATATATTATATCGCTTCTTTGCTCGGCCGCACAACTACTCATTGTCATATGGGCCGTGTTTGTCTTATTTTTATCACAACCGATCACCAAGTGATCCGACACACACACACACACACGTAACCTATTTCTCCGATACGCCTATCTTTTATCCGCCGATTACCCCGTTTTAACCGCTCGCTTGTAATCAAGTCTGGGTCGGCAGTTTTGTACTTAGTCGCTTTTGCCATCATCAATTAGGGGGAAATTAATAGGTTGTGAGTCAAGCGGTTGATTTTAATCATACTTAGAGGGTACTTAGCTTTATTTTATCGTAGTTCTTATAATAGGATTCATCTAATTATCCGGAATGGGGGAAATCATAGTGATGTAATGCTATGGAATTGAAGATCCCAAAACCAGCCTTGTACCCTTAGTGTAGCGTCTTTTAGGACTAGATGATGTTATAAAGGCTGGACCGTTCTTATTTTCATTATCTATTTTGTCTAAGTCCTCGTAAGGGGTATTTGTTGATTTGAACTTCGCAGAAAGTTACACCCGTAACCCCAAGTCATCGCTGTAAGAGCTCGTGTCCTCGGGGTCATCACCGACTCCACATCGCAGAAGAATTTTCACCACCGACCGTCTAGTAGAAGAGCACGTAACCAAGCTCGCACCGTCGAGTCATCACCGACTTCACTCAAGCAGAAGATTCTTTTATCGAGAGACTTGGACGAAGAAGACAGAGATTATGTCGATCTACCGGATCCGATAGGAAACGACCCGACTTTTAACATCATTCGAAAGTCGACAGCAGATCATACGAGGATAAGTGAGAGTCAACTCGGATGAAGACCGATATCCGACAAGTCTCACCTACCACAAACCTCGACCAATGAGAAGCTGGGCCTAAGCTCTACCGCTCCGACCAACTAAAGCCGCTCCTCATGTACAAAGGACCAACTACTCGCGACAATATTTCGAACATATGGTCGTTTTCCCTTGGACGCTTGTGACACGTGGCATTGTCCCCTCCAACGGACAAATGTCCGGGTCGAACTATAAATAGAGAAGCTTTTCCGAGCTCAACGCACGAGATATCAAAGGGATTACACGCTCAAGCATTCAAAACACTCTAGCGCTTTCACGAAGATCCAAACAAGAACTTGCTCATTAAAATATTTCTAGTTCTTCTCTAGAGTTTCTTTCTTTAGATCACTCTTCTCTATCTAAGCTCCATTGTCATATCCATAGCTTAGAACCTTTGAAGGTGTTCACATTTCGTGATTGTTCTTATTGTAAGAACTCCTTCATAGTTGGAGAACATCCCCCCCCCTTCAAACTTCGGCTTGGATTGTGAAGTCGCTAAGGACTATAACTTAGAAGCGGTCTCGGCGCCCAAAGCGCACGCATACCTTGGCCGAGGCTTGCCTCGCATTAATCAACAAGACCTCCCGCTCAGCCAGATCGCGGACGCTGGATCTTGCGTATCCGAACCACGTTAAAAATCGCCTGTGTCATTTACTATTTTATCGCATTGTTTTCTACTATCTTACAAACTCATACTTTGCATAAAATGTATTTTAAAGTGCACTAGCTAAAATTATTTGGTTTGCGAAAAAACACATTTTCAAATCGAGACGAAGTCTATCGGGCCCTACACTTATCCGCACTAACTCTCCGCCCGAGGATTTAATACCGACAAAAGTCAATAGGAGAAACTCGCAGTCGAGTCACTCCGACCCGTGATCGAAGGTTACCATTCGCACCGTTCATCGGGCCTGCAACCTGGCGCCCCACCGCCCTTCGCTTGAGAAAAAGAACTTGTACTCAGTGTGTATTCACTCCCCCCCTCTACACCCGACACTCGCCTCCCGACCAACATCTTCCCAATTTCCACCTTTGTCGCTGATTACCGCCCGTAACATATCTTCTAAAACTCGAATTGTTCTTTCCGATTGTCCGTCGGTCTAGGTGGGTGGTAAGCGGTCCCGAAGTTTAACTTTGTGCCCAACACTTCATGGCACGAGGCCGTAATCGTGAGGCGAATCTAGTGGTCGCGATCGATGTGATGGAGACAGTACACCGTGAGAGACAAAAGCACCGTGAAGGCGTACTATTTCTTTTTACATATATCCGGCGAACTGGCCAAATCCTAGCTTCATATCCACCGGTAAGAAATGTGCCGACTTGGTAAGGCAATCCACTATGAACCCATATAGCAGCTTTTCCAAGGGGTGATCTTGGCAAACTCACTACAAAATCCATATTTATGTGCTCCCATTTCCATTCGAGAATAGTAGGGCGCAATGTCCCATACGGTTTTTAGTGCAAGTGCTTTAACTTGTTAGCATGTGAGGCATCGTTCTACGAACATCGCTACATTTCTCTTCACGCCTCTCCACCATAATTTCTCTCTCGTGTCTTGATACATCTTTGTGCTTCTCGGGTGAGCAAAGATACGGGGTATCGTGAGCTTCACTCATAATCTCGCTCTTAAGTTCTTCATTTTTGGGGGCACGCACGCCCTATTGCCGAACATAAGGGCATTATCTCTAGCTTCATAGAACTCCTTCGTGTCCTCGCTTCTTGAGGCACGACGCATCTTTCCTAGAAACCCGTCCCGACCTCCGGGGCTTCTACGATTCGTCCTCGTAATTCGGGGGTAGCTACCATCGCGGCTATGTATCCTAATACCGCCTTAGAGGTTGTACAACTTCTAAGCTTAGTGTAGCGAATTCTCATCTTAGCTCCTCTTGCTTAGTTAAGAGGAATCCCAACTTGGCCTTGGTCTTTCGACTCAGCATGCTCGCTACCACGTTCGCCTTCCTGTGGTGGTAGTTTATTGTACATCGCCGTAATCCTTCACCAGCTCTAGCTATCTCCTTTGCCTCATATCGAGTTCCTTCGTTCGAAGAAGTATTTTAAGCTCTTGTGGTCGGTGTAGATTTCGCACGTTACGCCATAAAGGTAGTGCCTCCATATCTTTAGCGCATGCACTACAAATGCCGCTAACTCTAAGTCATGAGTCGGGTAATTCAACCTCGTGAGGCTTCACTGGGTGGGACGCGTAAGCTATCACCTTCCGATTCCCGCATAAGCACGCAACCAAGACCCAGCTCGAGGCATCCATATACACCACGAAACCTTGGTTCTCTTTCGGGACCGCTAACACCGGGGCAAGCGCCGTTAGCTTCACCTTGAAGTTCTTGAAAACTCTTCTCACAAACCATCGGACCAAACGTATTTAATCCCTTTCCTCAAAAGTTGTATCATGTGTCCGCGCAACTTTGGAAAATCCTTCAATGAAATGTCTATAATATCCTCACCAAACCAGAAAGCTTCTTATATCGCTAGCGTTCTTCTGAGTCCTCCATTCTTTCACCGCTTGGACCTTGGCCAGTCCACCTTGATTCCTTCCTGACGACACGATACGGGCCGAGGAACATTACTTCCCTAAGCCGTAATTCACACTTACCGAACTGGGCAAATAGTTTTTCTGTTCTTAAGGTTTCCAACACTATGCGCAAGTGTTCTTCGTGTTGCTCATCGCTCTTGGAGTGAATAAGGATGTCGTCAATAAATACCAGAAAAACTTGTCGAGGTATTGGTGAAATACTCTGGCTCATCAAGTCCATGAACACCGCAGTGCATTCGTCACCCCAAAAGGCATCACAAGAAACTCATAGTGTCCATGACGGGTCCTCAAAGCCGTTTTGGAACATCCTCTTCCCCGATCCACGCTTGGTGGTAGCCGGATCTCAAGTCAATTTTGGAGAATACAATGGCGCCCTTCACCGGTCGAATAGGTCATCTATCCTGGTAGCGGATACTTGTTCTTGATAGCGGAGTTTGTTCAATTCTCTATAATCGATGCACATCCTCGCTGCCGTCTTTCTTCTTCAAGGTTTTTCGGAAATATATCCCGGAATTCTCGAACTACCGGCACTTCTTCGCCTGTCTTCTTCATGTCCTCATTACTCGAGAGGCTAACAAGAAACGCTTGACAATTTCTTCCCTTGATCATCTTGGCAAAGCCTTTCATAGCGGATATAATTGGGACTCTCTTGCCTAACTTTACGGAAAGATTATCTCTTTCTTATCGAGGGGTTGAAAATGATTTGCCTAAAATGGCAGACATTATGGTGGCACGATTTTCGGCGAGCCAATCCATTCCTGGGGATTACGTCAAAGTCTCCCATGGAAAGGACATATGTATCTCGCTATAAAGACTTCGTCTGGCGATGTTTAGTCCTAGGTTAGAGCACATAAGCCTAGATGTCATTGTCCCATTCGGAGTGTCGATTTCTAGAGTACTATCTCGTTCTTTCAAAGATCTAAGTTCAATAGCTCATATGCAGCCTTTGCGACATAAAGGAGTGTGATGCTCCAAAGTTGTCAAAGAGTACTATAACAGTATGCCAACGATATCGATAATACCTGCTAAGTTTCCATCGTTCGCGGCTTGCTCCGCATTCAAAGCGCAAGCTCTAAAGACGTTGCAATTGTTGCCGATTTCCGTGCGGCCTCCGGTCCCCGTTGCCGCCGGTTTCTGGCCGTGTTGCCTCTCGTGCTCCGCTATTTCCCCTTGGTCGGGGCACTCCCTAGCATAGTGTCCAAAGCGCATCCACAAACGTAACAAGCATTAGTGGCTCTTCGGCACTCCCCGCCGTGGGGTTTTTTGGCAAAGTCGGGATGCAGGTTTATCTCTCCCTTGTTGCGGCCCCCGTTGCCATCTTCGCCGAGGTCCTCGGTGTCGTTGCCGCCGCCGCCGAGAGTTCCTATTCCATCGCCATGGCCTTCCGGTAATTCCCAGTGTTTCCTCGGCTGCGTTCGCCCCATTTTTTTCCCTTTTCCATCACCTTGTTGGACGGGTGCTCTCTCTCTTTCCTAAAGTGTGTTCGACTCAATGTTGAGTGTCATACTCGCAATCCCGCATAGGTAGCATTCCTCATAGTAGTCGTGGGTACTTTGATCTCAAAGCGTAGTCCACTCCCGAATTTGTCCCGCTTCTCCTTTCTCGTGGCCACCGGATGTGGCGCATACCGAGATAGCCGGGCGAAAGCCCCGGCCGTATTCGACAACAAACCTTATTTCACCGTTCAAGATTGGAGGAACTCCTTCCGTTTCTCCCGGGCGATAGTGGTCGGGGACGTATTTCTCGAAGAATTGTATCTTGAATTCTTCCCAAGAGAGTTCCCGCAAGTTGCTCCCGCCTCATGGTGCGCCTAACCGACTCCCACCAATAGTCGCCTTCCTCCACTAGTTGGTAGGTAGCACAGTGATCTTGTCATTGTCTTCACATCTCGATGTACGCGAAGATTCGCTCCACCGCTCTCACCCATTTTTCCGCATCCTCGAGTTCCCCTTTTCCGTCAAATATCGGGCGGTCTCTCCTTCCCGAACTTCTCCTCAACCGCATCTTTGCGAGAAGTTCCTCAAGGCTTCTTCGAAATTCTCATCACCTCTTCCGGCATTTCTTCCGCCAACTCCTCCTCCTCGTACTCCGGGCATTCTATTAACAACTAACACGTGTCCATTTAGTACCCTGTGCTTGTCTATTAACGAATGTCATATAGTGGCGCGTTGCATGGATGTAGTAGAGTGGTTAACATATGGACAGCTATAATATATCATAAATCCGCAAAATCATTTCATAAATAGGGAAAAATTTGCCTCAATAGAGGACTCTCGAGTACACAAAAGATGAGGCCCTACACTAGGCTAAATCATCAAGCACATCCACATGGAGTCAAAACTATCTATTAGTTCGAAAATAAAATAACGGTTGGAAGGTTCTATAAAAAAGGGAAAATGATCTTTCCAACAAATCTAACAAAAGATAATCAATCAAAAGCCTGAGCAAAAAAGGATCAACAATCGCCGATGCATGAAATCGTAGACTCGTCATTCGAGTCCTCATCTAGCTCTCCCATGAAGTCGCCCATCGGGTCCCCTACCAACAAGATCGAACATCTCCTCGAACGGATCCACCCCTCCTAGGTCTGGGTGCTACGTCCTCGCAGGTCTATGTCCCTCTCGCCGGCCCCGCTCCGATATCCGCATCGGCTCCTCTTCTATCGATCCTCCATTAGCTCTTCTTCGTCGTGTCCATCCGGGGCCATCATTTAGGTAGTAGGTCGGGTCCTCCCCTGGGATCCTCCTCCGACTCGAGTCACTCGTGGCCTCGCTCGCTCCCATCGTCTCTCGCTCCGTGCCCCTCGTCGGGAGGATCACCGGTACGTAGACCGGGGACTCGTACGGCGGCTCTGGGTCCCCAACGGCCCAAATGTAGTCATCTCTCGCCAAGGTCAAGATAACAGCGTAAACGCCGAGACGAAAAGTGGGAAGTCTCCAACCCATCGTCGTGTCATGTGGTCCGGCCTCGTAGGGTCCGATGAACCATCCCGCTTCAATCGCATGCTCCAACCAGGGTGGAAGGTGCTCTATAAGGTGCCGGCACGCCTCAAAGTCGCCTACATCGCGACATGCTCTCCTTCATAACCTCGACATAATGCCCGAGAAAAATAGGAATCGGCCGCTCGGGGTCTCTCATGTAACTACGGAAGCGTGTCGCGCTCTCCTCTCGCGACTCTACCACGAACGTGCCGGGTCATGCTCGATACATCTATCAAAAGAAAGAAAAAGTTCTAAGTCAACAACTTATCTTAAGATTAGTCAAGCGCCTAAGTAATTACTTAGAGCACTAATCTTACGTTCAAGTGGTCTCGATCAACCAAAGTTCGAGAACTAGAGTTCAACAATGCTACTTAATCACAAGATCGCATCATAAAAAGTAGTAGGCAAATGAACTCATCATCATAACGCAATCATATAGTTTCATGAAACACTTGTCAAAGAAATTTCAAATTATCCGCCGAAAATATTCTCTTGTTAAATGATGATCACATTTCATTTTAGCCCTCGGGACACATAGGTCCATTACGAAAACCTTTCTTTTCATAACTTTATCATTTTATGCTTCCTTTCAAGCATAAATCATTTGCGCGCGCTTTCATAAATAAATCCCCTTTTTTTTTTAAATCGACTACTTGAAAAATGTTACCTTTACTTGAGGGTACTACGACGACGAGCCGAGGGTTGTCGAATCAACGTAGTAGTCTCAGTGGTTCTATTCTAGACTTACATGAAATATATTTTTAAGCGGAATAAATCTTGAAGTCTAGGGAAGCGAGTCTAGACTTCTTGAAAAACGATTTAGAGTTCTGGAGCGGAACGAATCGCCTCGATACCAAATTGTCACAGCCCGGCTTTGAAAGGGGGCGGTGACCAAGTGTAGTACAATACGAGAAGATAAATCAAGAATTCATGATTTTAAATAATATTACAAGGTAGTTCGTGGCTGGGTGATGATTCTATCATCAACACCGCCGCATATAACGGGAAATGATTCTCGTCTTTCGTACCGACATATACTCGCAGCCTTGTGCTCGAACGAGTCTATGAAGATTTGAAGATCCCAAAACCCTATCTTGATCGGTGAACCATTACTTTGTATTTGTTTTTGTCCCGAGGTTTCGCACCCGCAGACACTCGCTCCGGTTCAGCGCTCGCAGCTTATCGCCCTCAAGACTGTAAGTAGAAGACTCAAGATTATCGGGACTCAGCAGAGCAAGATATCGAAAGGAGTCGCTGAAACCGAACTCATCAGAGTAGTTCACCGTACTCGTAGCCGATCTTCGCAGAGCTAACTCAGCATGTTCACTATCGAATCGCCGATCGACTCAAAGAACGGCCGTACGCCTTCCGAACTCGCCGATCTTTTGAAAGTCAATCAAGCATAGCCAAATACGAGGATAAGAGAAGTCGCCTTCGATCTCCTCGAAGTCCTGTTCCGTCTCAACCACTTTCCAAACCTCGGCAAACGACAAGCGCACACTTGTCCTACACCTACTAAAGCCGCAAGTCAACAACTTTCCGGAAAAGGAGGGAAAGGACACTCGTCACTCTACTTCAAAAGAGTCGTTAGCTACCAAAAGAGAGAGATAAAGGGATCATCGTCTCTAACGGATCTTTCCTAATCTCTTCTCTATAAATAGAGGGATAAATCAAAATTTGAAGCACACGAGACTAACGAGAAAACGAACGACACACACAGAGCATTCAAACGAGCTAATCCGAAAAGCCCAAGTCTTCCGCAAGAAGTTCGAAGAATATATCTCCGGCGAAAGACTACATTCTAGCTCTTAGGGAACCAAGCTTAAATCGTTACATACAAGCCTCTAGTATCCAAACGACGTTACACGAGCCCATAACTAAACTCGCCTGTTCGTCGTTCTAGAAACTACCTTCGTATTCCCTATCCCTCTAACCTAAGCTCAATAGAACATATCCATAGCTTAGACGAATGAGTTCATATTAACTTAATCCTTATTGTAAAAGGACTCCTTCATAGTTGGAGAGTTTGTCAAACACTTCGCTTGATAACCATGTAAACCGAGACTTGCTCAAGCATAAATTCCAAGACGCAGCCTTTGTCCAACGGTACATGCCGACCGAGACTAACTTAGTATAATATATAGCCTCCCGATCTTTCGGGACAAAGCGGACGTAGGATTTTTGTGTCCGAACCACTTTAAAAATCTCTCGTGTCTCTTATTTGTGTTCTCTCTTTACCGTGCATTGATTTTAACTCGCTCATACCGAAACTATCCTTTAAAATCATTCAACCGAGTTTCATCAAACTTAACCGATCGCACTAATCTATCGAAACCGTTTTATTAAAAACATTTTTCCAACTCAACCGAACCGGGTCTACACTATTCCGCACCACCGAACCTCTATCCGCCGATATTGAATTCTCGACGCCGCCGCCCAGCGCATCTCGCAGAGCCGGGCCACTCGCCAATACAATTCGTAACAGCCTATCCGGTTCTGGCCGAATTCTTTCACTACGACACTATCCCGAAAAGGACCGCTCGTGCTTAAGTTGAGAAAATCGGCCAGTGTATTCACCCCCCTCTACACCCGAACGTGCTCTCGGGACCAACAACGGGTATCGTAGCGGGAGTTCTATAAGACTCTTGTTATCTTGAAACAGTCTACTTGAACGCATCCGAAAACATTTTCACCGCATATCATTCTTCATTCATATCTTTATTAAATATGTCCGATATGTCGTGTATAAGGATGGTACCCATGTTCTCGCAGAGAACTACGGCGTATGGCGAGTCGAATGGAAGCTCATTCGACATCTCTCCACGACAAAGCATTTACGCAGGTTCCTCGAGGATGGACCTATTGTCCCGATGATAGATAGCGTCGTAACTCGAGATCCAACAAAGACGGAGGAGGAATGGCGACCGGAAGAAGATTCCTGAGCGACAAGTCTCTTCACCGCCGAGGAGAAGAAACTTCACAACTTAGACCGAGTCGCCAAGAATGCCATACTAACCACCTTAAGCGATTCTTATCTCCGGTAGGGTTCGAGAATGCAAGACCGCGAAAGAACCTCGGGATGCTCTAGCGCTACTAATTCGGGGACTCGTAAAAATCAAAGCAAATAAACTTGCGCCGGAACTCCAAAAGCCGGAGAGATTGTCTCTCATGCCCTGAGACACCATTGAAGATCTCTGGGCCGTTAGATTCACGAACTGATGAGCTCCATCAACGGGCCGGGACAGACATTCTCCAACCGAGAAATGAATCTCAAAATATTGAAGGCACCGCTGCACTGGCCATCGGACTCCTTTTGCTAACTTATTACGACATTCTCGATTTAGATATTGTTACTCCCGACCATATCTTTTCGTAACTTCAAGCAGAGGAATTCGAGTTTGACAGCTGCACTCAACGGAAACAACTGAGCCGAAGTTGACACTAAAATTGACCATGCCCGCAAAGCATCGGGACAAGACAAAGATCTCCCGCGTGCCGAGTAAGACTCAACCTTCACTCAACGACATACAAGAAGGAAGTCTAGCTCGAAGTACGCACCGCTTGCCGTAAAGTATCGTAAGGAGAAGGAGCGGCGCAGTAAAAGTGACTAAAGCCTACCGAGAATCGAAAGGTAAGTGTGAATACACGCCGAAACGCACTCCCCGACTCGCATACTTCGAATGCGTAAAAAGGATGACTCAACACCATCAAAAGAAAGCAAAAGCAAAGAAGAAAGAGTCATCGCCGCTACAAACCGCAAAAATCCGTGACATTATCAATATGATTGTCCCTGAGCTCGCAAAGTGCCGAACGAGCAAAGACGCAAAGCAATGAGAGAGAAATTCGCCAAGAAGAGACAAGCGTACATTGCCGGTGAACTCTCGGATGACTCGTAAGAAGTCGACTCCTTCACGGATTCAACCACGATGAAGCAAACTTTCATAGCCCTGAGAGCTTGAAGCCGAAGAAATCGCCGAAAAGTGCCTAATGGCAGGAGAAGAGGATGAGGTAAACTCTCATGAACTATTTAACTCTCCTTCACACTACACACACGACACTCTTTTCAAGAGCAGCATTTGGTGAACTGGACGCCTCGTAACCGTGGAGTTGGATACCCCGAAAATGGAGAATCGACTTTCTCGTAAAAGTCGTGTTACTACCGAGTCGAAGGACTTGTGGTTGAGACTCGTGGAGGAGATAAACTCTCTCGATGGCCAAGTCCTCAAAGATCAAGAAGATCGATCTCGCTTGACCAACGACTTAACTCGTAAAGATATTGAATCGAGTCCCGTTGAAGCAAGAACTCGCCGTGACTTCGCACCGAGCATGATACACTAAAGAAAAGTGATGATGTCCGGAGAAACCTCGATGACCGAGCGGTACATGGGCGCCGAAAAGAAGCTAGAGGCTATGCTAGCAAGCAACAAGCTCAAGCATTGTAAGGAAGGACTTGGTTTCAGCCTGTGGTACCCCCTCATCCGCCCCAAGACACTCGTAAGACCGGCTTGCCGATAGGTTTGTTCGAGGGGAGACAATCAATGCACATTCCGAACCCCCTAGCAAAGAACAAACAAAAGATGAAGGCACCTCATCCCGCACATCAAGATAATGACAAGAAGATCAGCACCAAAACACCCCAATTCGCCCCAAGGGGGAACCAAAGAATCCAAGTGGGCCGATCAAGATGGACCTCCTCACCGACACACCCAAATCCCAATACGGTTCATATTATTATGACCCCATAGTCGAAGAGGACCCAAGAGTCGAAAAGAAGAAAGCCGTGCGTAAGGCAAAGGTCGCAGCCCACCAACCTTTAAGATCCGGACTCCCGAACCCGAAAAGCCTCGAAGTCGCAAAGCGACCCGCCTAGTGGTCAAATATGTCGACTCAAGTGGAAAGAAACTCGTCCGAGACCACCAAGTGGTCGTTGAGACAGATATGGGTTACCAAAACTAACATCTAAGGACCCAAAATCAAAATAAAGGGTACCTCGAATATATTTATGTTTTGCAGTGCACAAAGACCCATGGTATGTGGACAAATGGATGCTCACGACACACGACATACCAAAAGAGTCTCCGCCAAGAATTATATCCCCAAGAAGGACCCCGAATCGAGTTTGGAGACAATGCTAAAGGCTACACCCGTATGATATGGAACACTCAAAGATTGGAACCGCCAAAGTTCCAAGAGTATCATATGTTGAAGGACTTCAAAGATAACCTTCTCTCCATTAGTCAATTCCCGTGGATAACTCGAATAGAGTGATATTTGACGCCGGTTCTCGTGATGTTATTGATAAATCCACAGGGAAAACAAAGTGTTATCGCCCGCACAAGAAAAATATATATGTGGCCGATCGGAACTCAGCCGAACTCGAAGCTTGTCCGTTGGGCGAAGAATGACAACCGAACGGGGTGGCTATGGCACGTAAGACTCACCCATCTCAACTTCAAAACGCTCAACAAATTAGCAAGAAACACTCTAGCAAGAGGACCCGCCGAATGAAGTATTCAAAGAAAGACACTCAAAGCAGGAAGCATGTCCGAAGGGAAAGCAAACAAGGAATCAAAATCCACTTGTTCCATCTCCTTCCACCGATGGAATCCTTCAAAGTGCTACATACGGATTTGTTCGGCCCTGGGCCTCCAAATGACGATCGAGGCAAGAAATATGCTTTAGTGGTCATTGATGACTACTCGCGCTATACTGGGGTCATATTCATGCACAACAAGTCCGACGTCAAAACAGAGTTACCAAGGCTTCAAAAGGCTCAAGGTCGAAAAGAACACCAAGATTGTCAAAATACGTCCCGCATGCAGGAACCGAGTTCCTTAATTTCATGGTAGAGGAGTTCCCGCAAGGCGTAAGGAATAGAGCACGAGACATCCGCCGCTCGCACACCTCGCCGTAACGGAGTTGCTAAACGAAAAAATAGAACTCTCAAAGAGGCAAAGAAGAACTCTACTCGCAGACTCGTGACTCCCAACCAAATTCTCGGGACGTAAGTTACCGATACCGCTTGTTACACTCGTAACCGATCTTTACCGACAAAGCAATGTAAGAAGACACCATATGAACTATGGAACGGCAGAAACCTTCTCTATCTTATTTCCATATTTTGGGTGCTCGTGCTTTACCCACAATAATGGGAAAGATCACCGAAAACTTTTGATAGCAAGTCGATCGTGGAGTGTTCTTGGATACTCCTGTCAAAGAAAGCTTTCGTGAGTATTCAACTATCGAACCCTTTGCGCGGACGAAAGCCCTCATGTTGTTTTTAATGAGTTTGCCGCCGAAGACATGAGCAATAACTCTAAGTCTCGAATATGAGGACATCAAGAAGCAGCCTACAAGATCTAAGCTTAAAAGACAAAGTCGAAAAGATCCAACCTATGTTGGAATGATGATTCGATGAGGAAACCGAAGACAAATCTACCGAATCTCAACCAAAGCAGCCAGAAGTAGTCGAGCCGATCGACTCTCCCGAACAAAGTCAATCCTGTGTAACTCGTGTCGTTGAAGAAACCCCTGAGGTACCTAAGACCACTACCGAGAATAACAACTCGTGGGGGAACAACTATTAATGTTCCCGAGCTAAACGCCCCCGAACCCGGTGACTCGAAGAGATCATACTCTCATTACCGAAATGCTTCAAACTCGTAATAGTACAAATGAAATGCCTAACTCACCTACTATCTCGTGTTGAACAAATTTTGGATGAAGAGCCGAAAACATCGAGATCGTAAAGCAGGATGCTCACACTTCGATCCGATTATCTGGAGATCCTTCAAAGAAGAGTAAAGACAAGATCCAGATTTTGTCGTGGAGAAAGCGCCTTATATTCCTCGCTTCTTGTCCGCCGACAAACCTCTCGACAATCGAGGACGCACCGAAAGATGCCGACCGGATCATAGCTATGCAGAGGAGCCGAATCGCCCACGAGAAACGAAGTTTGGGAGCTTGCCGACTGCACCCCGTATCAACATGTGATTGGAACAAAATGGGTCTTCAAGAACAAGCGAGACGAAAACAACGCCATAGTAAGGAATAAAGCAAGACTTGTGGCAAAAGGCTACCGTCAAGCCGAAGGAATAGATTTTCGACGAAACATTCGCCCCAACTGCAAGATCGAGGCAATCGACTATTCCCCCGCATACGCAACACATCAAAGATTCGGAGTTTATCAAATGGATGTGAAGTCTCGCTTTCCCGGATGGCGCATCGAAAGAAGAAGTCTATGTAGAACAACCGCCCGACTTTCGCACAGGACATCAAATTTGCGCACTCGTAAAGGCTATGTATGGGTTAAAACAAGCACCCGTGGCTTGGTATGATACCCTATCTCGAGTTTCTTCTTCGTAAAGGTTTTCGTAAAGGCACAAGAGACCGCACTCTTTTCAAAGATTCGACCGGAAGACGACCTATTACTCGTGCAGATCTACGTAGATGACATCATCTTCGGCTCAAAGAATGTCATCATGTGACAACAATTCGAGAGAATGATGAAGGATAAATTCGAGATGTCAATGATGGGAGAAATGAACTATTTCCTCGGTTTTCAAGTCAAAACAATCCGAGAAGGGAACGCTCATTAATCAAGGCAAATACACTCGAGACCTCATCAAAAGACTCTACAGGCACATCCAGCAAACCTATCAAGATCTCGATGAACACGAACATTAAGATTGATCTTGATAAAGAGGGAGCATCGCAGACCAAACCGAATTTCGTGCTATAATTGGTTCTTTATTATACTTAACGCCTACTCGCCCCGACATAACTTATGTTGTAGGCTCGTGCTCGATTTCGTGCGAACCCAAAGCAGAGCCACATGGACTCAACAAAGAAGATTTTCCGCTATCTCGCAGGAACACCCGATATGGGCTCAGGGTATCCAACTGACGATAATATGTAACTAACAAAGTTATTCTCGATGCCGACTATGCAAGGTGTAGAATCGACCGAAAGTCAACTTCGTGAACGTGCCGCTCCGGCAGCAAGCTAATCTCATGGTTCTCAAAGAAGCAAGCACTCGCAGCCACATCAACTACCGAAGCCGAATACATGGCCGCCTGGGTTGCCGCGCCCAAATCCTTCGGGTCGAGACAAGAAACCTACGCGACTACGACGCCATTCCGTAATGAAGCGCCAATCTTCTCGTGACAAGCACTGCATTGCAATCACTCGTAACCCCGTACTTCACACAAGATGCAAGCATGTGGACATCGACATCACTTCATTCGTGACCATGTCGAAAAGATGGATATCGAGATGGAAAAGATCTATACCGACCGTCAAAGGGCCGATATATCGACCAAGCCTCTAGCCGAAGCAAGATTCGGAGAACTTTCGCAGAGCTAGGTCTCTGGCTGACCCGACCGACTCAAGCCAAGCAAGAGGATTCAGGAGAGGGGCATTCAGCAAGGGGGGGAATGTTCACTCTCGCACCGAGTAAAATCAAGCACGAAGAGACTCTCGCAACCATCTACACGAGGTATCGCCTAACTACAATGTTCAACCGACAGTTTGCGTATCTCTACTCGCAGTAGCCAATGGAACAAGACTACGCATCTACAACTCAAATTCACTTCGGCCAAAGATCGTATTTAACGCTCTTATAAAATGTCATTTAATATTAACGGCTTACATTTAATGCACGACATTCTATGCATAAGTATGCCGAACTCGCCACGCATTTAATGCACGTCGTATCACAAGCTTACTACTTAAGCAAGTTACAACCGGTTTGACTTAGGCGGCAACATGATCATTACCTATAATATATCACTTAATCTTGACCGTCCATCTCATAAAGCATATTTAAACTTAGCCGTTGATCGTTAACCGCTCATCTTCACTTAGATATATATCTCGCGATCATATCTTCAAAAACCGCCATTAGCAATCTTTCAAATCTTTTTACTCCGAAAATTCTCGAGATCCACTTCCCGCAAACCTTACTTGCAAACTTCATCTAATCTTCTTAAAACTCTCGATTTTCAAAGGGTATGGGTATTAGATTGCCTTTAACTTGTTTCATTATTCAAAGATCGCTATACCGATTATAACATCAAACTCGACATCGATAATTCTACTTGCTTGTTACAAATATAATGGCAGCCCTACGGCAATGTAACCTCCATAGAATATACAAAAATCCTTGAGAAAGACCGTGTCCGGTGCGAGCCTGGGCCATGGAGTTTGACACCCGCAACTGGAGTTCATGGATAAGATCTTCGAAGCTCTCCGCATTACCAAACCTTGAAAGTTTTCTTCTCGACGAGGAAGCCCACCTTCTTTCTCCCGAGGCAAAGTGTGTCAAGTCTACCTCAACTCGCACTCGCAGGCCGGCAATATTCATGGAAGATTCATTGTACACAACATCGGCGATGCCGCTATGGAGGTGAAGGAAATGTCAATCAAGGAAGCTCTTCGAAGAAGCTTCGATCTACCCTCCGAAGGAGTCCGCACCGTAGGATATAACGATGACATGACGGGATGACTACCTCTCCATCTTCTCGCGGGAAGCATAGCGCCTTCGTGAGCCGCATTCCCGAAGAACACGATGCTACCGCAAAGATCGGGCTCGGGCGCACATAGCGACGCAACCGCCGACGAAGTCAAGCCGGATCTTTCGATCAAGTATCCAGTGCCCAAGCCGCAATCGATGACGGCTATCTATGATAGAGCCAAAATTAATCGGACGGAGTTCTTTCTCCGCGAATCCATGGTTCAAGCAAACAAATTCGACAAAGCATCATACGCATCGAGCGCAAAAGGAAAGCTCCTTTACTGACCGAAGCTATCCGTGATGATTCAGACTTCGCGCATCCGACTCGCATCACGTACAACGACAAGCAATACTTTAACGTGAAGAAGATAAGATTTCACAACAGTGGTAGCAAACCTCTTCAAAGAAATCGGGTCAGTCCTCACCAACAAACTACACCTCGAAGACTACGCCATCCAAGAAGCGGTCTCCTCAAGCTAAAACGCCTAAGGCACCGGCAAAGCGACTCGAAAAAGACTATTCCCCATCGCGCCTACCGAGGCAGAGGCAACCCGAGGCAAACCGCCGAATGCATCGAGCAGACACAGAAATACCGAGAGATGAATCGTAGTCTTCTCGAAAAGACTCGCCGCCAGGAGAAAGCCGTCTTCACCGAACAAGCGTAAGAAGTGGACCAAGGGGGTTCAAATTGAAGAAGTCCAGGCTAGGAGACCTTCAAGCCCCGGATGAGCTCCCTTTGATGTCCCCCCACTCGCCAGCCTTCCATCCGCCGAGATACGTACGTCAACGATAGACAGAGAAGATTCTGAGACGGCGTCCGAAGAAGAATTGCCGGGGATGGAAGCCTCGCCTATCCAACCTCGAGCATCCCGAGAGATCACGTAGCATATCCCGGAGATTGCCGCCACCTGCATCTAGTGCTCATCGCCGCGAAGCCGATTCCATATGCTACCGAGGTTCCGTGGAGCGGCACAACCTTCAACGCCTTATAATCCATCACTCCCCGCGAACAATTACACGAAGAGGAACCGAGGGATCGTGCAAGCCAGATAGGCTACCTCCGAGCCTCGCCGACTCCGGAACCCTTGAAGATTGTGAGGGCAGCCAATGCCGGCCCTGCCGCATGATCGACGCCAGGCTTCCCGGCCGCCCTCCCTTAGACGGGTCTCGACCCCGACGGTAAAGTGCCCACTCGTGATTCGCACCCTAAGAAGCCTCGATGAGGTAACTCAACAGACAAGGATACTCCCACTCTACCGAATTACCTCTCGCATCCTTGCTCCGCAGAAGTCGGGCGGCCGGGTAACTTCAACCTATGCGTAACCTCGCTTCGGGGCTCTTACTGGGAGCCAGCATTTCAAGTAGCGCCCAACCCCAAAGGCCGACAATCGAAGTCCGCCGCAAAGGCTCTCAAAAGCCAGGGCACTCGTAACCATGCACTTGCTACAAAGAATCCACAAAGTGTGGAAGTAGCATCGCTCAAGCCACAGTGCGCAGATCTGTGGGCCGAGAACTACATCGCCGAACCGCCCGCCCGACGTCTCCATCATCGTATCTAAAGCGCCGGCAAAGCAGTAAGCCGACTTCGAAGCTCGGCTAAGACCGATCCAGAAGGACTGTGCCAAGCTACTTGAAAATTTTAAAGCCTCTCAGGCCCCTCCAACACCGAGTCGGCCACAACCATATCCCGTGCCAACGAGCTCGAATCACTTCTATCTAGCGGTGCCATGGAAGATAAGTGTTGATGCACAACCGAAAGAGTTCAAAGAGTAAGCCCCGATCATTCTTACAAGCGCTACATAGAAGAAATGATCAGTGAGAAGAACGAGCTGCACGAGGCGCCGACCAAGATACATAACAAGCTCGGATGAATTGTCGCCCTCGTACACCCACCCGAACAACAAGGTATCCGCTCCAACCCCTATTATAATTGTTGATGCCAAAAAAGGGGGAAAAGGAGGCCCAAAGGGAAAAGGAGGCCCAAAAGGAAAAGGATATAAAGGTGGAAAGTGGACGGCGCTGCACTCGCTAAAAACCGAGAAATCAACTGAAGTGGGGGAAGCCACCACCAAGGAGCAGTACTAAAGTCTCCCAAGAAGACAAGGTTAGTAACAGGAGCAAGCTCACCAAACATCTCGCTCCTACTAAACACATTACAACCGGCGAGGCCTGTAGGGTCTCAAACATGTGACCGCAAAGATCAATCGAGATCGGCCCAAGCGGCTCAGACCCATAGAAGTAGCAACTCAAAGCAACACAAACTCCTTTCCGATATAATCAAAGAGGTTGCCGAGTATGCCGACTGGAGGACTCGTAAGAGGAAGATACTCCTCTCCCACCTCCGCGAAAAGGCAAAGGAAAGAAGATCCCGAGGCTCCCGACCCCTCCCTCCAAGAAATCTAAGAGATATATCACTAAGGAGGAGGAGGCCTGTATAGCCACCGATGAGAAGTCGGGCCAGGGGAGATAGCCGAAGCCGAAGTAGCCAACAAGCCAAAAGCAAAGACCAATAAAGGAAAAACAAAGTGCCTCCAAGACGCGGCGGAAAGAAACCAACAATCGCTAGAGTCGCTTCCTAGTAGAAGCTGAAAATTGGAGATGATGAAGATAGAGAAAAGAAGAAGCAAAAGCAGTAAGTCCACCGGAGCAAGAAGTGCAAATCAATAGAAAAAATCTACTACGCCCGCCGACTCGTAACAAGAGCAATCACACAAGCCTTCTTACACTACTTCCGAAGCTCAAGATAGAGAGATGGAAGAAATCGGGCTCAAACCGGACGTATATTTATACAGAGGCAAAAGAGGCTGGGACAGATTAAGCCGCGTGAGAAAGGGATTCATATGCGGCGTACATCTTCGACCCCTAAGGCCGAGAACAGAGAAAGAAGCAAGTCGAGGATCCCGCTCTAAGGCCGACATTCCCTTACGCATACGTGAAGTTCGAAAATCTTCCTGGATCCGAAGACCTGCGTATGGCCGAGAATGTGACGTAATGGATTCCAAAGAGAATTCACGCAAAGACGGGAAGCGACCGAAGATTGAATTCATCAAAAGAAACTACTTCTGGAGTTTCTCGGTCGATAAGCGCAAGGTGGCAAGCATATACCGAATACATAATGATCGCCGACTTAGACATGTACGCTAGATCGCAGTAAAAGCCGTAAAAGAAAATGTCGAAGTCGAGTCCCGAGATCCTAGAATTCTCGCCACCCCCACGAAGACCGGATGGATCTATTCATTTCGACGTAATTGAGAAAGAAGTGAAGTACGCCGTCAAGTAAAATTCCTTGATGAAGATGAACCAAATGGACTTTAGGCCGAGATAATGAAGCCGCGAAGAACAATTATCGGATGTACGGAGCGCCCCTTCCCGAAGATTCAACTCAAGAATTCAAGGACAGATTAGTCACTTCAACCGATGTTGGCACCTTCTTTTATTTCCCGTATGTTTTAGTCTAGCGTAGGATATATATGTACCGATTTCCTTATTTATATATATGATATCTTTTTGTTGGCTTCTTGACAATATCTTATTGTCTCAA